>CM076737.1:0-600000 GCA_038501795.1 Pseudopleuronectes americanus | reverse complement strand
CAATGAGCCTCAACAGTAACCTGGTCACATGTTTCGTAGATCAGAGTCTCCTGCCGAAGCCTATATTTGTGTGTGTGTGTGTATGTACAGTATATTTATATGTGTGGGTGTGTGTTGACTTTGCTGACCGATGTAATAACAGTGGTGGATGCAGATAACTGCTGGCGTTTAACTGTTTTAGCAGCAAGATAAGTGCCGCACTGTGAGGAGGGCTCATTGGATGTGCCGATAAATAACGGATAGAGACTGACTCTCTCTCTCTCTCTCTCTCTCTCTCTCTCCTCTCTCTCTCTCTCTCTCTCTCTCTCTCTCTCTCTCTCTCTCTCTCTCTGGCTCTCTCCCTCCATGTCTATCGTTGCTCTAAAGCCAAGGGGATGAGTCCCGTCGTGCCTGTCTATCATAATCATTTCAATATAAACTATGTAGGGCATGTTTAAAACCCACCAGTCTGATAAACTCCTTTTCATCTGTGCTGACAGATGAGGTGGTTCAGCCTCTCATGATGACAGACAGGCCAACCCAAGGAGGTGTTTCGTCATAGGCCACTCTTGACAAAAGCTGAGTGTTTAAGAGGGGCGAGAGAGAGATAGGCAACAGAAACAATCATTGAACCAGATAAAACCTAGTGCACTCCTGAATCACAGTAGAGCATGTCTTTATAACACCACATACGAGCCTTCAACATGAAAAGAAAAACTTTTCTGTGCAGGATGCTTTGAGTAATTTGTCTGTTGTAAAATCATCAACTGCAGGTCAGCAGCTTCTCTCAGAGATGATGTTTTGTGCAGCCCTCTCCATTCAAGTCTGAAAGAGTCAGTTAGACGTAAAGGAGCCGTCCACCTAGTGTCAGTTTTTCCATCTCGTTTGTCTTGGTACAGAGCTTAAACAAACAATCCACACACTCATTTCATAGAAGCATCTAGCACAGAACCTGGTGAGGAACTGCTACTGTTTAAGAAGGGAGTTTCCAGATGTTTGATTAGAAGGTGCCCATTGGAGGTTGGATCACTTAAAGTATGTGTGTGCGTGTGTGTGTGTGTGTTTGTGGTTGTGTGTGTGTGGCGTGTGCATGTCATAGGTAGGAAAACAAAACTGTAATATGGGGGACAGCTTGACAATTTGGGACAAATGCCATGTTGCCAAATTGGAAAACATTGATGTTGTTGTTTTTCTTGTTTTTTTTATCAATTATTGAGTTTAGGGTTAGGCAGGTAGTTGTTATGGTTATGTTTAGTCTCTAGGAAGTTTGAGCAAGTCTATGTAATGTCCCCAGTAGTGATCAAAGTAAGCGCAGATATAGCTTATTTTATTGCATGTATTTTATGCACATGCAAGCTCATGGAAGTGTATTTCTGTGGATGGTATGTGAATGGTGAACTGTTTTTAGGCACGTGAGACACGTTCCCACTGGCCTGCACTCCTCTTCTACCTGAATAGACCTGAACACACACACACACACACACACACACACACACACACACACACACACACACACACAAATAAATGTCTAACAATGGAACATCAAATACATACATGTACAGAGACAGTAACACACATACACAGTTGCAACAAAGAAAAATTTCTTTTTTTTATACCCACAAAATACACTATACCTGTTTAGCTATCAGTAGGTTCTTATTATTTGTTATGGCTGCAGCTAATAATTATTTTCATTCTTGATTATATCGTTTTTTCAGTTAGTTGATGAACTCCTCTAGAATTTCTAAAATAACATAAAACATAGTTAACAGAGACAAGGATGACATTTTCAAATATATGTTTGACCAACAATTAAATTCAAAAGATTTTCATCTCATGTACAAAAAAAGACAAGCACTGTATCATACATTATAGAAGGTGGATTCAGCAATTCTTTGGCATTTTTAGCATGACTCTTTTTTATGATCAGGTGATTATTATTATTATATATTGAGTAATTAACTAACCACCTATTAGCTCTTTACTCAGCTATTCACACATTTCCGTGACTTTATATGTTATAATCCAGCTCAAACGCTCCATTCCACACAGCAGATGCCAATACCCTTAAAATATTCAATAACACAAATAATAAACACATCTGTCTGGATCACACTATTGTATCAGAAAGATCATGTGCTCTATGTCTGGAAAGGGCTTTGCTCATCAGATGTACCTTGAAATGCAGTGCAGGTATTTGTGTAAACTGTGTTTTTATAAGCACAATCGGACAGATGGGAACAGGGTCAGTACCGTTTTTAAATATTGATACTAGTATATTACATATTGGACTGACTGTCACTGGTTTTGGTGTCGTGTGTGTTGGTACACATTCTTTTTCTAGTAGCCTGGGGGTCCCTGTTTCCTCAGTAAGGGGTCACAACTCTGTAGCCCCCTCTGTGTCCACACTGGTCCGATGCACCCAATCCCTTTAGCCTTACATGACTGCAGCAATACAGGCAGTCCCTTCCCTGGCCAAACCCGGGGCCACATCATTGGCTGTTTTATTGTTGTGTAAAACAGAGAATGTCCCCTGGCCCACATGCACTTGTAGACTGTTTGTTATTAAAAATAATCAAGCACTGGGGTTGTTTAATACCCGAATAAATACACGCTGCCTCCCGGCCTGATGTCTGTCCTCTCCACCGGCAACACCCTGCGAAGAAAACCAACACTCCCAAGAAACCTAGATCCTCTGTACTACGTAATTATTTGGAGAGGTTCAGGTTCCCGCAAATGCATTCCATTTAATTGCTTTTTACTGCAAATATTTGGTAAAGCTTCTCTCCACTGTGCACAGCTCATACTCTTGAGATATGAGCTATACAAGCAAGTCTAAATGAATTAGGAGACAAGAGTTTTATTCTTGGTTGATGTGTTTCAACTAGTTTTTTCCACATAAGCCTTTTTCTCAGGAGCAAGGCAGACAGACAAGCATCTTACATAACTCTGACCCTGTGCTTGACCTCTGGATGCTGGGGTCAGAGGTGAGAAGTTAGGATTCATTTTCGCTACCCTCAGTGGTGACGGATGGTTTAAGCTGCAGAGCTGATCAATCGGGTCGGTCAGTGGGTCCTAATCAGGCAGCTGAGCCCCGCAGCAGCATCAGGGTCTCTGCTGGAGTCAGGTTTCTCATTCCAAACACTGAACGTCTTGAATACAGCCCTGAGGCTCACAGAGGAGCAAGTGAGGGGGTGGAGGCCCTGTTTCCTTTGGCCCAGGTGGATGTTAGCAAGCCTTCTCATTTGGCCCACATCCTCCTCCGCAGCCGGCACAGTGAAGAGTTCACATCCAAAATATCTACCTTGGAAGAAAAATGTATTCCCCGAAGGTCACTTTTCAACTGCCAGTAAATTCAATTCAAATTCAATTGGAGGCCTATTTGGGTTATTGAGAGTCTGTGTTAAAAAGTGCCAGATGTTTTTCAGTGCAGACAGACTCTAATCGATTACTCAGAGTCACATCAAACAAAGTTCTTAGCCCAGCGAATGTGATGCTCTGCTCATGTTCAGTCATACCAATTCCACGGCTCCTGAAGACACTGAATCCTATAGGCAATACTAATACCATTATACTAATAGCTCCGCCTGAGCCTTATTATATCAATGAGATTATATAAACAGCTTCATCAAAAGATGTGCTGTGTGGTCACATTGTCCTGCTCTGCAAAATCCAACATCACAACCAGATTACACTAATGCTGCTTGCAGACATGCACTGGACTCTGCAGTTGCTCAGTATTATCTCTGGAGGAGGTACATATTATTGAATGAAAATGTCAGAGTGAGACTCTCCGCAGTTTCTACGGACTTTCTCCACCTGGCCTCCTCGTATATAGTGCGTAGAAATTCAGGAGAATCAGATGTGTGAAGACTCCAACACTGTAAGGGTGCTGTAAACAAAATAAAATGATCTACGCACGCAGTTGAGTTTATATGTTTATTTTCCGCCTCTGTGTGATGCACCTGGCGGCTCCACCTCTCGCCTGAATAATGAGGAGGATTTGTTGCTGTTGTGAACGTGTCTGTGCAGAGAACCTCCCGCTGTGTTGTGCATGTGTGAAAGGAAAACCCTGGGTAAACTCCTTAGTCAATTCTCTGTTTTTTCTCGGAAAAAGGCTTCAGGGTGGTGTAGCCTCATGTAATAAAACCTGTATTAGTAGTGTTGAGTTTTGTTGTTCATCACGATAAAGGTTTTCATATAGAACACGGTTAATACAATATGATGCTATGTTTTCATGAAATGGTCTTTAACAATTTTGACATCATTCTCTTATTTCCTGGTAACTTTCCATTTATACTCTCAGAACTTTATATTAGCTATGTTTCATTGGAAATGCACTGCGTTTTCCAGCTTTTTTATTTCTTTATTTTGGTCGTTAAACTGCTCTTAAATCTAATTCTCTGGAGCATTAAAAGGGCCTTAAGATGTTATAAATTTGGCTTTCTAAACCCGTGTCATATGCACACAGTAGCAGACAGTCTGTCAGTAGAGCTGTGGGATATTCAGCCAGATACATAGCTTTTAGCAAAGGTTGGAACTATTGATTAGAGGTGGGATTGAGGTATTGATCAACTAATGTAAATATCAAAGATGGATCCCAGGAGATAGCCTGTATGTGTGTGTGTGATTGTTTGTGTGCTTAGTGAAAGTGATGAATGACTCCTCCCTCCCACAGGAATAAACAGAGATAGTAAGAGTTGGGTGTTTGCGGTGGAAGCATTGTATGGGGTGCATGTGCATATTCTTACATCTGTGAGCATGCCTTTAACCTATTTGTAAATAACTGCAAGTGTGATTCAACCTTTCTCCTGCTATCCATACACATACCTATGTGAGCACTAATTAGTTAGCTTAGGAGCATCCTAATTTACAAAGACTTCCTGTAAGAGGGCCTGTGGCAACCCAGATGTTTGTTCTTGATGACATCAAGATGCACAATCACGTGAGACACAAATGAAAGCCATTATAGGAGTCCTACCTTTTTATGTTAATATGTTAACATCATTGCGCCATAGACAATTAGAACGACAGCCTCTGTGAACCAAGTCTTGGTATTGTTACTGATATCTGCAGCTACCATGATTTATTAAAGGAGATATGAGTCGCTGTAAATTGACTGTGTCCCTCTAATAATGATTTGGGTTATAAAATAATGCAGTGCAAATACAGGATATATTGAGGTTAAGTCAACCCTCAATGCATCAGCTTTTGTCTGTCCTCTCTCTCTTCTCTTCCAACTTTATCATTTCAAGATGTTCAGAGGCATAATGTATGTATTTAAGCTCAAAGCTTATTTAAGCTCCATTAAAGGTAATTATATATCCCGTTATAAAGAGCAGCCGTCCCTGGAGTGGCCATTAAGTGTGGGTACATGTGATGATTCTGCCAGTGTTTATGGCTGCCATAATAATTACTAAGCTGTGTCTGAGTTGGATAGACCTGGGGTGGTATATTTTGTTTTTTCACATAGGCATTAGAGTAGAGATGGTGAGGGCAAAGAGGGAATGTTGGGTTGTGTAAGTCTGTGTGTTTCTTAGTTTATGTACAGATGTTTTTACAAACAACTCTGTATAGAACAACCAGTTTGCCTTACTCTTGAGGCTTTTCTTCTCGTGGTGATATTTATATATTCTCGTGATATATTTATTTTACAAAGTCTCTCAGACATCCCAAAATTCAAGAGTGTCTTCTTTAGTCTTGGTTGTGGCCAATGTGCAGCATGTGTAACCTGAAAGGAGATAGCATCATCCCTCCGACTGTCACAGATTAGCCCTACAAGCTACTGTCTTTGCTGGACTGGGCACTGGGACATGGCTTGGATTGATCTTTTTATTTTTGGAATAGAATTTTAATTATTTTTTAAACAATTATTATTTATTAGCCCCCCACAAAGCATAACAATACAACACAGACAGATGAGAAAAAAGTAAATAAAAAGTGAAATAAATAAATAGATTTCTGTCCCCCCTCATTCAACGTGATAAAACAAACTAAAGCTCACCTTCATATTGTCCATTTAAAGGTGTGCTTTTCGGTCAACAAGGAACCCATACAACATTATACATACACATGCCCCATTGTCATGCAAAGCATTAGAAATATTGGGAATATTGATTTCAATATCATCTGCAATGTTTTTTTAATTTCAATATACAGTATTTCAATTTTATTGTCATGTGCAATATCCCATATTACGGTGTCCTTTATCACTTTAGTTAAATATTATTTACTCTCTAATGTAGCTTTGCTTATCTTATTTTCCTCTCTGATGACATAATAGGCCCTGGTTCTGCATTAATTGGTAAACACTTAATTTCATTTCATTAACAATACCCGTATACATCTGCTTTTATTTTTATATTCACTTACATATATTTTTTTTTACTAATCTCTTCTAAATCAAGATAGCATATGTACAGTATATGTAAATGCAAATGCAAAAATAACTTTTGCTATGAGGTAGTACCAATTGACCTGAGAGTGTGACCCTCGAGTGCCCCTGCTCAGGAGGTGAAGGTCAGAGAGCAGGGGTCAAAGACACAAATTAGCCGAGCTAACATTAGCAGCTGTGG
Organism: Pseudopleuronectes americanus; assembly: GCA_038501795.1. Taxonomy (NCBI): domain Eukaryota; kingdom Metazoa; phylum Chordata; class Actinopteri; order Pleuronectiformes; family Pleuronectidae; genus Pseudopleuronectes; species Pseudopleuronectes americanus. Next base: position 593,446 of record CM076737.1, on the reverse strand, counting down.
GAATAAATGACGTTAATCGTTATTATAGTTCAAAAGGGCAAACTGTCAGCGGAAAGGAATAACATTAAACAACATGTAAAATGTGTGCAGATAAGGTCTGCTTCTCCTGATTGGGTTTAGGTGACATTTAGTAGTTTTTCATGGTTCCATCTGTCCTTGCAATAAATCAAATGATGTGTACATATCCACCTATACAACTGGGGGTTGAGCATCAGGTGCTTGTGTGAAATGCATCCTGGTATAGGCACAGCGATAACAGCTATGCAAGCAGGAAAGCTTTGAAAACTCAACCTTTTCTGTTGCTATAGCACAATTGAGGAATTTATTGCTTCAGTTGACTACAATTACCATCAACACTTATTGGACATCCACATAAAAAGTGGTGAATTTCCCTTTAATAGCTTTTTCCTGCTCTTTATTGGATTCGGGGAATTTACACTGTAGCAACCCGAGCCGAAGTTACCTAAGATAGCAGTATGTTAGTGAAACACTCTGTCCTCCAAGAAAAGTGTCAGTGTTTGTATTTTCAGCAAATAGCCAGTAACAACAGATTTGTGTTGGCAATATGACGATGGTCAAGTGGTATTATTAGTGATAACAATTTTCCAGTGAATAGACAACACCCTAACCACAGCAATTTCCCATCATAACACAGATTTATTTTCCAACAATGACTCGTAATAGTTTTGAGGCACACATTAATGATGCCATCTTCCTGATAGGGTTGTGATAATTGGAAATGTGTGTTATAACAGAGGATGAATCAAACAAAAAAAAAGAAGACATTAAATTCCAACTACTCTCTTCTTCTCATCCTGTTTTTCCATCAATATCTGACCACTTCTTATCTGTCTAACTTCTTCTACCTTCATCCTTGCTCCTCCTCTATTTCTTGATTTGTTCCCCAACACAAGGTTTTAGGTAGTAATCCCCTTCAGTTTTCATCACTTTAAGTACCAATCAAAAGGGGCTTAGCCTGTGTTATCTGCAGACTATTGCCCTCTCCCTCCTCCTTTTCTCCTGCTCCTCTTCCTTCTCCTCCTACTTGCTCCCCGTTCACCCTCTCTGCCCTCTATTGTGTCCATTGTGAAAAAAAATACTGACTAGCCAAACAAAAGGTGGTACAAGACATGATTTTACAGCCTGGATTCATGTGAGGGCATGGTAGTCTGGAGGAAGTGAGGGATGGATGCATTGACGTTTGTGAAACCAGATCTGGCAGCAGCTCGCGTTTGGCACTGCCTCTGGATTGCGGCACCCCACCTGGGCTGGAGCTCAGGTAACTTAGGTTCTATACCACTGAGTTTCTTGCAGTGGACACATTCTATCACAAAAAGCCTTTTTAACTGTGGGACAAACTATAGAAAATACATTACGCTTAATTTCCCCTCAATTTGTAATAGTTTACATGCATGTCTAGGGTGCTACAGTGTGATTACACTTCAAATTAGGTATAACTAAGGCATCAGAGAAGGCTGCTACAACCTCTCTGCTTGATTTGGACGATGCTTCCCTGAAACTCTGTGAGCCTGTACACACCTGGTATTAACATTTGTTTTTTGTGATCCAATCTCAAGTGTACAGCTCTAAGTACAGGTGTGAACGCATATAGATTTGTTCATGCAAGAACACATTACAAGGAGGTCTGGGCCAAGTGTCCAAATTCTTTTAACAGTGTAGATGCAAATCCAGCCTTGGTCACATATGAAGGACCTCAGCTGACGTCCTCTAACCTGCTGCAGTTTCGCTATATATCAAACATATTTTTGTCTTGTCTCCTTGATTTGTATGTGACCACCACTACAATATCAACACGGATAATTATGGTCACTTTCATTAAACAGGTAAAAGACTCATTCAGGCTCTCCCGACTCGTCTCTCTGTTTCTCTCTCTCTCACCTCTGTTTCGCTCGCTCGTGCCGACACAGACACACACAGAAATGACGTACGTGTTTGTTTGGAAAAACCAGGGCTGCATTTGTCATTGTTTTAATTTGCTCCGACAGACATCGACGAATGCCAGGAGAACAACGGAGGCTGCGATCACTTCTGCCGGAACACAGTGGGCTCCTTTGAATGCAGCTGTCAGAAAGGCCACAAACTACTCACAGACGAACGGACCTGCGAAGGTCAGTGACTAACAGTATGCAGTAATTCTTACTTTCAGACTTTCACCTTCTGAAGTAATGATCACTCACAGACACAGACAGACAAACAGTTCTCCCTATTTCACTCTCTAAGTGCCCCTGAGCAAGGCACCTAACATCTGCTACCCGGGCGCTTTCCATAGCTGCCCACTGCTTCGTGATGTCACTCTGTATGTGTTCCGTGTGCTATGTTCCCCTGGGTTGGGTTAAAAGCAGAGGGTCAATTTCCCCATTGCATGTGGTGCTTATGTTTGCATGATTGCGTGACAATAAAGGAATCTTAATCTTAATCTTGATCTTAGTTGCAGCAGTATAGCCTTCCTTGACTGAGTGTGCAGTGTACATGTAGAAGCCAACTTGTGATCTGTGGTGACGTTTGTACAACCAAAGGCAGATTCCTAGTTGCAAGTCACAGCAGGAGACAGCAGCAAAGACAAACACAAAATCATTTTTATCAACAACAAAATCTAGAGGTGTTTTTTGTGTTGCCCAAAGCCACCAAAGAGTGAGTTCGGGTTCATGTGGGTTTTTGTCCCGTGTGTATGAATGTGTGTGTGTGGGGGTTGGAATAACTTTGTACCGACAGAAGGGCTTTGTGTGTCTTTAATAAAGAGGTGTTGAGTGTTGTTAGCCACATCACAGCATCAGTGCCTGTTGCGGACACACCTTTACCAGTGTGTAATGCTTGCCAATAGCTGCCAGGTTTGTCTCATCCACTGACATCTAGCCTGTTTAGCTTCAAAAATGAGCTTTAAATTAAATATAATGTTTAATCTGTCAGCCATGTCTGTACCTGTGAGCTTTTCCAGAGAAAATAGCTCAAGGTACTACAATGTGCTAGTGATAGAGCATCTGCCAGAACTGACTGAGAAATCAGTACAGACAGATCAATTGTTTGCCACGTTTGCGAGATTTCCACAAAATATCCCATTTATTCTATATGTTTAGAAAGGAAGAGAGAAGTAATGAATTTAGTCAGCGATCAAAATAAATGTCAGCTGTCACTGTCAGAACGCCTTATCATAACCAAGGGTGCGTCTCAGGTAAACAAAAACACAGCCAACCCAGAAACCAGCTTTTATTTTCTTCATGTTCCAATTACAGTAAACAACTGTTGACAGCTTCATTGTACCCAGATCTGTTTATGTAAACTCTCGAAACAGGTAAGCTATCACAAAGACCTCTCTTGGACAGTTTCCTGGAGTTATTTACTGAGCCAAGATCCAGGCCTTACTTCCTCCACATAACAACCTCCATTATATCATGTTATATTATTAGCCCTGTTAAGCCCTACAGACAAGTCTAAAATAAACCAGCTCCAAATACTGACCTCTATTCCTGATAGCTATGCTATTTAGACACATACACAAGAAGATGTGCATAAATGTGTGTAGGAACACACACGCACACACACGCACAAGCACACAATCAGCGATTCTCTAAGTGAGCAACAGATTTTTTGGATTTAATTGTATTATTTGTCTACTGTGATGACTTGATTTAGTTGTCTGACCATCAATGCTCCCATTACCCTGGTTTGAACCAGTTCATAATGCCATTAATGAATGAAGAATTCAGCCACATCTGTCCTGCAGCTGTTGTATCATTGACAGCACTGATAGGTTTTCATAGCAGAATATTAATGAGCAATGATGAAATATCAGTCAGGCAGTGCAGTTTGCTGATCAGCGGATACTATGGCTGGCACTTGTCTGGAAGCTCCAGCTGCAGATAAAGTCTTCGGACACAACCACAGCATCCATATTCCTTTATTTGTGGATATAAACACACAATCTACTGATGATTCCTTTTTACTTCAGTAGTGAGTTGGTTCCTTCTCGACAGAAACACAACGTTGCTGTGTTGACAGCAAACACTTCATTAAACCAGATGGTTTTTACTTTGTTTGGTTTGGAATCGTTGACACAATCTTTTATTACTGTGTGATATTTTATGTATTATTTATTTCACAGAATCTCATTTTTAATTGTTAATACATAAAACCATTGAAAAGGAAAGGAAACATTTTTTTAAGTAACAGATATCCTGACGTTTAGTTTTTATGGCTTACATTTCCAACATTTCAACCAAAATCTTTTTTCCTACTGCCGTTCATGCTTGATAAACTCCTCCAACTTGTTGACTTAAGGCCACCTGTTTGTTAAACTAAAGTTATCTGTTGTATGTGAGACAGCTGCAGACCTTCCATGTCTGTAGTTTCCCTGGATGAGTGGGATTAGCAATGATGTTCCACTAGACACTGGCTGCAGGACTGAATCCATTTATTGATGTGCCTGAGATGGAGAACAGAAAAAACTGGAAATAAAGTCACTGACGATGATTTCTCACTAATTTCTCCTTTTCCCTATCAAAACTCTTTTTTCACTGCAAACAGTGTAGCTCCAGTTTTTCTCAACAGTCATGTTTTCTCCTTGGTTTCCCTCAGACATTGACGAATGCTCCTTTGAGAGAACCTGCGACCACACCTGCATCAACTATCCTGGCAGCTTCGAGTGCTTGTGCAACAAGGGATACATCCTGTATGGCCTCACTCACTGTGGAGGTGAGGGTCTGCCCACATTAAACTGATTTCCCACAGCATGCATGAAACAGTAAACTGGCCTGGAATTTGATGTGTGACACAACTGGAGTGTGTGAGACAGTGGATTAATTGAACGGTTTTGTGTTGATGTGTCCGAAATAGAAAAGAAAATATTGTTCAGTGTGATGGGTCACTGAATACGCCTATGTACCTTCTCCCACCTTAGTTCCCCTGAATAATGTCTCATTGAGTTTATTATGTTCCTTTGGGCCTGATGGCTTGGGTGTATATAGCTCATGGGCCTGTTAACCACATTAATTCAAACACACCAGCATAGAGTGTATCTATCTGCCACACTTTTTCCATCATACATCGATCACTCACTGCCTACACAGCCCAAGGACACTTTGAGCAACGAGGGAGACTGGGATCGAACTGCTGACCCTCTGGTTAGTGGATGACCTGCTCTAACCACTGTGCCGTAGCCACACACATTGGTCAAAAACAAAATCATTTGGTCTTTGTGAACACAAATAATGTTGTGTATTCTGTACAGTTGAAAAGTCAGATCTTATTATCAATAAGCATATCAATTATGCTGTGGAGATCCCATGTTTTTGTTTACAGTACATCAACACTGATACATACACTCTACATGTATAGCACCACTTTTTTCATCCTGAGATATTTGTTTTCTTCCTTTTTTATTTTTGCTCCTGTCATGGGTTTGAAACGTCATCAACATATCCTCTATCCCGCAGTGAATCCTGTTGAGATGTCTTGCTGTGTTCTTACGTTTGCTTATCCTGACATTCTATAGACTTTTTGTTGAGTTGGGGGCCATTGGGGGCAAGACAGGACACAGACATTTGCATTCTCACATGCAGCCCCTCTGGAGATCTCTGGACATTTATCACAGTTTAGTGCATGTCGGAAAGCAGCTCTACTATATGCATGTTCCCAGGGTGTGTTGGTTTCTGCTGTTGCACACTTGTAGCTCATTCATCATGTAGCTGTCCGAATTTTCATTTTTGGGTGAACTGTCCCTTTAAAGCACTATACTGATAACAGGCTACATTTTACATTTTAGTTTTCCCCGTATTTGGTAATATGCTTAGTGATGGAGTACTTACTTCTCTTTATTCTCTTTAAAGACTTTAAAGACTGTAATGAAAACAATTAGTAATGATTGGGACTGTGTCACCAAACTGCTGATGAAATATGTTGTAAAAGTGGCATTCAAAATCAAAAAACTTTGATTTGACTTCATGACAAAGACTTCAGGCGTAGTATATGACACGCCCCATCTCTGCTAATTTTAATGTACACACTTATTTAACTTAAAGAATGGACAGAAAACTAGGCTTAGGGTGCAGAGTATGGACTACAACATGCATAACATATGTCTTCTGTCCTCTTCTTTCCTATAAACACATATAACTTCACTAGCCTAATATCAAAAATGAAAAACGTTCACTCTTTTGGCTTATTCTTTTATTGAATAGATCAAGGAGAAAAGTTGCTTCAGCACTCAGGTTCTCAGGTCCACATAACATGTCATGAACTGCTGTCACAAGACAGATAATCCATCTATTATCCATTCTAACTGAGTCTTCAATTAGCCTAGCCCCAATCTGCATGTCATTGGATTATGGTAGGAAGCCGTTGTATCAACAGAAAACCCATGCAGACACTGCAGAATTTGCCTATAATCCAAGTGTCTTGTCTCCCTTTCTAGTAATTTAACTAGGTTGCCTCATCGATTTAAAAATTGCTCTTTATGATTGTGTCTCAGACATAGATGAATGTAGCATTAACAATGGGAGCTGTGAGTTTGGCTGCGTAAACACTCAGGGCGGCTACGACTGTGTGTGTCCACCTGGACAGAAGCTCCATTGGAACAGGAAAGACTGTATCGGTAAGTACCAACTCTGTGTGTGCGTTTGTTTGAGTGTATATGTGTGTGTGTGTGTGTGTGTGTGTGCATGTGGTTGTCATGGTGATGTGACTCTGTGTGTTCCTCAGAGGTGGTGAAATGTCTGCCCAATGGGAAGCCAGCACCCCGAGCTCAACTGACCTGCACAAAAAATGGTGGGGCAGAAGTCTGCTCACTCTCCTGCCCCTCCAATGCCCTCTACCTTGCAGGTACACACACATACACACACACACACACACACACACACACACACACACACACACACACACACACTCAAACACAAGCACACACACTTAAGTGCGTTGTTAGCACAAAAGCAATAAGATGAAGCTACTTCAACTAAGACATGTTTTAAGGATGTCTGCGTTGAATGGCTCTCTGAGCTCATTCCACAATTTCTCAACTGGGTTAAGGTTTGGACTCAAAAAGGGGGATGTTCTTAGTTTGAAGACATGCTGTTGAAGATGTACTTCCATGTTTAAAGTCATTGTCCCACAGCATCATCCAGCTTCTAGTAATCTTCAGCTGGTGGACAGATACTCTGACATTATTCGGTGATGATCAACAAATATGAAGTCACAGAGAAACAAGCTTCTAAGGCCATTGATTAAAAATAATATCCCATTTTGTAACTTGTTTTTATTTGCTGCATCATTTAAAAATTACTATTATTATTAGAGCCAATTTGCACTTTTTAGAATGCTAATATTATGATTTACACAGACGTTTTTGAATTTAAATATACATGTTTCTTCCTAAATGTACTATCTTTTGTACAAAGCAATTATAAATAAATAATAAAAATAGAAAAAGAGAGTACTGTTCTGCAGCTCTTTAGTTTGCTAAAGATGTGCATAAATATAATATGTTAAACATAGTCAAGAGACTGAATGACTCAAATACGTACCTGGATTTATTCCTTATTGCACCTTTGTGATATTGTTGTACTGTTTGACAGGAAGTTGTCTTTAAGTGGTCTGTCCTGGATTTGAATGTACAAGATAAAGGGAGGAAACAATAGACCTTAAAGTTGTTGACTCAACTGTAAATCACGGTAAAAGGCCATGAACAGTCCGCTGTCATACCTCACAATTTGCTGCCCTCTGCTGGAGGCGTTTTGCAGTCACTTCTCGGTTTGGTCCTTCCTCTTGCCGCTGCTGCTGCTTGATGGAGGCACTGGAGTAGTACCTCATGCAGTATTTGTGGACTCCTCAGGGGGCTCTCCGCTCAGACTGATGTGTTTTTCACTCAATGAGGTTTTCTTGGCCTCAGCCTGCCCAGCAGTTTGGCTGGCACCCAGGCATCTCCTCTTGCATTACTACTTAACACACATCTGTAAATCGATTACAGTCTTTGATCACAATTGTTTTTCCATAGCGTGGCCCTCGCTCTGTTTAACTTGGCCACCGCCGTGTGAGAATGATGGATAGCACTCAGGCAGGAGGTGAAATATTTGTTTTTCTCTATTTGGAGCTCTTTTTAATTTAGGGGGAGGGAGCCATGCAAATTCCTGTGACTGAATGTAGCCAGGGCTCATAGGTATTTAATGGCTTTTATGACCTCTGAGAGTTTCATCCCTCATTTATTACTTGAAATATGTCTTTGTGTGTATGTCTTCATCAACAGGATTCATAGATCTTTCAATTGACTTTCAATTGATTTATCAAAGAGGGTTTAAAGTCAGCTCGGTCTGCTCTCTGATACTGGAGGAGGTCATTCAACATTTACATTATTTATTATCTTCAACACTCTCACCATAAGATTAACACACCCATCTTTTAGACGACAATACAATAACCAGCCTTCTTACCAAATGTCAGTTTTTCCTTTTCTTTGTCAGTGGGTTATTTGTCTGACGTGTGTGTGCCTGTGTGTGTGTGTATGTGTGTGTGTTTGTGTGTGTGTGTGTGTGTGTGTGTGTGTTTATGTGTGTTTCTTACAGACTCAGAGAACAGTTACACACTAAGCTGCGGAGTGCCAGTTCAGCCTGTTAAAGCTCCTCAGAAGAGGAATACCACCACTGCCTTACCCACATGTGCCGGTATAGTAGACCAAGATTGATGGGAAATGGGTTAGGCTTGACTTTCAGGCTTGACTTTCAAGCCTAACCCTGGGAGAGAGGGCCAAACATAATTTAATATGCACAACAAGGGGAGAAACACACACTGTAAACACTTTTAACACTGTTAGAACAAACTGACTACACTTTCTGAGTATGTCTGTTAAGTGTCACAACTGAGCCTGAAAAACTGTCAAATTTGGTGCATACATTAATACATAAATACTATACAGTAATAAAAAATACTGAATGGTATTTAGTATTATGGAGTACAATTTTGATTTAAAAGAAATAAAAAATGTGACCGTATCCCATTATTTTCCGTCTCCCCATATGATGGTGGCAGGTTAGTGAGGGATCATGTCCTTGTCTATGCATAACCCATTGTGGAGGCTTTGGGATTGGATAATATGAACAAGCAGCCAGTGTAGTTATTAAAAAAGATGGTGTATTTTATTATAGTTAATAATAAACAAATACAGATTAAGGGGGCAGCAAATTTACCCTTTGCATATTTTTACTTAGTACACCTGTTGGCACTGTACCCCATGTCATGTTTAATGGTCCTCCATTTTTTTTTGCTGCCAAAAGACACACTTGCGCCGCCCATCAAACAGAAGGCCAGGTTTAAGATCAAAGATGCCAAATGTCACCTGAGGCCCCGCAACAAGGAAAAGCACAGAGATTCCTCCAAGCAGAACCTGCAAGGTAAAGACACCTTCAAATAGAATATCTGCTCTGCTCAGTGTTGAGGAAGTCAAATGCTGTCTTATAATCTGCATTTTAACGAATATGTGAAAAACTGCTGCTATAGGCTAACACAAAATTATAACACATTCTTCTCTTTTCCACCTGGAAGGAGGCCAGTTCCCCTGCACTGATGACTGCCAGGTTACCTTTGTCAACCTCAAATGCGACTCATCCAAGAAGCGTCGGCGAGGACGCAAATCTCCTTCAAAAGAGGTTTCCCACATCACAGCTGAGTTTGAGATGGAGATGAAGGAGGAAGAAGCCTCAGGTACAATATTTTCGATAACTGACTAATGACTTCATACCATATAGAATAGATTGTGGGAAACTGACTTTTTTTTTGCCTCAGAATCGTGTAATGTGGACTGCGTGCGGGAGAGGATGAAGCAGAAGTTGCAGAGCGCCATGCGGACACTCAGGAAGTCCATCAACAAACAGCAGTTCTACATCCAGTTCTCTGGGACAGAGTACGAGGTAGCTCAGAAACCATCCAGAGTCCCGGAGGGAGCTGAGGCCTGCAGCACCGGACAAGTCTTTAGAGAGGGAAAGTGTGGTAAGTTTGTTAAATAGTTTATTTTTTATGAGCCAGTACACAAAGATCAGATCGGATATAGATCTGATCTTTGTGTACATACAGAGGTGATCAGGGCCACATGTGTCCACATTCTTTTAGCAGTGGGAACACAAATGCATCCTGGGTCATATTAAGGACGACTACTCAGCTGACCACCTCTGAGCTGCTACAGTTTCTCTATGAACTGAACCGGTTCTCTTATCTCTGAATTTAAGTACCAAATGTATTTTAGCATTTTAATAATAGGTGTTAACACACATACTTAGCGCTGGCCACTTGTGATCGGATTTCTCAGAACTGATGTTAATACCAGTTCTGAACTGGATGAAGGTGTAACTGTCTTGATAGAAGGGCAAAAATCATTAGGAGCCACAGGAAGTACTACCCTGTGTCTCCCTCCTCAGTGAGCTGTGGTGTGGGGACGTTCTACAGTGGAGAGCAGGAGCAGTGTGTCCAGTGTCCTTCTGGCACCTACCAGGACACGGGGGGTCAGCTGTCCTGCGAGCCATGTCCCAGTACTGACGGACAGGGTGTTGCTGGAGCCAAGAACGTGTCTCAGTGTGGAGGTAACTCACCAAAAGTCACTGAAAATGCCTTGTTTCTTGCATTCATCTGTAACGGAAACTACTGTTGTATTAATCGTAGTTAAACACAGGAGCTGGCTGCAGCTATCATGTTATATGACTTAATTGCCTTGGTGCAAATATGTGCAGTAGGTCCTTGCTACATTGATTTAGATTTAGTATAAATGCATAAATATCAACCTCTTTTAGTGGAAATCAAATTGTGGTCAATTAAAGCAAACTTATCCTGAGCTACATTCTCAAGAGAGCACCAAAAGCCAGAGTAAATGTTCGTTTGTAGGGATTTGAGTTTGTTATTTGTCATCAAATTGTATTCACTTTGTGTGACTCTGGCCCTTAGGTCAGTGTCCAGCGGGTCATTTCTCGCCTGACGGATTTCGTCCATGCCAGCATTGTCCGCTCGGCTCCTACCAGCCTGAACCAGGCCGAGTGCTGTGCTTTACATGTGGAGGAGGCCTCATGACCAAGTATGACGGATCAGTCTCTTTTAGGGACTGTGAGGCCAAAGGTGGGGTTTTGTGTGTGTCACTATTTTCATAGACATGTTCATCCCGTTTTGACGCCTTCATGTCTGTCTATACACTCTCTGCTTAGAGTTAGTGCATACATCATCTAATCAGCAGTGCGGCAGTTATTGTTATTTTCAGATATGATCTGCGGAGGATTTCTGGAGAATTTCTCCACATTTTTCCTTTCACAATGCAACGGGAGGTTCTCTGCCTAGACACATTCACAAGGACTTTATATAAAGGGGCCAGGCTGAGAAAGTCTGTAGGAAGGGCTCTCACTCGGATATTTGCATTCATTCATAGACATCCTCTGAAGAAACTGATGGAAAATTTAGGATTTAAGGTGCATTTCTAAAAGCATCTTATGACAGAAAATATTAGGCATGTCATTGTCAGCAAGCTTTTATGTTGCATCACCAGTCTATATGGGAATTTGCCGAGCTGAACAAGTGCATTGTGACATTGATATGTACAATACCTGTGCCAACATGGTATCACTCATACTTTAGTATTCTGTGGTTAGTTGTTTTCAATTACAATGGCACTATATGAACAGACATTTTGCATAGTCAGACCTCCAACTGACTGTGGTGAGCCCATGACTTTTTCTTTCAGTCATTCTGCTATGTACTTTTTCAAGCAGCTATTCACTGCTCCTCTAAAATGACCCCTGTGTACGAACACAGTGACAAATAAACAAACTTTTCATTGATACAGACAATGGAGCCCCAAGGGCTTTTATATGTGATACACAACAAAGTTTAAAATCAATAATATGTATTTTGCCCAATAGTTAATTTAAAAGAAAACAACAAATGCAGCCGGCTGCACTGCCGTCAATATCAATCTGAGCCCTTGCCCCAGTGAGCATGAGAGCATGCTACTAAAAAATTCCTATGAATAACCTCCCAATTTTGCATCTCCCCATCCCTTATGGGAGAGATAGCTATTTGTGCAGACAGTTTGTGTGTGCAGTTGTGCATCCAAATGTTAATCCTGCTAAATAATTACTGAGTTTATTTTTGACCGACTGAGGGACCCAACGCAGAATGGGGTCAGAGCAGAGATGTTGTAAGAGGTGCACAGTAAATACCGACCAGAATATCATCAAAAAGATAAAGAGGACAGCACTATTAGCATCTCTCTCTCTCTCTCTCTCTCTACCCACGTCAGTGGTCGGCAGGCAAGTCAGATTCAGCATAGACTTGTTTTTTCCAGCACTTGTTTTTTTCAGTTCATGCAACAAGTTTACAGTTCTCTATTGCAGGGGTGACTTTTCCCCCCACTCCCACAGCCCTGACCGGTCAGTTCCAGATAGGAGAGAGCCTTCAAAACACATTTTGATTTGTGTGTTCAGTGACGAACTAAAGATTTCAATGTAACTGGTCGTGTCACTTATAGGACAGATTGCCATAGAATCTTATACATTAGGGATATTTTGTAATATGAGCTGTTCATCTCTCACATCAAAACTATATATGTCAATACTGGCTTTTAATTACATTTACATATCTTAGGCAGATATTTTTGTCCAAATACACTTATGTTAGGTTAAATTAACTGAAAAGGTACTTTATTTACACAGCCCTTTTCCAGTCTAATCAACAAAATGTCCCCCTTTGATCAATAGAGTATTTCAGATCGGATTTCTGAAGCACTCAAAGCACTTAAGAGTAAAAGTCTTCATGAAAAAATTCTATAAACACTTCTCTCTATCACACACTAGTCTTAGCATAGATATCAGGGGAGATTTGAGGTTCCCCAAATAGGAACGGTCCAACGGGCATGTGACGACATCAGCGATACTCAAGAGTTCTTGAGATAACAGCAGTATCTCGCCAAAGTCAACACATGCCCCTAGTGTGAGAGCATAGAGGTAAAATATCTTGTTTCAAGTCGAATTTGAGTCCCCATGTCGATTGCCTGCTATTTTTGTGGTTATTTTCATAGAGCTCATACGGTTTGTATGCTGACTTCTTGTCCCTCCTCAGTGCACTGTGCTCCTGGACATTACTACAACTCCACTACCCACCGCTGCATCCGCTGCCCAGCAGGAACCTACCAGTCTGACTTTGCGCAGAACTACTGCATCACTTGCCCTGGGAACACCACCACTGACTTTGATGGTGCCACCAATGTCTCCCACTGCAAAAGTAATGCTGATAATTACACTGTGATAGTTGTATTTTCAGTCTTTTGTTGAAGTGAGTTATTGTGCTAAGTTTCTGTTATTCTGTCCTCAGACCAACTGTGCGGAGGTGAGCTGGGGGAATACACAGGCTTCATCGAGTCTCCTAATTACCCTGGAGATTATCCATCTAATGTGGACTGTGTCTGGACCATCAACCCACCACACAAGAGGCGGATCCTCATTGTGGTACCAGAGATCTTCCTCCCCATTGAGGACGAATGTGGAGACGTGCTGGTCATGAGGAAGAGTGGTAAACAGATACTCTAATGCAAGAGTCAATTTCTCTCTCCAGTTTTCTGTCAGTGAACTGTTTAGATATATTTATACTTCCTCTCAAGAGCCTTATGGTATTTGCTGTCTCCCAGCGTTCTTTTATAGCTATCGAGCTATTTTAAGCCATACAAACACCTACATACAAAAATTCTCAAATAGCTGGAAGGACTTTTGAGGTATTAAATATGTCCTTTAGGCCAATTGAATCCTCTCTGGGATTTCACCAAGTGAAAAATTCCACAACTTACAAAAACAGTGAATGAGGAGGAAAGCCAAACACTCTGACCTGGCCCGCTATTGTGGAATAGTTAGAAATGGAGAGGCGGTGGACTAGTGGCAGAAACTTGGACTACGGGCAGAAAAGGTCTCTGGTTCGACTCTGGTCGACTCCACGGAGTAAAAACAAAAGACGAACCTGGATTGATCTGTCCAAAGAGGATTCTCCCTACCCTGTCTAGTGCCCCTGAGCAAGGCACCTTACTCCCTCAACATCTGCTCCCTGGGCGCCGTACATGGCTGCTCACTAATCAGTGTGTCCTGCACCAGATGGGTTAAAAGCAGAGGATAAATTTCCTAAAAACTGCATGAGTATGTCTGTGCATGTGTTTGGGATAATAAATGTAACTTGATCTTAAATGTGCTTTTTATTCTGGCGGTAGCTCCTAACTCTTTTCGAAAGCTTTCCATATCTGAGATATGGACCTAAAGACACGGTTAGACAAGTGCTTGGCAGCTTCATGGGCAGAGGTGAACTAAGAAAAAGGGGAACGAAATGAGCTGGTCTGGAGAATCTGTCTACTATGCTGTGGATGTGAGATTAGTGAGACGCTCCGCAGTTACGGACCTTATTCTACCTGGCCTTCTGGTATAAAGTATGTAGGAAACCAGGAGAAGTCGATGTGAGAACAAAGCAGGGGATCCCCTAATATATTGTCGATCTTCCTCCAGCCCTTCCCACCTCCATTACCACATACGAGACGTGTCAGACCTATGAGCGGCCCATCGCCTTTACCTCTCGCTCTCGCAAGCTCTGGATCCAGTTCAAGTCTAACGAGGGGAACAGTGGCAAAGGCTTCCAAGTTCCATATGTCACCTACGATGGTGAGTCAACTTATTGTTTCTGATTTCTATGGTGCCATCCACCTTCACTCATCAAACTCATATCATTTGTTACATATAATACATTTTGTGTTGCAGAGGACTACCAGCAGCTGATAGAGGACATAGTGCGGGATGGCAGGCTTTACGCCTCGGAGAACCACCAGGAGATCCTGAAGGTATTGATGGATATGTACGCTGTCTGTCAGTTGCACAGTCCTTAGTATTGTCAACACTGTTGAAAGGTTGTTCTGCTGGAAAAAAATAAGGATTCTGTCGGTGACTGGTCCAGTGTGGTGACACCCTTTGTCCATGTGTCTTTGTTACAGGACAAGAAGCTGATAAAAGCCTTGTTTGACGTGCTAGCCCACCCCCAGAACTACTTCAGGTATACAGCTCAGGAGTCCAAAGAGATGTTTCCTCGTTCCTTCATCAAACTGCTCCGCTCCAAAGTGACCAGATTCCTAAGGCCGTACAAATAGACAGGGCCTCCCTATTGTCCTGTTGAAAACCCCCGTCATCCTGCGTCATTCCAGATCCAGCTACTTCTCCCCTGTCTCTAAATTTCTGATGTACCCCTTCATGACTTAATGTTTCATACCTCCATTCGATTGGTCCTCAACTCTGTTGGTCACATGTTGCCTTTCCTCATCTTTGACCCATTTTAGTAGTAAAACATTATTAACTGATACCCCTCCCTACAGTGCGTGCAGATTTTTCTATAAGGTTTGACTGATAAGGGTTTTTGAAGGCCAGTATTGAGTTTTATAAGGTAGTAGAAGAAACCGGATATATTTTATGTGTATATATTGTTTCTTTGAATTTGACCATTTTATACGTATAAGTATCAATTTTCTTTTCTCGGAATAGTATGTAACAGGTTTGTGGCTCAGGCAGTGAGGGTACAACATCTTGCAATATTGGTAAGGACTCTTCAAATGTAATATTAAATTTAGAAACAGCACAGCCTAAGGTCTGAGGTGAGACAACATATCAAACAACATCTCATTAGGTGAAGAAAAAATACTCAAATAAATGTTTTATTTGGCTTGCACAAAATCCTAATATACATTATCTCAAGGCACTTTACAAACCACAAAACTACAGCAGTCAGATTAAGTATATTGAAATACAAGTAAACTCTTCAAATGAAACACATTTGATGTAATGTTTTATAGACATGTCATGTGGCTGTAGTCAGTGCACCAGATCAGTAGTGGACCTCGGAATGGAATTTGCCATTAAGTGCTGCTAGTTTTGGTTAATTTGTAAAGCTTGAATTACAAATGTTGGCTCACAATCGAACAAAAAAGAAGAAGTACTTGAACACTGAAGGAATAGTTCCACATTTTTCAGAAAATGTGTTTGCCAGCTTTCTTGCTGATGCTTCAATCAATCTCATTTCTGTTCAGTAGTCATAAAACAAAACCCAGCAACTCGACAATTCACTGATTATCATGGTATAGCTTGCTTGTTTCCTGTGTGGAAAAGAAAAGAAAGAAAAAAGGGGTAAATGGTAAATTGAGGGTCGTGGGTGATTTGCTGTTTCTTGGGTGCAAGGACTCCTGGTCCTATCCTGGTTGTAATGAAGGCAGTTATTTTTGTACCTACAGGTAGAACCATGCTGGCTTTTCCTCATCCAGTCGTCTCCCGGCTCTAGCTTCATATTTAACACACAGGTATCAAAGTGGTATTTATATTCTGGTCTTACTCTTGGCAAGACCACAACTTTCCCAAAATGTTGAACTTATTCTGTTAAAATTACATAATATTAATCTGTAAAGGCTCAAAAAAGTAATTAATTATGCTTTCCTAAAGTCATTATAGTGGCCGAAGTGTTAAGGTAAAGTGGCACTTTAGTATGTCAAGAGAAACATCCACTGTTAGCAAACCTATAATTCAGTCAAACCCTATCTCTGCACCCCAGACATGTATTCCCTTTGTCTGTTGACTTTTCCAAGATTTCTTGACCTTCTCCCGCCCCCCTCCCCCACTCCCCCCTTCCGCCGCTCTCTTTTTATTTTGTTCTGCTTTATTGTTTTCGTTTGTTGTTTTGATTTTGTAATATTTATACAGGACATGTCAGAACTTGCAGAGGCCCACATCACAGACATTATAGACACAGCATACATACATGTAGGATATGTATGATTGTGTGGAGATAAACAGGTGTACATGCCCACACAGAGTGAATGGATTTATCCTGGATTTAATTTCTGTATTGGTCCTGATGTGCATGAGACAGTGATGAAAAAACAATCGGTGCACTTAAAACACATTTTAAGATGGAAACTATATTGAAAGAAATGCAAACCTCTGTGGGTGCTCTATCCATCGGAGCACAGGGAAAGATTACATGGGATGAATCTGAAAGTCTATATTGTAATTTTTTTAATATAAAAGATATATAACAAGATGAGATAAACTACCTGCAAGTAACAGGAATGTTACTTTAGAGAGAAATGTCTGTGATGTAACTAATATTTGGAACTTTAATTGCACTTGAATTTTATATGTTAAACTGTAGGGAAAAAAGATCTAAGTTGCGTATTTGTTACCTTTTTTTTGTGTTGTTTTGAAATGTGCCACATGTGGCAGCGGTGAGAGAGAAAGACAGCTGTCTCCTGTTGTTGCTCCTACTCTGTAGCTTACAGTTCCCCCAAATCTCTCTGTTACAGCAGCTGCAAACCCCATTCATGCACATAGCGAGGACACATTCAGACTGAAGTATCAACATCTCACAGCCTCACTGTATGTTGAACCGAAACACAAAGAGAAAACACATTTACTCTGCATTATCAAACTTGCCACCACCACTAGACTTGTTTTTCCATGGCCCAGTCCTGTTTCATCCCTCAAACACTTCCTATAGCTGCCAGAGAGAGGAAGCAGCACCATAAAGGCTTCTTGTATGATGGCACCACATACATACTGTACTACAGTTAATGCACTACCTGTTTTAAAAAACAACAACTATGTGCAGTCACAAGATGCACTCTCTTTCCATTAAATAGGTGTGTATACTATGCTTTTCTTTTATAACCCAACTAAATGTTTTTGTGTCGTTCCCATAGGTACTTATATGTCTATGAAATCCTATACTGCATATTGAAAATGGACTCTATATCTGCACAATATGACTGGAGTTAAAAAACATGTACAGTGTGAGTTGAGTGTTGGTTTGGAGGTCAATTTAGTGACAGGGACACAGTCGGAATAAGAGGCGTCTCCTGTCTGAGTGTCTGTGTGTCTGCAGCTTCAACTTTATCTGGGTTGTATTGTTCATAAAAAAAGAGCTTCCCTAACAAATGATAAATATTCATATGTAACATCCCTGATTGTTGTTAATGCTTTTCAGTTACTAAACTCCACAGTCCCATTGTTCCATTTTGGAAATCAATCAAAGAACCTGTACTTTGGAAAACAGTCTGCAGCCACGTTATATGGCTGAAACAGACAAAAACACAAATGTTGTCCTGAATAGCTCTGACGCGGTCAAAGTTTAGGGCCTTTTTGCAAATTAAGATATGAAATAGTTGAAAACATAATGTAATAATCATTCAAAAATATATTTCTATTGGTATTGGCTGATAATCATCCCTTAGATTAGATACTTTGACCGTGACCCTTATAGATAAGTCTGATAGATAACTCCATAAATAAAGCTATTGTTATATTCCAGGTATTGCCAAACAGCTGCCATACAGATATAATACGGTAAAACCTATTTCCAGTTTGAAGTGGGCACTGTTCGCGTGTCACGAGTGTTATGAAAACAATGATATGAAATGCTCTAAAAATTGTAATTGACTGTTTTGTTTTCTTGAGAATGTATTTAGTTGTGAATGCGTTGCTGCATAAGGTGTGTGGAAGATAATCTGAAACTGAAAGTGTTAGCAGCAGGTGTGTGTGTGTCTGTGTGTTTGAGAGAGAGGGAGAGAGAGAGAGAGAGAGAGAGAGAGAGAGAGAGAGAGAGAGAGAGAGAGTAGAGAGAGACTGTGTATGAGAGTACTTTAGTCCTTTTTGTAGAGGAGTAATTTTAACATTTGTGTTAGTCAGTTGAACCCAGAGAGAGAAAGTGTAATGCAATGTTGTGCCATTGTTTGGTCCATGAAACTCCAGTACTGAACAAATTAAAACAAACAGTAGCAGAAAAAAAACTCATGCTGTCTCTTTTGTCTGTCCAGATGGAATCTTCTCATCCACAGGGAACACGCTGAGAGGAGCACGTAGCTCCTATCTGCTCATTATATCTCTGAACCTTCTGCACAGCGAGCCTTAAATACGCTTCTGGAAAATTTAGCTGACTCTGCTAATGGTGTTCTTATCTTCAAGTAACATAATCTGCACAGCAGATCTGGTTGCTACATTCGAGACAATCATCATCATTCAGACGTTTCATTGAAATTATCTTTCTTTGTCTTATTTTACTTTTTATTCTTAAAGTTCTGTACAACCTTTTAAAGTAAAAAATCTGTTAAATTTAAAGAAGCATTTAAACTGAAACAGCCTCAAAGTGAAGCCTGACAAACTGGATGGTTAAATAAAGTCATACCATAAATAAGAGCCATAATAAAACCATTCAGAATTGGAACAAACCTTCCATAACTTGTTTCAGATGTTGACTGTTGACATTCAGAAGTTTTCATTATTTGCCTTTGGTATTCACCTGTTCCTGTCATATTATACACTGACATTTAGACTGTCTAGTTCAGCTTATTCTAACTCAAAAATTTGTTTAGTCTATAAATATATTTCTACTCTCCCCAAGTGCCCATCCTCCACAACATTGCTGTAGTTGTCTCTTTTTACATATGTCAAATTGTTTTTCATTCCTCTTCTCCTCCTCTCATAAAAGATGTGCAATGGATCCATGAGTTTAATACAAACCACCTCTAAAGCTGCTTTAGATTTGTCCCAGTCCCAGAGTAGAAAAATATTGGTATCAAGTAAAAGAAATTTCAAAATGTTTGATGACTCACATATGACATTTATAGAGTAGAGTACAAACAGGGGCCTAACACTGATCCCTGTGGGACTCAACAGGTGATGTCAAAAGATGTGGAACTGTAGTCAAATATTTGCACAAATTCCTGGTATTGTCCAGTATGACTTTCCAGGCAATTCCACACACCCCCTGATGCCATATCTTAATTCTGTGATCTATTGTGTCAAATGCCAAAAGAAATCTATAATAACCTCTCATTGTAAAAATGTGTATTATCTGTAAAAGTGGTTATTTCTTTAAATAATTCCATTAATGCCATAGAACTATCTGCCAACAATTTCTGCTTCTCTGTGAAATCATCAAGCCTTGCTACAAAGAGTTTCTCCGATATTTTAGCAAACTGGGGAAGCAATGACATCAGCATGTAATTGGTGAACTTATGTTTATCTCCAACTAAATTCATGTCAGTTCTGTTACAATCAGTTTACATTTTTTATTTGCTTACATTATAACATGTTTATATTTTTTTCCACTGCTCTCAAAAAGATCAAGCTGAGAATTACATATTCCTGATACTTGATAGTGCTCCCATCTTCAGCTGGTGGTTCTTCGATTTCTTCTGCAAGTTCAGGTCCTATAATTACAAAAAAGCTAGTTAAACCCATCAACCACATTATCCATATTATTAATAGTTAGTTGATCTTTTGCTAATAATGTTGTTTTTTTTTGCAAATTCACTAATTCTTGGCAGGCTGTAGATTCCCCCACAGGGGGGAGCTGTTCACTCTTTGTCAGTTTACACTTTACTCAGTTTCAGTTTAGTTCAGCACATCACATTCACATTATTCACATTGGAGAACAGATCAGTGATGACGCTTTGTTTCACACTTAATGAAGGGCGTTCGTTTTCAATGAGAGTGCTGAGGCTGCTGCTGCTCCTTGCTGCCTGTGCTGAGGGACATCTTGTCAGGCCTGACCGATAGACTGCATGAATGTCCTATTGTCCACCTCACACCTGATCACCCTGGATCTAAAGGGAGGCGAGGAGATTTCTACATGATGTATCTGCAGTATTAGATTCTTCTTCTTCTTTGTTGTGTCTCCTCCCCTCAGAACATCAGTTAACTTCATACAAATTGGACACTGTAGAGATTGTATTTTTAAGACATAAATAAAATAATTACACATGCTTGGGTTACAGAATAATCTGGGGCCCATAACTCTGACTGGCAGTGGCAGTCTCCGTCCTCATTACTGTAACTCATCAGCTGCTTTGCTGTTGGTCATTAATCATATTTGACAGGCATATCTAATATTTCCTGTGTGATCTTTCCAGGACGCCCAATCAGCAGCCAGCATCTGTGGGCAAATGCAACTGTGCCAGATGCTGAGATTTCTCTTCTTTCACTATCTTGTTGCCATTCCTCCATCAGTCATGCTGCTGAAAGTTCACTGGATATGAAATGAGAAAGAAAGACTTGCAAGCGTGATGCAACCGCTGTTGTTTGGTCTTATTGTATGGATTCATCAGGTGTATTAGACATTTTAAAGGATGTATTCTGTGAGTTCTAACTCTCCGCACCAGTCACCAGCCTCACCGTCACGCACACACAGGCACGTGCACAGATAGACCCCTAGTGTGATGTGAGCCGCACGATTATGTGATGATGTGCGCTGCAGAATGATGTGATGATGTGCGCTGCAGGTTGATGTGCGCCACAGGATGATGTGCGCCGCATGGTGATTATTTAAGAATAAAAATTACTATCTCTGTCATCAATTCCCCCCATATGTGCATTTATTTGAGTTCTTGTGAGAATTTCGCTCCGACATGCTCCGCGGCGCTCACAAGACGATGATGTGCGCCGCACGGTGATGTGATGATGTGCGCTGCAGGATGATCTACGCTTCACGGTGATGTGCGCCGCAGGTGATGTGCGCGGCTGGATGATGTGTGCTGGACGGTGATGTGCGCCGGACGTTGATGTGCGCTGCAGGATGATGTGCGCTGCAGGATGATGTGCGCCGCAGGGTGATGTGCGCCGCACGATTATGTGATGATGTACGCCACAGGATGTTGTGCGCCGCACGGTGATGTGCGCCGCACGAATATGTGATGATGTGCGCTGCATGGTGATGTGCGCCGCACGGTGATGTGCGCCGCACGAATATGTGATGATGTGCGCTGCATGGTGATGTGCGCCACAGGATGATGTGCGCCGCACGGTGATGTGCCAAAGGATGATGTGCGCCGCAGGGTGATGTGCGCTGCAGGATGGTGTGCGCCGCACGGTGATGTGCGCCGCCGGATACTGCAGTAAAGTGAGCCGTCATTTAGGAAGCCAGGCGCCATTCGGGTTTTTGTTGCGCCTCTACTTGTACTTTTACGGTAAAGCGATACAGATAGTCGGAGCAAAGAACGAAAACACAACTATATTTTGGTTATAGTCTCTCATATTATTATTTTATTGATGATGTGCGCCGCATTGTGATGTGCAGCACAGGATGATGTGCACCGCATTGTGATGTGCGCCACAGGATGATGTGCGCCGCACGGTGATGTGCGCCGCACGATTATGTGATGATGTGTGCTTCACGGTGACGTGCGCCGCAGGTGATGTGCACGGCTGATGTGCGCCGCACGGTGATGTGATGATGTGCGCTGCAGGTTGATGTACGCCGCATGGTGATGTGCGCCACAGGATGATGTGCACCGCACGGTGATGTGCTCCGCAGGATGATGTGCGCCGCACGGTGATATGCGCAGCACGGTGATGTGCGCCGCAGGAGGATGTGCGCCGCAGGAGGATGTGCGCCGCACGGTGATGTGCACCGCAGGATACTGCAGTAAAGTGAGCCGTCATTTAGGAAGCCAGCCGCCACTTGGGTTTTTGTTGCGCCTCTACTTGTATTTTTTCCGGTAAAGCGATACAGATAGTCGGAGCAAAGAAACATAAACACAACTATATTTTGTTATAGTCTCTAATATTATTATTTAATTTTTTTATCTTCATGGTGTATCTGTTCATGTCAATTATGTAATTTTACTGAAAGTGAAGGGCAAGTCTCTAAAAAAGGACTACTGCATTCTTAATGTTGCCATATTTGGAAGCTGATTCAAAAAGATCAGCAGGATGATGAGCGCCGCAAGGTGATGTGAGCCACAGGATGATATGCGCCGCAGGATGATGTGCGCCGCAGGATGATGTGCGCCGCAGGATGATGTGCGCCGCAGGATACTGCAGTAAAGTGAGCCTTCATTTAGGAAGCCAGCCACCACTCGGGTTTTTGTTGCGCCTCTACTTGTACTTTTACGGTAAAGCGATACAGATAGTCGGAGCAAAGAACTAAAACACAACTATATTTTGGTTATAGTCTCTCATATTGTTATTTTATTTTCTTATCTTCAAGGTGTATCTGTTCATGTCAATTATGTAATTTTACTGAAAGTGAACTTGGAAGCTGATTCAAAAATATCAGCAGGATGATGTGCGCCGCACGGTGATGTGCACCGCTCAAATAAATGCACCTGACGGGCATTTATTTGAGTTATTGTGAGAATTTTGCCCCGACATTCTCCGCGGCGCTCACAAGACCCCCCATTCCCCCCTGCGCCCCTCCCTCCTCCTCCTTTTCCTCCTCATGCAGCTGAGCGCCAAACGGCTGCAGCCACTTCATCTCTGACCGCAGCATCAGACAAACAGGTAATGACGTTGTGTGTTCAATCCTCCGACATTGTTTGGTGAAAAATTAACCACAACATTAGCGCCGCTGAAAACATTACGTCGCAACTGGTCCGACGTTTCCTAAAAAATAAATAAACCAAAAACTCCGTGATTTCAAAGCCTTGTCCAGCTGTTTACTGACGTTTGTCATGTTTAATGAAGAGAGAGAGGGAGAGAGATACAGGCAGGCAGGCAGGCAGGCAGGCAGAAGACAGACAGACAGACAGACAGACACACAGACAGACAGACAGACAGACACACAGACAGACAGATAATTTAAAGGCAGTTTTACTGTTATACAAATTAGACAAGTTCAATAGTTTTGTTTCATTTAAATCGTAATTATTGAAATGAAGGTAGGTCTTAAGTTGAGCTACATGACAGTCTGGTGAGGTAAATTGTGGTATATTATTAGTGTAATGCTGCTTATGCTTCAACTCTGTCAGAAAACAGTAAAAAAAAAGTGTGTGTTCTATGTGGTCAGCTTTATAGAGATTATGTAAGTCACTCTTGATTATTATGCACAGCATTGATTTATCTCATTAACAAAATTTGAAGCATAATGCCAAGAAAAGAGAGACTCCAAAAGCAGAAGGACAGGGAACTGCAGCAAGCAGCTCAGGGTAGCAGCTCTCTTTTATCTTGGATGAGGCCATCAACTAGTAAAACAAATGAGGGAGAATCAGTAAGTCTTTATGGTAAATGGTAAATGGATTTGCATTTATATAGCGCTTTTCTAGTCTTGATGACCACTCAAAGCGCTTTACATTACAGTTTCACATTCACCCATTCACACACACATTCATACAGTGCATCTATCCCAGCACTTTGTTATTCTAAGGGGGGGCCATTCGGGGTTCAGCATCTTGCCCAAGGACACTTCGGCATGCAGATGGTTCAGACTGGGAATCGAACCGCCGACCTTCAGGTTGGAGGACGACCTCCAACCTGAAGGTCGTCCTCCAGGTTGGAGGTATGTGTATTATATGTGTATTTATTTATTATTATTGTTTTTAATTACATAAATAATTTTGGCGATGGGTGCCCTTTTTTTTGGCTTGAGCACCTGCCCCCCAAAATGTCTGTGCACGTGCCTGCACACACACACTCTCTCTTGCCCTTCTCACCACACACACAGAGTACACACTGACCTTACTTGTGAAACAATATTCTGTCTCAAACTTCCTGACCACACTGCAAATCTAACACATAGATGATACATTTCTTTCTTGTTTACATTGTCCTTACATTATTTCTTAATGTGCAAGTACAGTTTCCACACCATGCATGATGTGTCTTAGAAAGAATGGCAGCTTGACAAACACAGAAGCATGAAAACATGTCAACATTACACACCTATGGAAATGACAGGAACAATATATGTGCTGTGGTCACAACAGGGTAGTACATGACACAATGAAAGCAAACAGGCAACATCATTTTTTTTATTGTTAAATTTTTGTGTGATTTATTGTTTTTATTGTAAATGGTGAATGGTTTTGTATTTAAATAGCGCTTTTCTAGTCTTGATGACCACTCAAAGGGCTTTACAGTACAGTTTAACATTCACCCATTCACACACACATTCATACAGTGCATATATTCGCAGCACTTCTTTATTCTATGGGGGGGGCCATTCAGGGTTGAGCATCTTGCCCAAGGACACTTTGGCATGCAAATGGGTCAGACTGGGGATCGAACTGCCGACCTTCAGGTTTGAGGATGACTACTCTACCCCTCAGCCACAGCCGCCCATTTTGCAGCAAGGTTTTTGTAGGTTCTCTTATCAGACTAAAATAAATGACAATGGGTCTTTTCACTAGAGCACTGGGTAACTATTCTGTGAAAAACTGATGCTTAGCTCTGTGCGTCATATGTTATATTAGATTGATAATTAATGAGAGCCTGTATAAAATGTCCATGAATACCAGACATATAGATAAGCAACCACCAAACCAGTACGATGCAGCGGTACATTGTGCACAATGACCAATAAACAAAGCTGTAAGTTGAAATGAGAAAGAAATCAGGTGATGACTTTTGAGAGAATAAAATAATGAACAGATGCCATATCATTTCTTTTCTTATTTCTGTTTTCCCTTTCACACTCTCCTCGGCCCTGCAGTTACGGCGCGCTGCTCAACAGATAGTAGGAGAAGCGACATATTGACCACAATTCACCAGCAGATGGCAGACCAACACAGCCTGTGATGCTTCCACTGTAACTCGAAGCCTGGCCGTGAAGGATGGACTGAGCTCCAGATTGTGGTCTGTTTGTTTAGCTCACCACCTCCCTAAACCCTCATCCAATTACCCACAGACAAACAGGTGCAGAGGTGGGGAAAAGCTGTAATATTGTCATTTGGCTGATTATCCCTCACATGGCCCGTAAATGATGGGGATTACTCTGTTCTCTTTTTCATTTCAGCACAAATACAGAGATTTAACAGGCCCGACGCTTCTCAACTTATTCACTGATCTGTTTGATTCGCTTGTCAAACTAAATCATTTGGATCCATCCATCCATTCAGCGGGTGGATTCACTGGCATCACAAAGACAATTTATCAAAAAAGTTTACTTCGGAACAAAGGAATATACCGTATACATAATGAATACATGAGTCAGGAACCTGTTTTTTGAGTAATTTTTACTATTTTTAATTGTATTGCAGACCCCCGTGGATATAACTTGGACAATGTACTACTAAAAATAATTGTCTCGATAAATCAATGAATCCAACAATTTAAAATGTATATAATCATTTGATTGTTGAAATAATTTGAATGCAGAGATGTTCTTCAGGTCTTCAGGTTTACACATATTACACAGGCAATTGGAAGAATATAATGTGAAAATGGTTAATGAAATTTTTTTTCTTCTTTATTTTTACATTAAATTAAATCAGAGACGTTATTGCATATTGAGAATAAATGTTCTCAATATTTCCCAATTGAGGGACTAATAAATAACTATCTCACCTTATCTCATACACTTTTCTACTCTCGTATGGAAAGTTGTACCCTGTACTTATATAAAATTAGTATTTTGTATAACTACTTTTTATATCCGTTTTGAGATCAATTTGATGCATTATAACAATATGTCTCACTCTGCCCTTTGATGAATTTGACCTGAAATTGGAATATTGTTATCTGAGTGTTATGCTCTGAATACATCCTTCACAACTATACAAATTAGGCCACGTGTAAACAGTGAAATGGTAGAATTAATGGATAAGCAATTTTTTCTAGGGTGTAGGAAATAAATTGGAGGAATAAAGGATTGATGCTCGAGGCATCAGCAACCGCGGTGATTTCTGCGGGAATGAGCAGCAGCTCGATCCTTCCTCTCTCCTCCTCTGCTCCTCCTCATTGTGGCGAGAGAGAGAGGGAGAGAGAGAGTCAGAGATAGAGAGAGAGAGAGAGAGAGCGAGAGAGAGAGAGAGGAGAGAGAGAGAGAGAGAGAGAGAGGAGAGAGAGAGAGAGAGAGAGATGAGAGAGAGAGAGAGAGAGAGAGAGAGAGAGATCCACCACGCTGCAGCGGTGCACCACGGGGATGCGCATTCAAACTGACCAGCGCGTCTCCCTCACAGTGCAGACTCCGTCCCTCTCTCCACATCCAGCACTGAGCAACTTTTGACTGCGGCTGCCAGCAGGAGCCGGTAGGTTGGTTCTCTTCATCTTCTCTCTGCTCTCATGATGTTGTTAAAGCGCGCGGGTCTGGAGGACCAGTTGGCACCATACACGCACGGTGCTGCGTATATTCCCGGTTCATGTCACCTCCAGAGCCGTGTTTCCTCTCTCCGTTGAGGGGGGGGCGGGGTCAGCTGGACAGTCTGCAGGTTTGAGTGAAGACGTTTGTTTACGTCCTCTCCAGCAGGGACACTTTAATGTTTTCGTGTAAGATTTCACTTGCACCACATTTATCACGATGTGTCCGAGTGCAGGTCGGTGTGCGTGCAGCCCCGTGCACGGGTCAGCATGTCTGGAAAGTTTCATCCAACTTGAGTTCAGCTGAGCGCACACTGTAGAACCGCAGAGCTCACCAGAGGAGTCCCAGCTCTGCCCATGAACAAAAAGCTGATAATCCACACAAGCAATTCAGTAAATTGCTGAAGGATTTTTAATTAAAGTAAGCATCATTTGCTGAGCCTGCGGTGAATGAAAACAGCTTTATACGTGAAGTTAAAAGTAAAGGTAACACAGGGAAATGTTGAATCTTAAAATAAGGAATGGTGCTTTTATTCTTTCATATTTTCACATCTTGATCAAAAACATTTTTCACCGAGCTACACACAGTGTTCGCATTATTCCGGCTTTGCATAAAACAGACACTGTAATTCAGTGTCACATTCAGATGCAGTTGAGAATCCTGTGTCCTCATGTGGCAGAAAAAGAGAAAAGGAGGTTGGCAGCACCGCGACCGTGTAACTGTCATTAACATGTCTTATTGCGGAGGAAGCCCCAGAGCTCCAAAGATTCCCTCAGAATCTTTGTGAATTCTGATTTTGAACCTTTTCTTTAATTTGCACTCTTTCTCTTTTATTGGTGAGTTTTGATTCAACAGTTTCTCCAAAATCAATTTCATTCCAAAATCCGGGAACAGAACAGACACCAGGATGAGTAGTAGCTGTACTTTCAGAGCAGTTGCTCAATGATTATTGTTAATTCTCATCGTCAGTGGAGACGTGATAGTGATCACACAGGGTCTGTCAGGGATGTTGTTGCAGATGTGTCCTAGATCATTATTACTTGTCCCAAATACCACAGATCCTGTGAGCCTAAGGAAACCTTCTCTCTCTGGACCTAGCTGTGTTGTCCCTACTCAGGGTACCATTTTTACTCATCAGCTCTTCTGTTAGCCTCATCAGGGCCAGATTCTGACTTGTCTCTATACTGAGCAAAGCTTTATTTCAGTCTTTTTCACTGATTTCTACTTTTGGCATAGATGTGTGAAGCAGGAGTTGCTTTGTGATAACCCCTGGCCACGGAAAAATGGAGTGACCCAGAATCACAAGAGGGCTCCCTGAGGGGGAGGACCTTTTTACTCGGAATCCCCTGAAGCAGAGTGATGGACCATGTCTGTACCAGCAATTCTGACAGGGGGCAGAATCAAAACATAACATCAAATAGAAAGCTAATGTAGGAAAACATTCAAATTAGTTGTAAAGTGAATGGGCTGTTAGAGTCTGACTGTTTACAGCATTTGCCGATATTAGGTAGTAAAGAAATGTACAGAAATGTGTCATTCTCATGTCGTTATCAAACCCATATAAGTGACGATGACAGTTTAACCATACACTTTTTTATATAATATAAAATATAATATAAAAAAATATAATATATAATATATATATATATTATATATATATTATATTATATTATATTATATTATATTATATTATATTATATTATATTATATTATATTATATTATATTATATTATAGAGTAGAGCGTAAGTCCTCCAACCAGAAGGTCGTCAGTTTGATCCCCAGTCTTCCCCATCTTCATGCCGAACCCTGAATTGCCCCTCGTAGAACAAAAAAAAAGTGCTGCTAGATGCAATGTATGAATGTTTGTGTGTGAATGGGTTTGAGTGGTCATCAAGTCTAGAAAAGAGTTATATAAATACAGGCCATTTACATAAAAACAAAGCATAAATTAAGAAAATACACTTTTACTCAATATATCATTTAAATATAAATGATATATTGAAAAGCTTCAAGAACTTTGAGTGGTCTGTGTGTCTTTGTAGTATTTATGCAATTAGTCACATAGGTGAGGATCACAAGGACAGATAAAAAAAAGAGCTGATGAGAAAGGGGTTCAAACCCTCTCTGCTTTCGTTCCTCTGCACAACCTGCCAGTAGCTGTGTGATGTGGGTGTGAATGGTAAATTATTTGATTTTGAAAGATATGAACAAAAAAAAATGGATTTTATTCAGAAAAAGTTTATATATTCATGGATGACAGGTTGATTCGTCCTGGACTTGCTGGATCAGAACGTTGTGTTGTTTTAAGGCCTGACTTGAGTGTGAATACTCTCTAACCATGTAATGAATGTGAACCAGTACCATGGCTCGTAGATACTGCAGCTTAAACTAGATATCTCTGCTTTCGCTACACAACCAGTTTAAATTGTGCAAGAGCAGATTTGCATACAAAAAATTAACAAGAGGTATACACTTCAATAACAAATTCCGAGTCAGGTTTAACTTGTCTTACAAAGTCAAAAAGATGACATCAAATGATTTAATCGACCATCTAAAAGGATTGAAATTGTGGTGGAATTATCTGACAGATATAAGGAACTGATGATTTTTCGGACACAGTCAGAATAAATAGGGTTGAGTGGATTGAGGGTGCTCTTGAAGACGTCTTTGCTCAGCATTTGATTCACATTTCTCTGTGTGAAAGGCTGTCACTGCCAAATTCCTGACAACAGAAATACATTTAAATATGCATCCAGAGACCTGCATACACATCGGCGTGTGCAAGCAGAACATGCAAGGTAGTCTATGATCTCCTGAAACACCTCCATGGAGCATGCTGGGATTTGCCTGCGAGAAAGCACCGCAGTGTGAAGTGAGTATCTGGCACGTCGGGGTTCTGTCAGCGCGTCAGGTCGCAGTGAATGAGGAATTGAGATGGCACACCGACATTGCACGGCGGTCTGGGCGGACTTTGCCAAAGATGCTAGTCCCCAAATTATCACCTCCTTCTCCCAGCATCCCCATCTCCTTAGCACCTCTCAGAGGCTCTGCTCTGGCGAGGCAGTTGCCAGAGCCTCACAAAGCTGGGCCAGCTGAGTATTTATGGTTGATGGCACCTTAAAATCTAAATCATCAATTTATTAAAGCTAAAGCAGTGTAGGACAGCATGTACACAAATAAAGAAATAATCAAAAGAACTGAGATTATAGAGCTCCGGTCATATTGTGTTAACAAGACTGCAGATGACCTCATGCGATATCTTTAGAGATTTAAAATCTGTACCAAAAAAACAGCAACCAAACACTTAGGCTAATTGTCTAGGGCTGACGTCTTCAAGAGGGGATCCGCAATATTTGGTTGATTACATAATTTATTAATTTTTTTCCACAAAAAAATTCATTAAATTAACACAACATCATCTATTTTTTTTATACATTACTTAGTATGTATTTTAAATATATGACTACCCATTATAAGTCCAACAAGGTTGTTCATCTTTTGATTTGAGCAGATTTGACTTCTAATTTGATAGTTGTCTTTAAAATGACAATAACATCACAATTACACAGCCTTTCAAGCAGACGCCTTGAAATGTCTTGCATTATCTGACCAGCTGTCAAAAACTCAAAAATGTCCCATTTACAATCATACAATCAACATATGCTGACATTTAAGAAGGGAATGAAAGAAACATTACTTTATCATCAAATTTACATTCAAACCTGATTGATTGGCTAATCATGTCTTCTGTGTGTCTCAGGTGCAGAGGAGTTGTGACGAATAGAACAAGGGAGGAGTCAATGTTCTTTCCTCAGCTCACTGTGGCTGGGACCTCTGTGAGGGTTTGAGCCTGTTGGGACCCCTTTGCTGCAGCCCCCCCTTTCAGGTTTGGTACTTTCCACCCACAGTCCTAAAGCAAAAACAGCAATTAGCTAAAGTTCCGGACCTGACTCCGCCCACTCTGCTCTGGGTCCCCTTTGCCATGGCCTTCACCCTGTCAGAGATTATGGCGGCGAGGCGGCAGCAGTCGCAGGCTCAGTCACAAGCCCAGAGAGGCAACAGGACCACGGTGGAGGTGGACGAGTACAGCACCAACCCCACTCAGGCCTTCACCTTCTACAACATCAACCAGGGACGCTTCCAGCCACCACACGTCCACATGTGAGTAGATTTGCACTGTATGCAGCAGGGCAGCTCATATCGCTGTCAGTTATACTGCGTATTTTCCTGTGAATTCTGGTTCTAATCAGATTTTTCATTCATAATGAGACTGGAACCAAGATGGTTATTATCCCTTAAATGTTGATATTTTAGAAAATTCTTGCTTGAGTGATCTTTTAATTATCCTGTTTATATGTTTATCTTATCAGAATGTATAGTTGCCTCCATGTTTTCGGTTTTTAATCCTGTGTTATGCTTTTATAGCAAATTCGCAACTCCATTTAAGGAAGCGTTTGAATAAATTCAGAAATGCCAATTTCCACAACACTATTTATACACTAAAGGCCGGCGCATGGTTCTGCGTTTTCAGAGACACGCAAGGACACGCAAGAGCAAGAGCCCCTTGCATGCCCCTTGTGTACCCCTTCTTTCGTGCTTGCGTGGGTCACTCAATTTGCAAAAGGTGCGAGCAATCTCATTAAAACAGTAACAGAAATAGTTTATAGCATAAGAATAACCTTTGCAAAAGTGGCACATCTTGAACACAGTGAGCATTATTCATTGTTACACTTTACCTTCCTTGGCTTGGAGAAAACGTTGACCATGGCATCATGATATGGACATTTTGTCACTAAATCAATGGCATTATTCAAGGCTTTCCACATGGATATAGAGTAAAAAGTCAATGAGTAAATGTAGGCAGCTATGGAGTTTGGGGACTTGACCATCTGAAGAAAAAGTGGCTGTAGAAGCTCAAAGTTGGTGCCTCTATTACATGCTTAGCTATTGTTCTTCATATTCAGATTTATATTAATGCAGTCTACCGTCCTAATTGTTAACCTGCAGTGAGTTATTTAAAATTAGGAGAAGGAAATAAATAATGAACATTCACTGCATGTCACACAAAGCAGGACTCAGGGACAAAATAAATCTTGATAATTACTTAAAATAAACCATTTTACATACTAAACAGGGAAATAAAACTATAAGGCCAAAATAAACCTCAATAAACTAACAAGCTGGACAGACAGCCTTTTTGGAAAACAGTGGTTCTTTTTCTTTTTGTTACTAATTTGTTCTTTCTCATATGCTTGCCAGACCTTTACTATTATAGAGGAAACACTGGCATTCCATAAGGCTGCCTTATATTCAAATTTGAATTATATTTAGATTTATCACACCAAGGTTCCCATACACCAAGTGGGATGACCCATATGTACATTATATGCGCTTAGGCTAATCTACAGTATCTTTAAATGGTAAATGGTCTGTATTTATATAGAGCTTTTCTGGCCCTAATGACCACTCAAAGAGCTTTCCAGTACATGTTTTGCATTCACCCTTTTACACACACATTCACACAGTGCATCTATATGCAGCACCTTCTCTATGAAAAGAGGCAAATTTGAGGTTCAGTATCTTGCCCAATCACATTTTAACTACCATGACATGCAATAGTTTATCCGGTGCTAAATGACAATCTTCTCATATTAGCAACTCTTTTGCTGAAACTTCTCATGAGCCTATTTTTCCAAAGAAAATGAGAGGCGTCACATGGTTTTATGTGATCCTCTTAGTGATCATAGAGGAACTTTAAAGTCAAACATCACCTAGGGAACTCGTGCTGTGAAGGGCACATTCTGCTGTCATGTCTTACATCTGGTCTATAAATCTTTATTTTTTGTCCATGCATCTCTTTGAACCTCAGCCGTTATTTACTTTGTCTTTTAAGGGAGTTAGGAAGTTTGTAAGATCTACACTCATCAGCCAATAAAACCGGTGGATGATTTTAGTGTGAGGTGAATTGGTGTGTCTTTAAGTGTCAGCGCTTGGACTGTACAATTGAAATACAACTTTAAATCGGGCTTTGATTTAATTTAAATGCATATTATAAAGTCATTAAAGCTGTCTTTTACACACAGTAATAATAATGCTAACATAGAGAATTTATCTGTGGGACTCAAAAAGCATCACATTCCTTTACATTTTATTATACTGAATAGTGAAAATATAACATTATTTATGAACTCTCTTTTATATTTTATCACTTTCGTCTCGACTAACCAACATGCTTGTCTATCTGGTTTCCCACCACCCCTCATCGCCTCCTCTCTTGTGGTGGGGTGTGGAGGGGGACGGGGAGGAGGAGGCATGGCTGGGTGTTATCGTACCTGGAGGAGAACTTGCTAAACTGGGCCACGGTTATTCACCAGCTCCTCTCTTCCCTCTGGAGACCCTATAGATCTGCACACTCTCAGAAAATCCCACAGGACTCTGCTCTTTTTCCATCTGCACTTTATTCTTTTTCTATCTCCGCACATTTCTCTTTCTGTCTCTTACACCGCTCTGCTTTTATCATGGTCTCTCGCTAGCTTCTCAGGGTTTCCTCCTCTCTCTCAGTCTGTGGGGAGGATTTTTGCTGGATACTTATTCAAACTTCTTTCATTGTCAGCGTCTTACCGCAGAGATTTTGCATACAGCACTGTATCTCTTTCGCCAGTATTGTTTAAGTTCATCAACAACTGCAGTGACCCCTTTTCCTCCGTCATTTGCTCAACTTTCTTGTCTTCTGTTCTTTTATTCTTCTCAGGGTGGACCCAATGGCCCATGACACGCCTAAGCCACCAGGCTACACCCGTTTTGTGTGCATCTCAGACACTCACTCTCGGACAGACAATATCGTAATGCCATATGGAGACGTGTTCATCCACGCCGGAGACTTCACCGAGCTGGGACTACCGTCCGAGGTCAAGAAGTTTAACGACTGGCTAGGTCAGCATCTCTAAAAGTTGTGTTTCTGGATCCAGAGCAGGTCAGGAGCCTGATCTCTGTAAATGGGTGCCCTTGTGATGATCCATTTTACCGCTGGGGTCAGTGCTAGGCTAAATTTACCTGCTCTGGTTGCAAAGCTGAAAGAGAAAACTTTGAAAAGGGAATGATTCGTAGAAGTTTCCAGAATCAGGGCTACATTCAGGTCACTTTGTTGTTGTTTTATACTTAAAGGACCGTGCCAATTTCAGAGCTCCAGATTAATAATACACTTCGCTTTAAAGCTGACAATTTCCTAAAGCATGGCATGTGTTTTTATTTTCAGAAATTTGAGTTGAATCATCTTTTTAAATATACAAAGAGACAAGAATTCCCCCTCTTTCTATTCAAGAGCAGCAGAGAGCATGAATACCGCACTTTGTGATTGCTGATTCACACATTTTTAACATGTCAGAAATGAGAGTTCTAAAATTGTATCCACTGATAACTCCCCTTCCACACAATGACTAAAATGAATTTAATCCAATGGCTGCCTGTAAAGAAGAAAAACGAGAATCTTGTGCTTGCTTCTGGGCGCAATCGACAGTTATTTGTGCTACACATTATTTTTGTTAGGGTACACGTGCAAAACTTGCAGTATTTATTTTCTTTACATGATGTGGAGTGATGAGCAGAGGTGTCCCAGTTCATATATGTAGTTTAACACTGACAACAGACTGAGGGGCCCTCCTTCTATGTTGAAACAGCAGGGACAAACAACTGAGAAAAACACACAGAGACTTCCCCCTTTGCTTTTCAAAAATGATCAGCACTTAACATAGCATTTTATTTGATCAAACCCCCCTTTTAAGTATATTGGTGTGTTATAACTGTAGACAACAGTAGAGAGATGGCAGGGAATGAGTGGAGAGAGATCAGAAAGCATAGCTGTTTTCAGACATGGCATTTCTCCGGATTTTATCCGCAGTTGGCCTTTGACAGATGCACAACACAGCAGGGGTTTCTTTGCACAGGCGCATTCACAACTGCAACAGATCCTCCGCATCGTTCAGGCGAGTGGCAGGAAGTGACATTTTAATTTCTCTGCAGAGATCACATGACTTTCTTTACACCACAGAGAGAGCGGCGTCGGCTCTTATACGCCACAAACTCTCAACACATCGTCATTGGTGACTTCTATGTGTGTGTGTCAACGTCTTTTCGCCGGGATATATATATATTTTTAGTTTTTTTCATTCTTGCGTCTGTCGCGAGTTTGACTTACAGACTTTATACTAGGAGGTCAGGTGGAGAAAGTCTGCAGAAAAACCGGGTTAGTTCAGTGCATGTCTGAAAGCAGATCATGTGCAAGAAATGTCCCTTTGTTAACCTCTTGGCAGGTTATTTGTAGTTTTTTTCGCTCTCTTTTTCTTTTTACTGAAAGCCATTGAAATAACAATTAATAATAAATAAATATTTTGTATACAGCGCTGTTATTAACAATGTTACAAAATGCTTTACAAGGAAGAAACAAAACCAGATAGATACAATTATAATAAAACAATGAAACATTAATTTATAAACGTTTTCAGAATGGATTTAAATGTAGATAGAGAATTAGTCAATGGGCAATGAATCTCATAATCACCCTCTGTTATGAGGTAGAAACTTGCAGTAACCAGCAGGGCTCCACCCACATATCTTAGCAGTTGAGAGGACACATGCCAGAAACCAGAATTTCACTTTGTGACATAGAGCATTATTATACTGGAAGTAGCCATTATAATATGGCAAAGTGAGGCTATAAAGAGATGAGCAATACTATGCAGTATGCAGACATTCCAAACATTGATTGATTTGTATTAAGGCCTCAAAGTGTGTCAACAAAACGTTCCTCCAACCATTACCTCTCCAGCAGCCTGGACCTTTGACACAAGGGCAGGTTTGGTGAATTTATGCTGTTGACTCCAAATTCAGATCATAAGTGCAGCTTCAGCACTAATCCAGACTCACTCCATTCTTGTTTGACCATGCATGGTCAAAGTGACTCTGATTGCCATTTTCTCCATCCTAATGGTTTATGTGTATATTAATTGAAGCTCCTGACCTGCTGACTGCTGCTGCGTGATTGGCAGCAAAAAAACTGATACAAGTAGCCATTACCTTATGTCTAGGGGAAATGTATAAGCTTTTCTCAAGTTCAGTTTCTCTTTACTCAATCAGACCTCAGTGGATGCATTTTATCTCTGCAAGTTAGGAGAAAGTGTAAACCTTATCTTCACCATGTGATATCTGTTGGAAGCTGGGGTGAAATGACCTTGAATGTAGTCGAGTGACAGTAAAAAGCTGTTGAATCTACAAGAGTCTGAGCGTGCAGAGCAGCTCTGTTATCATCATCATTATCTCCATTGTTGTCAGCATCATCAACACTGGCACACACCTCCCCAAGAATGGCAGATGTCTGTTAGCAGGTGCATGGGCCTTTGTGTGTTCATCTATGTCTCTAAGGGAAGGGAGTAGAGAAGGAGGAGATAAGGGAAGAAGTTTTTGTCCTTCCCTTCCTCACACACATACACACACACACACACACACACACACGCACACGCACACGCACACGCACACGCACACGCACACGCACACTCACACACACACACACACACACACACACACACACACACACACTCACACACACACACACACACACAAGCTACAGGGAGTGCAGGCTGCAAATCAGCTAGCCCACACTCCAGCAGCGAGAAAGGCAACGGGTGAGACGGGAAAGAAAAGATAAGGCGAGCCAAACGCGCCTGGTGCTTTCTCTGAAGTCAGTCTCTCCTCTTCCTCCCCTCCGCTGTTATCTTCTCCTTCCCTGCAACTCGGCCATCTCTCTCTCTTCCTCTTTTATAAATATTTATAATCTGGTTATTCCTATTCTCCTTCTCTCTCTTTCATTCTCTCCTGGCTCCTGTCTCTGTCACACACACACACACACACACACACACACACACGCACACGCACACGCACACGCACACGCACACACACACACACACAGACACTCAGAATCTCTGAATGCAACTCCTGCTGTTTAGTGTGTGCATTGCAAATTTACCAAGATTAGATATAGCGTATTCAGAGTATTGGAGTATTAATGAGCTCCGGTCAGGTAACACCATCTGCTCCCAAACTTTCTACTCTTTCTTAATATTTTCTCAGAATCCACTCTCACTCTTTCCTTAATGCTATTTATTCCTTACTTGATCATACTACGCTTATTTTCCTCTCTCATTCTTTCCTCGATTAATTGTCATCCATTCTTTTTCTTTCAGTTTAGATTTCCCCCTTTTCCCCTTCTCTTTTTCCAAATCCTCCAAAGATCGCTCCCATTTCGAGCCCTTTCTCTCGCTTCCCCTCAGTTGGTGGCAGCTCTGTGCAATTCTTCTCTCAGCTCTTATTTTTAGCAGGAAGACAGTCAGCTCTTGGGGGCCGCTGGCTGCCGCTCAAGGCTTTGTCAGGGATGGTGATCGTTGTGGGGGAGGAGAAGAGAAATGGAGAAGAAAGGAGCAGAGGACTGAGAAGAAATTCATGCAAGGAGGAAGGAAGGTAGAGGAATTGGAAAGTGAAGAGCTGACAGGGAAACAGGAGGTGGAGGTTTAAAAAGGAGAGGAGGGAGAGTGTCCGTGTTTCTCCCCAGAGGAAAGCTGTCTTACCTGGGTAAACTCACAGCTCAGCCGCCCCGGAGACTGATGCCAAACTTCTGCCCTAAGTTGTCATGATGATCCCGCGCGGTCCAGCTGTCAGTCACTGAATGAGAAATGTGTGTGTGTATGTGTGTGTGTGTGTGTGTGTGTGCACATGTTACTTTTGCAACATTTTGTCCGCTCCACACTTCATGAAGTGTGTTGGACTTAAATCATTGTCCCTGTGGTTAATGGAAAACCTTTTGTTAAATGAATATTTGGGGGCTATGGACTTTTGATTGGTTTGCAATCAATTTTCTATCTTGTGCAACATTGTTGGATCAATTATAACATGATCATTAATTTGTTATCAAGTATTGTGTGATCATATGTTTTGATTCATGTCAGAAGACTGCCAACATGTAGCTGAAAAAATCAACTATGGACTTACTGCGTCACATGCCTGAAATCAGAGAACATAAAACAGCCTCCCAGTTATTCCATGTATCCACCAGTTATTATTCATGACCACAGAAAGAAAATCAGTCAGGATTAAAAGCTGATTTTAATGATGACGTACGTTTTATGGATTTAAAAGTAGTACTAAATAATAATACAATTAAATATATGAAAACATCCGGAAATTACTAATTTTAAATTGTTTGAAAAACAGTTGGTAGCTAAAATAAAAAAAAATTGTTAAAGATGTTAAATTGTTATCGCAGTGCCATGGCTGTCAAGGAAAATATTTAATGAACCAAGTATCGCTAATGGGTGTAATATGAGTTTCAATAGCAACATTCTTTTCTGTGGGATCCTGTTTGACTGTGTTTGTGATTAATGGGAAATGCTGATATCCGGATGAACATAAGCTGCTTTCAGACATGCACTCAACTCCTGAGATCCTCCTGAGAAATCCTCTGGAGTTTCTGTAGACTTTCTATGCCTGGCCTTAAAAAATTTGCAGAAAGTCTGGAGTAGTCGATGATCCCAGAATTTACCGCAATTGAGTAGTGGTTATGATGACGATTCTAACGTACGACAGATGCAAAAATTCAAATAAGCAAAAGCAATCAAATCTATCACAGGATTAAAACGCCCTGCTATATCCGTATAGGACACCGACGAAGATGTTAAGAGAGTTTGTGTTGATAAGAACTGACGCCGGTGTCGATGTACTGTAAACAAAATCACGTGATCTCCGCATTAGGAATAATACTTTACCTCCTGCCTCTGCCTGCTGCACCCGGCTGCTCTGCCCCTCAGGGGAGGTAGGCTGACTGCATGGGACAGGTGAGTCAAGAACAACTCTTGAGAGATTCAGAAGAAGGAAGGGAGGAGGGAATGGGTAAGAGGCAGACCTGGGGCTCATGAGCAGCAGCACTTCTGTCCAATTGTCTCCAATAATGGCCCCTTTGATCAGGCTTTCAGCCCTCGTGTCTGTGAGCATGCACACGCAACAAGCCCCCACATGGATTTCATAAGCCGAGGCAACTCTTTCCTGAGCGCCTGTGTGTTTGTTTGTGTGTGGTGCCCTGGTTGTTGACTTGAGTGGCATCTTTATTCATACGTTGTGATAGCGTGAGCTAGCGAGCAGAGCGGGAATATACTGCAGTGAATGTTGTTTTTAAATATGGATCTCACTGTGCTTCGGAAATCAACTCTGGGTCAAGAGAGGAGCAGCTTTAATACTTAAAAGCTTTGTTCTCTCTCTCTCTCTTTCCGTCTGTTTGACTTCCATTCACTGAGCACTTCACTGCCATCACACCATATACAGTCTATGCATTACACACACACATATACACAGACCAAGGTCACTTTAGGAAAATAAACTAAACTAACAACATACTGGCCACATACTTTTTTTTTCTCTTAATGTGAGATGGCAATTTCCATCTTAAAGGGATATAAAATCGGTATTTGGGGCATTATCTTCCATTTTCTCTTCCAAGTAGCTGTATTAAATATCCACTACATGTTGGATTGAATATTGTTGCCAGATTTATTTTATTGTACATTCAGTATTAGCATATTTGTTGGCTTATTATTATAAGAACAAGACGTGTTCAACTCAATTGGCATGTGGCTTTTAAGCTGTACTTCCTCTGACCATGAAGAAATTGTCCATTATTCATATTTTGTAAAATACTCATATAGCAATAAGAATATAGCAACAAAAAAAAGAAATCCTATATACAGTATTATTATGATTATTTAATCTGTCAATTTTCAGTTGCCTATTATCTCCAGAGAAGCAATACTTTTCTTCCTGCATTTGATTGCTCAAAAGCACTATTCTTTTACACTTAAGGGATGTCTGACTGTGTAAAGAGGGAGTGCATGTGGCACTATGCATTATGTTAAGGGTTCCGGTCAGACAAGAAGCCGCTTTTGCAGTTTCCAGTTGTTTTCTATAGGCAGTGAGCTGCTTATGTGCACCATGTGCTTCCTGTTTTAGGCAGATAATTGAATATTTCAATTTGTGTAAAAAAAAAGCGTGATTGTCATGGCTAGTGTGTTAGCCAACAATTAGTTTACACGTTCATTACATATGTTGATTTATTATCTTTGCTTTAACGTGAATAGCGTGGCCACCAAACAATGGTCTCTTATATTAAGGGAAAGAGAGACCAGAGAAGATTCTTTAAAACAAGTAGCAATATAAATTAGACAATGCGGGGGTCACAGTCTACGTATCAACTGGAAACTTGGAGTGGAGTGTGTCAATTAATTTAAATTCAATTCAAAACATACATATATACATTATTCCCACAATGAAAGAACTGTGTCAGTAACTGGAAGAAGGCTCTGGCAGAACCAGAATTTGGTGTAAAAGATAAGAGAGAAAAGACAGGAGGGGTGTGGCAGTTGTGTTACCGTCATATATAAGATCTGTCAGACTGAACACCTGATGAATCCAGTGAGTCCATTGTCCCCTCTTCCTCTATCTGTGTTTGGTCTTTACTAGCTCCTTAAGAAAGTATCAGTTTATTTAGCACCTAAATTCTCCGAAACGTTCACCAGCTCCTATCTGACTGTGTCTGTATCCTGTCTTAAAACAATTGTGTTTACCTGAAGGGAACTGCAGACATGGGGGATATTGGCTAATCTCGTTACAAGTAGTCATTTATTGATAGATTGTTAATGCAGAAAATGTTGACTTGAGAGGACAGGATTGATTGTTGAACTAAGAGTATGCCCAACTTTCCTAAGCTAATAAAAACACAACCACAGGCTCTCTGTATCTCTCTGTATCTCTCTTTTTCTCTGTCTCACTGTTTTCGAGGTTCACAGCCTTTAGCATCTCTGCTACAACTCTTAATTTAGTGCCTGCTCTACTCTCTTCCCCTTTGCTGCTGAATAATAAATAAGTGACAACCATGATGCGATTGCAGTGTATGCACTATAAATGCGAGTGTGTTTTCTTGGCCCAGGAGAGGGAGAGTGTCCCTGACTCTCCACTTGCTCTGTGTGTGTGTGTGTGTGTGTGTGTTTGTGTGTGTGCGTGTGTGTGTGTGTGTGTGTGATTTCTGACCCTCCCTCTTCTGTCAGGTGTAGAACTTCTCCCACCCTCCCAACTCCTACCTCAAGCCCCCCTTTGGACCTGCCCATCCTCAGCTTCCCTCCCTCTCCTCCCATCCTGTTCCCATTAGCTCTGTAACTGTGAGGCCATTAAACTTTCATGACTGCTGTCTTTTTTTGGCATGCTCTTTTTCTATCCTCCTTTGTTCTCTTTCTCATTTCCTCCCTCTCTCCTTTCCTATTCCCCCATTCCTTGTCTTGCTGCTTTCCTCCCTCCTTTTCTCGTGTTTGTCCTTCCTTCCCAAAACCAAACTGTTTTACTATCTGCCTTATCTCCAATTTCCTCCTTTCCAATCTTTTATCCTTCAGCCCCCATCAAGCGACTGTAAATTTAAGCAAACCATTCCCCATCTGAGCCTCACTGCTTTTGTGTCTTCTATTTGCACACTTGAAAGACCGCATTCCTTATGTGATGTGATGGGAGGGTGTGCGCGTGTGTATGTGTGTGCGTGTGTGAGGTAGGAAGGGGAAAAAGATGCAACTGATGTGAAAAATGCTCTTAGAAACATCTATAGTTTTTCTTTCAAACGAGTTCTTTCCAGAAGACATTTGGAAGAGAGCGGAGCCTCAGTGGATATAGCTTATGAAATGATTGAAGTCTTTCTCATAATTTTCCCCTTCTCCCGCTTTGTCAGTCACAGATTGGTTTTCTGGGTCATCATCAGTGTATATAATCCACTGTATCCAAACTGTTGCTGAATCTGCATTATCCCTCCTTTACAAGCAGGAAGCGCCCGCAAATCCGGACAGTATGATGCAAACTAGTCTTCAGCTTTAAATGACAATATAAATAAAATAAACAAGTAGGCCATTTCTTCTTGCTGTAGGTAGGTCACCATGTTTTAGGTAGGATCAAACCTGGCATTAACAATTGTACTCAGAGATCCTAAATGTGTCTGCTGTGATAACTTGTGACTTACTTCCCCGCTCCTGACTTACAGGGTTGCATGGGAATGGAAATTAGAACAACATTTTGATTAGAATGGAGGCCGTTGAGTAGTAGTGTTGATTGGGGCTCAGTACAAATTGGGAGGTTGTAGGGAGAGAATGCCTTTCCCTTTCTTGTCTAGGTGTTGAGCTGTGTCATGAGACCCATTTGCTATTAAAACAATAAGAAATCTGCAGCAGTGTGAACCAACTGTGTTGTGCTTGGTGTCATTTTGTGCTGGTTGTAAAAGAGGGTCCAAAGCTGTGTTCCGTTAAATTGTATTGTTAATCGTGACTGACATCTAATGTGAGAACCCCAGATAAGGCACTGAAATAGTACATTTAGACTGAAAATAGAGAAAAGTACAGAAAAAAGCTGCAGTTGTCCTCAATTCAACTAAATCTTGATTGCCATTGTACATTTTCAACATATCAAGATGGATCTGCAAAAAACATCTCTGCTTGAGGATGCGTAACTTTATGATGATAAAGTAGCTTTGACAAGTACATAAAGGTAATGCACTGCACAAGGGTTGTATTCTAGCACTTGCTAAACGTGGCATCAATATGAATCAGATGGCTGGTGGCCAGTTTTTTAATCCATCAGCATTCGTCAGAAGCCCACGTTGTTGGTTCTGAAAGTTGCAGCTTAATCTTCAGCCACATTATCCTGGGGGCGACGTCGTCACACAGAATGTGGAAGTGGACCAGACAGGATGAAAGAGACAGAGATGGTGTGTAGGAGAGAGAAAGAGAAGAAAGAGACCACCTACAAGGCAACTTGATGATGCGCTGATCTGTCTTTGTCACTGTTGCTATGCGTGTGTGCGTGTGTGTGTGTGTGTGTCTTTTCTTGTGTGTGTAATGTATTATCCACAGTGGAGACATTGTGAAGTATTGGGAGGTGCTGTTTTACGCAGATAAAATGTGTGTTTTGGATTCGAGGCTCAGTAGGTGGTGTTTGTGTATGCTGGGTTATAATTGCTGGTTGTCTTTATTTTGTGTCTGCTTGTACGAGTGTGTGTGCAGGTTTGCTTGTGTGTGCGTTTGTGTGTGTGTGTTTGTGTGCCTGATGAGACCTAGCAGTGTGTGGGTGGTGAGTTAAATGAAACAAGTGAGTCTTAAGTTTAAGCTAAGGTGGGAAGCTATAAGTCTAGCTGCTTCTCCTCCATCATTTGTCTCTACCTTGTTGCATGTTTATCCCTTACCCACCTCTCATCTTCTCTTTTTCTCTCCTTTATGTGACACATTACTTTGTTCCCTCACTTTTCGTCTTCCCCCTCTGTCTCATACAAAGACGCACATGCACACACATGCTGCAAAGGAATTAGGACGGATCCGAGCTGAGTCCAGCTTGTCTGTATTTGAACATCAGTGCCATTGCTTTTGAAGCTTCCCTTTGAATTATTGCATTTCTGTTTGTGCACACACAGATAAAGACCAGCTGAGGCTGTGCTGTGTTTCTATATATAAAGAAGACATACATAAGCTGTTGGATGTATACACACAGCCACCAGCATATAGGCTTCAAAACCACACAAATCCAAAATGTCCTCTCAATGATGGTATTAAACCAAAATTGGCCCTCGTAACTATAGATTGACATACACACAAACACACATACCGGACTACAGACTAGTATTAAAGAATAAATCTGGTTCGTCATATCGTGGGCTGTTTCTTAGGTTTTTATCTTTTTATCGCCTTAATACATTTGGCTCAACTGCGACTTTGTCTGTTGCTGCATTTCCAAACAAGAAAAAGACACTGATGACGTGTGCTAATAATACATACAATTAACACATACTAACCAGGTTACGGCTACATTTCCACCCAGAGCTCCTCACTGATTGTTACTGGCACAGTCACAGATGTCGTGATTTAAGCATCAGTTGGTTGTGGAGGACGCGAATGACAAAAAGGACCTAACACAAAAGAATATTTGGACATTTTGTAAAATAATCGTACTTGTTTTATTGCAAAGAGATAGATGTAAAGACTGATACCGTCTCTCCTGTGTCATAATTTAGAGTAAAGACCAGACCAGGAGAAAAATGTAAATCTGTACACACAATTATTATTGATATGTGTTTTATTATAATAACTGCACTTAAAAAGTGTTGGTGCTATATTTATCCAACACAAAAAATTAAAAAAAGTGCAGTCTGACTTTAGTCTCACAAATCACTCACACACACAGACACAAACACACACAAACTTTGTTAAGCAGTACATTTTGGCAGCCAGTTTTGCGTATCTATGTACACACACTTGTGAAGTGAGGCAGGCAGGAAATTTGTGGCATTTTTGATTCTGCATGTACACAAACACAAACATAAGCATATGCAAACACAATGGGCAGCAATCCCCCTTTACATGCCAGAGTTTTCGGCAGGGTAGGGATTTTCCTCTTCAAAGAGCAGACCACCCATTGCCATTGCCAGAATAACGGTGGCAAACGTTGGAAGATTACGCTCTCTCTCTCTCTGACACACACACGCAGATGCCTTTATAATGTAGATTATGTATAGATAACTTTATAGTTATGACCAGTCTGACCCCAAGGATCACATAGTGCCTTATACCTGCATGCTG
The DNA here is from genome assembly GCA_038501795.1 of Pseudopleuronectes americanus. NCBI lineage: Eukaryota > Metazoa > Chordata > Actinopteri > Pleuronectiformes > Pleuronectidae > Pseudopleuronectes > Pseudopleuronectes americanus. Next base: position 548,707 of record CM076737.1, on the reverse strand, counting down.
TATGTGGCACCTCTACACTCTCTCACTCTTATTACACACACACACACACACACAGGCTTCCTTGTGGAACTCATGGGAGAAAGGACAGTTTTGTGGTGACGGTCACACAGACAGTGACGTGCGTGACTTGAAGGGGCAGCTGCTTGACTAAAGAGCAGAGCCACTGGGCAGGAGGGTATCTGAGACTCAGAAAACAATGAAGGGATGAAGGGACAGAAGGAAAGAAATCCAGCTGTTTCCACTCCGAGAACCAGCCCCCCTCTCTCGCTCAGGACTGTCCCATGATTTCCTTCAGCCCTCCCATGCTCCCTTGCGAAATTAGTTTATTTTTCTTCTTCTTTTGTTAGTTTTTGATGGAGCTGTCTGCTTTGTGTTGTCGCTGATTCTCTCATATGCAAATTAAAAATATTTGTTGCTTTAAAGCAGCCTTTTGGATTCAAAGACAAAAGATACCAGGGCGACAAAGAGCACCCTGTGCGTTGGGGTGTTGGCGCGTGGGGGACTGTTGCTCCAAATGTTTAGACCCCCCCCTCACGCACGCATGCATGCACACACAGACAGACACACAAACACAAACACACACACACACACACACACACACACACACACACACACACACACACACACACACACACACACACACACACACACACACACGCTTCAACCCACATCCTCTCATATTTTCTTCTTCTTTTCTTCTATCTTTTGTCACAGAACCAACAAATTAATTTGATGGGAAAATTATCCTTTTGTGAATGACTTGTTCTTTGTACAAATGCACAATGAAAGACTGGATTGTTGAATTCCTTTCATTGTGAATTGCTATTATTTTCATATTGACAAACATCAGTTGGCTTGCACGGACAATTTTGACAAACAGATGCACACACTGGCTGCTTTTAGTCATCTCCAACTATGTGACGCTCTGATACTGGTAGTTGGTATTCACAGCTTGTAATGTTGTTTTTCTCTGGAAAAGTTTCAAAAAAATTCATCCATGAAATTGAAAAATTAATTCTGTAAAGTAAAAGTGTTTGTGTGTGTGTGTGTGTGTGTGTGTGGGGGGGGGGTTGTGTGTGTATGTGTGTGTGTGTGTGTGTGAATGGGGGTATTTGTGTCCAGCTGGTGGATTTTATATTCCTCCCTGCAATATATTTCTCTCAGTTTACAGTAGGCCATCAAACTTCCTGGGGGCAAAACTGCTCACGATGCAGAATTTCTGAAGAGACAGATAGTGTTTGTTTGTTGGTTAATATATAAACATCTTATTCCCTAAAAGTCTTCCTCACGCTAATTTACACACATGCATTAACACACATATAGCCTTTCATTTTAGCCATTTAGCTGATGATCTTGTCCTGAGCAGATTTCCCTACTGCTTGGTTATTGTTTTTTATTGTCTCTCTGCTCCTTTCAATTCCCAAATGTCTTTTTATATTCATATATCATATTTGCAAATCAAGGTAAATATACATAAAGGTTGTACTGTTTGAAATAAAACGTCTTAGTCTTGATCTAATGTGACTTTAAATATAGCATGTTGCATTTCACAGCTCAGTGACTGCACATGGCAGTTTCCTCTTGGCCTTACTTCATTATTCTTTTAATTTCATAGGCTTTGCACTTTTGCCATGCATGCAGCCTCGGCTCTGTCCAGAGTTCATCTTGACATCACTCCCAGGTCTCCATCCATGATGCAGCTATTTGGCTTATTTACAGGTGAGCCTTCCAGAAGCTGCCACAGTCATCAGTAAGGCTGCAAAGAAAACTGGAGAACAGTGTCAGTCAGCTGTGTAATAACTACTTCCATCTATTTCTTAAATGTGCAGTTGATATTTGATCAATTACTCAGATGACTAAGTGCTATTTAAAAGTCTTTGTTGTTACTGAAAATTATCTTCGTCTCGTACCTCCCCACACACACACACACACAAATTCACATTTAGTTCTCGCTTCACCAAGTAGCAAAACAGTTTTAACTTTATTATCAGCCCTATGGTATGAATATGACAGAATAAATATGCATTTGATCCTGTTATGATGCACAAACAAAGAAATAATGAAAATCTATAGGTAGATTAAAATGAGCGAGCCCATGTCCCGGCAGTAAAACTGTAAAGGGTAATGTCCAAAAGATAAAGAAATGTTTCTCAATCCGAAAAATGATTTGAAGTCAACCTAAATGTTTTAGTTTTATTTATTTCCTTGAAAGCTAAACAAGAGTAGAAAAGTCTTCACTGGAATTACTAGTCCAGTGTGATAAGATCTCCATAAAAGCTGAGCATTGGTTAAAAAACATCTAATTTACAATGTAAACTCTGTAAATGCGGTTAAATTAGTCAAAGTTTGTGAATGTAATGTGAAACACATTAATTGTTTTCTATTAGTTATTCAGAAAATAACTTTGATCCGAGAGATAGCAATAAACTCACTGAAGTAGTGAAGTATTCTTCCAACCTTGGTTAATCTAGGGACAAGTGAGCAACACTGCTTCGAATGCCAAAGTTTGATGAAGAGGAATAAAAAAAAACATTTTGATGTGCGGTGGCGTCTGTGGCCATGTGCCTGTCTGAAGGTGCGGCCCCTCAGTTATGAGGCTTTTTTGGTATCTACTTGACAACTAAACACAAGCCCTTCTGCCAAACAAATGAGAACGATGCTAGGGAGAGGGGGCGGCCTGGGCCCAAACTGCAAAGATGGGCACTCTTTGACAGCTGCTTTCATCTTGTTATTATTCCTCCTTCACACTCAAGGATTTTTGGGCTTCCTAAAGTGCTGTATTCCTGCCGCTCTCTCCTTCCTTCCCTTTTCTAACCCTCCACTCTTTCTCGCTTTCTGTTACCAGGCTGTGATTGGCTGTTTTGACAGAGCCATCGCCAGGCTGTCAGCCTCTTCTAAAGCTCACTTTAATTAGTCCTTTTCACTCGCATGACACGCTCATGCACAGATGCACGCAAACGCGCGCACACATTGGAAAGTCACTCACATCTAATCTTGCTGACACACAAACCATTGTACTCAGCTATGTGCCATGACGACCTGACTAATAAAAAAAGTAATGGTGATTGAACTCACCTTCACCCATAATAACGGACTCAGCAGACCCAAAGACGCTTGTCAGTGTCGTCTCTCTATTGCCACCACAGAACTTTGAAAACATGTCTATTTGTGAAGGTCCAGCTGCTGTCGGGTTTGATAGGCGCTGATCAATAGCAAACTGCACTGTGCCAGGCTCTGAATAGCCAATTAAAGCCATTGAGACAGAGGAGAGCATGGGGGATGAAGGAGTGGGAGTTTGATTTGAGAAGCATGATGAAAGAGAAAGGAGTAAAGACGCAGCAGCAGTTGCCATAATTGGTAAATGTTTAATATTCTGTGTCCTAAACTTCACAGTGATCACTCTCTGTTGGTTCCTTCCTCATCATTCCTCCCGATATACTGTCGATTCCCTGTTGGATGCGCTCAGCTATGCTTCCATAAACAGAAGTCAGCAGTGCAGTGGGTTGCAACCTTGACTGATGGAGGGAAGCTAAGACAGATGTACAGATTTGCTAGAAATGAAGGGGAACAAAGATAAATCCTTGTTGTGTGTGAATGCCAGGCAGACTGGGACGGGTTTCATGTCCTCCTCGATTTTCCCTCTTCACTGTCTGTCCCTACGCCGATTGTCACCCATCTTCTGCTCATTTACTTTTCTTCTACCTTTGTCTTCCCTGTCCATGTCCTGATGTCTCATTCCATTTTTTTACCTCATTTCTCTGTCTTTCATCCTCCATCCTTGTCTTCTTTTTTTTCTTTTACACTCCTCACTTTCCTCCCCTCCTGTCATTTTTTGATATGTTCAACCTTTGCCTCTTGTAACACATATTCACATCACCCCATTATACCTTTTTAATACCCATCATCTGTATATTTTGCTAATAAAATGTTGTGTCCTAAAAACATTTCTCCTTGTCCCTCCCGAATCACCCTATCTACAATTTGGTCTAATTTTACAATCTTACCTTTTTCTCAAATTATTTTCCTTTCCCTTCTTTCCCCACTTCCCTGTCCTTACTTTCACTCCTATACGACCCCCTCTCCTCCTGCTATTGTAGGTACCCTGCCATACGACATCAAGATAGTAATTGCCGGAAACCATGAGTTGACCTTTGACCAAGAGTTTATGGCTGACCTGATCAAGCAGGACTTCTACTACTTCCCCTCTGCCTCGAAGCTGAAGCCGGAAAATTATGAGAATGTCCAGTCGCTGCTCACTAACTGCATCTACATGCAGGATTCTGAGGTCAGCGTACGGGGCTTCAAGATCTACGGCTCCCCCTGGTGAGTAACCACTTCTACTGCATTACACTCAAAAGCACCTTATATGGCAGCTACTGAAGAAAGTACTTTGTTGACATTTTTCTGCTTTCATTAATTTTATTGTCACTAGCTTATTTAAAAGTAAAACCTTCTTGTGGTCAGCCAGGTAAAGTAAGTTTGGTCTAATATTTCATCTTGCAACTTTGGAAACCATGAGGGGTCATTTCCTGGCCATAGTATTGAGAGTGGTCAATGAAAGCTCATTGTAGCAGTTATAACTGTAACTAATGAATCCAGGTTTCTGCTCCTGCAAATATTTCACAATAAAACCCCCTTTTAATGATGGATTCTGCCAATACTTGCTGTTTCAAAGTAAAAGCACTCCAGTGTTTCCCTTTCTGAATCCATTAATTTGTATTTAGGTTCTAATGGGGCTTATAATTGACAGACCGGGAGTTGGTACCACAGAGTCCTGACATTTAGTTAAGTAAATAATCCGACCTGTATTGAATGAAATGCCGTAGAGAAACCAGCAGTTCCGCTGCATGAAGCGGAACTGCTGCCGTGTGTACAACAGACAACCGACACACAGCTGCTCTGCGGCCCAGACAGAGAGTTACAGGGATCGACAGTAAAGGTTTTAGAGATCAACCAGTCGATCGCGATCGAAGTGTTGTAATAAATATTTCCCATAGCTGACCACAGCCAATTCCCTGCAAAGTTCCAAATGTACCGATTGTGTCTTCAGCACTGAGTCATTTCATGTTCATCATTTAATAGCCATATAGCACTTACCAGACATACCATATAGACAGTCGACCTTTGGCCGTGGGGAAAAGGCCAATTATTCTTCATCCCAACAGCAGCCCTCTCTCCTTTAGTGGGTTGTACAATTGTTTGTTATCCTTTTGAGTTTATTTGGTGGTGTATACTTTCAACAAGTGCATTTCTCAACAAGACAGTCACCTATATAATAATGCTGGAGATAGATACTACACATACTAGAGTAAGAATGTCACTGTCCATAGTACTAGGTTTGGTTTATCCTGCTGAAGAATTATAAGGTAAGAGTGTAGAAATCAAATATGGATGAATATATTTACAATTGTAAAATATAATATATATATATATATATATATATATATATATATATATATATATATATAAAATAATAGATTTAATGAACTAAAGCCAATTATAAAAGGCAATCATTTAACCACATGTTTATCTTACAATAGATATTTTTGGATGATTTAGTACAGTTTGTCAATGATACAGGCTTTCACTGTATCTAGTTTTAAGACCTTTAATAATTCAGTTCAGGTAAATACTGTGGGGAAGAATGGGGCTTAATGGTGCAGTTGGTAGGATTTAAAAAATAGGGGGACAGAGAGAAAAAGTAAGCCTGAGAATTTGGACGGATGCTTCCAGACCCCTTCTCCCATTTTAGCTGAGCTCTAAATCTGTCTCAAAAGCCCCTCTGCACATCGCTGCAGTGAGTGCACAGGATAGGAACCAGAACAACAAGAGAAAACATCCGACTGCCTGGGCCATGTCTACTGTTAACCCTATGAGACCCACTGGGTACGATCTCAAATATCATCTTGTCTTTAGAGCATCATCACTCCTCAGTGGTTTGAGCTAGAGACGTGCCGTTTTTCCTGTTAAACTGAATAAACAGCGTTAACAAGCGAGCCCCTGTTTGTGAGTAATTTTATAGCCTTAGCATTCACATTCCTTTTCTCCAGGCAATGTATTCAAATCCATATTGTGGGATAGAATTTGTTGGATGTAGTGGATGCTTTTTGGCTCAAGTGGCAGTAGTGTCCAACAGTTTTAGGTGTCCCCTGGAAACACTTTGTTTGTGTGCCCAGGAAGTTATTTGTTTTTTCCATTTCTACAAATTGTTGTATTTTTGTTTGGTTGTTGGATAGCAGGATAGTGAAACCTACTGACCCGATTTCCAACAACTTGTGGAAGGATGGGGTATGACCCAAGATCAATGATTTTATTTTTCGTTGCTTTATAGGGGAATAATTAATGGATCATGATGTCAAAAAACAGACAAGTTTGAGGGACTGGTACTTATGAGTGTGACAATTTAGTGCAGTGTGTGTGTGTGTTATCCACCCATCTCTTCCCTTTTTCCCATTTTTCTCCGCTCACCCCAACCGGTTGAAACAGATTGCTGCCCACATTTACTCATTGTGGGAACTGTTGGGTTCCTGTTGGAATTTTAGGTCTCAACTTTTCCAATCAAGTGCCTTGAAACAATGTAAGTCTTTTTTATTTTATACAAATAAAATAAAAAATACATTTAATTCAATTAAATTTGGTAGCAGCCTGAAGCTGTCAAACAGGAAGATCGATCTGAGAAAAAAGCGGGGCGAGAAGAAGCAAGGCAGCAAGAAACTGAAAGAATTCATGGAGGCCATGAGACAAAGGAGGTATAGGAAAGAAGGAAGGGGTAGACATGGAAGGGACGAGGAAGAGACAGAGCGGCAGTGGGAGAGAGATTGAGGGAGAAATCTTCTTATTCATATTCACTGGCTGGTGTAATGGGCACATAAGCTGACGTGTGTGTGTGTGTGTGTGTGTGTGTGTGCGTGTGTGTGTGTGTGTGCGCGCGTGCCTAAGGGTGTGTTCACATGAGCTCCAGCTGGAAGCCCCATGCCACCCATCTATAATTTCTGTTCCCCTCTTTTTCTTAATTCCATACCTCGTCTGTCTCGGCCTCCTCTGCTTCATTGTGTACATTAGTCTTTATTCTTCTGTCACTCTCTATATCTTTTCTTTTCTTTCTTCCTTCATCGTTATCTGTGTCCAGTCTCTCTCTCTCTCTCTCTCTCTCTCTCTCTCTCTCTCTCTCTCTCTCTCTCTCTCTCTCTCTCTCTGTCTCTCTATCTCACTTGTACCTCTTCCATTCTTCAGCAGAAATAATGGGACAGCGCCTGTTCTGGTACCTCCATCACCATGGCGATGCCAGGCTGGCACTGTTTTATGGCCTGCTGTTAACCCACATCTCACTGCACCACCAGCTTCTCTCAACCGTCTGACCTCCTGATTATTTGAGTAGTAATCTGTCGTCTGTCTGTGATAAAGAATCTAACACCAGAGGAAATTGATTCAATACAAATCCAACAACACTTGTGACTATGTTACAAAAAGTGAGCTTTATCATGCCATTTCTACCAAAATAAGATTTGATAGTACCCTGTCATCCTATTTAATAGAGACATATGATATTGTTTTTGGTCTTATTGTGGGACAATAGCATTTTGTCATCAATTATCAGCTTTGTTAATCAATCCATAGTCTTTCAAATTCCTATGCATTTATTTTAACTATAGCTCGTTTGTATGAAAAACAGTTATAAGGTATGATAAATAAACTTTTGTACAGAATTCAAATCTGGAATTAGGTTTTCATAATGAAGAAGAATAATCAGGTTTCCTTACTTTCACAAGGTACTTTGCTAGCAAGAATCAATTTAAACAGAAAGTAGCCACATTTTTATTTGAGCTGCTGAATCCGTCTTCTGTCTCTGTCTCTCCCTCAGTATGTCAAATTGGATCTCATTGTCTTCTATCTGTCTGTCACCTCTTCTCTCTCTCCATCCTGTTGTCTGACGCTGTATTCATAAGTTCCCGTCTCCTTGTCCATCTGGCTTCACAGGAAGCCTACTTGGAATTACTCGTCTTTCTTTCTTTCACCTCAGCAGAGGTAAAACAAAAAACACACACACACACACACACACACACACACACACACACACGCACGCACGCACGCACGCACGCACGTACGCACACACACACACGCACACACGCACGCACGCATGCACGCACGCACGCACACACACACACACACACACACACACACACACACACGGGCGAGTCACCCAATCCACTTACCTGAACTGTAGCTCCCTCCAAACCCCCCAATTTGCAAATCAGAAGGATGGCTTTGGAACACTGCTCTACTATTTGCTCCTAATGCTAATGTGAATTTACAGATCATTGGTCTCAGACATATCGCACAGCCACCAGATGGAAATACAAGTCACAAGCATGTGTATGTCTGTGTGCATGTTTCAAGTGTAAGAGCCCAAAACGAAGGCATACAGTAGGATTGCCTGGGAATTCACCAGTGTTGTCCCGTATTTACCAAGCAGCTACAAACACACAATCATATCACTACTATTTGGTTTAGGTTATGGCCAATGCAAGGTTCTGCTTTCCTACAGAACAGGTTTTGTCTATAATTCAACATTGGATTAATCCCTTTAGCATGTAGCATCTAGCACCAGCACCACAACACTTGGCTAGATGTATAATACTTGATTGTGAGTCCTTCTCAAACAGACCTACAATATCCTGTCAGTTTTCTATTGTTTGTGGGCTGGATGTTTTGTGAAATCACTTTTTATAAACAGGCTATGATGAAAAGTAAAGTCAGAAAACTTTGTGTTTATCTGCAATTAAAGGGATAGTTAATGAACGTTCACTCATTATCTACTCACCCCTATGCCGATGGAGGGGTGAATGAAGTGTTTGAGTCCACAAAATTCTTCTGGAGTCTCAGGGGTAAACTTTGTTACAGCAGAATCCAATACAATTGAAGTCAATGGTGACTTTCACCACAGAACAACTAAAAACAAACAAAAAATGCCTCCATACTGCTCGTGTGGTGTCATCCAAGTGTCCGCCCTGATATATTCAATTGCGACTCTAAACAACATAATTTACACCATGTTTTTAACCTAAATGTCCGCTGATATCTTTCTATGAGGAGCATGTACGGACCCTCGGGCACGCCATCTTGAGGCTACGTCCACTAGCTTAGCTCTTTCCAGTTGACTTTCAGGCCAAAATCGCAGTGTAAATTAACTCATCTTAATACTTAGCTACAGTCCGTCTTTCTATTGCTGGACTGAATCTTGCTGAAGAAAATCCACTATTCAAATAAAATATTCACACGGAAAGTACACAATAGTTTCACCGGCTGGTATCGCAGATCTTGAATGGTTAGTATCTCAGGACTACTCTCTACTCATAATTTAACAACTAAGATTCTCTACAGCACAAACCAATCTGGCAACCTTGGCAGATGACATCTCAGTCATTATTAATAATGAGTTGCATGGCCGGGACACGTAGCTTTACACATTCATAGATCTGCTCCTCTACAAGCCCAAACACAGCCATGAGTATGCGCTCAATTTCTTCATCAGTAACCAATTAAGAATCTTGTGTCTGTTAGAAACAGGAGTGAAAAATTCTTCCTCTATGACAAAAACCTTCATCACAATGATTAATCCTTTTCTGAATACATTGCATCCTTGTGCATTTACCTTAACTATGTACTGTCTAGTTGTGTTGAAGCTTTCCACACTTGGTAATATTCTGTTGTCCAGAAGATGCTAAAAAATACAATTAGTGCTAGAATAAACTGCCAGAAATCCACAGAGTTAAAATGTGTTGTCAGGCCCCTGGTTACCCCCCCTAATAAACCAATTTTTAAGCAAATACCAAAAATTATGTGGTTCCAGCTTATTAAATGTAAGTTTTTGCTAGTTTTCATCATTTGTATGATGGTTAACTTCATGAATCATGAGATTGTTTTACCTGGTCTGTAGGTTGGACATACAAGCCATATGAATATGTGATATCAGAGGTACTGATAATGAAAAAATGGAATTCATTGAATAATATTGGACTGCTGGAATGATATTATATGTAGTGAAGCAAAAGTATCATGATATGTCTGAGGTGAGATCAGTTTAAGAGTAATGTGCGGCCCTTTTGTACTATTTAAATTTTATAATTGTATTGTCCTAAAGATGGCAAATCTTTCAGCACGTTGAAGAGAAATGCTTGTGACCGGCAATAACTAAACTATTTTAAGGCCATATTTGTCACTTGGCTTGGGCATTCACAGCTGTAGCCCATGAACATTTATTTCTTTAGCCCCAAGTAATTTGCCAGTTGCAACTTTTCACTGGTTTACTGTGGAACTGAGTGGTGAATGCAAATCAGATAGTAAGTCCACTGATAACAGTTCCAACTCTTTGTTGCTCCAAGAAAGTAATCCCTGCTCCTACCAGCAACATCGTCAGATGTAGGCTCGTTAAATGTAGTTCAAGTTTTTCGGTAAAGTTACTTTCTAGTGCAGTGCTCGTTCTTAACATGAATGCTTGGGATTGGTTGTTTGCTTGGCCTGTGGTAATGCTGGTTGCAGCTTTCTTTCTGAAATTGAATTTCTGAATAAATACATGCATTATAATTTTAAGATTGACAGCTTCTTTGATACACTCCGGAGCCTACTTCAGAATGTCTCCTTGTCATTAGAGAGCCCACCTCACACAGGACTACAATATGCTGTCCCTTTTCTTTTTTTTTGGCATGCTGGATGTTGTTTGGCTTTTATGTACATGGTTTATGGTGCAGTGTGAAGTTAGAAAACGTTGTGCTCATCCTTGTTTATCTGCAGTGAAGTGAGCTATTTGAGAGGAATTTCACAACTTTTTAATTATTAAACTATTAATGTTGCGGCCATGGCAGAGATCCGTGAATCCTGTGAAAGTCAGTGTGAGTCAAAATAAAACAAATATTCAAAGTGATCTGGCGGCAATTTTGACCACACGCCGCCAGGTGCTGACCACTGCTGTAGTTTCTCTGAGGGTGTAGAAGAAGACATCTTCAACTCTGTCCGCAGAGTGCTGGTTGCCTACTGATGGAAGTTTTATAAATATAGAATGTATTGTCCAAATCGCCATGCGTAAAAGTGATTAGATAAACGTTTTGATGAACGATATGCATTCTACATACAGACTTGTATTTGATTTGTGGACCTAGTACATAGATTGTATAGGCTATATGACATTAAATACTGAAGCAGCTGTATAAACAGCAAGTGGATCGAGATCAAAACAGTTTTATATACGGGATCATTTATGAAACAGATCATTTGAACCTCAACTGAAATTTAAGTATGATCAACTCAGACATCTGAAATGACAAAATGCTCTTTGTAAGATGTTCGAAATTTAAAAAGGTTGGTAACTCACAAATGTGTTGTATTTTAAAATCTTATACCAGCTTTTTCATTGCTGGTAATTAAAGCTGTCAAAGAAGAGTAAAGGATATTAAAAAAAAATTGATATTCACAGTGCACAGATTAACTGAATGTTCTTCTCTCCAGGTGTCTAGGGAACAAAAAATGTATTTGTTTATTTTATTAATAAATTAATTTGCTACCAGGGGCTTTGTAACACCTAATTGATATCTACATTTCCTTTTTTTTTACAGAGGCTAAAATTGTGTACAACTAGCTTTATGTTTCCTGCTTGGCCCATGATGTGGTTATTAAAAAGTTTGATACTATAGCATAAATTTAAGTCCAAATATCAACTCACGTAAAATTGTCCATGTTTATAAAAAAAGAGTGCGAGTCAGATATTATTGACATATCACTAACAATAAGGCCTCTACTTTTTAATTTCTATTCTTTCGTGATGGCCAGATTGTATCATGGGAGGGGTATGCTTATATAACAGACCATAACCAACAATGTGATGGCCCATCTCTCAAAACCATCTAACTTCCCTGCTCTGTCTGTGGCTCTCATCTCCTGCCTCAGTGGCCTCAGTCCTTTCGAAAAAGGTGGAGTCATTTGGCGGAGAGACAGACAGACACAGAGTGTGAGAGAGGGTATGCAGGGGGCAGATGAGGAGAGGGAAGGAATAGTGTGCATGTGCATTGGTACTAATGGGTTAAATCTCTTTAAATGTTTATAATGATGGTCTCTGAGGAGTGTGAGACAGGCAGGGGAGAGGCACGGCTCGTTCACAGACACACAAACAGACAGGGATGAGAGAGACAAAGTCGTCTGCTTGTTGATGGGGGATTTGTGTGGAGCGACAGGGGAGAGAAAGTGAGAAACCCTTTTTTCTTCTTTAAATGAAAACGGCAGAAATGTATCACTCCCCACCGCTCCGCACGGAATAATTAAGGACAGAGATGCAAAAGACTCTTTAATTAGATTTTTTAATTATTGAGGATTCACTTCTCCTTCTATAGTGGCCCAATTAAGAAAGCTCATCAAAAACTAAAGAGATGAAGAGAGACCATTTTCTTCTTCCTCTTCCTCATCCTATCTGCCCCCCTTCCTTCTCATCTTCCTCCTCCCTCTCTCCCTCCATCTCCTCTGCCTCTGCTCTTTCATTTGACAGAAATGGACTACCTGGGTTAGGCTTGATAGCTTGTCCTCGCTGATGAGCGGGAAATGGAAGGGACTCTCCCCGTCTTTAATTAACTTACTTGTTTTCACGGCCTTAGTGAAGTAAAATAAAAAGGCAGGAGAGTGGAGGGGTGAAATAGAAGAGGAAACGTGCAGTTGTAGCATGCCAAGCTTTTACTTTAATGATAATGAGTCTAATAATGATGGCGATGGCATGAAGGTAATTTGACCTTCTTTCTCTTTGGAAGGCTTCAAGAGTTTGCTTTATTCTCCGTCTGATGGGGAGAGACATCACGGGAGTTGAAGTTTGAATGATGGAGAGAAAGAATGAATGAGCAACAAATGCAACTTTTTAAAGGACTGTGTTAGTGGTGTTCCATGTTTTAGCCCATTAACTACAAACTGTGCTTAGTTTACATTATTGCCAACCATCAGTTGTTTGCCTGACTTTCTGCCTTCCAGGCAGTCATTGGTTTCACTTGAGGATGCTAAGAAAATCAACTTGGAGAAAATAATCCATCAGAGTGAACATTTAGTGACATTTGTTTTATTCTGCCATCATCAGTAATTAGGTTGGTAATAGGCACAAGTTAATTTAAGTTAAGCCGGATTTCTTCGGTTTCTGAGAGTCTTTCTAAAATGATTCTGTCTTTTTTAGTCTGGCAGTCACTGGGTGATATGAGAAGGACCTGACGTGCAAAATACGCTTCACTTTCTCTTTAGAAAGTGTTTCAAAAAGGCCCAAGTAATGCGGATGTTCATTATGATACTCATCAAACTGTGCTTATCTTCAGGTTATACAGTTCTGTGCTGAAGCTGCTTTAGAGAATTGTGTTTCTACTGTATGATCACTTGGTTTACACTGTAGCTTGAGCCACATGTGGAAGGGGCGGACAAATTAATATGCAAATAAACAACATCCTCCTGAATTGATATACTGTTGAATGACATCTCGAACATCTCTCTCAAAGTTTTTAAAAAGTAGAGTTGATGACAGGAATGTTAGCCTTCATCAGTTCTACCCATGAGTACCTAATTAAATGGCAACCGAGTTTAGGTGGCTGCTAAATGTAACAGCTTGAACTAGCAACTGACTGTGGGTACTGAAGTGGATATATATGAAGACGTGAACCAACTAAAATGTTTCATGATTTATGCCTCAAGTAACTAATAAGTGGAATCATGTTATTTATTTATTATTCCATTCAAACCTGACCACGAAGTGTGAGGTGCCTCAACTCAACCGGATCTCATCCACAGGGAGAAAAACAGTCACATTAATTACCTCTCTAGTGGTTGTATGAGTCATGCTTACAGTATAAGGCACTAGCAAATATACTGTTCCGTCACTTTTTGAACACACAAAATATCCAGATGACAAAATGCTCAGTGTAACAAATATCACTCATCCGTTTTTTCAAGTTGATTAGTTTATCGAACTGAAATTAAACCGCAGTGGCTTCCTGGAATCATGGTAGATCCATGTATTCAAATATTGTAAGCAGTATTATAGTCTGTGATGCAGCATCACCAATGTGCTCATTTAAGAGATGTACAGTTGGGAGTTCGTGCTTTTCTGGGCCTCGTCACCAGAGCCTGCTCTAAATTAACATCCAATTCTCTGTGAGACTCCCAGAACCCCCCTGAGCCCCGCTCCCCCCCCCACCCCACACACACACTCCTCTATTCTTCCTCTCTCCCACCTCCATCTCCGTAGCACTTACATTCCCACAGGACGTAAATAAAGTAGCCGATGAGCACAGAACATTAATAAAGGAGGTACTGAAGGGAGTGGGTGGAGGAAAGGAGAATAAAATGGCCTACTTTAACACTTGTCACTTTCCTACTGCACACCCCCCCTTTTTTCTTCCTACTCTACCTTTTCATCTTTTCTTCCCTCCTAAGTGGTGCCAGTCTACAGCCCTATAGCTGAATAAACAGTTATGGAGGGAGTAAGAGCAGACGTGAGGACATTAACTGTGTCGTTTCCCTGGAGGGATTTCTCTTTAAATTACCTGTTAAATGGCCTCCAGGGGCAGGACTCCACCCTGCATGGATGTGTGTGTGTGTGTGTGTGTGTCAGCAGTTGTGTGTGCTCCTGTGTTATGGCACACTATGGGGCATTTTTCTTTCTCTATTTCACACATGCCTTCCCCCCCTAAGGCATGTGGCATCGTCGAGGAAAAAAAATGAATTAAAATGATTCTGTCCTTATGTTCTTCCTTGCCTCAGTCTCTCTTCTTTCCTCCACACACACACACACACACACATACACACACAGGCACACACGCACGCACACACACACACGCACACACACATTGGTCTTCTTCATGACCACCAGTTCATCAGTGAGCAGTTATGTTTGGTGTTTGACCGCAGTGATGTTGGTAGGATGCTATGGACACTGAAAGACACTGTCCACACTGGGAAATCCACCGTCTCTGTGTCTGTCTTTCTTTGGGTTCTGGAAATTAGATGATTGTGCTTCTTTAAATGCAACTTCATCTATTGATGCAATTCTGCACAAACAACTGTGTTCGCTGTGAAACGAGGAAGATTAACTCTGAGTGATCCACTTGTATTAAAATGAGCCTTTCAAGCAAGATGAACATAGATTTGTAAAATGAGCGAAGAAAAAAAATGTTTACTTCTGGCCTATACTTATCACAATGCCTGCTTTACTCCGCTTTTATTAAATGGTAAATGGTTTTGTATTTATATAGCACTTTTCTAGTCTTGATGACCACTCAAAGCGCTTTACATTACAGTTTTACATTCACACACACATTCATACAGTGCATCTATTTGCACTTCGGCATGCAGATGGGTCAGACTGGGGATCGAACTGTCAACCTTCAGGTTGGAGGACGACCACTCTACCCCTCAGCCACAGCAGCCCTAAATCACTGGGTACATAATGTACTATTTTAGCTTTGTGACCTATTGAGGTACAATCTAAATGTTTGAGGGGGCGATGACTTCTTCATCACATATACAGTAGCTTATATATCTGATGGGATAATATTTCAAAATGACATTTTTACCAATAAAAAGGCAAGCTACATAGTTCCTTTATAATTCTAGGGTAATTACAACTTTTTGTTAGCGACTGGAACAAAGGTTCAGGGGTATGTGTTGTCAGGGATACTGTTGGCCCCTGAACATTGTCTCATCTCCAGACTGACAAGCACCTACTGGCCAACCAACCGGACTTAGTGGTGGTGGACAATGAACAGAAGAGGGTAGAGGAGGTAGATGTAGCAATCCCAGCATTCAATAGCATCAGGAAAGAGTGCCAGGCAATCGAGAAGTATCAAGGGCTGAAAGAACAGCTAGAACAAACTGTGAAGATTGAAATCCAATGTGATCCCCTTGGTAGTCGGAGCATTAGGGGCATTAGGAGTATTAGTGGCTCTAACCCAAATGAGGGGAGTGGCTCCAGCAGATCCCAGGTACAACATCTGAGGCTTCTGTCGAGCAGTCCTAGGAACAGCTCAGATACAGCGTAGAACCCTCAAACTCCCAGGCCTCGAGCTTGAGGAGAGGACCCGAGCTTGAGGAAGACACAACACCCTATGTGAGGTGGGAGGGATATTTTTGGGGTCTTCATATGAGGACTTTTGACAATTAGCTGACATTTTGCACACCCAACTGCAATTTTTTGTTTACCTTCGGAGTTAATAGTTAAGAACACGATGGTCTCTCAGGCCATGTTTTCCTGAACAGGTGTATCGAAATCACCTTAAGGGATGATCACAGTATGATCAAACGTCTTGAGCTGCATCGCATAGTCTGCTTTGTCTGTGTCGGCTGTCTGTATTTTATATAATGGATTTCTCTCTTGTGATTGTTAAACCTCACTGCAAAATTGCTGCTCAAGTTCTGCTACTGTAGCGTCAAATTTTTTCACATTTTGCCAATATCACTTGTCCCAGCCAGTTTCTTTTTTATTGAAGAGCATAAAGCGCTTTTTAAACAACAGCAATTATTCGCCTAAAATATCTTTTAATAACTGTTTAATTTTAATTTAATGTTACATTTAATAACTATTTAAAGTGCTTGTTTTCTTGCACACTATTTGTATAGAAATCAAGGAACAATTATTGTTAATATTTACATATTCAACACTTCAGACAATGTTGTTTTGTAAGGGACAGACTGCACTGGAGGGGGGTGCTCCTTATCACAGTGTGTCCCCTCTGCCGTGTTCTATCCACTCACCCTAACCCCATCTCAGATCCAGAACAGAGACCCCTGCCACCCCTCCTTTTACTGTGCTGACAACCCAACCACTCTATGCCCATCCACTTTCCCTCAGCAAGCCGCCAGCTCTGGATGATGTGCCTAATATCCACGATTGACATGCTGAAGCACAAGAGACCAGAGGAGACAATAATAGTGTGTGTGTGTGTGTGTGTATGCCTTTCTTCTCCTCTTCTCCGCCCTTCGTTTCCTTCACTCCACCAGAGAACTTTGAAATAATTTGCGTCTCGTGGGTTTTTAACACATTCAAATTTCCAACTAAATGGGACATCTGTTTGAGAAAAGGAAGATTTGCCATGGTTGCCAAGGCAACTATCACTCTGAAAGGAAAGGGTTGGGGGTAGGGTGTTAGGAGGAAAGAAAAAAAGGAAGTCAAGACAGATTTTATGGACAGAATTAGACTTTGGTGGAATATTATCCCTGCAAGACCAACTGTAGCGGGACCTGTTCATTCTTTTTTCTCTCTTTATCATTTTCTCCTCCCATTCTTCTTCATGTTCCACTTTATCCATCTCCCACTGTCTGTTTCCCTCTTCATCTCCTTTCTTGCTCACGCCCTCATTTTCCCCTCCTTTCCCAGCTTTCTCTTTTTCGCTTTCCCTCATGCTGCAGCATCATCAGAAATATCAGTGTGAAATCTGCCTCCAATTAGAACTCCCGCCCATTCGGCCGCCCACCCATAAAAGCCTTTCTGCTGTCAGAAATATCTCTTCAGTGCACAAGCCCACCTCACACTCTATGATAATTGGTCATTATTTAGAGCAGGAGGGACAAATATGCTTCTAATTGCAAGTTAAACGGCCGCTCAGCATGCCTGCACTAACAGTAAGGAATGGTGAGGGTGTAAAATGTCACATGCTGCAGCCCAGATATGACAAGACAAGATGAATTTCTTCCCCTTCAATCCCATCACATTCATGGTGGCTCATTTGATGGTAGAAATAAGGCAGCTGCTTTGTAAAGTATGTGAAGTGGAGCTGGGTCTGTATCACCACAAAATCTGCTGTGTGCCCAACCTGGGGGATGGGTGGAGGGGAAAAACTGAGGAAAGTAAGAAATGGTTTGTTTTCTGTTAACAGCCGCCGAGAACAAATCGTCTTCATCAATGGCAATACAGTTAGAAAAAAACGATCAGTGACTGCAGCAGTGATTAAGATGACGAACCACTGGCTGTCACTTCCACAAATTACTTTCTGACAAGTTGTTGCAGTCAGAATTTGATCTTCTCTCAACCAGTAATCCATTTGAATAGAAAAAAGGGAACCCCTGATTCAGACTATGGTCTTATGAAAGCATCACACAAAAAAGGGGGCTTAACCCATCTGGTTTGGTACAACTTTGCTGGTGCAGTTGCTGGTTTCGGTAGGTTGCGCATGGTTTGAAAGCTGAAAAATCAAAGTCTCACGTATTGCCGGTAAATTAGGTCCTTTCCACACACAAACTGATGTGTCCTTTTAGGATTGTAGATGTTGTAGCCTGAATCATAACTACTGCATCTGCTGTAAAAGATGGAACAATACATGGAACAAATCAGGTTTCAGCTCTGACAGACTAGTGAAAACAATAAGAGTGATAATGTCCACTTTGTCAATACATTTGATCCCGCTAAAAATGTAAAAAGTCATTACAAAAGTCTTATTGAACAATGTTTGACATGTAATATCTGGTTACAAATATATAGCTGACCATCAAATAAATTCATTCAAGTATTGGGTGGCATCAAATCTAGGTGTCACATTCGATTATCATCTGAACTTCAAAACATATGTTAATCAAATCATTAAATCCTGTTACTTCCATCTACGAAACATTTCAAAAATCAAATTGGTTCTTTCAGATTTAGAAAAGCTCATACATCGCTCCCATTAAAGCCAAAACAAACTGTAGGGCTCATATCACACAAATTCTTGCATCGCTTCGGTTACCAGTTAAATTCAGGATTGATTTTAAGATTCTTTCATTTCATAAGGTCGTAACCTGAGATCCACCAGCCTGTCCCGGTTGGCTGTCCTTAGGTCAAGGCTGGCTACTCAATGTGACCGGGGTTTCTCTGTCAGGAGCCCGAGGCTCTGGATCTGAATTTTTAGTAATCTTATTTTACCCAGAAAAAATTACACTACAATCCTAATGGCACAGCAACTCATCCACCCTCTCTATAAACAGACACACAAGTTTGAACCCCCACCTGAAGTACAGAGGGAGGCTTACACAGCATTGAAATTATGTGCTCTGATCCAGCCTGTCCTCATCCTCGTCCCATCCAGCACACACTCCTCTTCTGCAGACTCCTGGGCTCACCCCGTCTTACTGATTGTGTTTGTCTGCCCATCTGCTTTCTTCGGATCATTCTCTCCTCCACCTTCTACCCTCACATCTACTCGACAATGTCACAGACTCCTCCCTGAGAGGATAACTTAAATCCTTTTATTCTTTTGAAAATCCTTTACACGCTTTGACCGATTAACATGTTGTTAACGTTTTTCCATATCTCGATTCCTTCCCTGTGAGAGTTGTCTCCGGCAGGAGCTCATTATCGCTGGGCATGAAGTTGACTGCCACGGTCCCGCCTGATTTGTCACATCCCAGTTCCCTCCTGCTGCTGAGCCCAGCAGATTGGGTTTGTTGTGAAGTGCTATATGCGTGTGTGTGTGTGTGTGTGTGTGTGTGTGTGTGTGTACACATGCACGTGTTTTTATGTGTGTTGAAGTGTAGCTGGGGGTGGTGGGATGGGGGAAGATTGTCTAGAACTTCCAGCTCTTGGGAACGTCACAAAGCATTTCCTACAGTCTCTGCTTGTGACTGTCTTCTTTACTGCCGATAACTCTTGTCGGAGGAGCAGGAATGGCAGCGAGTCACATTGTTTGTTTTGAAATCGTCTTCATGTGACATTTGTCATGGAACTGATATTGTTTACAGTGATTTGTGTGTTTTCTTTATGGATTTTTATTGTTCTTTGAAATGGAAATGGGTCATGGTAGAGCTTCATCCAATTACAAGATGCATGAGATAAGGTGAAAGAGGAAAACAGTAACAATGGCAAATATTTATGGCTCAAACAGCATATTGACGTCATCAGAGTGGCCACATCAATATATCCAGAAGGCTGGTGACGTTCTTTTGTTCAGCATAGTTGAGTTTGGATGGATTTGTCTTTGTTGTAAATTGAAATAAGGATTGGAGACCTTAATTTGGCCTACTACATTAATTATGGCCTTATATTCCCTGCATTTTGATGGCTTGGACTTATTGAATGACGCTATAAAAGTGTAATATTGAATAATGAAACGATATCCTGGTTAAAAAAGCATTCATGCATAATTCATCACTACAATTCATTTGGCAAACAGTGTACTGACATGCCTATTGCCTAGTTATTTTTCAACAAGTGTGAGAGATCATCAGAAATTATCCATATAAATGTTCACATCATTCCCAATTTTTAGGTCAGGGTATGGGTGACAGGGGCTCATAGAGCACATTTCACTGCCAGGGTAAGCAGCAGGGTAAAGCAGCCATGGTGGGATCACCAAAGAATGACCTTAATCATTTCGACAAACTAAACTGCATGAAAATGAGTCAGCTTTATTTTAGATAATCTATATACATACATATATATATATATATATATATATAAAGTTCAATAAATGGTTTTTGCTTTTAACAACTTGTTGTTGACTATTGAGCAGATCCATCACCATGTACACTGGATCAATGTATACAGCTCCAAATCAAATCAACAAATAGCTGTGTAGCTCACACTGTGTGTTTTGCCAAATTGGGGGTGTGAGAATTAGTTTGGCTCTCTTGACATCAGACACTGAGAGAGCAAAAGTGGCTGTTGAAGGAACAGGGGAGTTGACTATTCAAGTGTCACTAATCCTGTCTAAGATTTCTTCCCTCGGCTTGTCCAACCATATCCCTCTTTCTCCCCTCTGTGTCTGTCTAGCTTTCACTCCTTGTGTCTTTGTTTGATTGTGTTGTATCGCCTGTCATTTCAGTTTTTCCCCTCTTCCTTCACTTCTAACTCTGCATCTCTCCCAATCCATCGTTCCCCATCCCGAAAGCCTCCCTCTCCTTAATCTTGTTTGCTGTTGCAACACAGAAACATGCAGCCTGTCTTCCATCATGTTACGATGGCACATCAGGGAGACTGAGACCTGCCAGACATGTGTGTCTGTGTTTATGTGTGAGGAATTGAGTACTTCAGTGTTATGGATGGATGGTTGGTTAATTTGTGAGTGTGAACTGGTAGTTACAGCCTTAAACTGTAGGTCTCTCTCTCTCACACACACAAAAACACACACACACACACACACACACACACACACACAACAATACTGTCTTGAGCACCAGGCTGGTATCCTAGGTAGAGTCTCCAGTGTTTTGCCTTCTAACTAACAGTGGTGGGTGTGCATTGTAGAAATTGTCTGGTTAGAGCGGCCACACTGTCTGCGTTGGATGCACGTCTCAGTGAGCATTGCTGCTCTTCTAGAGAGTCGGGGTCTCGGCTCGTTTCTCCACGTACCCAGTGTTGCCACAGTTACTTTAAAAAGTAACTTAGTTAGATTACAAGTTACTTGATTATAAAAGTAACTTAGTTAGATTACAAGTTACTTTATTTTAAAAGTAACTAAGTTAGATTACAAGTTAGAAAACGTCGAGGCGTGCCGCACACCGAGACACCGGCGGCGCGGAGAGGAGGGCGACTGCTCCCCCAGCCGCGGCACGTGCCCAGCGGTTTAACCACAAATACCCAATGAATGAGTCAGCTATGTAATCTCTTGTTACGTGTCTGTTCACTATATCACTTTATGTGTTTTTCTTGCTCCACAACAATTTAACAAAGCAGAGTGTGTGGCACATTCTGCTGACGGGCGCACAATGCACTGTTGCATTTTATAGATGCAGAGAGAGGGAGAGTGGCGGGCGGGGATGAAATGGACAGATGTCTCCACTCTGTCCCACAGATGGGTTCTGTGATGCCAAAGTTTCCTTGTCCAGGATTCACACAATGCTTGGACACACTAAACCCAACTGGGCTCACTAGTCTCTGTGTGTGTGTTTGTGTGTGTGTGTGTGTGTGTGTGTGTATCTGTGTGTGTGTGTTGTTGCCAGTGTATAATTTGTGAGATGACTGTGTCTCGAACAGACACACATACAAACAGTAACACAACCTAATTCACACACACACTCACAAACACAAATATGTACTCAAGGTAAGATTCGCCCATATTACCCACTACCTCTAAACATGATGTTTCAAAACCAGAACAGACTGTGTGTGAGTTCTGGGACCTGCTGTGAGTTACATCACTCACACTGAGGGCAACCATGTATGCAATCTGTCTCTCTGCTGGTAGGTGTGTGGGGTGAATAAGTCAATGCCACACAGGTGGAACCAAGGCCACAGGGAGGGCAGATTAAAGGAGCAGTGCACCTCAAATCCAACATATCGCTCTCCTTAATACACTGCTCGGTTTATCTTGAGCAGGCAGAGGTTTAAACAAGCTCTTTTGTCTCTGCATTCAATTTCTTTGAGAAGACCCTGAGAGTTTCACAAACGTTTCAACAGCATTGGCATCATTGCTTCTAGTGTACTTATCCAAATTATTCTTTATGTAATAATCCATAATGGTTAAAACGTACTTCCTGCCTTAATTTTGGCCTACTGCACTAACTATAGTTGTGCACACACAGGACAGACTTTTTCCAACATTGCATTGCATATTATTAAAACTATGCACTTGTTTCTCTCTAGTTTGTGTTGTACTCAGACAAACTTTACCCGCCCTGAATCTTAAATCTTGAAAGTCTTTCTAATATGTTACTGCTCGTCCATTTATTGTGGGATATCTCAGAAAGGGCATGAGGTAATAACTTGAACTTTGGTACAATGTTTCACTTGGACTCAAGGATTAACTGATTCGAATTTGGTGGACAAATGCATATTCTGTGAATGCCGGTTATCACCAAGGCCCAGGGGGAATTTCCTTACATCTGATACAAACATTCACTCAGACTCAAGGATGACCTAATTAGATTTCTGAGGGTCAAATGTCAAGGTCACTGTGACCGCACACACTACACTTTTGACCATTCCTGAAGACTTCCCACATTAATGAAGAAAACTTTCACACAAATATCCCACAAGATTAAATGATGAAGTGAAAAGGTCGAAGGACAACTTTACTGTCACATCTAAATGTTCTACAAAATTTGAACGATTGGAATGATGGTGAAAATGATGGAAAAACTCAATTCTATCCCGAGACACAAGTTGTGATAAACTCTGAACAAAATAATCGCATCAAGATCCATTCTAGAGCTTTAAATCATATCACATGATCTTTACCATTGCTATATTTGCATAGGAAAGTAAAGTAAGTGGTGATTTAGGGTGAGCGAGGTAAAGTTAGGACAGCACAATACACACACATTGGCAGATACACACACACACTCACAAATAAAGGGACAGTGAGGAGGGTGCTGGAGGCTAGTCTCTGTCACATCTCTAATCCTCCTTATTATCAGAGTCAGATACACTCTGCCTGCAGGGCTGCCTTCCCCCAGGATCCTCGCGCCCCCCCTTTCTTTCCTCTTCTTCATTCTTTTTCTCCCTATACATTCACTCTAAAATATGCCTCTTACTCTCTCCATGTTTTCTTTTCTTCTTTATCAAATTCAAAGTTCGTCTACTGTGTAAATGCTAAGTATTTATCTAGTGCTTTTCTAGTCTTAAAAACCAAATCCAATATTCATATAGTGCATCTATGTGCAGCACTTTCTCAATCAGCAAGCACAGCCGCAGAATGGGATAGGTCGTGATCGAACCGCTGAACGTCTCTCGCTCAACCTCCTGAGCAGCAGCTGCCAGTGTCTTCAAAGTGTATGTGCAAAGGTGATAGAATAGCTAGTGTCTGCAGTAGTTGTTAGTCACATCAAATAATTAGGGTGAAGAAATGTCTCTTCGCAAAATATAAAAGAATTTGTTCTCTAACTAATCCGTCTCGAGCATGGCACCCCACTGTGCTGAGTGGGCTGACCAAGTCAAACTCACATTCCTGGCATGTGCCACCGTGAGCTAAACACAAATGCACGTTTTGCCTGTCTGCACACACTAGTCTGTGTCCTCAAGCATCACTGTGTCTATTGCATTAAAACTGTAAACTGTGTTGAAACAAGCACGGCTAATCCCATTATGTGGGCGGTGGTGGTTGGAGAAAAGCAGGGCTGTGGAACCTCAACCTCAGATTCCTTACTTCCACGACTCTTCTGTTTTTCTGAATCTAATGCCACCACGAAGAATGTTTTACTTTTATCTGATGTTCTGATTCTTTGACTTTGCTTTTAATCGTTTTTCCTATCGTCATCAGGTTGAAGGAATGTTTTCATGGCTCTGGCACTGGCACCCCTCAATGCTCAAGTTCAAGCATTCAAGCCTGTTCTGTTGTTCAATTCAATGTCAAGTAGCTGTGTTTAAGAGCTGCAGCTGCCAGTTTACAATATAACTACTAAATACCTGTGGCTGTCACTAAGATTGTAAGAAGAATGTCTGAATTACATTCTCAAACTTGAAGTGGTTGTCAGCACTATTACACTAGAGTAACATACAGTGAAGCAGAGCAGAGTCAAATCTGTGCTTTTCTCTTGAGCTCGTTCTGCGCTGAAAGCTACCTCCATTAATGGAAAAAGCTCATGATTATAGTTCAAACTCATGATTACTAACAAGCACTCTTGTGTTGGCTCAGTTCATTTAATTACACAATGGGACACAACCCTTTTGCTGATTACCTACAGGTCCCCTACTGTAGGCTCCCATGGGCTCTTACACTTTGGATCAGCCTCCCTCTGGGAGTAAGAACAGCAGACCTTCATCATACCTTAATCATTTATCATGATGTTTCCTACACCTAAAGCAACTTGAGCTGCCAAGTGTATATTGCAGCAACGAGGTTAACCTGACCTTGACCTTGTCTGGATTCGTTTATATTTTGTAATTCTCTGATTGTTAATGAGCATAACTTGATTTTAATAGGCAATTTTAGGGAATGAGGGGTTATGTTAACCTCTTTATATTAAAATTACCAAATATTATTCCCTTTTATAACCTGTCTCTTGTGCTATGTGTGCAGACACAGGATTTGTGTTTGCAGGTGAGCATCGTAATCACAGGAGCTGGAGTTTATTTAAACAAGTTTAAACTGCCTGCTCCTGCAAAGCAAAACAGGAGGAGGTCAGAGCAGAGATGTGGTTGGAGGAACAGAGTAAATACCAGCCAGAATAACAGCAAAAACAGGAGGACATTGCTCTTCACCTCGCTGTCACTCACTCTCTTTCTCTGTCACTGTTGTGCTGTGACCAGGACAAATCCACCCTGAGTTAGTTGTCACTCTGAATTCTTGCAACAAGCAGTTCTAAGTTCTAAGTAATATTAAGACACACACACACAAACCATGCTGAGCGCAGGGCATCTTTACTTTGCAGGGTGGGGGGTGGAGTGCAATATATCCAAATTCCAATCATGCTTGGCTCCTTAGAGAACCATTATTTTGATTGAGTATGTTATTGCTTCTATAAAATGTCCACCTGTAGCTTTTCAAGTGGCATTGTCATGTCTATTTACATTGAATAAATGTAGTCTTTGCTGTGCAGTGATCTATTTAGTACCATCTTATCCCTTGTAACACTTAACCATACTATACTCGATAATAACAATAAACTATAAATATATAGAACTTTTAGAAACAAAAGCACAAGGTGCTTTACAAGATAAAATACATCAAAGCAATTTAAAACAGTTTACATGTTAAGCATGATTAATAGAAATAAAATTAATTAATTAAACTGTCTGTGGATCATTGGAAGCACAAAATGTTTGATACTGTAATGCTTTATTTGGTATATATAATAGTATATTGTAGGCCTGTTTGAGGAGGGTTCTGGAGTGTTTCAAAGAAGTTGTAACTCTTAAAATTACAATACACATTCATTATTAATAATATAGAAAGGCTAGGTAAAAAGGAGATTGTAAAGGGCATAGCATTTCAAGTCCAGATATCTTTCTGTCTGAATTCTATTTCTCTGTCTGTCTGGCATGTGTAGAACAGGACTTGGACTAGTTGGCTTCAAATATGTGATCTATATAGAATGCTGATGCTTGACCAGAAAGTGTTTAGGTTTGACCAGAAGTTGAATTGACGTAATAAACAAGCCAAGATTTTATTAAATACATTCAACTAGGGTTATATAGAGAGCATACAGGCCACAGTGGTTCTCAATGCATGGTTGATCCTTTTAACACTGTCCCAATCTCAAGAGAAAATAAGCCCTTTGTAGTTATACTGTCCCACTAGACTTTATGCGCCAATCACCTTTGAATCCCCCTATGTGTGAGAGTATGTCCGTTGTGCATGGGAGAGCATTTCTCTTGAATGTGTGATAGTGTTATAGTTCAGTTCAGTGTCAGTTCCAGTATAGTATGTGAATGGTTTTGGTTTGATTTGTGTAAGAGAGGTAAATCTGGGTAAAGTCCCTGCTGGCCCCTCATAAGGCTCCACACATCCTGATTAATATAACTCATACCACGCTACGAGGGGGTGGTGCCTGCTGCCATAACAAGAATCATCGTACATGATTGCTTTGCTGGATGGACCCACGTACCATGTTCCACTGACATAAAGGCAAGGCACAGAGAAGCAGCAAAGGATGACTGGCCTCAGGCTGAGCTTCAGGAGTGAACATCTGCCTTTGCTTCTGCAGCAGGCACTCACCTGCCGGAGGAACGGCAGCCTACACTCCATGCACTTTTAATTGAAACTTTTGCTACACATTGTTTCCTAATGGGGCAGTTTAAAAACAAAGGGGAAAAAAATTAATAGCATAGTGAAAATAAAGAAGCATCGATGCATTTGGAAATCCCAATGTTCTCTATGGAAAACAAAGGAGGAGCATCTTATTTACCCTGTATATTCCCTTTGTGCGTATGCATACTGCTGTGCTTCACTCCCCCAAGCTTCCTCCCAGGGTTGTTAAGTCATGAGTAGTTAATTAGATATAGCAGAGGTGAGCACCATTGGGTGTTTTCACTGCATTGGTTCATGTAATGAATGATACCTTTACCCCTGTTACAGTCGTCATCTTTAATTGAATTGTTTTCTTTTTTTCCCTCACTCCAATACCACAGCATTCCACAGCCTTAACCTTATGTGCTCAATTGTGTGTGTGTGTCCATTCACTTACTGAGTTTTCCTCTCACTCCAATGTCTGGATCCTGTTGCCACTCCATGCTGCAAGTTTCAGGCCTATACTTGTATATTACTAACTGGAGAGAATCAGGGGATTATTGGGGACTATTTTCAGCAGTGTATTAATTCCTATTTGTTAATGTAGTAGGCCTATTTAGGAGAGCAGAAATGTATGGAATTAAACTGCTATGTGTTTGTCTCTGGTGATGAAGGTTCACAGTGTTTTGGATAGTTTGTGGAAACAATGGAGCCTTATGTCAGATATATGAGGCTGTAGATGAATACACAGTCCATGTTACTGAGACATTCAATGTTTATTTTGACCTGCCCATATGTTGTTGTTGTTGTGGGCGGCTGTGGCTGAGGGGTAGAGTGGTCGTCCTCCAACCTAAAGGTTGGCGGTTCGATTCCCAGTCTGAACCATCTGCATGCCGAAGTGTCCTTGGGCAAGATGCTGAACCCCGAATGGCCCCCCCTTAGAATAACAAAGTGCTGGGATAGATGCACTGTATGAATGGGTGAATGTGAAACTGTAATGTAAATTGCTTTGAGTGGTCATCAAGACTAGAAAAGCGCTATATAAATGCAAATCCATTTACCATTTATAAGAAAATAAATCAAATATCCCCAACTTTAATTTTGTCTTAACAACAAATTTACATTGAAAGAACATATATATACTATGCATGCGAGTATGCAGTTCAATGTAAGCAAAACCAAAACACAATTGGTAGGCTAATCAGTGATTTGAGATGAGCCATGGATGACATGAATATGCATCGAGTAAATCCACAGAGGATTATGACCCAGCTCTGCAGTTCCCCTCAGCTGTGAAGTGTTTTTGCGTCTTTCAGTTCATGACGTTTACAAAATATGGGCCAAAATACTCAGTCCACAAATACATTGTGATTTTAAAATTCTATAACTAGCACTACTTCCTCCTGACCTGTCGCCAAACTCTGACTGCCTTCCCTCCAGGACGTCCGACTACATCACTGCTGATGTGGTCGTGAAAAATTCTGTCTCAAACACAGAGGCAGACTCAGAAAGTAGGCTCCCCTGGCAGCAGGTCGTTTCCTAGCTGACGAGGAGAGTGAGGGGCACATGGTATGTGAAGAAGAATGAAGAGGAGGAGGAGGAGGAGAGTGGAATTAGGACCTGATGCGATTATGTATAGAGCTAAAGAAAAGAGAATAAGGAGAAAGAGAAGGAGAGAGGCAGTCATGGAAATCAGCCCTCGGCAGAGCCATTCAAATATTCATGTACTGAGCAGTGATATCAGTTAGCACACACACACGCAGACACACACACAGACACACACACACACACACACACACCGACATACACACACAGAGAGACAGAGCGAGAGAGAGCTGCATGCAGGCTTAAGCAAAGAGTTGCACATTTCCCTGTCTGTGTTAAAACCTTAAATGCATTTTGAAAGAAGTGTTAAGTTTGACTACTCCTCCCTTCCTTGAGAGAATGACGGCAGTAACTCAGCGAGTGTTTGCAGACTGTTGTGTTTCTCCCTGTGAGCAGCCTGAAGATGTGCTTGAGGACTGACAGCCTTATCATAAACATCTGCTTTCTCCTTTTTTTTTAAACCCATAACAAATACAATTCCTTACAGATTCTTTAATTATGCTCCACACTTTGATTCTCTTGCTCTAAATTAACACAAATGACTTGTATCATTTTTAACCCTTACCTGATAAAAACATCATCATTCAGGAGCAGGGACATAACTATGGAATTACATTCAATTAGTCTTGGGCTTGCTCTGCTTATACCGGAGAGGTTTTCTCACACAGAGACACTGTGGTCAGTTGGTTGCCGGAGATAATCTCTTTTTGGTAACAGTGATGGAGATGGCTTCAGGATTTTCCTGGTATTTGGACACCATGATAAGGTTCTGCTGCAAGATGAGATATAACCTGTTTGAAAGGGAGCGACGCCTTAGATTAAAAGATGATGGACATTATATTAAAGCTGGGCTACTTTGTGAAGGATGTTGTAATCCTCACGTGACAAAATGACAGACTGGATCATCAGTATTTTAGGGATAGTGGATGAAAGAACTTTTTTCTCCAAACTTAACTGCCACGTAAGATCTCAATTTGAACTGAAGGCAGTGTTTTTTCTGAGGTTTTGACAGAATCTCAAAAGTGATATTGATTGATAGCATATAGTATAGAGCGCAGTACAAGTTTGTAACTCAGGCTTTGACTGTTTCAACCAATTCATTTAAAATAATCACTTATCTGCAACATACCATCATTCTTATGATTGCATCCGCATGATCTTCATTACGAAAATCAACTTTCAGAGGATGAAATATTTCATGGGAAAACAACCCATCACAGTCAAAATATAATTTATTTATTAATGTCATGTTAAAGTTGTTTTTTTCAGGTGCCTCTGCTTTATAATTCAACAAATAACTACATCTACAGATTTTCTTTTTCTTTGTAGTGAACCATATGAAATGAACAGGGAAATTATCTTATGTGGCACCAGGCTATGTATGTATACATCTGATCCTGGTTTGATTTGAGAAACTCAAAAATGATCCAAAATGAGATAAATCATTTTAATGAGCAGAAACAGGCTGAAATAATCAGGAAACTGTTATCAACATGATCAGTTAAATAAGCCAAATCCAGCAGATTGTAAATGCAGCTGAGTCCAAGCAAACAGAAACCAAACTGGGTTCATCCGGAAACTGCTGAGGGAACTCAGTGGGTAGGTACACATTGGAGTCCTGGATTATGTTAGAGTCATGTAGATAGGGACATGCACACCCAAGTTTATGTTATCCATGTAAACATCTAATCCTGAATAAACAAGGATTAAAGAAAATGTTAATTTCTCCAAGCAAATTAGCTCAAGCCTATTTCAATGTAATTTTCATTGTGACCTTACAATGAACTGAAACTATTGACTGTTTGGAGGAGAAGACATCAGTCTACATACAGAGTTTGCTTTTGGAAATGGTTATGAATAATGTTGGATGTAAATTATTTGTAGTTAATGAAACCTGCACAAGTTTAATATCGTCCTTTAAGTCGTCTTGAATTAGTCCATCCAGCCATTGATCAAAGTACAACACTCACTCTCTCCATCCTCATGAATCTTTCTCTTTGCTTCTCCTCCCTCTGTTAGGATACATCAGCATCTGGCTGGCCATTATCAGGGAGAAACTCTTCACTGTTCCTCCTTTGCTCTCTCTTCATCCTTCCATTCACACGCCGAGAGTCGGCACCATCAATCATACTGCTGAGCTCATTCCATTTTAATTGAGACGTCCATGTTAAGATGGACATGAATATTACATTCCACAGGCCCTATTAATATGCTAAGGCAAGTCTGAATGTTTTAATATTTGCTGTGTAAATTATTGAAATTGTGTTCATGGGCAGCTTAAGATCATTCGTCAGAAATGTTTAGTCTCTGATGTTCACGAAGGGCTGGGATTCTAACAGCGTGCACCCCAGCTGAAATACAGAATGATTTTCCAGGGTACACTGCTACACGCACTTGATCGCCCCTCCCGACGCTGGTGACCTCAGGATCACCATTTTTAGCTTTCTTAATTAGAGAAAAGACGGGGAGAGAGTGTGTGTGACAGGTATTTCTTCCTATCTTCAGGTCTGTCGTTTTGTTTCCCCATCTGTCTCAGAAGTCCCCAAGCATGTCAGACACCCACACACACACCGGAAATTATTCTTAAAAATTCTCATCTGATGTTCCACTGAGTACAGACGCATTGAGTAGCGGCCTTGGCGATAAAGTTGGCGTTTCGAGTGACTGCACTCAGCAATTTAAAAAAGCTGGCTGCATGGCGACGGACGTCATCGGCTGATTTTGCACACACACGCACGTGCGCTTGTGGCGTGTTGGTGAAGATGGATCGGAGAACAGATTGTAAGTGACATGTTAATTTCTTCTCCGTCACTCAACTCACGGCCGAGGCATTCACTATCAAAGTAAAGGGACACGAGCCCCGGCCGTCGAGGCTCTTCTTCCTCCTCTTTCTCCCTTCTTCTTCTGTCGTCTTCCTGTCGAGCATTTTAAGACTGGTTGTGATCAAGGCGATGTTTAGAGCAGCCCTTCCCCCCCACAATTACCACCACCACACGTACACACACACACACACACAGACACACAGACACACTCAATAATGACTCCTAATAAGTCCCCCTGGAAGCTGTGCATGTTTTAACACTAAAATGATGGAAGATTACAACTGTAAAATATTTTTAGCATTTTTCCAGTCATCTTCACTATCAATACTGGTCATATAAGGATTTTTATCACTATGAATTATTAATAAAAAATATTTGTATTTGTGTATTTTTTTAGTGCGGGGTTTCTGAGAAGAACACTTGTTTTGTCCAATAACTTGCAGTTGTATGCATATTGTCCTTCTTAATGTTTTATCATGTGCAGGCGAGCATTGATGCTTTGTAACACAATACACTGCACTGTATTCGTTGGCTGAGTGTTATCTTCTCCCCTTTTTTTTCTTAGAGTCTAACATCTGAGAGGAATGTAAAAAGTTATCATGTTCTGTTACCCTCAACATCTAACCGCATGACCTGTATTATTTGTGTAGATCTTAAAGGTTGTGTAAAGGTTAGGATAGGAGACAGTAAGATATCTCTTCTTGTAATAGTGCTTTCATTAACCAAACTTTGTGTGTGTGTGTGTGTGTGTGCAGGCAGCCATGGTATTATGGTTGGGGTTTCAACTTACCACGGGGTCAGGCTCTGCTGGACAAGTGGAATCAGATCCCCGAAAACACAGACATCCTGGTCACACACTGCCCCCCACTGGGTAAGACACAGATTACATCACACAAACACACACACACACACACACACACACACACACACACACACACACACACACACACACACACACACACACACACACACACACAGACACACACACACACACGCACGCACACAATGTATGCCACTCACATTAGACTCTAAACACACCTATGACATAAAATAGTGTCATTTAGAACAATCGGATTTCCCCATAGTGGGAAAAATAATTGATTATCTTATTTTATCAACATTAAAATACAGATATATGGTTCTTCATTTAAACAGGCACCTATGTATTATCGTCCTACAGGATCAAAATGCTTTATGCAGTTATTTTCCCTTTTCACATACAGGATAATTCCAAGTGTAAATCTGTTCAATCAGATTTTATTTGTATAGTGCCCAATCACAACATACATTGCCTAGCTTACTTTGCTAAACATATTTAGCAATGACTCTAATCTCAGTTTTACTATAAAAACATTGACCGACACATTCACTCACCTTAATGCATTTAGCAATTGTAGCTGTGTTTCTTTTATTCTAGATAATGTGTTTGTATTCTGCTGCCAGTGCACTTGGCCATGCCGGTGATTGGTTATAATCAGTAAGCCCTGCCTCTTTTATGTGCAACACGCTCATATCTGGACATGGGTTTTTCTTATCGAGATGATGACCAGCGTCATGTGACCACTTGATGCTGACTGAGTCTGTTCAACACATCCTCAATGTCTCAATGATGAGCGTAATCTGATTCCAATTACAGTCACATTTGCGTTTGCAGTTTGTTGCATAAACATATATCTGGGAGACAGGATTGAATATACTATACATGTAAAGGACTGGCTTTGATATAGAAAAAACACTGCTAGTCAACCCTGTTCAGCTACAACTTCTCCTCAACATCGCACTCTGTCGGCTACGCTACGCAACTGTACTATAAATCGCTGGTCATCAAGACTAGAAAAGGGCTACATAAATACAAAACCATGTACCATTACCCAGTCCACATGCTGAGGAAGAGTCTGACTGAAGCTTCCTGGCTGTCGTCAGCAGCTATATCAGTCACTGTGTCCCGAAGGGACATCTCATTATACAACTGACTTCTTTCCTCTTTTAGAAGTCATCAAAGATTGATATTAAGTGCTCAGTGTTGTATTTGTCAATTAGGAAATAATGCATTTTTACTTTTGTTGTCAGTTGTAAAAATAGATTTAACAGAATTTCAGTCGTTTTGTGTTATACTATCAAGTTTTTAACATGGTCAACATTTCAAATTTTTAACAACATTATATATATGTGTAAATGAGAGTGTAAATCCACATAGGTTGGGTGTTGGTTCTTCTTTTCTTTATAAGAATAGGTAACATTGCTGTTACATGGCCACATGTCTATTTTTAAGCTATAAAATGTATATTTACCTGAGTATCCAGATACACAAACTCGTTCATATAAATTAATAAATATACAATGTGTGTACATATCTGCGTTGGGTGGCAGATAAAAGTAAATGAAAATGGTGAAACTTTTTTGTATCATTTTCATGTTGGCTTTATGATTATAAAGTGATTGTTATCAAAGCAATGACTCACTGTCCAGTCAGCTCATCCTGCCCTGACTGAAATCACATTTTACCACATTATTGGCCGTCCTAGTGATCACCTCTCAGCTTGTGCATGTGTCTCGCACACACCCAGTCCTTACACACCAACATCACAAGAGTCGGAGCAAACACAGATGGTGGTGCACAAGCTTGACTTCCTGTAGATATTTCTCTGTCTCAAAGACATACACACGAACAGACAGAGACACTCAGACACTCCTCTCACTCGCTGACTCACACTCTCACACACACTTTCACACCTCATCTCCTGCTGCAGCTGCGGTGTTCAAATGTGAGTGAGTGTGTGTGTGATTGATTTCTGTGTCTGCGTCTCTGCGAACACGGCCATTTATTTTTCATTCAGCTTAGCCAAGTGTCCCCAGCTATCTGCTCATGAGCGACTAGCATATGGCGCAGCTACAGTAGGCAACTAATGCATGACACACACACTCTCTCTCTCACACACATACACACACAAACACACACACACACACACACACTGATGAGGAAAGAAGAAAAGAAAAACAGAAATGAAAGACAATAATTCTTTAAATTCTTGAAGGTGCCAGGAGCCTAGAAAAACTGTGCCGTTTCAAATTATTTCTTAAGAAAGAAGGAATAATGAATGATGGGAAATAAGGTGAGGTAAAAGGAATTGTGATCAAGATGTTTTGCACTGCAGCAAAACAGCGAGTCTTTTATGAGGTGTGATAAAGTGGCAGATCTGTGGCTGGAGAGAAACAATATGGCCTCTTTATTTGGCTGTGAGGAAGAAGTTAACAGCAGAGAGAGAAGGAGAGAAAGTAAGACAAACAAGAGGGAAACAGGCTCGGTGCCCAAAGCAGCAGCTGGTTTGAAACAAGTGGCACTTTAGAGCAAAATACCCTGAGACACAAAAAGCCCTCGTAACTTCTAACTTCCCTACAACCCTCTCTAAAGACATGTATAGAAAATACAATTAGAATTTTAAGGCTTTCTTTAATTAAAGTGATTCTAATCGTGTGTTTTTACAGGTAGACACATTCAGAGGACACGGAAGTCAGACTGTGTCATTTTACCATCATGACTGATTCACTGCCAGCTGAGTTTTTATGTCTGTGCTATGTATGAGAGGGTCCATTAACTCTGCTTCTGAGGTTTTAAGTACTGGAGTAATAAAAAATAGAAATGTGTAAAGAATCTCAAAGTCATCCCTTTGGGCTCTTCTCTTTCTTTCTTCCCTTCTTTCTTTCTTTTATTTTCCTCTTTCTTATTTTCCCACTGAGGTCCAGCTAGAAGCAAACCACTCACTTCTCATCTGCCA
This sequence comes from Pseudopleuronectes americanus, assembly GCA_038501795.1. Classification (NCBI taxonomy): domain Eukaryota; kingdom Metazoa; phylum Chordata; class Actinopteri; order Pleuronectiformes; family Pleuronectidae; genus Pseudopleuronectes; species Pseudopleuronectes americanus. The sequence goes on along the minus strand of CM076737.1, from coordinate 513,919 downwards.
CTGTGGGCATGGCCATGTCAAGACTTTAGACCTGACTTAGTCTTACAGATGAAGGTTTTAAAGTGCTTTGACTTCACATTCTTTCTTTAGCCCTTTCAGTAAACCAAACCATCTGAGAAGCACAATGGTGACATATTTTGAACACATTTGAGATGCACTGGAATGCTGCTCGTAAACCAGACATCACCGTCCAACACTAGCAGTGCTTAAAATACTATTACCACATGTCTGTTGACTACTCGGTTTACAGATCAATTTAAGGAGTATATGTTGTATTTAAATTAAAAGTATTTAAGTTGCCGCAATTTATTCAAGACCTTACCTGTGAACTTTAGACCTAATATCCCCTGATTTGCGATGGATATTCATGGTTCACATAGGATGAATTACCTACTGGCATTGGAGTTGACCCCCTGTACCTCAACTCTAGTACAACTCTCAGGCCAAAATGTCAATGGGTTAAAGTGGAAAGAGAGTTTTGGACTATTGGCTAGGACCTTACTTTGAGTACTTTTGTTTATTTCCAGTATTTTATACATAAATTGCAGTATTTTAAACACTGAGAGTTCATCCGTTAGTTTAGTCAAACACGGAATGAGCTGTCCTGATTTCATACCACGGGACTGTAGACATGGACGTCTTTCTCTTTTTGTTTATTTGTTCTCTTGTTAAGTTATCCCTCTTTTCTCTTTTCCTTCTTGTTTACTTTGTCATTCATGTCTGAACTGAGCAACAGAAGGGAGTGAAGACGGAGATATTAGCTCCTCAGTCATGTTATTTCTCTGACTTGATGCTTTTTATTCAGCATCAGCAGCAGCCCTCCTCACAGAGCAGCCACTAAATCATATACACTCCATGCTTCATCCCTGTCACACATACTGTGAAGTCTGCATCTGTATGTGGTGGTGATTGATCTTTATTTTCTGTGGCTGCTTTCTAAGAGTCACTTTTATTTTGTGCTGGGTGTGCAGTTTGCCATAAGACAAGGAGTGTGAAATGAACAGCTCCACTCTAAAATGTGATGAATCACTTTTTGGTGGGAGATTAAATTCATAACCATCCTGACGATACATTAAACCATGGAAACACAGAAAAAGGTTGTTTTTCTCTCAGCGATTTCTGTGACTGAAAGGAAATCCATAAATGTCATAAATATAAAACAAGAAATACAACATATTTAACTCTGGACCAGTTGGCAACAATATCAACAGTAAGAAATAATAGTGGATTGAATTCATAGTGACCGTATACAGCATATTTTCTAAAGGGTCTACAGTATTTTTTCACTGAAATATGGTTCTATGACGAAATATGATTGAATTACTGTTGCTGTCCATTTCAACCCATTCAACAGCTACTATGTGGATAGTAGCTGTTGAATGGGTTGAAATGGACAGCAAAGGCAGACAGATATTATAAATATCTGTTCCAGCACCTCATGATCTTACTGTGGGTGAGAGCAGGTTCTGTAAGTCGCTGGTTTGGTTAAAGGTGTGTTTGTCTGCAGGTTTCTTGGACTGGGTTCCGAAGAAGATGCAGCGTGTCGGGTGCATGGAGCTACTCAACACGGTCCAGAGGAGAGTCCAACCCAAATTACATGTGTTTGGACACATTCATGAAGGTGAGTGGAAGCGTTCTCAACAACACATCAACACGATCGACAGGACGAATGGATTGGTATTACATCATATGGCAATATGATATTTTTACTGAGCTTAAATCTCAGGGAGCAAGTAAAAAATAATTTTAGACAGCCGATTTACCTTGAAGAATATGGAGATATTATAAAATCTTTTTTTTAAGAAAATTATTGAAGTCTATATTAGAGAATAGCTGAGCTGCCACAAAATTATCATCATGATTTCATCAAGGCCAGCAAGGGCAGAGAGACTGTCTCCTAGGATAGAGGATTTCTTTTTTGAAGTTATCGGGTCAGTGCTGAGCCCCTGGAGCAGCAGTCCCCAAAAGAGAGTCCAGATTAGAAACTGGAACAGATTTTGTAAGAGAAATAGGCTGAAAGCTCTCTTTGTAAATGTGACAAAAGGAAACAATTATATGTCAGATGGTATTCTTATTTGCCACTTCCACATGTAAAAGGGCCAAATCACACACAAACAATACTGTTCAAAAAGTGACGACTCCACTTTAAGGAAGGACCAGCCTGATGAGATCACACAAGCAAAGCCCATCAACATGTCGACAATGTGACCCATGAGTTCTTAGTATAACTAGTATTCAGTAACTCACTAGTTACTATTACATTATTACACATGCACTTTGTAGTAATTATTACATTACTATACAGGCTCTCTTTAGTTCTTGTTATGGAAGTTTTATGGAAGCTGGTGAAAGGAGAACTCAGGCAGCAGCTGATGTCTAATGCAGAAGATTTTAGTAATATATATCCTCAGATGAAACTAGTATCCGGTACAGATAATGAACTTTGATGAGCACGAGTACCAATCCAAGTAAAATGTGTCAATATCTGTACTCGTGATGAATGAAAAAGTTCACTGCTGCTGCGGTAGCAGCGCCACGTAACACAATCTTGTCGTCTGTCCAAGGGGTACTAACGAGTAATATCATTATCAATGATCATATATACGGCCGGCTTGCACAAGCTCTACTGGCCGGGTCAGAGTGCACCTAGCCCGGCCAGACGGGAGAAATTAGTTGGATGATCAGCTACATATACAGAAACAGATAATGGTGTAAAGTCATATATTTGGCCTAAACCAGAGAGAGGGACTTTAACTGAAAGATGAAGATAAATGCATTTCAATCAGGAGAGACTTGATTTCCAACTTACAGATTTTATTTATTTATTTTACACGCACAGAAATGTGAATGTTTAAACAGTCTTTGGCATTTTAGACCCCTGTGAGATGTCATCAGGATTTAGAAGGGGGTGTAGCAGAGCATCGAACAGGAATACCCCCCGGGGTCTAGACACTGGTGGTGGTTTATCAGTCTAATGTGTGTTTGAAAGGCACATCTTATGCTTGTAATCCTATTGAACATGCTAGTGTGGCATCCTCTGCCCTCAACCCTCACAAGGGTAAGGAAAAACTACAAAACCTTGACAGGGAAAAAGTAGAAACCTCAGGAAGAGACACATGCAAGGGATCCCTCTTCCAGGATGGGCAGAAGTGCAATGAATGCCACGAGTAATAGTCCATTGACGACAGTTTGAATGTTCTTTGTCCGTGATCAGCTGCCGCCATGATCGGGCGCTGCTGTGATCCTAGATCTGTTGATGTAATCCGGGAATCGTTGAGGTCGGGATCCGGATGAGGTGAATGTCCTTCGAGCCGGGAGGAGAATGGGGTGGAGGAGGGGTTTCTTTAGTCGCTGAATGATGACAGGCTGAGGAAGAGAAGAGAGGGACTTTTAAAGTTTGACAGCTGCTAAATGACTGGCTGACAGAGACCGCGCCCGACCTGATTGGATGTTAAGGTACGCCCCCAATCAGCTGATCACTAGGCAGGTTAGGTCCTCCATTGAGCGTTACTAAGTTTAGGAACGCCCCTGATCAGCTGATCGTCTGCAGATTTAAGTCTACCTGACTGAACTTGCGCTAGCTTCATTACTACAACTTATAAATACAAAGCAGTATAAACCAAATATGGGTGCCTCATTTACAACATGCAGTTACAAAAAAAACTATATAACTGGTTAGAACTGGTTTCTTCACTATTTGACTGCAAAGAAATGAATAATACCAGTGTCCATGATAATGCGAGTGTGAATGAAATCATAAACTTGTATTGAATCCTTATGATGAGTATGGGACAGAGTGAATTCTACCATCTATTTCAAATATATAGCTGTGCATACGGCCATCACAAGGAGAATCAAGATGCTACCTATTCTTAGGAGTTTAGTGCACTTTAAAAAGACAAACTGTAAATTGTTGTAACGACAGTGTGCCTAATTCAAGCCCATTCTTTCTATCCATCTCTGCTCTCAAAAGGTTATGGCATGATGACAGATGGAACCACAACATTTGTCAACGCCTCAGCATGCACCGTCAACTTCCTGCCCATGAACCCACCCATTGTCTTTGACCTCCCCAACCCTAGGACCACATGACTAGAGGAAGCTGTCCCGCAAACGCTCACGGCCAATCAGGAAAAAGGAGCAGGCAAAATTAGGTGAGATCAGCAGGCAGAACTGAATGATGTTCATATACGGCAGGTGTGGTTTTAATGTGATGCCTAATAGTACACCTTGGGTCCATTAGTGTAGGGAACCTAGGACCAGAGGCTCACATATGTCATTAATGTTACTTTGTGTGCCATCATTTCTTCACCAATAGCTGTGTCTAAACAAAGACAAACGAATGGAGAGATGCTTTACTTGTGGAGAAATTGGACATTTTTCTGTGTTCTCTTTTACTGCCCTGACAATCTCATGTGTCTCTCAGAGACTGAAAAGAGACACGCTGATGTCGCTGTTGGCCTTCGTAACTTCAAATTAAACTGAAAGCGTTTGGATTTTCAGTGATACAACCCAATGCCTTGTTTACTGGAGAGTTCCGGTAGAATAGACTCAGCAGTGGGACATTTGCCAGGGCGGAGCTTCACTTTTTTAAAACTTTTTCTCCCTTCCTTCTTGTAAATATTAATTTTCCATGTTTTTCTTGGCTTCCTCATTGCTGGAGTGTGTTTTTTTGCCACTGTGGGTGAATATGAGAGATCAAAGCGAGTGTGTGAGGGCAGCGGAAGGTCTCTGCCACAGGCTGTGTGAGACTCAGGGTGTCAAACATGTTGACAACGCTCTCTTGAGCCTCATTACATCCAGGGTTGCCAGGTCCCACCGAATTGGGCTACCTTTGAAGAGTTGTGGGTTATCTTGTCATAAGGTTGGGTAGACCTGTTATGCATGCAAATTACATGAATAATATCTATAAAGAAAATCCTTATTTTAAATCAAACTATTTATTTATACCCCAACTCCTACCAAACTGACTCCCTGATTACAGCCCTCTGTACACCTCTTAACCCATTGAAGAGAGGACGTAGAGGAAGCAACCCTCTTTTCATTTGGTCTCACTTTTGCAATTTCTCATCTCTCTTGTTTTTTTTCTTCCTCTCCCTCCTTCATTTTATGAATAACTAGTTCTAGGTCGGGCTTTTTGGACTTGAAAAAGACAGCAGGCAACATGCAATGTAAAGGTGCTACATCCTCACCCAGCATTTGAACAGAGATGATTGATTTTCATGTTTAAATCTCTGTGTCGCTCACAGGAGAGATGAAACTTTTTTTTATCCTTATTCAAGACAAGCTGACAAATTTGTAACTAAATGTACTGTAACTGGTCTTTGTAAATGTTCTCTGTCAATACAAAAATGCTTTTTCTGTAAGATTTCCAAGTTGTTGCACTGCTTTTTAAAATACTTAAGTATTTGTGTCCAGAGATGTGCGGTTGTTTCTTTTCATTGAGTCTATTTCTTAGTAATGTAATTGTTACTTGTTAATGTTAATTTTGGTATGGTCTTCTCTGTGCCAATTTAGTGATCGTTAACTCTCATGTCCTATAGCAGTTTATCTGTTTTAAAAGCTTTTCTTTTCTCTTTCTTTGTATTCCGTTGTGTGTATATGGGCATTCCAACTGAATCTGAATGTGCACAACACATAGCACTGTGATCTCTCATCGTTAAGTCCTAAGGATCCCTGGAGCTACTGTTTATTCCCGATTCACTGTCACTTCCTCAGCACGTCGGCTTTCATTCATTCATTTAGTCATCTTACAGTGTCCAAAGGTGCAAATGCAGAATTAGCACCAGGACACGCATGTCTGTAGGCATGCGTGTCTACAGACACAAGTGTACTTGTTAGACCAAGCACACTTTGTACAAGTACAGGACCAGTTGAAATTTTAGTTGAGCTTTTCTTCAAAGGACACATTTTTGCTTAAGGTTAGAAATGGGATAAGTTTGGGGTATGTACGGTCACGGAGAGAGCCCAGAGCATTGCAGTCTTAGAAAACACAAGAACCTAAAGCAGTGCATGGAGAGATTCATTTATCACTCATCAACACCACAGTTCCTGGAGCATATTAGAGACCAGTAGGGAGTTCAGACAGACTTTTCCCATCAACTTTAGTAAGATCTGCTTCTATAAAGGTTGTTGTTGGATCAGTACCACAGTTGCAGAATTATACCCACAACCAACAAGCATGTCGAAGCATCAGAGCAAACTGGTTTGGCAGCTTCTGCATCCAAATATTGAAATCTTCATCGTGATAAATAAGCACTCTGAGTCAGCTGAGGCCATTTGAGCCATTCAGTTCAAACTGAGTAGTGACTGAGCTGCAACGATTAGTTGATCAGCAGAAAAGACATTGAATTACTTTGTTTTGTTACCAAGCAGAGGTGCATCAGTATTTCAATGCATAGATGCAAAGAAATAAAGCAATATCTTCTTGTTGGACACTTTGCAACCCGTGCATCAAGTTGTAATTGCAGTTATACACTCAGTTGACAGTTTTGGGTACACCTAGCTAAAGCTTACACACTAACAGCAAATCATCCTTCATTAATGCACACCACTGATGCGCTGTAACAATTCCGGCTTTATACAGTATTTATTTTTTTCAATGAAACTCAATTTCAAGAGCACATTTTAAATTGTAATTCATGTGCATTTGTACCCAGCTAAAGTATATGTGTGCCATTTTCTTAGTAACAAGTCCCACTTTATTAACTTAATCTTGTCTTGGAAAATGTTTCCAAGACAAGAATAAAGGGAACTATAAAGAGCAAAAGATGGAGGGAACTTTCATCTATAAGTTTAATAAAAAGCTGAATGTTCAGTCTGATTCACCACTTCCCTTCCTCATTTAAATGTCCCTCACTTTGATGCTCCTCTGCTTCAGTAGCTGTGTTGTGTTTCCTGTTTTTCCAACAAAAAATGTGTGTACAATTTCCTGATTTATTTTGAGGCATGCTTAAAAGAGTTAATGACTTCTGCCACTCAGACAATCTGCATATGAAGAGTTTTATTCCAAAATGAGATATCTTCCAATTGAAAACAAATGATGCCCACAAAGGCAGAATGACTGACAAGTAAAAGGCAGACTGTAGTGGTACTTTTTAAAGAGCCGCAAGTAACTTATGTCCTAGCTGACATTTTTACTTGCTGTATCTTTTCTACTTTAACATTATGGGATAGTTATTAATGTCAGATCCTTTTTGAAATGATGTATAGCATTTTGGAACGAAAGTATTCATATGGTAATGTATTCGGGACTTTCCCATTTTTTTAACTGTAAAATAAAAACAGGGAAGGAAGACCCAGCGGCTGCAAAACTGACCAGTCTTGGAGACAACTCAAAAAATGTAATGTACTTTTCTGTCTCAAAACCATAAAGATTCTGCTGGTTCTGACAGATTATTCATTGATTGAATAAAACCTTATCTGTGACCTGTGGATCATGTTTCCTTATTTCCATCCTGACTCTCTCCTTTTGTCTCCCCTCTCCATTATATCTTGTTCCATAAGGAAAGTTTTTTCATCCCTGGTCTTCCATTTTGTTCCAATCAAAGGTATCTGTGTCTTGTATCAATTATAGAGCCCAGAGCAGCGAGTTAATTTCCAGAAGCTAAACCCTCACCGCTCCGTCTCCGTATCCCCTTTTTTTCAGCAGCTCTTCCACACCTCTGCACATTCTAATGAGAACCCTCGTTCAAATAATTACATTAGTAATCCCGCAGGAGACTGAGTAATTTATTCACGGTTGGCTTTTCACTTTGCCTTTAATACAACTAGCTTTCATATGCTCTCATCTTCCTCCAGCTCCCTCCCTCTCTTTTTTTCTCACTCTGCCTCTCCAACCACAATGCTGAGGTTTTTTCCCCCAGTGCTCAACCTCCCTTTACTATTTCCATCTGTTCTTCCTTCACTTAGCTTCTTCAGAAAACGATTCCCCGCTCTCCACAGTTCTCTCCCATTCCACTGCGGTAGTGATTTCTTTGTATGAATGACAGACATCCTCTTGATCTCTCCATCATCCATCTTACTTCACACTTCCCATCTGAACAATAGACACACCCATGGCTTCTCTTTTCCTGCATCATTAAAATGCTCTTTATGTGAATGCTTTGGAACACAAATTAGCCTCAACACTCAGTCAACAGACACATCATTTAACAACCCTTCCTTGATAATTTGTATTAAATTTTGATGGATGCCATTGTCGAATCAGTGGCAGATTACATTTGAAAGTTACTGTTGAGACCAGATTTTCAGATCAGGGGGACAGGGGTGAAAATCTGCTGTGGGGCCCCATTCCCCCACACCCAGTCCCCAGTTACTTTAAGTTAAAGAAAAATGACTTATGACCTATGAATGACTTTATGACATCAGGAAATGATAATGATATGACATTCACAAGATGGGTAAATAGTGCTTATGTTTCAATGCCTGAAATATATTGATATTTGAGATAAAATACGAAAGCCAAAGGCTAACATTACAGGTTATATTTCACTTTTTATAGTGCATATCATGAAAAATGCTTTTAATCAAATTACCAGAAATTAATGTCCAAGCAGAACCACTGCCCCCTGAGTGGCAGGGGCCCTGTAATCCTGCAATGCTTCCTGTAGCTGTTGTGGGTCTATGTGTGAAGGTCGATGAAAACCCACAGGAAGCTGTTACAGCAGATCTTGTGTGTGTGTGTGTGTGTGTGTGCGTGTGTGTGTGTGTGTGTTTGTGTGTGTCCAGCCCCTCTCCATCATTCATCAGACATTTTGACAGAAGAGATCCATGAGCAGACAATTTCCAGCAGGTGGAGTTCCACGGGTTCTGTAACTGTCCTAGCATTTCTTGAGTGGGTGACAAGTGAACCACCATAAACCACACATAACACCTCAACATAGTCTTTTTTCTCAGGCATGCCTGGGCCGGACCAAACCATCAATGATCCTGCAGGAACGCAAAGTACAAAGAAGGCAGACATAAAAATAAAGCAAATAGAATTAAGAGTCCCGTACATTATTCATCCATTTTCCTTCTTCACAACCTCTAAAAAAGTGATGTACAGACCCCAAAAAACTCATGTACAGACCAACCACCTAATCAGATAAGATCTAGGGGGTCTCTTTGCAACTTTACACAGATGGTGCAGGCAGTGCACCCACGGTTAAACCAAACAATGCAGGTCTTTGTATTTTCAAAGTTGGTTTCGAGGCTTGCAGCTCATGGGTTGCCAGTTTAGGTCCTCACCCACACGCTCCATAGACGCTTGGGACTCGGCTTTGTCGCTCAGCAGGGGTCCTTTAGGAATGTGCCCACTCGTGTGTCATTGTTCAAAGTTTCTTTACCTCCCCGTGCCAAAAAAGCACTTCAAATCACCAAACTTGGAAAATGTGCTAGTCAAGGGCTTGAGTTTATACAATCTGGCAAACCTCCATTGCCCATCCTTACCCCCTCACATTCCAAAGTCTTTACTGTAACTCTTTTTAAATTTGCAGCCAATAAAAGTATGATGGATCACACCTGGGAAAGGAGAAGGACAAAAGAGTTAATTTGAAATGTGTTAATGCTGCTCAGCATGGGTATGTGAAGGCAGAATTTCAGACAAAATGGCAACTGTGATGGTTGTCTATGCACCGGATACACAAGGAATAGATATGTTCAAATGCTAATATGACATTTATGTCAATATGTTCTGCCTCAAAATAATTTTCAAATTATGAGTTAAAATTTTGTTAGGTGCCACTTTTTAATAGGTTTGATCTTTTCAAGGAGTTCATTAGATGTAATTAATGGCTTGTTAAATGTTGACTGATGACATACTAATACTTTATTAATCATTCATGATCCATTATTAAGAACAACTTCTCTGATGAAAATCTCCATGGCTGTCAAGATGTTCTTAGTTTTATTAATAGACCATTAGTTTGAAGTAACTTAAGTTGGTAATTGGCAAAGCATTGTATGCACCATGTCTGCAAATATAAAAGTCATAACAGTTTCTCCCTCTTAAATGAGCCAAGAACTCATTCATATCAGGAATGTTTATAAGGGTATAGCAGTTGAAGTCTGCAGTTATAAAAGTTGATAAGTTGTTATCAAATGAAGTTAGGTATACTTTACTTCTATTTCACTGAAGGTCAGAGGTTATAGTATACAGGGGTCTTCCTGACCAACTTAAGACAAAGCGATTGTGATGGTTGGAGAACAAACACCAGTTGTGTGTGTGGAGTTTGCAGCATGTGTTTCCTCCTACATCGATCCAAACCTGACAAGTTAGAAATTAATTATTTTGAGAAAAACACAGCAATGCAACAATAGCAGACCAAAACGTGATAACAGACAGATGATCCTCTCTGCCTCTCCGCACCTCCATACAGTCAGTGCAGCCATGCAGATAGCTGATGTGTGTGTATGTGTGTGTGTATGTGTGTGTGTGTGTGTGTGGGGGGGGGGTGTGTGTGTGTGTGTGTGTGTGTGTGTGTGTGTGTGTGTGTGTGTGTGTGTATTTGTGTTCTGTGATTGCAGGTAAGCAATTATGCTCCAAGTCATCAAAATTCATCATGTTCTCGCTGTATTAACAGCGAGAACATGCTGCTAGTGACTGTATGACTATATGTGTAGTTGTAATAACATGATTTAATGACATAAGCCCTTGTTTAGACACTTTTTTTCAGCCTTAAAAGTAATTTATTTTGTCCTGCAAGGTTTTGCAGACCATCAGACGACATCAGTGCAGCCAGGCAGTGAATTGTGTATGTGTGTGTTCCTTGATTGCAGAAAAATGGGAATTATGGTAGAACCATGCATAGTTTGAATATTACATTACATTACAAGCTTTTATCCAAACCGATTTACAATACGCGCATTTAACATCTCTGAGGGGCCATTTAGGGATCAGTATCTTACTAGTCACAATTAAAGTTCTGTGTACTGGTCATGTGATGGATGGAGATTGTTTGTGAAACAATACTTAAAACTAGATATCGATACCTATTAATGTAGATGTAGACTCAGTGATAGAAGCACCTGTCAGTGGTCCATGAAGTATCCCCCTTTCTAAAAAGGTTTCACAGTTCCTCTAGATCTCCTTCCAGCATTGCTGCACAGCCCAACGCAGCTTCCTCTCCATGCTGCCCAAGGGGCTTCCTGTTCCCGCCTGTCCCAATCAGGAAGGATGCCTGGAGGTGCACCAAGAGGAACACTGGGAGGGAAACAACAGGGGATGAGGAGCAGGGCTATACAAATACTGTAATGGAAAGTACCATCTTCAATTATTTAAGGGCAGTTTTGATTAATAGCTGATTTCAGTTTCGGAAAGTCTTCTCATTCAGTCAGATTAATGAGGTAAATGTTATTTACCCCACTTACCTTTGAAAAAATCCAAGTGACTGCTGCCAATGTGGCTTCACTTGGCGTTTCCAAAAAGCTATATGTGAATGGCATTGCCTTCTCTGCACAGTCTAGACTCTAGACCTATGTGGTTCTGTAGGAGCATTCATGAACTTAAAGCCTCAAAGATCTTGATGACACCCTAACATTTCTATCTAGTACTTTCTGTGCACTTATTTATCTAATCTCCGACACCTTCTCGCACGTATACCGTACTACCAGCTCTCTTACTCTACTGGAGCTTTAGTTTCGTCCCCTAGTTGTAAGTAGTTTCGGATTAAGTTGTCTGTCAAATGAGTAAATTAAATTACTTGCAGTCAAAAAGACAATACAGACTCCTGCTTAACATTTCATGTAGATCTCCTCTCATAAATCATAAAATTACATTACATTTCATTTGGCTGACACTTTTATACAAAGCGACCTCAACCATGAGGGTACAAAAGCAGATCAGCAAAAATCAAGAAAATACAATTTCTTCAAGAAAGCCAAACTACAAAGTGCTTTAAGTAAGTGCCATTTTTGCTACTAAATTGTTAGTTTTAACTTTATTAAAGGTGAAGTCGGAATAGGTGAGTTTTTAGTTTGCGACCACAGATGTATAGACCTTCTGCTGTCCTGATGTCATTGGGGAGCTCATTCCACCTTATAGGAGCCATCCATGTATCATCCATGTACTTGGAGATATGTGGATATGGACAGACACTCTGTACTCCTTTCTGGGATGTACAATGTGTGTGGACTTTTGCAGATAGGGTAGAGGACAAATGGTTGATTTCCAGTGAGAAAAAATTATGTACCAAACTGACTCTTATGAAGCAGTCTTGAGTATCTTCCCCTCCCTCATTGCGATGTGTGTTGATTCGGAAATGTAGTTTATAACTGTAGGCAATTGCACAGCAAGAAAGAAGAAGAGGGATATAAAGGAGTTCTTATGCTTTTCTAATCTTAATGACCACTGAAAGCTCTTTACAGTGGTTCTGCAATTCACCCATTCACACACACATATTCAAATGCATCTATGTGCAGCACATCACTCACACAGCTGTTAGGAGCAATTTGGAGGTTCAGTATATTGCCCAAGGACACTGCGTCAGAACTAGCTCCCTATACCACCTGAGACAAAGCAACCCAGTGTGAGATGGGATTTTATGACACCACTTCTAAAGTCACACAGTGTATGCCTGGCCTTAGCTGTAGCTTGCTTACAATATATGCAGTAAGTCTAAGTATAGGGGTCTACGTGCGTAGATGCGTGTGTGTTTAAAGCTTGCCAGGAAAATTCTCCCTCCCCCTCTTCTCCATGTACGTTTCCTGTCTCTGGCAGTTTCATCTTTACCTCAGAGAAATCTCTCACTCATTTGCATCGACTTTGCCGCAATACAAAATTGTCATACCTTCCCCTTAGTCTGCATACACCTAAAATACTCTTTGACTGACAGGGTATGATCTTTGGAGACTGGTGAATATCATTGACATCTATATTACTCAACAGAGCTGGATTTTTAATTAAAACAGATTTCCCAACAAAAAAACTAAAATGGGGTTGAATAACAATCTTATAATTCCTGGTGATTTGTCTGATCATTCATACATTAAAGCGTTTGGATAACTTGAATGTTTGGTTTCTTGTGAGATTTTACAAAGGCACTGATAATTTAGCTAAAATATAACAAAATCAGGCTGAAATAGTGAGGTCTGCTTAAGAAAACTTGCCAATTACACTACACACACTGAAAAGCGGAAAGATATACAAATACACATAATCATCCCCACTTTGGGGAGTAATGCCTCATAGAGAGCTACACAGCATTTAATTTGGCTTTACAGATGACCAACTTTCTCACACAGTCAATAATTATCAACAAAGATAGATTAGATTTTGATTAGAATAATTAAAGAAAACATATCAGAGTAAAAAGAACAGAGCTGGCAAATACACAAATCGTTAGATTCCTCTTCTCATTTATAAGCGTGGACCGTTGCCAGTTTGTGTTGTTTCAGCTTGAAAGCACATGGAGCGTTGTTGGAAATGTTCACTTCTCTGAATTTAATTGCTTTGGAACTTAAGCAACATTAGCAGTAGAAAACACTTTTTTCTGGCTTTATCCTATTTGTTAGGAAAGGTCTCTGGTTCGTCTCTGGTTCGACTCCACGGAGACACAACAAAAGACAAACCTGGATTTATCTGCCCAAAAATCCAAGAGGATTCTCCCTACCCTGTCTAGTGCCCCTGAGCCATGCACCTTTCTCCCCCATCATCTGATCCCCGGGCGCCGTACATGGTCGCTCACTGCTCTGTGTGTCCTGCACCAGATGGGTCAAAAGCAGAGGTTAAATTTCCCTATCTGCATGAGTGTGCCTGTGCATGTCTGTGCATGTGTTTGGGACTAATAAATGCATCTTAATCTTAATCTTAATTTGTTGGATTCAGTCTGGGATGATCACAAAGCCTGAACTGCTCTTGGTATCCGGGAGATGGTTGTAGAGCTGTCAGTTTTTAGTCAACGTTAAGGCATTCATTAGAACTGGGGTTATATATTCGACCTGTATTAACCCGTTCGAGTTAGAAATATACAGTCTGTATCAGTCTGTCTGAAATAGTTTGTCTCCTGATACTGCAGATGGTGATCACTATCAACTTGATCTATACTTTGTATAAATAACAAGTACAACATTTGATACAGAACATTGACTGAAGGTGAATTAAACAAAGAAATAGAAAGCCTATATCTGAAATGTTATCAGTTTAGAGCACGTTGGTCTTCTAGAGAGTCAGGGTCTCGCCTTTTTCGCTGCGGTTTCAATGTCAAGCTGTGGAATATGTCACAAACATAAATATTAGCAACACTTCCGGTTCTTCCTTCAAAGTAGAGACACTCAAGCGTTTCTGTTGACAGAATCCATTCATTTGTTGTAACAGGGTTTTTATTGTTTTCACCAGGCAGGAAGATGCACAGCTTCATAGCATAGTATAAAGCATTGTATTTAGATAAATGAAGAAAATAAGCACAAGCTTTTATTCAAGGAAATACAAAGGCCATTCAATAAACCCATGCAGCATCACCTCTGCAGACATGCCGCAGTCAAGCTCTGTGTGTAAACAGCAGATGCATAAGAGACACAGCAGATCAGCAACACAGCCATCACGTACTGCACACGCAGCCAGTGTGGCCCAGACGGAGCGGTCACAGCTCTCGCTAACACTCCTGTGTGGGACCTGAATGTCTGTAGAGTTCAATCCAACTGCACTTGATGCAGGTGTGGAATACTTGAGTGTACTTGAAACTGGAAGAGGTTCTCTAAGGAAACTGAAGTTGTTTCTGTAATCTGAATCCTCTGAACTCTCAAACAGTCATTAAAGGAGTTCATGTAACTAAAAGAAAATCAGACTGAAGGACAAGGTCAAGGTAAAATTACATTTATGCTGATGCAATGTCGATTCCTGACCATAAAAGAAATCTTATCAAATAAATCCTAAATTATAACATCTGTTATAAGGTGCAGGAAGGATCGTTCCGCAGGTCCTTCCTTCCCACTGCTGTCAGACTGTACAACACCATCCAGAATGCTAAATAATCGCTGCTTTGGACATGTTTGCTAACACTATTGCAAAACATTTAATTTTGGACAGTTTTTCGACCGTCTCCCTCTTCTGTACAAAAGATGACTTTACATGCCACGTACTATTCATTCTGTCTGGACAGAATGTTCATGCTCAGCATTTTTGTATTAGATTTAATATATTTTGTATTTAGACTTTTAAAGTCTTTACTTTTATTTTATTGTCCCGTTTATATTTCTTTATTCTCTTGTCTGACTCATTCTGACCTGCATGCTGCTGTAACAAGTGAATTTCCCCGATGTGTTCTGTCTAATCTAATCCATCTAATCTAATCTAATCTAATCTAATACAATGTATGCAAAGAGGAACAACTTCATATCCTGCTTTTTTTAATCATTCTCTTTTCTGTAATTCTTTCTGTTGTCTCCTCATCTCATTTTCGTCCGCTTATCCGGGGTCGGGTCGCGGGGGGAGCAGCTCAAGCAGGGGGCCCCAGACTTCCCTTTCCCGGGCCACATTGACCAACTCTGACGGGGGGATCCCGAGGCGTTCCCAGGCCAGTGTTGAGATATAATCTCTCCACCTAGTCCTGGGTCTTCCCCGAGGTCTCCTCCCCACTGGACGTGCCTGAAACACCTCCCAAGGAAGGCGCCCAGTGGGCATCCTTACCAGATGCCCGAACCACCTCAGCTGACTCCTTTCTAAGTAAAGGAGCAGCGGCTCTAATCCGAGTTCCTCACGGATGGCTGAGCTTCTCACCCTATCCCTAAGGGAGACGCCAGCCACCCTTCTGAGAAAACTCATCTCGGCCGCTTTTACCCGCGATCTCGT
The DNA here is from genome assembly GCA_038501795.1 of Pseudopleuronectes americanus. Classification (NCBI taxonomy): domain Eukaryota; kingdom Metazoa; phylum Chordata; class Actinopteri; order Pleuronectiformes; family Pleuronectidae; genus Pseudopleuronectes; species Pseudopleuronectes americanus. The sequence goes on along the minus strand of CM076737.1, from coordinate 498,150 downwards.
CCTTTCGGTCATCTTTCTGTTGTGCGTCTTTTATTTTTTACAGGACTCAAATGAAAGTGATGCCCTGCTGCTCTGTTTTCTGCTTCCAAAGCATATAATTAGCCCAAACAAGCAGATATGAGGATAATTCTGAATCTGAATGATTTCCTGCTTCCCTAATGAGAGACAAAGAGACTCCCTCTTTCTCTGTTTATAGGATGATTTCTCCGCCAGTTCTAGTGCCATGAAAGACACAATTTTAAGAGAGCAAATGGCATTACGTTTGATCACCATGGGTGAGTTAGAAGTTATGTAAGGCATACAAGTGAGGCCTGTGGGCTGGTAGGAAATGGGAAGGGATTTATAAAATCCCCATTTTACCATTTAACCCTGCCATATGGACCTGATGGGATTGCTGAGGGCGCCGGTCAAGATGTTACGGCTGCCATTGAGCTGTCTTAGCGTGATACTAAATCAAATCAAATCAAATCAAAGTTTATTGTCAAATGCACCAATGACAGCGTCATCGGAGTAGTGAAATTCTTATGACATTGCAGGCTACATCTACGCAGTATACGACTTTACAAAATAGAAAAAAATAACAAACTATGTAACATAACATATAACATAACATCGTAACATATAACAATACCGTGCCCACAACACAAAGCCCAGCAGTTCAGTGAACTTGTTGAAATCCTTATCCTCCAAAGTGACTGAACATTCCTATGGTGTAAAAAGAGTCACACCAAATACACAAATCTAATTGTACAACTACAAAAACATAATTTTTGGGTCCACCTGCAAACCTACCAGCTCTGACAGATCCATATGAGAGTTTATCAAATAAACTACTGGCCCACATTACTTAGTTGACTCAAAATAGAACTATATGCAAAAGTAGTCGTACATGTCATTGTTTAGAGCACACAATGTTTATCCTTTGCTGGATGGACTGAAAAAAATAAATAAAGAGTAAACCAACTTTTCCAAGCACCACTACACCACTGATTAGAAGGCCATCTTCCCAGCAATGAATTATTTATATAACATTTAACAAACATAGCATATAATTATTGTATTGCAGCTACTTTCACATTGAGTTTCCCTCAGTATTTTCCATTTCTCTCTCACATAAGACAGAAAATCATCAGACTCTGTATACAGGCGGATGTGAAATCCAATCTACAAGAAATCAAACCTATACAAGACTAAACAGTCCCCAGATCGCATAGGAGAACTGTAGCGAGATCGGGACCCTTGGAATGGTTACCAGCCTAGCTATTTTGTAACGTCCTATTTCAGCCTAACACTTCCAGGGTCCTTAGCGTCCGTAGCCCTATCGTCCATCGCAGAGTGTACAAAGTCAAAGTATTTGGCCCGCTTGCTGAGACGAGGATTCATCGTTGGAGACGCTTTAAAGGCGACAAATAAGAGAGTGATCTATTCTCAAGGTTTGTCTTGGCAAAATCCGGTTACCCTTAGGTTATGACTCTACACCGACAGATAAGCTATCACTCTTAAGGAACGCAGGGTTTTACAGGATTATGGTAGCTGGAGTTGTTATACTGGGCCAGTCTTTGCACAGTCCTAGGCTTGTAAACGTCTTACTTCCTAGTGTTTCACAATGTTCAATCCGCTGCTCATGGCGGAAGACTCGCAGTGAGTCCTTCCCATACCACATACAAACACAGTTAAGGTGACCACCTACCCGTGGATACTCACCCTCCAGACAGGCGTCTCTGGCGTAGACAAGCGTGGGTCCTAAGGAGGCAACTGGCTAGAAAGTGTTGTGACTGTTACACAATGGATAACATCAAATTTATTCAGAAATGCAAAAGATACAGATTTTCCTGTGCTAACAAACTCTTGTCGATTTGCTTCAGTCCTTATCGGAACCTTTCATGAAGTGATTTCAAGTAAGAGTAAAAGTCAGTTGCTCTGCGAGGTCCTGAGATGCACACAGAGAGAGAGCAGAGTGATCAGAGGAGGAGAAGGGGGGGCTGCTCGAAATACTGCAGTTGTTACCACTTTTTTTTCTCGCTACTCACACAACATGAGCAGGGTGATAAACAGGGTCATACAAAGTATACAATATGTAGGATAGAATGCAGAGCGAAGGTCAAGTGCTGTCCTACAGCTCACACAGGATGGACGATAGCTAGCACATAAAAAAGGAAACATTTTTCACAATAAATGGTACTTTCCAACAGGTATCGTAGTTCTTCATGTGGTTTTAAAAGCACACGAACATGGAATATAGATTCATACAAAGTTCAGCCATTTATGCAACAGAACCAAAATTAGCAATAAATGTATTTAACTAATGTGTGCAGTGTGTGTCTCCAAAGACTGATGGGGTCAGGGAGATTTCTTATATATCACACTGCATTAAGCGTAATTACCTGTATGTCATATAAATGTCACTATTATTCAAGTTTAGCATGTAGCTTGACGGCTTGGTAAGCATAAGGTGAGAGCCTGTGATCCTAAGGGTTCTGCATATAATGATTACCACTGGCTCCATTTTCTTTTACTTTCCACATCGTCTCTAGCTGCTCCTTCTGCACTTATTGGTAGTTTTCCGGCTTCTCATGTTACTGTTAATAAAAATCTGAAACCAGATCAACTTAAGTTCTTTGTATGCTTGAAATGAATGAAGTTGGTAGGTGTATGGTCATTTGAGTCCATTTCTGTTCAGAAATGGATAATAATAATAGAAGAAACATGTAATTGTTAATTATTGATTTATATATTAGATGACACAAGGTAAAACCAAGATACAAGCAGATTTGTTATGGTCATAAATGGATATGATTTTTCATATTCTGAGACCGGATGTGGTCACTCACAGCACAAGACCACTAAATGTAGCATTACCAGTGTGGAACCCTACTATACCCTAACATTTGCAAAAGGCAAAACCTTGCGTTTCCTCTGCAAAGATTTCACTAGTCAAAAGAGAAAGCCACTGCTTGAATTTTAATGCATATGTATTGGTGTGTTGACAATGTGAGGGAGAGAGAGAGAAAGGGGGACAGAGGGAGAGAAGATGATAGAGAAAGAGGGAGGGAGTGATAGAGAAAGAACGGTTTAGAATATGGTGGATTATTGAGAAACATTGCAGCAATAATTTCACACATTATACTGCCCACAATGATTCAATAAAGGCTTGTTGAATGTAATGTCACCAATTAAGTCCTATTTGATGAAATGTTTTTTATCATAGAAAATTAAACTTAGTCAGCTCAAATGATTTCAATGCTTGAAAATGAAACCATTTTATAAATTCCGCTCATCCCTTTTTGGCCACGAAGAGGAAAAAAACGTTTTATATTTGTATTTCAAAATGAAAACTACTACCTTTTGTTGCCTTTTTTGTTATCTCTTTCTGAAAGGACTAAAATATCTAGGTTGGACAGAGTCATCAGACCATGTCCAAAGACAAAGGTCGTTGCCAACAATTGTCTTATTGAATGCTTAATCTTTCCCTGAGCAGCCACACACAGCCCATTCCCCTATAGAATTGCAGCCCATGAACATTACGTGATAAACAGAAGTCTATAGGCTGTGCTGCCTATAAAATCATTATTGTATGATCACAACATTTGACAGTTGTGTTTAAATGAGCCTGGTGATGAGATGACTAAACGGTTGATTATGTATCCGTCTACTGTATATTGATGTTTAAAATGACTGGTTATAGTGAAAGTTACATTTTCACAGTCTGTGGCGCTCAATTTACAATTTTGTTTGCAATTTTAATGTAAAAATGGAGGTTTCTATGTCAAACTGAAACATTAATTTGGACTTTTAACATTAGAAATTAGAAATAAGAGACAAAAAATTTTGTGTAGGATAAAAACTGCTGAATCAGTCACAGCTTTAGAATCAGACCCTATATATAATAGGGATATTAAATTACATTTAACAGGAAAAGTTGTATTTACTGTTATACAGATGCTCTGGTCTATTGTTGTTTTAAAATTTCTGGCTTAGCACCATAGCACATTGGACTGTGTTAATTACACACAAACAATGTGAAGTCGTTCAGGCTCTAGAATGTCTCCCTAAGGATAGTCTAAAAACCAAAGTTGGCTTAGACCCTGCCTGAGTGAAAAACCTCATTATTGGTTGTTAGCGGGAGGACACTCTTATTTGATCTCAAACTTGCTGAATAGATTATTCAAACAGTTGATAGAGGGAGTTATTTCCCCTCCCATGCCATTAAAAGGAGGAGATTCTGGCAGACAGATATGCGTGAGTCATATCTGGGAGAAGCTTCACACATGAACACACATACATACTTTATACACAAACTTCCTCAAGCTTGGAAGCTGACTGTTGTTTTGTGACTGGCAGCAGCAACATCAAACATACCTACGAATTAATGGAAATCCCTCACCCAATCTCCCAAAGTTAACTCAAACTCCAAAGTTTCATATAGCTGAAGTAGACTGATTTGAAATTAAAGAGGTAGAACTGAATGCTGAGGCGTGTTGAAGGGGATGGCTGTCAGATGAACATATGGCTAGTGACTGAGTGGCTAACCAATGACCATATGCAATCATCTAATCATGTTTATGGCCATCAGAAAGCTGCAGTTGATGATTGGCTCATCTGTAAAGCTGTCTAGCATGTATATTTAAAGTAAAAACCTGAACATATGCCTTTGTCTGAAAGCAAACTGCTGTTATTACTCCAGTGTGTCTTGTCAGATGGCAGTAATATCAGTTCTGTCTGGACTTTTACTGCAGTTCTTATGAGGTGGCAAAAATAAGATAAAAGTCTGGTCGCATTTCAGTGTGGGTATTTTGCAAATGTAGAAGAGTCATCATACCATGTTAGTCATTACTCCCCAAAAATGTTTTTATGATTTATGAATTTATCAGTCTCAAACCATGAAAGTCAGCCTGAAGCCAAAGTGATGATTGCAGGTACACTGAACTTGAATCTAGGTGGAGCTCCCAGAAGCGTCCTTGGTTGCATGGTTATGGTGGTTCGGCCAATTGTCTCAGTGGATGAAAGCTGTGAGACTCTCTTCTCAAATATGGCAGAGGTATTGTTAGGCTAAGCCAGTGGTCGCCAACACGTTGAAATTCAATAACTGAATATGTTATTGAAATAAGCAGTTCACCAAAATAATTATGGGTAGGCAGTATGTATATCGAAGCAATCTAGTTGTAATCACAATCCAGTATACGCTGCACGATGTGGCCGCAGCCGCTGCCCTGGATATGCACCAATAAAGCACAAGCACTCCTGGAAGAGGTCAAGTCAGTAACATGTATTCATGAGATATTAATGTAATGCAGAGGGAGAGAAGAAAACAGAAGCTCCATGTGCTATGTGTACCTGACAATCGAATAGAATGGGGAAGACTAGGATAGAACCGCCGACCCTCTGGTTAGAGGACGACTGGCTCTATCCCCCTGAGTTTTACACACACATTTTATATTCAATCAATCAAGCAATATCATAGCCTATGTAGCAATAGCATTATAATATGATCTGGGTGTATTTCAGCAGAATTATATGACGATAACCCACCTGACTAAAATAATGTCTCAAATGTTGAGATTTTTACAGTTATACATAGAAGAGATGAGACCTTTTAACAAAATTCAATACGTGTCAATATCCGTGTAATCTCCTATAACCAGGCTGATGAAGTGGCCCAAAAAGCCTTTCTACCTGTCCCTTTTGCTCTCACACAGTATTCCCAAACACACACATAATCCATACACATGTACAAGAAAAATACATTACAAAGAATTGATGACAGCTAGATTTTAAGATTTAAAGAGTAAAGGGCAGTGGGTTGAGGTAGAGTAGGTAAGAGAAAAAAGAAAGTTAAATAAATAAAATATTTCCCTACTTACTGGTCAACTTCTGGAAGTAATGGCAGTTCTCGGGGAATATAAAGTTGCTGAGAGCAGCCCTCAGGACGTCATGATCTATGAGGTCAGTGTGGATAGCGGCACGTGCCTTCAGTAGTTGCCACACCAGGGTATAGTTTTTTACATATCCTGAGGTTAAAGAACGCATTGATGTAAATCCATACATTTTTATTTTATACACACACCTCCATTAGCTTTGTCTTTGTTTCCTCAAACCGGAAGTGAGTCATGTCTTGTTTTGGTTGCCATGGAGAACATTCCATTCCAGCTCTCAGATGCAAGATAAAAATCCCTAACACTGTTGCCTTTCCTGCATATTAGTTGTGATTAACACATTAATTCAGGAGCTGATTTTTCTGGGCAAACATTTTAATTAGAAGTGTTCCCTATGCTGTTTGCATCCTGACTTGCCACTTAAAACCAATTTTCCCCTCCCTCTTTATAGAGAAAAATTAAAATGAGAGGGCTATATGGTAACATGCAAATAGGAGGAATAAAACACACAAAGGCATTCAGATAAGTCTGTACCTTGTCACCATCTGCGTGTTACCTTTCTCACATGGATGGATGGATTTTAACCAAACTTGGTGTTATTATTACTTGTGAATATATCTAAACCTTTGGAGCTGATTGGAGATGGAGTGGGGGTGTGGGGGACGGCCACCTGCAGTCAAGACCTGAACGCAAAAAGCGAAAGCGGCATCTATACAGCTTATATGCTGAAGGAGCCACTCCCAGTCACACTCCTCCTAAGATAAGATAAGATACATTTATTGGTCCAAACACATGCACAATCACACGACATGCAGAGTAGGAAATTTGTCTTCTGCATTTGTCCCATCTGGTGAACATCACAGGACACACAGAGCAGTCGTGCACAGCGCCCGGGGAGCAGATGTTGGTGGAGTAAGGTGCCTTGCTCAGGGGCACTTAGACAGTGGGGGTAGGGATAGTGCTCTTTGGACTTTGGACCAGATCCGGGGTGTAGTCCTGGCAGGTGTGCTGTATTGTCACCGCGAGGAATCGAACCAGTGACCTTCCAGTCCGATATCCGTAACCTTCTGCCCATAATCCAGTTATTCTGCCACTAGTCCACCGCCACTCCTGCTTTATTGTTTAGAGTTTCAGTTCTAATGCCATCTGCCATCTGTCCGTCCTGGGAGAGGGATCCCTCACATGTGGCTCTCTCTGAGGTTCCTCTCTCTGAGGTTTGTGTAGCCCATATTCATGAATCACATTCGTCTCATAGGGCTTTAACATGGTGTGACATCCTCTGTCCTTAACCCTCAGCAAGAGTAAGGAAAAACTACTAAAAACCCTTTTAACAGGGTCAAAATACGTAGAACCCTCAGAGAGAGCCACATGTGAGGAATCCCTCTACCAGGACGGACAGAAGTGCAATAGATCCCACGTGTAGGAAAACATCATCAAGATTAAAGTTTTAAGCAGCATTGATGAGGGTAAACATTTTGAAGGATTACTTCAATACGATATGTCAAGCAGTCCAGCTGCACTCATAGTCCATGGTCAGCAACCAGCAGGATCATGATCCACCATCCAGACCAGATGCCACTTTAGTCCACAGTCATTGTCCACTGCCGCTTATTAGGATCCATCATGAGCCGCCGCCACGGTCCTGGTCCACCGCCCGTATCTGATGCCAACACGACACGGGATCCACCATTACCACTACGATCAGCCCACACGGTATAGAATCCGCCATACTGGATCCACCATTGCGACCTTTGATGCGCGATTCAAAAATCGTAATCAATCAATCAATAAAAATATATTAGGTAGCCAATATTCACCAATCAGACTTTGTCTCATAGGGTTTAACAAGGTTATTTTTTTTTACATTATGCAATCCATACTTCATTCTGAAATTAGGGAGGCTATGATGGGTATTACATAAGTAGTATACTCTTGAGTGTAAAAACTAACTACCCTGGCTCTAAAGGTAACAAGCACTTGTTGCAAGCAGCACTTCTAAAAGCCACTAATTAACATCTTACATAAAATGTTGGTAAAGTGTAAAGATTTTAAACAAATGTAGAGAATTAAATTTTTTCAATTTACTATTTAATCAGCAGAGCCTCCAGGAACTTGCTTTCTGTGGGTAGCACATTATACACTGCAGCTGTCTGAAGATTCATATTTCATGGGCAGATATTAGATTGGTATCAAGTACACATACAATTCCATTGTTACGCAGATGACACCCAGCTGTTCATGTGTATGAAGCCTGATGAATCTCTTCAGGAATGTCTCAAAAACATCAAAGCCTGGATGACCAAGAACCTCTTACTTCTACTAAATTCAGATAAAACTGATGTCGTTGTAATTGGCCCTAAACATCTCAGAGAAACACTGTCTGACCAGATAGTCACCTTGGATGGTCGTAGTTTGGCCCCCAGCTCCACTGTGAGGAACCTTGGAGTTATGTTTGACCAGGACATTTTTGACCCACATACAAAAGAAGTCTCTAGTACCGCTTTCTTCCGCCTGTGCAATATTATGAAAATTAGGAACATCCTTTTTTTTGAAGGATGCTGAAAAAATCGTCAATGCATTTGTTACGTCTAGACTGGATTACTGTAATTCTTTATTATCAGGATGTCACAGTAAGTCTGTAAAAAGCCTCCAGTTGGTCCAAAATGCTGCAGCACGAGAGCTGACCGGAACTAGATGGAGGGATCATCCTACTTCATTATTATATTATATTATCATATACCTACTCTTGGCTTCTCTGAGTTGGCTCTCTGTAAATCTCAGAATATAATTCAAGATCCTGGAGTTTTTTTCTTTCCAAAAGAAGTGGTTGCTCATTGAGAGAACTTTGGGCTTCTCAATGATTTTAAAGGTTCTCACCTTAAATATAAATATGCCTCGAGATAATGTATATCATGATTTGGCACAATACAAATATAATTTAATTTAATTCAATTGAATTGAATTGAATGGTATTTTAATTCTCTACCAAAAAGCAAATTCAGATTGTGAGTTTTCACAGGTGACCATAATGTAAAAATGTCCATGTCAATGAAGAGATGAGAAAGAGGTCATGTTTTATCTGTTCTAACAGACAAACAGGGTGTCAGTGTATTTGTGTGTCAGACGGAGTGCTAAAACCAATTAAAGCCACAGAAAATTAACCTGTCACACACAATCCTCTAGAGCAATGTCAGAAAAGTTGAACAGGATTTCTGGAGCGGATTTGACTTCAGGGCCTTAAGTTTTAAAAGTCAATTAGCTCTCCCTCATCCTGAGACAAAGTTAGCTCCAGTGATTTCATCCTAGCTGGCATGTGTTTGTGTGTATGTGTGTGTGTGTGTGTGTGTGTGTGTTTGTTTCATAAAGCTGAATATTAATATTTTGTCAGCATTATGATTTATGCTTAAACTAACCTTATATATATTATGTACTTCTAAAACACTTGAATCTATGTTATGTAGTGTATTTGCGCAAAATATTAAAACATGAAAAGTTACTTTTTCTCAAGAAAAAGTTACAAACTTAGAAGTTTCTGCCAGACAGCTCGATAAATCATAGTAGGTGATGAGCATCCAAAACAGCACACTTCGCTCAATTGTGTGCAACTATCCATAAGCCTACTTTGTAGTTTGGAGATTTTCTTTGCTGTTGACTGTTCATGTGATAAATGTAGAAATGGGGAATGTAAGACCATCTTCTCTGAATAATAATAATAATAAACTAACTGACTGACTAAGGCTCATTTGCTAAAGCTAGGCATACACTGTGCAGCTTTAGAATTTTTTTGAAATTAAATTCACACCTCACACAGAATGAGTAAATCATCTGAGTTAGAAAGCTAGAGCTCACGATTTATGTGCTCACACTTCACGTTCCTATTAACTGACACAACCTGACTGCTCACATTGTACATTGCGATATCAGCTCCTCCAGAAGAAGAAAACATTTGTTTGCTAACAATGCTAACAAGGGAGAAACATGCTGCCTTGATTATATGTATCCAAAAAAAGAGGCTCAAAATATCGACATTTTGGCTTGGCTGTTTTGCTGAAAGAAAGCAAACCATAAGTTAAAGGCTACTATATTGTGAACTGATAACTACCTATACTCTGTGTAGGTAGCAATAAACTACATTTGTCTCTGTATGGGTGTCTGTGAGCGCCATGTTGAGGATGCATGAGAGCTGCACTATTTTGCAGCACAAACAAGTTTTTGTGCTTCCCATACATAGCAACATTTTCTAGGTACATACAGATATTTAGAGTTGTAATATAATTTAGATTGCAGAGATATACAGAAGGATGTCATCATTGTCACGGTTCTGGGTTTTATGTTTGTGCGTGTGTTCTTCACATGTTCACATTCCTTCGTTCTGTGTCTGTCTTCCTTCCCCTCTCCTGTGTGTGTGCGTGTGTCCTGCATGCAGCAATGATTCATCCCGCCACTTGGTCTGTTGAGCACGCCTGATGCTTATTCACTTTCGTCTTTCGTTGCCAGCTTATGCCGTCTAATATGAGAATTCCGATTAAGGCCATCAACCGCTGAGTCAGTTTGTACTATTTGTAATTAGTCCTATATTGATTTTCTAATTTAAGTTTCCTTCGTCCTCTTCTTCTGCCTGCCTGCCTGCCCACCTGTTCACTCATCAGCCTGCACTTCACCTCCAAGTCGACTCCATCTCCATAACTCACCACGCCGTCATCGCTGTGCCCAATCCACTGCAACCACCCTTGCCTTGTCATTCCAGCAATATTATGGATTGTTGGTAATAAGTAATTCTCTTCACCTTTGAGTCAAGCCATGAATGAAAAGTGTAAGAAACTTAACAAACAGCCCAGGATCCAGTCCAGTAAAAACCAAGTCTGCTCAACTTTAGCACGCTGTATTGACCGATGAACATTCCTGTTAAAGTCTTAATGTAACATTTAGTCTTTTTAATGTTTATTACCTCACAATTGTTTTGACTACAGTGTTTGAAAAGCCAGGAAACACATGCAACTGTTATTCCAGCCTGACTTTCTGGACAGCACTGGTAAACATGCCCCCATAAACCAAGTGGTCTGAAAGCCTGACAGCGTTCAAGTCAATTCTACATAACATTTACATCTTGCTGCATTAAGGACACACTACTCTCTGTATTGTACTGGATGTTGGCATTCCCCCGAATTCCTCTTCCTCTTGACAAACCAATATATGTTTCCAACTGTAATGAACACAGTGAGCATTCTTGCACCAGAGCAGCGGAGGACTGCAAATCTACAGACACAAAGACACAGATCCAATGAATGTGTAATTTGAAACACCCTCAAACTCTGGGAAGCTGTTTGATTAGTTTGGTTTGGATCAGGTTAACATTGTTAGAGCTCAGTCTGAGTGAGCGCCCAAGCCAATTCCAGCCTGCCCTGCCTTCCAATGTCTCCACTGTGCACCAGTTCATTCCATAGCTCCAGGGCACCACGCTAGCTGTGGTGGAACAGGAGAAGAGATACTAAATATACCCCCAGTGACTCTTGGGTAATCAGAGTCTTCTGTCGCCCAGAGAAGTCTCCGTAATTGCACTCTGATTAGACGAGCTGCCAAATCTCTCAGTGAAAGGCGTGGAAGGAGCCTCCCTCATGTGCTGTTACACTGACACTGTCTCTATGCTAAGACACAAAATAGAGCAGATGGAGGAAAGTCAAGCAAAATTATATATGCTGACATTTAAAATATTACTTCATTTCCTGCATCACACTGAATTAGGTTGTGTCTTCACAATTTCAGATCTCTAAACCTTCTCTATCAGAACGCAGGGGAGGTGGGGGTTTTGTACAGCAGTAAAACTTTGGAAACCTTTAATTTTGTAATCTAACAACTTCAGCTACGGTGAAGCGATCCTTACAAGCATAACAATTAGCCCCGCATTCCCACCACCTTTCATTCTGCCAGAGTCAGGGGAAATGGAAGAGGCGCTCCACAGCAGCCCCTGTGTTTAAAAAAAGATCAAATGAAAGCGAATTTATTAAAGATAGATATAAATATGATGCCCCCCCCTACCCCCCACCCTTCCCTCCCTCTCGAAATTAGAGGATTCTGTGCTAATTAGAAATGTGTTAAAATCACAAAGGAGTGAGAGAGGAGATCATACGGTATTAATGAACAGAGACAGAGGGATATCATCCAATCTCCATCTCTATCTCCAACTCATCTCTCGTTCTGTACACACACATACACACACACACACACACACACACACACACACACACACACACACATTCCTTTCATGTGCTTTTGGTCCTCCTCTTCTGAATTCCCTCATAAACTTTGTTTTCCCATTCTTTCTTCTTTGTCTTTTTTTCCCTCTGTACTTCTTTCTACAAATGCCATGCTCGTTTAGTTTTTTATCTCTAATTTCTTCTTTTAATTTTTCTCTTTCCCAACCCTATTTCCACTCCCCTGTCCTCGGATGGTGCCAGCCCTCCATTAGGCAGCTGTGCTCTGGTTGGCATGGTTGGAGGTCTGGCACTGTGCCACGCTCGGAGTGTATCATCAGCCCTCACCCATCCTTCTACACACCCAGCCCCATGGTCCTTAATTAATGAAAGCGCTGTTGTTTTTGTTTACAGGCCTGTTATATGCTAATAAAGCGAGCCCTGCATGGATATGACCATCCTTTCTTGATGTCGATTTGTGCCCTCTCAGTGGATTAGTATGAGCTCTACAGCCTTGCCCAAAGCCCAGGTCTGATAGCAGTAGATCACGTTGATTTGTTCTCCTCTTAATCATTCTTGCACATGTAGGATCAGCTCACTCAAATTACACAGGAACCTATTTTCTCACTCCCTAGTGGTATCTTCACATGCAGACAGAAGCTATCTGCATGTGAAGTACAATAGAGATGAGCAGAATGTAAAATGGTGTGCTCACATGCAGCAAATTCAATAGAAAATTATTTAGCAGTAATATTTCTGGAAAGTCCACACTGCACTTTAAATTGCTGCTGTTAGGTAAAATTGTCTTTATTGTATTCCTAATATACCTAATATTACACATTTGTATTGCTCATATGAGCAATACAAATGTAAATGTCTATTTGCCACCCTTGCATGCTGGGTGACTGGCAGCAGAGCCATCCAAGATAAGCTGAAACTTATACAGACTCATCAGTACAAGGTCCAAACCTGAATACAGAATCCAAAGTTCATTCTGAGTTAACGTTTGTACCAAATTTGAAAAAATGTCCTGGCGATGTTCCTCACAATGCAAGACATGTGCTATGTCAGGTCTCAGTGTCTTTGACCTTTGATAATAGAAGTCAGATCAATACCTTGAGTCCAAATTAACATTTATTTTTAAATTTAATGAATAAACTAGTTCTAGTAGTTCTATGGAGCAGTGTTTCTAGAAGTGGATCCCTGCACAAGCACATGCATACATGTGTAGGACAGATGATAACAACCCAAGAAATGTATCCATGGACCAGCAAAAAGAAAGGAGATGATTGTGAGTTTGTCCAGGATCTAAATATAATGACAATGCTATAATTTTATGAGGAGGGAAATGTATTCTCAGCATTACACTAGCGTTTTATTCTGTCATATCAAAATGAGGTCATAAGAGACTTTGTCTACATTACTAGAACACAGTCACAGCAGCAACTCATCCTGTTATTCACAAATGAGATTATTGTTATTATTATAACAAATTGGATAGGTTCCTAGTCTCGCCACTGAAAGGATGATGGTTTTGTTATATAAAACCCCAAAACTTTGCATCTACAGTATGCTGTAAATGCCCCGGGCGCTGTACATGGCTGCTCACTGCTCTGTGTGTCCTGCACCAGATGGGTTAAAAGCAGAGGCTAAATTTCCTAAAACTGCATGAGTGTGTCTGTGCATGTCTGTGCATGTGTTTGGGATAAATAAATGGATCTTAATCATAATCTTAATCTTAATAGGGAAAAGACTTAAGGGTTGAGTGTTAAGAATTTAGTCACATCTAGTGGTGACGTTGCATGATTCAGCTGAATACCCCTCACTGGACCATCCCCTTCCAAACAAAGAGAACCTGTGGTAACCTTCATATGTCATAGAAACTCAAGAGGTGTAACAACAGAGAGGACCCGCTCCAGATGTATATATAAAGCATTTAAATATAAAGGCTCCATTTTAGAGAAAACATCCATTTGTACAAATTAGATATCAATAGAGTTATTTTATATTAATTTTCTGCCGATAGATTCCTTTCACCTAAATCTTACACACTGAACCTTTAAATGACAAGTTAGGCACAATCCCTTCTCAGCTGGGCTCAATTAGGCTGATATAATAATATGAAGTTAGTCCTAAAGCCTCACCGGCATGTTTGTATCACACAAAAGTGTTTGAGTTGAAAGTTTGTACAGAAGGTAGAATGATGAAACCTACACCTGGGAAAACAAAAACTGTAAACAATGTGTAAAGACAAGTCTTTAAAAGACATTTGACTCTCCTCTCTCTGTCAGCAAGAGCTCTAACCTTTCTTGTCACTATGAATTATGGGAAGAAAACGAGCTGAGGGATAGGACTGCTCTCAGAAGAGGGATGAAAGAGGGCCATGAGAGAGAAAGAGATAGAGTTGAAGAGGAATGAAGGAAGACGGATGACAATCGTAAGCAGAGAAGAACCTGCTAAATTACAGAGGAGTAAAGACCCAATAGAGGTTGCAAAAGTAGGAGGGGATCAGACAGTGATCATCAGAGAGATGAACTTCCCTTTGTCTGACACTTATCAGCGCTTTGATTGGTCATCAAGATTAGAAAAGCACAATATAAACACAGAACATTTACCATCAGCCACAACAATGAAGGTACCTGTTGTAATGATGTGGTTGATTGGTATGTGGGATTATCAATCAGTCAATCAAATTTTATGTTGTGAAGCCCATATTCACAAATCACATTATGTCTCACAGAGCTTTAACATGGTGTGACATCCTCTGCCCTTAACCCTCAACAAGAGTAAGGAAAAACTACTTAATAAAACCCTTTTTAACAGGGTAAATGAGACATTTATTTGATGTGATATGAGGAAAGAGAAGCTCTGTGTGTCATGTGTCCCCTGACATTCTAGACCTCCAGCAGCATAACTAAGAGCAGGTCTAAGACAAGCCTGGACCGGCTCTAACTATAAGTTTTATCGTAAAGGAAGGTTTTAAGCCTATTCTTCAACGTTCAGATGATGTCTGCCTCCTGAGCTGAAACTGGGAGATGATCTCACAGGAGAGGAGCTTGAAAGCAGAAAGCTCTGGCTCCTATACTCTACCTATAGGCACTCGGTCTGCAGTAGTTGCTTAACTCACCTGCACATCTGAGATCCATCTTGCAATAAGCTGATCAACCCTGATGCTCTCAGCTCAGTTAAGTTCAGTTCACCTTCAGGCACCTTTACTGGTAGAAATGTTGAGGCCAGTCTCTGTCTGCACCTCTATGAAACCTCTTGTCTGTTTGCTTTAGAACAGTTTGTATTGACACCTGTCTGCTGTACCTCAGTCCCAACATCATCTGCCTGCCTAGCTGCTCTGCCACACTAACTCCTGTTCACTCACCCGCCTGTCCTGCTTACTAAACTCCACTTAGCCAACAATAAACTACATCTCTAATCAACCTCATAGCAAAATGGACAATAAACCATACAAAACTACATATTACTCTTCTCTGCATAATTAGTCAAGTAAACCCTTTAAAAATACGTATCTAGAAAAACTCAATTTGTATTCTCCAAAGTCATATGACAGTTATGGGCCAGTTATGGGCGACACTGGCCTACTCAACCAACTTTGATCAAAACACAATTTCTTTCAAAGCAATTTATAAATAAATATAAACTTGTGATGGTCTATGGGGAGTGAAGTAAGAAAACTAACTGGTTTATCTGCAATAAAGTTTTCCTTCAAAATTTGCATTATTACTGTTCATGTTTAGTTTAAGTATCAGTTTGAATGATTTACTTAACTAATTTACGGCTATAAAAAATGCATTTGATGGCTATACATGCAGTATGACAGCAAGGAAAAAAAATTGTTCTTTTACTTTGAAGACAACTTCCTGAAGAGGAAGTGGTGAATTAAAAATAATAAAATTATCAAAATTATCTGACAGTGATTGACCTGCTGCTGTTTGACAGTTGATGACCTGCTGTTTGACAGTTGATGACCACTGCTGAAGTTTATCAGAAGGATGTAGAAGAAGACTACATCCTCAGTGAAGAAGGATCCCTGAGGATCAGAGGGATGTAAAAGAAGACATGTATCACTCAGTCCACAGACTAAAGGCAAAATACTCCGCCCCAACTGACTGCAACAGAACACTGTTACCTGTTAATTATGGTAAGTTTTTTTAACTTTTATTTATATTGAACATATTGCCCATCCAAATCCAACCAACATTGGCATTGCATTTTCTCTGGCAATTCAGAATACACCTGCCAAGTGTGACGCCGATAAGATGATGTGCGTTCCAGATACAAACACTATGACAGACAGACATTGTTAATTCTTGTAATTGTTAATATGATAAATTATTGTTATTTTATTGTATAAACTTCATATGACTTTCAATTGACTTCCATCTTAAACTTCTATTTCCCTATTTCTATTGTACTGTCAAATTGAAAAAAAGGAAAGCATCGGGTCAATAACTTTAACGAACAAAAACCCACAGATTTGGAATAGGTAATAGTTTATCTGGATAATTTGTGGAAATGTCTTAATTTAAGATGACAATGTTTGTAAAATATAATTAATTATTGGGATAGAAATTAAATAGGATGACCTTTTAACCAATTGCAATGTGTAAGCATTACATCTTGACTGCTTTAACTCCACAATGTCAAAATGAATATAAGAACCAAGAGAAGATCGAGACACAGATGGAGTTAATAAACATCCTTCATTCAACCCTTGGATGGAAACTACATTGTGTGTGTGTGTGTGTGTGTGTGTGTGTGTGTGTGTGTGTGTGTGTGTGTGTGTGTGTGTGTGTGTCTGTGTGTGAGTGTGTTTGGTAATGTTAATTGAATATTGATAAGTGAGGCGAGCACATGGGGTAAACAGCTGTGACTGGTACTTCATCATATGTGTATGTGCATCACTCATTATCAGGCCCAGCTGCTCCTCAGAGACGAGTGATCAGACAGTGACCGCAAACATATACACACTCACACACACATGCACACTCAAACACAACTTCATACACACTCAGTTATTACAGTAATTGACAAACAATTTTGACAGAGATCAAAGTCACCAAACTGAACACTGCAGAGAGGGAGTCCCCAGTGGCTTTGTTGTTTGTTCAGTAAACAGGCCTCTGAATCTTCGATTTATTCATAACTTTCTCGAGCACAGACTATCTTTTTGTCCCTCAGAGGGGTCGCTTCATAGGTAGGCCAACGTCTTTATCCTGTTTCCGTGACAACAAAACCCATCGCCTTAGTAACCGAAGTTACAGGCAATGCGTTTTATGAAGATGGAATTAGAAATGACTGGAATTTGTTGGTTGGAAGGAAGTATGGTATGGAGGGTGCTTTACGTTTCTGTTTGTGACATCACAATCCCATGATGATACCCCCCAGAACATGGCTTCGCCTCTGTTTATCATTATTTACAATCTGAGAGATCATTCAGACCTAAAAAATTATTCATTCAAAGATGATGAATCCATGTTGTTTGATCATCATCATTAACCTATTGCTGCCTGAGGAATAAATGACTGTGGTCATAATAAAAGTTCACTCCAACGACCATTATCAGTGAACTAGAGTTTCACAAAGGGAATTCTTTGGTTAAAAAACAGTCATTATCTGATATGACCACCATTTACCTCACGCAGTGCAACTCATCTCCTTCGCATAGTGTTGAACAGGTTATTGATTGTGGCCTGTGGAATTTTGGTCCACTTTTCATCAGTGGCTGTGCGAAGTTGCTGGTATTACACGTTGTATAAATCAATTCACAGCATTTTCAAAAGGTGACCTGTCTGAAGGCCATGCAACAATTGGGATGTTTCCAGCTTCTATGAAATTTGGGGAAAGGTCCTTGCAACATGGGACCGTGCATTATAATGCTGCAACCTGAGGAGATGGCGGCAGATGAATGGCATGACAATGAGCATGAGCGCCTCATCACGGTAACATTCCATAACCCAACCACCACTATAGGCCACTTTTTTCGAAAACATTGACATCAGCAAACACCATACCGCTATCTGCCATCTGCCCGATTTAATGTAATCAGGCATTCGTCTGTGAAGAGAACAATTCTCCAAAGTGTAACATGTCATCAAAGACAAGCATTTGGACGATAAAGTTGGTCACGACTTCATACTGCAGTCAGGTCAAGGCTCCACTGAAGCCGCCAAGCACTCACACAGTTTCATCAGGTGAAGATGCAGTGTGTGAGTTTAACTATTGAACCATTTGGACACAGATGGATGCCTATAAGACAAGTAGAAAAACACATGCGCCCAAAATGAATGAAGAACCCAGAGGACAGGATGGGCTACAAATGGATATGTATCGTGTTGACTGAAGGGCGTGGGCTTTGAAAGATGTTTTCCTGAATACAGCCCACTCAGAAATATACAGCTAAACCCATACAAGTACGTCTGTTGTGAGGATCAGCGTAGCCCGGATGGCCCAAAGGCTTTAATTTGTGTACAGATATTTGGTAAATTTTCAGAATTTCACAGCAACATTAACTGTCTGCTTTAATATATGGAACAGAAGCAACGCAAATCCAGAGTAAATTTTGTCATGCTTCCTACTTAAAGCCTGAATTCTGCCAGAGAAATCTAAAAAAGCAATTTAAAACAGTGGTGCTGCATGCATGTCACTAGGAGGGGTTCATCTTTAGCTGAATGTATTGAACAACAAGATGGTCCTTTTTTAAGATGTGACAGTGTACAAATATTAATTTTTGCCCTCCAAATTGTGTTGCCTTAAAATTACATCATAATTTCTGGTTCACCTTTAGATCAATGTTGATGATGATTCCTGTATGCATTGTTTCAAAACCTCCTTAGCATTTTCTTTCTAATATATGTGTATATTATGGGTATGTCGAAGTCGTGTGGTCAACATGCTACGTGGCTGTAGGTCTACACTGTATACCTGCTGAGAAAGCAAGCAAGGCAGTCAAGCAAGCAATCTCTCCTAATAACTGGTCTTAGGGGCGGCTGTGGCTGAGGGGTAGAGTGGTCGTCCTCCAACCTGAAGGTCGGCGGTTCGATTCCCAGTCTGAACCATCTGTATGCCGAAGTGTCCTTGGGCAAGATGCTGAACCCCGAATGGCCCCCCCTTAGAATAACAAAGTGCTGGGATAGATGCACTGTATGAATGTGTGTGTGAATGGGTGAATGTGAAACTGTAATGTAAAGCGCTTTGAGTGGTCATCAAGACTAGAAAAGCGCTATATAAATGCAAATCCATTAAAATAGTGTCTCATAAAGGATTTGATATTGCATATTTAAATTAATCTAATAGTTCGCTACCTACTTTTGAAGGCAACAGGCTAGCTTGACAACCCGCCGATGAAACACATTGGGTCACGTTCATGTCACATTGGGTGTTCAGGTCAAGGCTGTGAATGGCGTCTATCCCATCCTCACACGCATGTACAGATCTCTGATTTACTCAAGCTGAAAAAAAACACAGCATCATTGCTGTTCAATATAAAGCAACATTTCACCAAGGATTCATCTGATCAGTTATTTTAATTGTGTGGAGGAGACTGTGGCTCTCACAAGTTACTTGTATAAATAGAAGAGGTTATCACTTCGCGTTGATCAAAACCTTAGAGTGTTAATAAAAAAGAGAAAATGGACAGTAGGTCTACCCTCCGCAGATTGTAAAAAAAATATCTTGGATTAAGGGTACCGTATGTGGACCATGAAGGGTAAACAACGACGACCAATGGGGAGTCACAACTGCAAACCACAAATCATCCTATTTATCCAAGGAGGAACCAGTGACTTTAGTGACCTATACTGGAGCCAGCCACTGATCAAGATGATTTGGCTTGACTTTGGTCATCCATCCTCATGTACTGTTTATTATCAAAACACACACACACACTCTAACCCAGGGCTACCTTATCTCTCGTATCTCTCCCCGTTTCTTGGATGTCTTCTTCTAGCTAATGATGGAGTTTTTTCTCTCCACAGTTGCCAAAGTGCTTGTTGTGGGAGCTGTTGGTTTTCTATATCATTTTAACCTTACTATGTGAAGTGTCTTCATTTAATATATTTTATGATTTGGGAATATACAAATGGTTGTATTCTGACATTAGTGGAAATGGCGCTGTTTGTTTCGTGTTTTGCATCACAGACTGAGTGTCATACTAATAATGGTTTGACATGAGAGGACTAGTTTGAAGAAATCAGGACACAGTGGTACAAACTCATCTCTTTAATTCATTGTGATGTTGGAGACTGAGCTAGGCAGCTTGCAAACTGGAAGCCATCTTGGTTTCTTAGCATGACACAATCTAGAAGTAACCAGTCACCTCAGTGGTCAGTCAGCCAATCTACTGTTTGTATTCAAATGTACACACACGTCACAATGTCTTTACATCAGCTTTTTTTTTAAAGTATTTCTATTTAACTAAAGCTTCTGTAAAACACACAGAGATAAAGTACAGAAAGTGATAACCACGCACAATGAGTATTCAATTTTATTAGTTTGCATGTCATAGTTTATCAAAGGTCAAATCTTACACAAAAGATTAATGCTATTTTCCCCTTGCAACTGAGTGTGCTGATTCACCTAAGGAAAAAGATGATGTGATGATGCCTTTAATTTTTTATCCTTATCTGCTTTTTTTTTAAATCTGCATCAATTTATAAGTTAGCCCCCTACTCATTTTATGGGCTCATTGTTTTGTTTCCCAGTGCTTTGCTGCCACCACCTGCCAATCGGTAGAATCGTATGAATGTCAGGAATGTATACTGCATCACCTGTGAGTAACCGTGCATACATTTGCACATTGGTATACTAGTATGGACTATGCATGGCTTCTTCAATATAATCAATTCTCACAAGTGGTGTACATGACCACCAGCAGAGCAATCCTCGGCTGCAGCTTTAAGAAGCATGAGGGAAATGGAGGGAGTGTGGGGAGGGAACACAGCTTGAGATGGTGCCGTGTCTATGTGACAGGCACATATAAGTATTCTGTCGACCACGCGTGAGGGAAACACAGACAAAGTTAATCCATATTCAGCTTCTGCCACCAAATACGTAGAAATGCTTGCTCAGGGTGGCATTTATTTGTTAAGCATCAGACTGTGTGTACCTCATGCTTTTGCTGCTGCAGGAGGGCAACAGAAGGTCAGCTGATCATCCTCAGGAACTGCATGAAGCCGAGGGTTTGTTCATTTTTATATTTTTGGGGGATTTTCCTTGACTTTAATAGATTGGACGGAGAGTAATAAGCTTTGAAGGTGGGTGGCAGCTCTACCAGGTGAGCTATACGTTGCCCCATGAAGCCCAGTGTTGTGCATGAATGCGTTCAATTAACATATCAGTTTACAATAGATGAACGTGAATGTTCACGCTCATTTTATAAATCAGATAGATAAGAGGAGAATTCACATGAAGCAGCGAGTAAGTGACTTTGTTGAAGAACAGTGGAAACAATATAAAAAATATAGAGTTTCCTCTCCGGTCCACAGCTGCACAATGATCAGATGGATGGTTTGTTTCGTGCTCGAGTTTCCTGTGCGTCCTCCCGCCACTATCCTGCTGACCTGCTCTTACTTGAACTAATAAACTCTCATCACAAGTTGTCAGGACATGATCAGTACATGAAGTTTACTAAGTGTTTGTTGGATTCGCTCCAGAGTGTATGGGGCCGCATTTACGAGACGTGACGCTCTATCTCATCCCTGTACATACTTACACAGTAGGCCTGTTCAGAACCCAGCCATTACGTCTATTTTAATCATTTTTGACAAATCCTCAATAGCATATATTAAGTGCAGCTATCATGATCACTTTTAAATTGGACTCTAACTGGATCTGTCTGCTAGATAAAAAATTGAATTCCTTAATCCTCACATATACTGCAACATATCACAGGATATGTACACAGTACAGATTATATCATAAAAAGTAGAGTGCTGCAAGATTTAAGAAGTATCAAAATATAGTCTAATCACTGAGGGAGGTGAAAAGCTTGATTTTGAGTCCTGCCCTCTGCATGAGGCTGGCTGCTTCCAAATTACATTTATCAGCTTGGAGTGTTTCTTTGTCCACTGATTCTCCCTCCTCCCAACCAAGGTCTGATTATTCAAACAAACTATTTTGCAGGCCCAGCAACCAGATCACATTAGTTAGCTGAACAGCAAATATATCTTGATAGCTTTTTTATATTTCTATTAACTAAATTTCAACAGCAAATGTTTTTTAGAAAATCTAATCACAAATTCAAGTTTATGTAACTAATGAGGTAATGTTTATTCATGTCTCAAATATGCTGAGCATATCAGTCAAATATTCACAGATAAAGTGTTTGTTTTCCACAAGAATATCTGATGTAACTGCATAATCTCCACCTGAATAGTGACTCAGCTTTGTTTTAGTGTTCTTTAGACACGGCCTTTTTTATTTTCACTAAACTAAAACCATCATATGTTATTGACCTGAACCAAGGACCTGAACACCAAAGGGGATTCTGGGTTTGAATCTGTTGATGAGACAGTCCTGTTCTTTGTCTATACGTCTATTCACTTTTCCGGTGCTTTTATATAAATGTGGCTGAATTCAATCCGATAATTTTTGTAAAATGTATTCGCTGTGGAAGTTTTGTTTCCTCGTAGACAGGGTTGAAGAGGAATGAGACCAAAAAGAGAGCAGAAGCAGTCGAAGAAAAGAAAATGAAAGTGGGGTGGGGTTGTCTGGCATCTCGCTCCCTCAAGCACAAAGCGATTTCCACATCAAAATGTCACCAGAACAGCAGCTGCTACTCCGGTGATAGTCCTTTAAAGTAAACTTTCGACAACTCTCCTGAAAGCATCCTCACACACACACACACACACACACACACATACACACACACTGTCTTTAATGCAAGTGGGAGGGGTGGGCATTGGATAGAGAGAAGTGGAGTTGTGTGCATGGGGGGGCCGGCACAAAGTGCTGATATTATGAGAGGAAATCTGTGTGGGAAAGACAGGCAGTCAAACTGTCAGGCGTGAGCGCTGAGACGGAACAAAGAGGAACAGTGGAGACGATTACAGTGGCGTAGCGGAGTGACAGAGGCAGCGTGCACACAGATGTAGATGAAGGTGGTGGTGGGGGTGCCGCTGTGCACATTTGATCAATGGCAGAGAGGAGCTTACAAGGCCTCAACGCTGTCATTAGGCCTCATGGATGCAGAGTGATGACTTCCACGTCTGACATCAGCCAGAAATCCTACTGCTGTGGCTTTCATATGCTAGTGGTTCTTTTGCTCTTCCCTTATTGGTGTAACATAAAGGCTGCTTAGCAATGTACGAATTAAAATGCAATGAAAACCAAAGCCAGCCAATGCAACAGAAGAGCAAACAAGCAACGTCTGTTTTAACAGCTGCCAGATCCACTTTTCTTTTGACCAGCCTCCACAGTCAAATACTGTAGCTTAATTTGTTAATGTCAGCTGCCTCGAAGGAATCCAAATCTTATACTGCCATATTCTGGAGGACATGTTGAATATTGTAAATGAAGAGGAAGTTGGATAATTCCTAGTAATCAGGGTTTGTATGTATCAGTCTTTTAACAATGGGAAATCAGTCGTAACAGCATATTCAGTGAAAGCATTTTACCTTCTTAGTAGGAGAGCTCCGGAGATGTTCTAACCTGTTATGAGCTGTCAAGAAATGGCAGTCAGATGAAGACAGGATGCAAAAGAGAGCACGTCCTCCAAATGAACTGAGAGGTCCAACCAGACATTAGCAGTGCATTCAATACTATTACCCATGGTGTAGTAATATTTAGATACCAGCTGACAGTATACAATAAAGTCATTTTTTTTATTTTAGACTTAAAGATGGCAAGTGCAAGACTCCGTCTTTTTAATGGGGTTTTTTGCTTTTCTATGAAGCCTAAACAAATTAATTATGTTTTGTGTTTAATGACACTTTGAATTATCCAAAACCAATATTCAAATGTGTATTGCAAGAGCATACCTAAAGCTGTCACTATTTGCCATCCATTGTTCCATCTTCTATACCACTTTTCTATATATATATATATATATATAGTTATATATATTTGTAATCATGTTAATATTAAATATATCTGATATAGGGTTACAATCTAAATTCCCCTGACTCTTATTTTCCATTTCCACAGTACTTACGATATTGAAAAGCTAGAAGATGAGAGAACACAATCATCCGATGTTGCCCAAAGACACAACTTTATTGATAAACCAGCCAGCAAGACAGAAGAATACGATGCAATACACGCCGGAAAATAAAACCAGCCCAAACCACCAATTGGAAGAGAGAAGTCAGAAAGAAGAAAGAACAAGGAACAGGAAGAATGAACATCCATTGAGGAAATGTGCATGTGCGATTGTTGTTTACATCCACATTTTGAAGACATTCAACAAGTGTCTGGTGGAGCAGACAGACTGGTGTGCTGGACTGGAAACTACAGTCACCACAGAGTAAGAAGAGGTGGAGGAGAAGGGGGAGGAGGAGGAGGAGGAGGAGGAGGAGGAGGAGGAGGAGGAGGAGAGCAGCTGCTTCACTGTAAGCAATCCCTCTTGTTAATAGTGCTGCTGAAGTGATATGACAGTGAGGGGAATACTTTGCAAAAAAAAGGCCTTCAAAAAGCCTTAATATGCAGTGTACTCCGTATTCACTTAGGAAAAAGTGTGCATCAATACTGGGGCCACTTCATGCATTTGGTGTAGATCGTGTAGCTACTAGATAGCAACAAATGTAAATGCCTCAAAGAAGTACAACACGTGAACTGAAGCGTTTGTCAGATGTTTAATAAGAGGAAATAGATCCATCTCTGAGGTACACCTACAACCTTGATTCCTCTCCAGTGAAACTACCTGAATAAATTGTGTAGCCTGTGACTGGTCAGCAACATGATAATAGCAGCTGAAGTGACACTGAAATAACAAAGAAATTAACAGTTCCTGACACGTAAAGTGACATTAAGCTGATCGCTGATCAGTGCAGCCCCTGAATGATGAGTAAGAATTAATGAATATTGTTGTCTGCATGTTTTAAAAGGGGGAAGCAAACTTAAACATTGACTATTTTTCTGCACAACCAAAGGTGACTGTTGCTCCTTAGGGTCCATGAGATACCATGAGATACTTGCGTCTGCCCTGTACACACAACACGTCTAAGATGTACATACAGATTTTCAGTCATAGTCAGATCATGTCGCAGTTCATGATGTTGATGCTGACGTCTGCTTTGTATCATTGTGCTGCTTTAAAGTCAGCCCCCTTTCACCTTCTCTTTTTTGTCTGCAGTTCATTTGCATCCACACTCTTCTCATGTACAGTTTTTACTGGGCCACTTGAATGGACAAAAACAGATCTCTGTGGATACACATGACAGAAGCAGTGTGCTCTTTCACTTCCTAATTTCATTTGACAATAAATATATACGTTTTTTTCCCTGTTTCCTCTGTTTTAAAGTGCGGTCTTTGGCTTATACCTCTCCTGCACAACATCTCGTTTGAGTCTTATATAATTCAATACGTGACTGTTTGTAGGTATGTGTATGTACGTAAATATGTTTGTGTGCATATTATATTTTTAACATAATTATATTTTAAGATGCAAACATATTTAAAAAAGACAAACATAAAGATAGTGGTGTAAAATATGTCTTTATACATAGGAGAAACAATATTGTACAGTATCTTACCTGTGAATGACACAGCTGCTTGTTTTCACCACTACACAACAGCATTATTGCACAAGTGCTGATATTTTAACCACAATTTTGTTTTTTTACAAAATTCCAGTTTACGTCTCAAGAAGTGTGTGTTACACCTCAAAGGTATACTATGCAGGATTATCCAGAAAAACAGGAAAATGTACTCCTAAATATATAGGCTCATACAAAGGTTATCTGTCTCCATCCTTACTTGTAACCCACAGGAAGTGTGTATTATCTGCAAAGATGCTGCCTGCTTCCTCTACCCACTGGTGCATAGCCCCCAGCTGAAATGACTGTAAATTGTGTTAGGTAGCTCTCTTCTCTGCAATTCTGTCTGCCCAGGTGCCTTGATGCATGTCTTCCCAGGGCAGGAAACCCAGGCCCCTGGTCCGTGTACAGGCCCGAGGTGGGTTGGACGTGTGGTCAAGAAAGGCTTGTCATCATCCTACAAATGTTCCACTGCACATAAAGTTGTAACCTAAGCACATGAAGCATGTACACAACTCATGGTGCAACATTCTGTCTTTCACATAAGCAAACTGGGAACTAGAAAAACACTGTGGACACAGAGCGGTAACCCTTATGACTGTGTACAAATAAATGTCAACTTAAACTTACTCGCTATTAACAGATTGTCTCGGAGCATGGGAAACTCAGCCTATCCATCTAAATCCAACACATACAAAATTTAAATATGTATTTGCACTGTTCGCACGGCCACCATAGTCAATAATGTGTCAACAAAGTCAACTCTGTCCAATCACCATTGTGAAGGCTGTTGTATGGATTTACAGTTTTTTTCCAAGAAAATTAATACGAATTAAAGAGAATAATAATTTGTGAATTTTTGCAGTTCATTAACCATTTTATTAATACTACAAGCTAAAAACAAGCAGATCACCTCTCTGCTGGTTATTTAGCAGCAGTGAGCAGTTACTTATAGCAATAAGTCAAGACATGTCTCCATCACTCTAGTTACCGTCAACTGAGGCAGAGCCTTAACTCTAACACTAAGAGTTTTTGTGTGACAACTTTTCTGAAATGCTATTTGGCTCAACCTCTACTCCCTTCCATCTCATCTTTACTTCTCTTTAGTAAGCATGATTCCCAATTTCTCTCTCTCTCTCTCTCTCTCTCTCTCTCTCTCTCTCTCTCTCTCTCTCTCTCTCTCTCTCTCACTCTCTCTCTCTCTCTCTCTCTCTCTCTCTTTCTCTCTCTCTCTCTCTCTCTCTTTGTCACACACACACACACAAATACATGTATGTTTACAAAGAGCAATAGACAAATCCTGCATATTATACCTTCAAATGTTCTACCTGTAGAATCTTTGCTTAATTTTTCATTATTAATTAATTCCTAATTAATATTTAGCATCTTTCAGAATGTTTTGATGGTATCATATTTTTACTACTGCAGTGTGTGTGCTGTTATCAGCCCATTTATCTCAAATAAAACATTGATCACCCAACACTGACTTTCCCAGCTCAAAAACGAGCTGCTGGGCAGATTTAGGCGCGATAAGCTTCTTCCCGTCACATCTTACCTTCATGGCTCTACTTGGCTTGGAGCAACTGCTGCAACAGGACAGCTTCTGATGTCATAACGATAATGAATTGACAAACCAAATCTATAAAACCAACAAATGTGACTTTCTTGTGAGTTTTCTGAAATGTTATGTTTAAATATGCAACTGAGGTATTAAATAATTTACATACATTTCCAGAGCAAAAACCTGAACACTGGATTTTGCTCCATAATGACAAAATATATTAAACCAAGATGAAATAAATGTCACCACCTTCAGAATATAAAAGTGGTATGTCATATGATTCTGAGTGATGCTTCACTGCCTTTTTGTCAGGTAGGAGAACAAAAATTTGAGTCAACACAATGTAAAGAGTTGAATTGTGATTTAAATCTACGGATGCATATGATTTTATAAAAATAAAAATGTTGGATGTTTTATTTCCTCTAGTTGAAGAGAAAGAATGTTATGGAAGCAAAGTAGCCCAACATTTACCAGTGCATAAAAACAATGTTTTTGCCTGAAGTGTCTCACCCCAGTATTTTTAGAGGCAGTAATGTCTTCCAGTTTAGCCACCAAATGGCAGGTGTATGCATCTGACCTATAGAGTCATTAACCTTAAAACGTAATATTCATTAGTGTGGGCTTTCCTGTTGCTGTCCCATCATGGTGTAGCCTACATGATGGAAGATGTTGGCTGATATCCACTGAAAACCACAAGTCTTATCACTGACTGGCTGCAGGACTTTTAGAATTAAAAAATGTGTTTGGGTTACTTCAGTGCATGTCCAATACCAAACAGGAGATATTGAAACTCGTTATTAGCTGCAGGGTCAGATAGCTTTCACAAGAATTTATCGAGAATTTGCCAATATTTCACTCTCATTGTTTAAAAGGGCTGTTCTCCATATTAACTTATGATAACGTTTATGATGCTTTAAATTCATTTTTAATAAAAAAAAATATTTTGGATAAGCTTATTTTAGCAGTAGCACCAACATTTCAAAAAGTGTAATAGCCCATATGTACCCTTTCCTATCTGCTTCCTCCAGCTCTTCCAAGCTCTTCTTCTTGCTGGCCATGGAAGCTGAGTTGTCAGGGGCAACATGTTCTTATTGGGTAACCAAAGGCAAAGTCATCTCTGGTATGGGTCCTGACCAAGAATAATTCATTAAGCCTGGCATCGGCCTCAACACCTCTCATCCAGCAGGGTGGCCTTTTGTAAAATCATGTCCACTCTTTGGAGTGATTGATTGGTGAAAGCAAAGGAAAAACTTGCCAGGATTTCACTTCACACAACACCCTCTGTTCCCATTTATCAGTGTGAATGAGTGTAGCCCCATTAGTACCTTAGAGATGAGCGGTGATCTCTATTTGAATAGATACTGTGTCTCAACCCTGTGGTCTCAACCTGACGACAGCAGACTGTGGCTGTTTATAACATAGTTTCCAGTCCTTTCCAGTTTTGACATGGTTTGACTACACAATACCTCAATGGTTCATCTGCTCTGCCACATTAACATATGATTTTCAGTGTATTTCAGTCACAACTATGATTATGTGGTTTGAAACCTGATTACCATTTACTGTTTAATATAAATATTGATGACTTTTGATTTGATTGATTCAGCTTCAAAGAACTGGGATCGACCTTCAAAGACTACAACATCGAACCCTGGTCAGGATACACATGCACAACAGTGGGAACATATTGTGGAGGTAGGGGTGGAGCAGGTTTGGTTTAATTCTTGATTGAGGAATATAAACTCCTGTACATTGTCAATTTGTTATGGTCAACTCATAAAAGCGTGATTTGTGATGATGCAGATTGTATTCTTTGAGAAGTCTTGTACTGTAATCCAAACTTCAGACTGACCGATTGAGAGGAGATATAAGAGCGTGGGTTATGTCACGCATGTGCACCTGCCAACTGTTCTGAAGTTGATCAATGAAAGGAGGGAGGCGGAAAGAGGAGGCTGGCGTCAGGCGCTCTTCAGAGACAGAAGTCAAAGGTCAGGTCTGACTTGCCCATGTTCTGTCTGTACACCGTGTCAAACTTGTCATTCATAGACACTGTGAAGACATCCTTCCACAGCCCCACACGACCTGCAATGAGAATACACAGGGAGATGAAGGAGAGTTTGCTCATTTTAAAAACTGAAAAAAATAAGTCAACATTTTTCACCTTTTGTGAAATGATTGTCCAAACCCACTGTTCATTCCGACATCAGTTTTTCAGCCAAAAATTCAGTTCAATCTAAAATACTGCTTGAATGTTTACATGATGACTTGTATTGAAAGCAACATCTTCAGCACAGATGCAGCCTGGAGAGGCCATGACTCACCTGCTGTGGCACCTGTGACACAGATCAGAGTGACAGCCAAATGTGTGCTAAGACTAAAGCACACCACACACCAGACTTCCATACACTAAAAGAAAAAAAAATTAGATGGGAAAACAGGCAGACAGAAACTATAAGGAAGACAGAAACCATAGGTAAACATAAAAATCCAAAATCAGGAATGGCAACATAAACCCAACTGAAAAATGAGAATAAATGCGTATAAAAGGTGGAGTCCGGGTGACACTCAAAGAAGATTGACGCAAAACAAACAAACAGGGTGCTGGTTGAGGTGTAGGTGCAACATGTAGCCACACAGCGGTGCTATATTCATTTTAAACTGAGTGTGAGAAAACCCTTATCCTGGGTTCAATAGTAAATACACTTTTAAAAGACATTATGAGGTAACCATCATATGAATAATTGCATTAAAATGAACCAACAGTTTGTGACAGTATCCAATAACCACAAATCCAATAATGTACATAATGTATTGTTGACCAACAATATTTCATATGAGGTTTGATTTCATGTCTGTTCTCCGTAATCAAACCTAGCAGAATAAGAACTCTGTTACCTTAGTTAAATAACCTATGACAACCTAATGCTTTCATTTATGGTTTTATTATTTAAATTATATATTAATCCATTTTCTAGAAGGAACTCTGTAATTTGGAAGACTGGTTTATAAGCAGTTGTAGATTTCCAGTGTCTTCCAGGTCTTCTCTTATCTGCAAAGCGGTGACTGGGCAGTAATAAAACACTGTGTATGTCATGCATTATCAAGGTAGATCAAGACCAAAGTTTAAACCCTATTGACAGGTGTTGGTTTTAATGTACGACTCATTTAGTGTATGATGTCAGTTTTCATTCTTTACAGCACATACTGTTGGACTTTTTCAGGCTGTCCTCGCTGTCGTTGTCATTAGATACGACGTCTGTCAGTCAGAGTTCATTGAAAAAGACAATTGTGTTGATTCAGTTTCTTTCATTAGCTTTGGAAGGAGGCCTCTGGTGCCTCACTACATATCATAACATCACTGGTATGAAGCAGGCCTGATCAAATTGCACTATGATGATACTGAATATGTCCTTTCTCTGAAAAGGCCCTCATGACTCTTGTTCCATTACCACAGTGATTAATTTATCCAACCCTCTACTAGGAGTTGTACTTGTTGCACAATTTCATGGAAATATATGTCCTGGGACATATTAACATTTGTCTTTTCTATTTGCACAGACTAAACACTGTACTTTTTGAATGCAACTTTAGAGTACTAGGTTTGGAAAAATTCCTTTTAACTTTTTTTTGTTTATTCTCTCTGGTTCTTAAGATGAATTCCTAGTCTACCATGTTTCCGGATATAAGGGAGTTATGTATAGTCAAAAAAAAAGCCCCAAAAAAACTGAACACTGAAAACTGAACATGTACTTTACTGAAGTGATTCGAAACTCAGTATTTATGATAAATGGTCTGCACTTAAGTCTTGATGACAACTAAAAGCACTTAACAATACAGTCTTGCCTGTGGTTAAACTTTTTTAAATTCCATGTTATTCTACATAGAAGGATCAGAATACCACATTGAGGGTTGCATACATTTTACCCATTGTAAATCTAAAAAAAGTTAAGTTAAATGCTACATCAATGCAGTGCTCTTTAATTAAAATTAATTGTGGGCAATAGTTCTATTGGACATACAGTATGAACATATCCTCTTTATTGGTTTGTAGGTTGACTCTCTCTATACTCTTCATTGTACCTTCACTCTTTTTGAAATCTGAAATCGCAATCCTCTCGTCGCTTTCATCTACATGTCACACAGAAACCCCAAAGTGCATCTACTTAGCAGACCAGAGGAACGGAGCAATGCCGCAAGCTTTGTTCTCTTTTCCTGCGCCCACTCACCCCTGCAGATAGACAGTGCCTCCATGGAGCCGCACTGCTCAAGGAGCTGGTTGCAGCTCTCCACCATGCCCTCCAGCTGAGCCTTGTCATAGGAAACACCCAGGAACCGGGCTAACCTTTCCACCAATGTACCCAGGTCCTGTGGAGGAGAGGGAGGAGAATTTATAATAAATGGAAAACCTACAAATGTGATGATCACTTAAAACAGAGTAAAGTCCCTCACTCTTGTCAACTATCAACCTTCTTACTCAAGACTAGAATTCCTGCACTGCAGTTGCCAATGAGTGCAGTTTCCATGTATATATTTCTATATACTTTTCCAGATTTATATAAGATCACATTTAACCGCTGTGACCTTTAACCACTGAAATGTAATCACTTTGTCTTGTAGTAACAACTGATTAAAAGATGAATTTCCCTTAAGCAGTTTTCAAATATTCAAAAGGCCAAAAACATCTTTGATGAGGCCACCGTGACCTTGACCTTTGACCACCAAAATCAAATCAGTTAATTGAGCTAGATGTAATGTAATTCCATTCTGGCAGTCCTGATTCTGATTCTTCTTTTAAGAAACCTTCACAGGCACGTGAGTCCTTTGAGCTTGACCATCAAATTCTATTAAGTTCATCCTTGAGTCCAAGTGAATGTTTGTGCCACACGTAATGATATTCCCTTTGAGCACTCCTGATACATTACGTTCAAAACAAAGCAAGGTCACAGAGATATCGCTTTCACAAGAATGGCACGGAGAGACAAACGGACACCCCAGAACATAAAGCCTCTGGCCACCGCCAATCGTCGGCACGGAAGCATAAAATGTGTGGAAAGAATCCACAGTACAGACCTATCTTCATAATGCTGAGCACTGTTAATTTACACAATGAACTCCATCATGTACATTTTTTTAATTAAAAGGCTAAATGGATTTTGGGGGAATTTGAATATGAACACAAACATTTTGACTGTTTTACTTTAACTATGGTGTGGGTTTGTAAAACATTAATAAGAATACAATTAATGATAACAACTTATAAAATTATTTATCCTAGAATATCTTTTAAAATAAATCGCAGATTTTACAGTATAAAATAATATGAAAAATAAAGACTAAGCCTATCTGCAAAATAAAGGTGAGCAAGCCTTGTAACCATGAAAAGGTCTGATAATGTAAAGAAAGACCTTTGGCAATGCAAAAAACAAATATTGATTTGACATGTTGAGCTCTATTTCTTTGACTGGAGAGTTTTACACAAGAATATTCTGAACAAAGACAGATGGGATACACGGGTCTTCCATGTTTGTTATGGTTACAGGTTTCAGCTGCAGACAAATGATTGGACAGGAGGTTTAAATGAAATGGGTTTCCTTTTTTCTGAAAAGGTTCAAAAGAGAACTTATCTAGGCATAGAAGTAATGCACTGCTACAATCTGATAAATAACAATTATTTTGATTATCGATTAATCTGTCGATTATTTTTCAGGTTAATCAGGTAAAATGAGAAAAAGCTAAATTTGTCCCGTTCCAGTAGTTTGTCTGAAAAGTGACCTCATTTATTTTACAATTCTGTTTTTATAATGTGTAACAGATATCTAGAACTTAATTATGATGATAATTCAGATACCTAAAATTTTATTCTGATTAGTCATAATCCAAGTTCAAGACATTTTGAATTCACCTTAGTACAAGAAACCTTAAATTAAACTTGTGATAGTCAATATTGTGTTGTACAGACACTTAGATGACACAACAGGAGTAGTTTGGAGGCAATTAATGTTTGTTTGTTGTTGTTGTTTTTTTTAAATCAAGAACTGGTCACCATTTACTTCAATTATATTGGATTCTGCTGCATCACTGTTTACCCCTGAAACTATAAAAGTGTTTTTTGGACTCAAACACTTACACTCATCCCTCCATCGGCATCGTGCTGAGTACATAATGAGTTAAGATTTGAAAATGACATTATATTTTATATATTGTTTACTAAATAAATAAATAGAGACAAAGTTCACAAATATTGCTCTATATCTGGTTTAAAAAAGAGCTTTCTTTAAAAAAATATTGTTGTGCTAAATATGGTGAAATGTACAATTAGCACTCCATACACAGCGACATCGGTTTTATATCACAGCACAGTCTCTGTCAAGACTACAGTTTAAGCCACAACATGGAAACAAGCCACTCCAGTAATACCAGAACAAGCTCTGACTCACAACAGTTCATTCATGGAAGCAGCCATGTGGGAAATTAGACTGTGGAACTGCTCAAACTGCACCTGACCAAAATGTTGGATCTGCTAGAAACTACTCCCAGCACAAGGTTATACAATCAAACCTCGTCCAACCTAGGAGTATCTAACAAATGAGGCTTTGTGTTTTCATCATCGCATATTAACAACTGTCATTTGTTGTATTCAAGTGAAAACCTGGGCACCAGTCGGCCTTACAGCAGATTTAAAAATCAAAATTTTTACATTTTCAAAAGTTAGTGTAAATTGTGATATAACATGAATCACTCTATTTAGATTTAGTTTGAGAAAGGTTTGTGATATTTCAAATGTGGAACACACTGCTGGCAAAGCAGGACTACGAGGTAATCACTGTCATTGACGGTACAGAAAATAACATGCAAGGTTAAAGAGCATGAATGCTCATTGTAGGAATAGAGGTTAAAAAGTAACTTCATACTAGGCAGCAGCACAGTACACATGACACACATGCAATATCAGAAATCCTAACCCTACCTGAGACACAAAAATAGATTCTAAGATTGAAATCCTTACAGACGACGGACTACTGAGTTAAGACATACAAAATGTTACATTATGTTAAGAGAGAATGTTGAGAAAGAGACCAAAAAGGCACAGGAGACAGTGATGATGTTACCTTGTACATATCTTCATATTTCAAGAAGAGGACATTCGCGTTCATACGATGCTCCCAAAATTCCTGAACATGTTCAAACCAGGAACCATATCCCACTATGACAGAGACAGAAATAAAAAATAAAAATACACCTAGATGAGCTTACAGTAGTGAGAAAACTGGACAAGGTGGACGGTCACGGTGACCCAGTCCTCCAATACCCTACTTACATACTTACACTTGTCATCCATGAAACGGCGACAGAACTCCTGGAAGGTTCCCCGGTAGCTCATGGTCCTAAGAGAGCGGTGGAACTGGTAGTAGGACACCACCAGGTCTTTAGGGTTGCGAGCCATGTAGATCACCTAGAAGAAAACCCACATACAGTAGTCACTCATTTCTCACACAGTACTCACTCAGAATTAATGTTTAAATCGATTCAATTGTATTCGTATAGTGCCAAATCTCTTAAAACAGGCACTTCAGGCACTCTATATATTAAGGTCGAGATCTTGATAACTATGAGTCCTGTGAATTACTGTAGAAGAACAGTCTTGTAGAATTATGTTGCTGGAGCTGAGGGCTGGTTAGGTCATGTAAACACTGTCTATTTCGGTCTTTGTTAGCCTGAGCAAAGATCTCTTGGTGTCATGGCTGCTTGGAGCGTGCATTATTATTGGTTATGTGAGGACTCATATCAGATTCAACTTCGACTCATTCTCCTCACTGTTTCATAGATTTGGTGAGTGATGTGGGCAGCAGGACTCGTGTGTATGTTGCATTAAAATGAACAGTTCAATACTGAAAACAGTTCTGAAAACGCTGCTCATCAAAGAATTTATTGTTTCTGATGGTTACACAGTTAGTTTATGGGGAAATTGGCTCAGCTGTTTGTATAAGCTTCTACGAATCAGAGCATAAACATGGATCTTTCTGCAGCAGTTTATTCTTCTCCTTTAACACAAATGTACACTAGATTTTATAAAACCAACAGTACGAACACCTTCACACATGAAGAGGAAGCTGTGACAGCAAATAGCGATGGCATGAGTGTTTTGCTGTAATGCTAGGTGAAAAGATTTGATATCTTTTTCTCCTGAAAGCTAACATTTTATTTATAGATGGGTTAGAATTTTCTTTGAGTAACTGTGTTGCTTTAATTCAAAATAAAGGAATTACCTATTTGTTGTTATTTTTTTTCAATTGTTTATATATTATTTGTTCTCTTCCTACTCCGATCATAAATTGTGTAATCACATATTAGAAAAACTAGCACAAAAAACTATTTAAAAAAGGGCTGTTAGATTAAATGAAACAGCAACAGCCAGTTCCTGGTGGGTGACATCAATGTTCTGCCTGAACTAACATTATGAAATGAAATGCAATAAAACTCTGTCTGTTAATATTTGACACCTGCATCAAAACGTATTTAACTGTCTTAAAATGCCTAAATCAGCATATTCAGGCAAAGAAACATTTGTGGCTACAGTGTGGTATTGTCTAGGCTGACCTTGGCTTCTCCATGGTGCATTGCTGTTGGGAGGAATCGGTAGGGAAGATGACTTTTTATCAGGCGAGGGGACGTCAGCTCCTGTTGAGAAATAAGACAAATCAATACTTTAATCTGTATTTTTCCATTTTCTTATCAATCCAGCCGAAAGTCTCTGGTGATAGCAGGTGTCTCTTATCTCCTAAAAGATTGTGTACTATATATACTCTAACTGTACATACATTTCTGGGAAAACAAGATAAAGCTTTTCTCTCAAGGAACATAATGATCCTGTTTATTTCTGACCCTAAGAGTAACTCTAATTACGTGGATGAACTTCCACGACATCAATCATCCATATCTAGGACAATCCATGTTTACAATGGAAACAAGGCTATGAGTAAATATAGATCTACAGTGCTAATAATGTGTTTGAGAATTTGTTGATCTTGGCTCTGACTCGTCTTGTACAATCATTACATATATCTGTATTTCTGTTTTCCATTGTTTTCTGTTATAGCATGCAATGATATGCTACAATG
Source organism: Pseudopleuronectes americanus (assembly GCA_038501795.1). Taxonomy (NCBI): domain Eukaryota; kingdom Metazoa; phylum Chordata; class Actinopteri; order Pleuronectiformes; family Pleuronectidae; genus Pseudopleuronectes; species Pseudopleuronectes americanus. Next base: position 461,700 of record CM076737.1, on the reverse strand, counting down.
ACATTACATGCAACCAATTATGATCACAATGCTCTGCTTGTCCAAGTCCATGTATATTCAAACTAGAAAGCCATCCAGTAATTAGCATAGCTCTGCCAATGCCCAAGAATCCCTTTTATTCAATTAAGCTGCACCAAATTGCGAACAGTGAGAGAAATCATTTAAAAGTCTGATTTTCTTTATCGTGGTTAGGGTTAGAGTAAGGTTTCATCAACTATTCCCTGGGAAATCAGTGAAAATGTCAAAAACATCTTATTTGCAATGTTAAAGAAAGCGAGAAAGAATTCCTTGACCTCCAGATCCACACAAACATTTTCAAAATAACAGACCATTCCCTATGCATAGAGTCTAACCTACTGAGTGAATTTGATTTCTTCAAATTCATTGGCATAATCCTAGTTTGGGACAGCATGTCATCCCTGTTGTTGTTATTACAGACAAAAACATAACACCAGCGTATAGACAATAACATTTTTTGCACTTATTGGCTCTGCAGTGTTCTACATTTTATGTTTGAATAAGTCAAGAGAGAGAGTTTACCATATGGCCTCACTTTAAATTAACCTTTGCTAGCCTGTGTTTTTGTCAAATAGAGACAGTAACCAGCATTTTCTCATGTTTCGCACGTTTGTTTTAATGTGTGGGTCTACTCACAACAATGCAGGCAGCAAATCTTCATCTGAAACCCAATAGCTCAGGCCTCCTGCATCCCTGTAATAATTAAGGTACTGGTTGAAGCTAACCTGATCTCAGCTACAGTACTGTACCTGTATGATATCCAGTCCAGGTTGGGGGTACTCTAAGACCGGCAGCTGTTCATCAATGTTCATAAGGCCGATTTCATCTGGGTCTGCTCCCTGGCTTACTAAATACACAACCTCTTGAAGCAGACTGGTGCCTATGGGGAGAGAGCAGAGGACAAGGATAGGGAGGGAGTAAAGAAATTTGATTGGATGCTGTGAACACAGGGTTTTTTAAGTGTTCACACAGGTGCAAAGTATACCGTGCATGTTTGTGAGTGTAGGAAGCAATATACATTTTGTACGCAAATTGAAGTCTACAATTACAGGACTCTAACCCAAACGCAGTCAGGCTAAGTTTTCATACTATAGATATGAGCATGTGCACATAAAAGGGGCAGGGTTTGCTGCGAATGACCAATTACCGACAGGAACAAATGTACTTACAGCAAAGCGGCATATTTCACAACACCGAACAAACTAAGTGCAATCACATTATCCAGGCTAAAAGCAACACAGTTGTGGTTGTTGCCAAATGCAGTAAGGACAGCTGGCAGAAAAACTGTGTAAATACATATAAGTCAATGTTTTTAGAGTAGAACATTCATCATTCGGGCAAGAGAAAATCTGACTATAATCTTGATATGCCTTATTTACATGTATTCTCTTTGTTTGTTTGACAGATTTAGACTTATTCTTACACAGGCAACACTGGTGGGTTCAAGCGTGTCTTGGTTGGTAATGTTCGGTTCCAGCAGCTGACAAGGGTACTGTATATCATTCCCTTCATTGAGAATCATTCATAAAGATATTAATAGGAGTAGGCAAAAGGATTTCTCCAGGCTCTGAAGACTCTTGCTCTCGAGACCCTCTAACAATCAGAGCACTGAGATACTATTCTGCCATGCCAATGTTCTCAGTGGTTACCCCATGGCTCATTCTGGCTTGTAAACATTCTTAAGTGTACTAGTCCAATCTAATAATCTAAATATTTCTTTGGAAAAACAGCAAGCTAATAAAACAACTCAATGAAGGCTGGAGGCTGCAATCAGATTACTTCATGCCATACCAGTCACTGCCATATTATGAAGACTGGAACAAAATATCTCTAATTCACCAGACTCTGATCCATTCCCCCCAGCTTTATTGATTAAAGATTGTATCAACCTATGAGTTTGCCAATGTTCTGTGATGTGAAAAGGTCTGACCGTTCTTACTCTGAGATAGGAATCAGGTGGCCTCACGCGGACCACATGTTGGCATGCTAACCCTAACCCAATTAAATGATGTAAGGTTCTCGAAGCAAACTTTATTTTCACTTTAGAGATAGTTATTATGAACATGCGGGGGCTTTGAGCCAATGCGATTGGGCAAGAGGTTGGCTTACAGCAGCATATCACAGTGCTGACTCTCAGACACAAATAACCATTCATGCTCTTATATACAATTTAGAGTCACCAATAACCATTCCCTAACCACTCCCCGTCTTTTACTACGTAGTAAGCAAACTGGATCTATTGTACTGTCCATCTTGGAAAGGGATCCCTCACTTGTGACTGACTCTCCAAGGTGTTTCCATGTTTTTCCTCTGCTAGAAGGTTTTCTTCACTGTAGTCAAGTGTTAACGACAGAGGATGCTAGATCTTTGGACAATAAACTGGACAGGTCCACCAACACAGAGGCCGTCTACAAGAAGGGCCTGAGCCGGCTTTATTTCCTGAGGAGGCTCAGGTCCTTCAATGTCTGCAACAAGATGCTGCAGATATTCTACGATTCTGTTGTGGCGAGCACCATCTTCTTTGCTGTGGTGTCCTGGGGTGCGGGCATCAAGGCAAAGGACGCCAACCGACTTAAAAAACTCATCAGGAAGGCAGAGTCTGTGGTTGGCTCTAAGCTTGTCACCCTGGAGGAGGTGGTGGAGGACAGGATGCTGACAAATCTGCTGGCAATCATGGACAATCCCTCTCACCCCCTCCACACAACAGTGGACAAGCTGAGGAGCAGCTTCAGCCACAGACTCATTCAACCCCGCTGCTCTAAGGAACGCTACAGGAAATCGTTCCTCCCAACCGCAATAAGACTTTACAACGCATCTACCTCTGTCAGAGCCACCATCACAGAACTGCACTGAATACCTGTCTCCTTGCACTGTGTAATTACCTCACATCATATGTGAAATGTTTTAATATAACGATATTGATACCAGATATCATTTTATACAATAATACTGTCTTTTGCACACTCTGTTACACTCATAGTATATTATATTATCTATTGTATAGTTAAATACTTATATTTATACCCCCTCTACTATATATCATACTATTGGTACATTCACTGTATGTATAAGTCCAAAAACACATATTTATACATGTGTACATATTATTATTATTATTATTATACTTACTATTATTATATATACTGTTGCTGCCATTATTAATATATACTGCTATTATATTGGTATAATTACTATCACATATAAATATATATTATGTTATATTATATACTATATATACTGTACTATTTTGATATACTGTCTAACAATAACAATAACATTACCATCATATCATCAGTACTATTACCGTCATCTTGCCACTGCACCTTATCTACCTATTTATCTTGTGATTCTGTTTTTATTCTTTCTACCTCAGTACTTTTTATTTTATTTTATTCTATTGTATTGTATTTTATTGTATTCAAATGTACCGGCTGCTATGACGACTTAATTTCCCTTCGGGGATGAATAAAGTAATCTATCTATCTATCTATCTATCTATCTATCTATCTATCTTATACAGTTAATAAAGCATCATGACGCAAATTCTTATTTGTGAATATGGGTAATATGAATAAAATGTGACTGATTTGATTGATTGATTACATTAGAGTAGATAAACAAACCAGTAAATCCTCTCTCACAAGTTAGAAACACTCTTAATACTCATCAATGCTGCTTTGGAGAAATTCAGAGCTTTACAGAAGCATCTTTCATGTACATGGGAACACATCGATTTGAAAAGTCTTTGACCATATCTTTCTTGTTTTAACAGGGAGCATCGAATAGCTGTTTGAGCATGTGTGCCTCACTCTGTAGAATCCCATCCATGTGATCTGCTACTTGATTTCTTCCTCCACACCAGAGATACAGATACACCAGAACAGAAGGAAGGACACACGAGAGGCAGTTAGATAAAAGCATTTTTGTCTGCTTCAAGAAACAACATGTTAAATTTTGTTAAAATTCAGACAATCCACCTACAGCTATGGGGACATGCATCTCGTTCCATAGTAAGGTGGCAAGCAGAGGACACATTGGTCCCCATTCACAAAGGTCCTTTAAATATCAAAGATAAAGATCACTGGGATTTATTAAGTTTTCACCTTATGACATTAATGTCTTGTGTAGAAAAACCACAAAGATAAAAAATAGAGGCCAATCGTGTGTGGATCCAGAAAGGAAATAAAGCTCCGATAAGGCATTCAATGTTAGGATCATTGCAGATCTTGCTCTGAAAAATGTATGTAAGTAATTGTTCTTGGTAACTTTGTCCAGACCTTAACATACCTCACTGAGGAAACAGCCTTGATATTAAGACCATTGTTCTTTGGAAATGTCTCAGACTTTATTTATTAAGTAATATGGAATTGGGTGTGTGATAATGTACAACCCTAATCTGAAAATACCCAGCAAGAGTCCCATGACCTACATAAATATGTGGGTGCATTTTGCAGTGTATGACCAGTACCTTTATAGCAACGCTGTATCTCCGCTGTGGAACTATCATGCAGGAAACTTTTTGCAACAGTTGCTGTTGGGTCACCTTATAAAGCTGAAATGGTAAATTAAATAACAAAGTAGGTGTATATGTACAAATTATGTTTGTGTTTACCTGATACAAAATGAAACAAAAAAGCTCTGCAGAGCTGAGTTGCAGAATGTCTGAATTTCTGTTGGCTATGTCACTACAAGCAACATCCCTACTCATCTTATTACATGTCATCTTTTGATCCATTGTTTAAATGAAATGAAATTTTCAGTGCAGCTTTAACTCATTTGTTGTAGTTGCCTGTTGTTCACCATACATGCCTTTGTCCACAGTCTGCCTGGCATAACCATACGGTGGTTGTAATGTAAAGAATAGTTAAGAATTATGAGTTTGACAAATTGTCAGGCAATATCAAAAGGATTGAAAACCAGTCCCCAAATTAACTGTTATTTGTGCTTCTGTACGTCATCACAATAAATCCACGATGCAAGTCTGGTGCATTAATTTAGCAGAACACCAATAGATGACGCAACCCATGTTCGGCTAGCCTGTGGGTCACTACGCTCTACATGAGTCATGGCTTTGGACAGTTAGCACAAAGCCTCTCTGCATGAAAAAGGGTGATGTATCACAATCCACTCATCACTCATTCGCTCACTTCCATCAATTTTTATCTTATGACAATTTACTTTTCTGCTTCTGGCCAGCCCATTGTAATTTATACACTTACACTGTTAAGGTCACACAAGCCATTACAAATGTTTTTCTTTAAGCCAATTTATTTTGTTTGTTTGTTTATTTTTCATAGACTTTAGCAATATTTCATTTGCTTTGTGTTTTCTAAAGGAAATTGAAGAGACACAAGTCTAATAATCAATGGCAAAATTGTATCAACATGCTTTACCGTAATCCCATCAGTAAACTCCTCTCATGATGAAATTGACCTTTAGGATCACTGACTGTAATTATTTGCCATTCTTCTGCGACATACAGCTGTTGCCATGCTACTAAGATGATGAGCAAACATGAAAGATGATTCCCATGATAATAATCACATATCCTTCTGCCCCGGGCGCTGTGCATGGCTGCTCACTGCTCTGTGTGTCCTGTGATGTACACCAGATGGGACAAATGCAGAACACAAATTTCCTACTCTGCATGTCGTGTGATTGTGCATGTGTGGATCAATAAATGTATCTTAATCTACTGTGCGCACTGCCAGAGAGCTCCAGCTGCCCACTGGCGATCACATGATCAGACCCACCCAGCGCACGGCAAGGCACCGCGCAACGCTGCGCAAAGACACTGAATGTAAACATCACTCCTGTCTTCCATCTCCGCGGTGAACGATGCCAACTTTGACTAAGCTCATCGATGCACCACAACCAATCATGAATCGATTTACTTTGTCTAAATAGGTTTGACGGTTTGTAAACGTGACGCAGAGGCTGGAGTGCTGCTTTGAAAGCATGAGAAGGGCCTATAAAATGTAGTTCAGCTGCATTCGCGTCACACGGGGCTAAAGAGGACTGTGACCAACTCAAAGCAGTTAAATATCAAGCACGAGCTTGTTTGCAACCTTAAATTATTAAAGTAACCTGCACATTATGCACAGTGGACACCAAGACTGATGACGGCTGTTTTGTTTATACTGTCAAACTTTAATAACCACAGGAGAAACCCGCAGGCTTAGCTGCAGAACAGAGCAAGTACCCGAGAATAAACGTGAAGAAAGAATGCCCCGTGCAGAGGGAGACACGCAGGCGTGTTTACCTGACTTTGGGTAAGTGACGATCCATATGTCACTACTTCTGAGGGAGAAATTGGCGATCTCCTCCATCTTCCCCCTGCAGAAGGGCGGCAGTCGCACTCCATCAAACTCGAAGTATTTGCTCTCAAACTCAATCGGCGTGCTCGGCGTATCTGCCTCGCTTTCGGCCATCGTCCAAACGAGCCGCCAGTGTACGAAACGAAAGGGCGCACACGCAGGCGAGGGGTGTCGTCGTTTAATCCAGGGAAATACAATACGGGGTTGATGAGGAGACCGAATAAAAACAGCGTCTTCGTGGTGAGGAGGCTCTTGGTGGATGCAGCACGGCAGGAGGACTAGTTGACCTACAGCCAATCACAAGGGAGAGAAATTATGTCATGCGCGCACACGAGGCACAGCATCAGGACCACTCTCACGGGGGCGAGGATGCTTCCCACCACATCACACAGACCTACATGCTCCAGTAAACACTAGCAACACGAGACTGCTGAATATCCTATGATATATACTTATTTAACATCAAGGTACTAATATAATTCATACACTAGGGCTAGACTTATATGATTGTCTCTATCATTTTGAGTTCATAGAACCAATTAGCATCATTCTGGTATGTTACCACTACAATTATCATAGGATTGTACAGTACAGTACTATTTCAGAATCCTAGTATTTGTATAATGACTACATCTGCCTTTTAGATCCATTAATACCCAGTGAATGATGAGTTTACTGTATACAATAGCAAGGTATATAATTTGTATTACCAGAAAACGGTAAAATCAGCAAAAACTAAGTTATATCTAACCTGGCCTCGAAAAAAATATCAAAGGCCTCAGGTTCTTTTTAATATTTTTAATAATATCATTAACCCCGGTAATCATACTCCTATTCTGCCTACACCTGTCCTCTGTGATTCCATTCTTACATTTTTTGTGGAAAAAATTTCGTTTCTTAGATCATCCTCAACTACTTCCACTGACCATCAACCCACTACCACTCACTTGCTTCCCGCTGTCTTTGGTCAATTCGAGCCCATATCACTACCCTTCCTATCCGAGGTGGTTCACCATCTGCGACCCACAGATTGCCCTTCTGATAGCATCCCCGCCAGGCTTCTCAAGGAAGTCTTTTACACTGTTGGTCCATGTATTATCTCATTGATTAACACCTGTCTTCTCTCTAGTTTCCCATCTGCCTTAAACATGCTGTTGTACAGCCCTTGTTAAACAAAGAAAACATTGATCCCTCTGTTCTCTCTAATTCCGGGCCCATTATTCCGGGCCCATTTCTAAGCTGCCCTTCCTGTCCAAAATACTAGAGAAGGTAAGAACCACTGTACAAATAGTCCCGAAGTTATATTATATTGTAATTATATTTTATTATATTATTTATTTCACCCTCACTGTACAACTGTAATACACATACCATTGAATATTTATCCCTGCACTTCATTTCTTTCTTTTTCTCAGACCTACCCACTGTTTGTTCTGTTTTGTGTTGTTTTGTGTATTCTATGTAAGAACATTGAGAGCCTCTTCACCATGTCAAATTCCTTGTTTGTACAACTTACTTGGCCAATTAAACCTGATTCTGATTCTCACCCAGTTGCAGGCATATCTCATCAACCATAATGTGTATGAAAACTTCTAGTCAGGTTTTAAACCGCATCCCAGTACCGAAACAGCTCTTTTAAAAGTTTTTAACGATTTGATTTTAAATGTTGATTCAGGAGATTCTGCTCTCCTAGTGCTCCTAGACCTGACGGCTGCTTTTGACACGGTTGATCACACAAAAACCATGCATCACCACAGTCATATTTACTGACCTTAAGCAGCTTCATGCTGTGACTCATTTGCGCAGAGTGCAGATTATGGTCATGTAGGCTATTTGTCTGCAAATATACCCAACCAGCTCATGACTTTTGATCAAACCACAACCTCGCCACCGGAAAGTATCTATCAAACACACTGAATAAAAGACCCTTGTTTTTAAAACAACCTTAGGTTACAAAACACCATAAGTGTATTTAAGGTAACAGTTTATTACTTTTCTTAGACTTCAGCAATATGTCATTGGCTTTGTGTTTTCTAATGAAAATTGAAGTGGAGGCAAGACTAATATTCTGTGACGTAGTTGTATCAAAATATAAGCGCATTCTCACATGGGGTTGGTGAAAGTTCTGAGTGTTCTTGAACGCACCAGCAGCGGCTGCCCCCTCCCTCTGTTCCTTTATCAACAGAGTCAGTGTGTTCCTGACCCGTAGACTGTACATAAACAGGGTCCGGACACCGAGCGCGCACACTGCTCCGCGGCCGGGGCATGCCCCGCCATGTTCGACTTAGACAGCGGCTGGAACCTGTCGTTTGCGGGCTGCGGCTTTCTGGGGATTTATCACATCGGAGTGGCCAGTTGCTTGCTGGAGAAAGCACCCTACCTCATAGAAGGGGCGACCAAGCTGTACGGAGCCTCTGCCGGTGCTCTCACCGCCTCGGTGCTCGCCAGCCAGGCTTCCATAAGTAAGACACACCGCTGGGACTCGATAGCTTGGAGCTTTACGCCCTGGAGGCTGGAAGTTGTATTCATATTATTGTACTTGTTGTACTTGTTGTGGTTGTTGGTGTGTTGGTGTTGGTGTTATAGCTTGTGTTTAGTGGCGTCAGAAGTAAGTGAAAGTGTCCCGAGAGATTGATATGTTCCTTATATATTCAAATTTAATTCTAAAATGTATTGTGTGGTGTCCTAGGGGAAGGCTCACGAATTAAAATGTATTCTCATGGTAATTAAGAATGTAAATCAGGGAAAGCACTGTCAAGTAGTTTTGTTGTCCTCCCAGGACAGTAGCAGTTTCTAAATGGGGCAATGATACTTAATCCTAAGAATTACCAGCAATTCTCAGTAGATCACACAATGATGATCCCAAACCCAAGTCAAACACCAGAGAGTCCTGACTGTCACCTCAGACCCACTGAACTTTCAGGGAGTCTCTTGATTAGGAAATCACATTCTCAAAGCATGCTGAGATAATGGGTAATCGGGTTGATAGATAGTAGCAGCTCAATTGTATGATGTCATTAAGGCAAATGGTGGGCATGACAAATAATAATACAGATTTTCTGATATTCATCCACTTTCTATAAAGATTCAACTTTTAACCCATGTTTCACATTTGCATCTCCACTGACGTCATTGGCCGCTTCTCATAAACACTGTCCAAATTCCACTAAACTGCTACAAATCGCACACTTAGCACCTTTCTACAATGATTGTTTAAAAATATATGGTAGTAGATATGTTCAGCATGTGTTCAGATCTAAAACATTGGCATGGTACCACTAGATCATTAGAAAACCTAATCTTTCTTGGGAGTGTGTAAGTCTTTCTACTTTGTCCCTTCAATAAGCAGTCAAAAGGGTTGAGATCAGTAGGCACTTTGGGGACTGCAGACCGGCCTCAACTACTTTGGCATAGTATCTGGAAGAGGGCTCACCCAGGTCTTTGTTGGTCATTGGATCCTGGTAACTAAAGTGAATATTGATCCAGTTCCAGGTTGTCATTTGAAGCTGTGTGTTTTTGTTTGCAGTTCAGAGAAAGCATGTTACTCCCATTTACTTTAATGCCTGTTCCATTTCCTAGCTAAGTGCTGTCAAGATGTGATTGAAGTAGCAAAGGAGGCCAGGAAGAGGAACCTGGGTCCCCTTCATCCAACCTTCAACCTGGTCAAGGTGATAAAGTCAGGCCTGACTCGTGACCTACCCGCTGACGCTCATGTCCGGGCCTCGGGGCGGCTGTGCGTTTCGCTGACCAGAGTGTCTGACGGAGAAAATGTGGTGGTATCAGAGTTTAGCTCCAAAGAGGAACTCATTCAGGTACAGGTTGGGGTTTATCTTATAAATCTGGAGAAGCCTTTAGGGTCTTAGAGTGCTGCAAGCCTAAAAAAATAGATTTATTTTGCTTCAACACTGCACTCTGTCCACAGGCACTGATTTGTAGCTGTTTCATCCCCATCTACTGTGGGCTGATTCCTCCGTCTTACAGAGGAGTGGTAGGTGTCTGCTTTTTTATACCATCTTAACATTGAGCTTGGTTTCCACTGGGGTCACTTATGTGTGAAATACATTGTGAAAAACTGTACATGTTTCATTAAATGTGATAGAAAACATTTATTGTATCTGTGGCAAAGAAAGATTGACATGTACAAGCCATATATATCAGAGGAAACTCTTCATTAGTCTAGATGTACACATTCTTTGCTAAAAGATCATTTGATTAGCCTCTGATTGTATCTGTGGTGAAAACCCTCCCTGTTATGTGACCGTATTCCATTCAAATCAGAAAACAGTCAACAACTGCACCGAATTAAACAAGGATAATGCAGGTCAAGGTGCAACATTGCTCTTAGATAATTTTGTTCTCCACGACAATTAATCATAAGAGGTCACTTGTATGTTAAGAAAAATAACTGTTTATCACTTTAGCTGCAACACCGAGATACTGATATCACTGTTGCCTTCACTTTAACTTATCAGCTGCTGTTGGACTCTTGACAGGGATTTCCACACTGTTTATCTTCTGCTACCAAATCACTCAGTATGGATTTAGAACCAGTGATATCATAATTACAAAATACAAAGGTCCCGTTCATCAAAATCAAGGCAGATAAAAAAGAATCAAGCAGATTACAGGAACTACGATATAAGGACATAGAATAATCAGTTTAGCCTAACAAGTAACAGTGATGAACATATCTCCTGAGGCTGTTACTTGGAATGTAGGAAGTAATCATACATTTCAGCAGAAATCAATGTGCAAAAAGTTGAATTGTTATTGAAATTGCATCCACTGATAGCAGTTGAAGTCTTCATATCAGAAGTCCAGCTCAAAGCAGTTAAAAATCGCAAAGTAACACACAAGTCATTCTCCTAATGACATGAATGTGACGTAATGTATATATTCATTTTTAGTTTCCATATTTGAAATGCAACAATAAATGGATGTTGCAGTTCAAAGTTTGAATATAAATGTAAAAACTGCACTGTAAAGCCCTTTGAGTGGTCATCAAGAGTAGACTCCAACAATCTAGCACTACATTCAGTGGAAGTGTTTTCATGCTACAAAGCTGTCTGTACATTATGTCTGTGGACTCTGTACATTGTGAACTTCCTGCTGCCCAGAAAGAATGCTGACTCATAACCCTAGATAGTGTGACTCACTGACTTTGTGCATTAACTTGAGTCGTGACGCCTTGTGGACAAATATTCCTGAAGAGACCAGACCGATGCATGTCATGTTTTTAAAATCCAATGTTGATTTTTAAGAATTTGTTACTAAATGTTTAACTTAAGAAATTTCAGAAACATTTTATGGATCGGTATAGTTCGCTCATAATTTTCTTGAAAGCAATTGAAATTAAATTGTAAATTAAACTGGTAATTTGGTAGTTACAACAAAAATGGACAGTGTTTACATGGTATACTTTAAATATATTGATACAGGGTGTTTTAGTCCGAATATACCTGTACATTGTTATAATAATAATACAATAATGATCATAAACATGATTTATTTTTATAAATTATGATGGTCAATTATACAATTCAATTTATATGGTGAATATCCTTTCTGAGAATATATTAATATAGGCTTTTCGGTCCCTCCAGGATGTTGTGATGTTACTATCAAAACAGTTAACACAAATACAAACAACCTTAAAATGTGGACCTATCAGCTCAACCTTTCTGCACGTTTTACCAAACATTGCTATCTCCTGTGAGTTTCACCAATCATCGCATTAAAGAGCCTGCAAATGCCTCCTCTTCTAACGGCACCCATTATCATTTGCAACAGTCATTTGTTGGTTGTATAGGAGAGTCCCATCCATGTCTAAATCCTCCCCTCACTTAAATCATAGATTCACTCTCCTCCACGTTCGCCCTTCATTGCTTCAGATGGACATACTTGAAACTAGGACCATGCAGGTCTCTCTGGTTATCATGTCCCTGTTTTGTTGCCTTTCTTTTTAATTATCCTTAGACATATGGTATGTGTCAAGCGGACAAATCCATGATAGGCTATCTACAGGTAAACAATATACTCTACACACCTAGACAGCAAGAAAAACTGAAGAAATCTCAGCTTGTGCAGTTCAAGAAATATGCCTCTCTTAGGATTGCGGGAAAATTTAACAATAATATCACAGCGTGATTAGAATTGACCAAATGTTAATTAAATGAATTAAATTTTACAAAATTATTTACAGTATATGCATAAATAGACATTTACACATATAAACATTTATACACAGTACTTTATATACACCAGTGTGATAAGTGAATCATCTTCACTGATCTGGGCCTGCATTTTGTCTAACACTTTCAGGCTACAAATGTTCTCTTGTTTAATCCTACTTGACATTTTATAACTGGCATAAATGGAATTAGGTTACTTCCTTCTACTTTGCATTTTAAGTTCTTTAATTTTCCGTGTCCCAGGGGTTGAGGGTGAAATGGAACCGAGTGTTGTGTGACTCATGTTTACAAAGACGTCTCATATCAGAGGAGCTGCTGGACAAAGATGCAATGGTTAAAATATGTGACCAAAATGTTTGGATACAAATATGGCTTTGTGTAGAGCCTGGGTCAATTAACACAGTACAACAGTGAATAACAGTATCCAATGTGTGTCCAGTGAGACCTGTTCAGTAATGGTGGACAGACTACGTGTTTGTTTGTAAACGGGATTACACACAAACAACTGAACAGATTTTCATGAAACTTGGTGGGATAATGTGGGTTGGGTCACATTTAGTGGACTGATATCTGTGAGTGTGTGTAATTTTGTGAAGCTTGATAAATTCAAGGAGACTGTTCGGCTTGGCGGAGTTAGATGTTCTACTAAGTGCAAGTGAAACATATACCTCTATACCAACGGAGTGTCTCTTTACCCTTTTCTGTGTCTGTAGCGGTATGTGGATGGTGGGATCAGCGACAACCTGCCCCAGTCGGAGCTGAAAAACACCATCACCATCTCTCCATTTTCTGGAGAGAGCGATATCTGTCCCCACGACGGCTCCACCAGCTTCCACGAGCTTCGTTTCACCAACACCAGCATCCAAATGAATTTGGGCAACATGTACCGTCTTAGCAGAGCTCTGTTTCCACCAGAACCCAAGGTAGGTTGCACACAAGCATCGGGTTGGTCTTTGTTACTTCTCACATATCACAGGGGTACACGTCAATGCATAAAGCTGCAAAAAAACATCAACAAAGCCTGTTAGATGTGGCATGGCTGTTTTAGTCTCACTTCTCTTAATCTCCCTCCACTCCATTTAGCCATGACAGAGTAATATACCTATATTTAAAAATATAACGAATACCTCCTGCCTCTAATTCACCTTCTGCTGGGATCCCTCTGGGGCAGTGATGATTAGGAATAACCTTTAAAAGGATCTGACCTTTGACTTTGTTGGGGTAGAGCTCTTTGCTGTGTTGTTGTTGCTACTCCCCTACTTCTGTCACATGTACATGTGTGGTATGCTGTCTGGAGCCTAGGATTGTGTATTGGAGATCTCTAAAAGGAGCATTTGTGCTGTAACCACATTCATAGATGGAGGAATTACCCCCCATGCATTAGGGACTTCTCACAACAAACACACACTTGGCAGATGCAACACTGAAGTGCATAGCAACACAGTGTTATTAGGTATTTTGACCCATGACTCATGTGGTGTGAACACTGTAGCCCTTGGATTGGCTGTGAACACCTCTGTTGATGTCAGATCTCTCTTTGAGGAATTGAAGAATTGCTCTTGTGCAATGTGTGTGTGTTTAAATCTTCCATAAATCTGAGCTGAAAGGCAGTATATTTCATATCTTTGGTTTCTAACTAGTTTTCCTTTAACATACTGTTTTTTGTTCAGTATATTGTAAAAATTATGACAGCTACATAAAAAGCAACTTAAAGTCTCAGTGTGTAAGATTTAGGTGAAAAGGATCTTTTGGCAGAAACTGAATATAAAAACATCATAGTTATGTTTTCAGTAATGGGTTTCATCTAAATTGTACACGTTGTAAACCTGAAGCTGTTATTTGTGGTTTAAAGGGGTTTTCTAATATGTTTTTCCTTTATTGCTTTTTTTACACAGCAAATTCAATTGAAAAATGTAGATGTGTCATGGATTAGTGACGTGAACCTAATTGAGTGTATCATAAATTATTTTTCTAATCTTTTCAACGACTCACACTTATACAAACATTCTTACAGCGCTTCTATTGACAGACTTTTTGCTATCACACACTATTCGTACACTGCTGGTACAGCCGTAAGGGGTTCTTCCTCCTAAGCCACAGTCCTTGAAGTCAATAAAGTGAAGACTAGTCTTAGTTTTTCTTCTGTTATTTAATGTGGTTTCTTCATCTCAACAGGTGTTGGCTGAGATGTGTCAAAGTGGTTACAAGGATGCTCTCCGCTTCCTTGAAGAGAACAGTGAGTACTTTGCTGATGTGTCACTATGACTCTTAAATAACCATGACAGTCAGCTTAACCTTTGGACTGTGTCACCAATGGCATGTTTTGTGGTACCAGACCTGCTGATGTTAGAGCGTCCGACCCTTGGACTCACCCTGCTAGAGAGCCACTCCGATTGCTGCTGCAAGCACACAGAAACAACCAAAGAACGGGTGCTGCGGAGGCTCCACCTCCTGCGTAAACAACACTGGTGGTTGGATGAGCAGATTATTCTGCCTACACACATTAAGAAAGGTGCTGTGCTGTGCTTTTGTATCGAATAAGTTATGTTTTAAATTATTGCAGTTCATAGTAACTTTTTAATTCAATTCAATTCAATTGAAGATACCAAACTCTGCAAGCCTCTTAAATTGGTGGGTAAATAATGGCACCAACATTCTCTTTGTTTTCCTGGTGCGGTTGTCTTCATTCTTCAGTGTTCTGCGAGGCCTGTCAAGAGAAGCCTGGTCTGTTTGCCAAGGTGTCGGAGATGCTGCCAGTGAAAGTGGCCTCCTACATGCTAATGCCATGCACACTTCCTGTGCAGTCAGCCTACTCAGTGGCACAGAGGTGAGGTGTCGCTCCCATCAATGACAGTAATCTCAGCACTCAGAAAATGAGTTAAAACAGAGTCACAACCAGGGCTAAGTGCTTTTGTTCATTATGGGCTTTCTGCTGTGCTGCAGGTTTCTGGAGTGGATCCCAGAGGTGCCAGCTGATGTGGGCTGGCTGTTTGGCGTGGCTGCTGATGTGTACCGGCAGGCCCGGAAAGGAGAACCAGTCCGCTCTATCAGGTGATAAAGGATTTTCCAGATGGTGTCATTTTCAACACAGTGCTAGAGAAGTGATCCTCAGCTGACAAACTGAATGAAATCAATATCTTGATTTAGTTTTTCTACCATACATTTATTCACCGCCACGATATCAACAATTATATGGATTTTTTATTTTGTATTACCTCAGCTGGGTTGTTGAGCTGTGCACAGTTAATTGATTTACTTAACCCCTACTTGCCTCTTTCTCTCCATACCTTACCTGCCCCCCTCTCTGACCGAAACATGGTCATATGCAGGAGATTGTCGTTGCTTTTCCCCACAGAGGAAACAGCTGAGGTTCTGTTATTTGATACCCACAGTGCGTCCACATGGATAGTGTTAATTTTAATCCATTGTGACTGTGAATGTTCGCTCCTATCTCCAGATGACTATTTCTTAAGAGACAGAAAGGCAGTCTACACCAGAGGTATTAGTAAAAAACAGAAGTCTGAAACGTAAGAAAAACAGTGAAAACAGTGCAACCAGTTATCATATCAATTTCTTTGGAATGTTTTTGGGCTTCAGCCAGTGCTGCTGTGGGAGATGTAGGGGAGTAGGAGGGGCAACAGACACAGATGCTCTGTGTGGTGTTAGAAATGATTGACGGAGCTCAAATATGCCTTTGTTCTGCGGTCATCATACACCACCTGATGCAGGAGTCACTCACTCACTGAGAGGTGAAACTGAAACAATGAGAAAGGAATACAGCATAACTGGTATGCTGGTAAGTTAATTATTATTCAGGACAACACTCTGTTATGATAATAAAGAATAATAACTGATTGTAACCATCACTCCTCAGTAAACTGCCTACTTGGTGCCCTAAATATGAACTTATCATCATAGTTTTCTTGTATTTCTCTGGAACCCTCTAACATTGTTAAAGGCTAATAAAAATAACTTAAATTTTTTAAGAAATATCAAATAATGAAAGGTTATGTGCCCTACATAATTTGTTTTATTTTATGTGAGACTCTGACCCCCACAACGTCTGCTTAGACGAGTGTAATAAATGACCCATGTGCTAGACTCAATATATCTATCAGATATAGAAGATCATTTCTGTTACCAAGGGCACAGTTGCACATGTCAGCTGAACAATTTGTCTTATTCCCACACAGTTGTTATAGAAAGGAAATAGAACTGACATTAGATCTTGAAGGGTAGGATTTCCAGACAGAAATGTGACTGAGGTAATGTGGCAGCATCTCTGGGAACTGGGGCATAGGGCATTGCACTAAAGAATGGCTTGTAACTACTTGACAATAACATCACAATAAATATATAAACTCAGGGTTGCACCAGTTTTTTTCAGATCCTATTCCCATATTTAAAGCAAGTGAGTATTAACTAGGTTTACCTCTGGTTTGTCAGAGCCTGGGCTAAGTACTGAGATTAGAAAGGCACTCTATAAATGTAGTCCATTCACTTTGATGTTTCAATCTTAACATGTTTGATCGACTTCACAGTGAGCCATGTCTGAGGAAATGCTTGAGTGTGCCACCTCTACCTGCATACCACGACAAACCTACACAAAGAGACAAGCTGCCAGCTCTTTCCTCATTAGACCTCCATGGCAACTACTGGGAAATCCACGAATCTACCTCCTCATCCTCATCCCCGAACGACCGCCATCATCCTCACATCACCCCCACCTCTCCTAAACAAGTCTGCTTCTTCGTCAGCTCGCAGGATGAATCCCACAACCATGCACAGCAGTAAAAGACTCATGGCTTTTAATAGTTATGTGATTGAATTTCCATTCTGTGAGGAGCTGGATAACTAATGATCAATATTGTGTGAATATTGTAAAGGAGACACACATTTGTCACATTATATCTGAGCACTCCCAGAAGTACAAAGTTATTATATTTTAGTGAGAACACCTTACAATTTACTCTGGATAATGGCTGTTAACCAGCCCTGATGTTTGGGCCTGACTTATGACACTGAAAATACTATTTGCTTTCATCTTCTCCAACCCCCCATGTGAAGATGGTGAGACACTTAGACAGTCAGGTGATCAAATCAGAGAAGGTCCTCAACACTGACTGGTTGAACATTCTAAGTTTCATTGTTGTTTTCTTTAAAAGTAAAATAAAATGAAATATAATCAATCAATCAATCAATCAATCAAATTTTATTTGTATAACACATATTCACAAATCACAATTTGTCTCATAGGGCTTTAACAAGATGTGACATCCTCTGCCCTTAACCCATGTGAGGATCCCTCTCTCAGGACAGACAGAAGTGCAATAGATATAACTGTCAGGAACTTGGGAGTGATCTTCGATCCTGATTTATCTTTTAATAGTCACTTAAAACAAATTTCTCGGACTGCCTTTTTCCACTTGCGTAATATTTCAAAAATCAGGCATGTCCTTTCGCAAAAAGATGCAGAAAAACTAGTCCACGCCTTCGTTACATCGAGACTGGACTATTGTAACTCATTATTATCAGGCTCCAGCAGTAAGTCGTTAAAGACTCTACAGCTTGTCCAAAATGCCGCAGCACGTGTCCTGACAAGAACAAAGAAAAGAGAGCACATTTCTCCAGTATTAGCTTCGCTACACTGGCTTCCAGTTAAATCTAGAATAGAATTTAAAATTCTCCTCCTCACCTTCAAGGCCCTTAATAATATAGCGCCTTTTTACCTTAAAGAGCTGTTAGTACCTTATAAACCCTCTAGAGCACTCCGCTCCCAGAATTCAGGCTTACTTGTCGTCCCTAAAGTCTCTAAAAGTAGAGTAGGAGCCAGAGCTTTTAGCCATCAAGCCCCTCACTTGTGGAATAATCTACCAATTTCAGTTCGGGAGGCAGACACCATCTGTTTGTTTAAGAGTAGGCTCAAAACCTTTCTTTTTGATAAAGCTTATAGTTAGAGTTAATTAATGAGGCAGAACGTAACTTGCTCTATTTAATGACATATGACACACGGAGCTTCTTTTTCCAGCTTCTCCTTCCTCTTCTCCATCCCTAACCCCTTCCCCGGGGTCCCTTTGCTTTAACACCCGCAGATCCAGGGCCTCTGTGGCCGCACCATGGATTGCTGTTTGTGGTTCGCGCATCGGGGGTCGCAGTGGTGGACCCAGTGTGGCGGATTCTGTGTCGTGTGGGCTGATCGTGGTGCTGGTGGCGGACCCTGTGTCGCGTTGGCACTGGGTAAAGGAGGTGGACCAGGGCCGCGGCGATGGCTCGTGGTGGGTCCTGGTGGGCGGCGGTGGATGGTGACTGAGGACTGGAGTGGCCTCTGGTCTGGATGCTGGATCGTGGTCCTGCTGGTTGCTGACCATGGACTGTGATTGCAGCGGGACTGCATCAATGCCGCTAAAGACTTTAATGATGAATGTTTTTACACGTGGCATCTATTGCACTTCTGTCCGTCCTGGGAGAGGGATCCCTCACATGTGGCTCTCTCTGAGGTTTCTACTTATTTTTACCTGTTAAAATGGTTTTTAGTAGTTTTTCCTCACTCTTGCTGAGGGTTAAGGACAGAGGATGCCACACCCTGTTAAAGCCCTATGAGATGAATGTAATTTGTGAATATGGGCTATACAAATAAAATTTGATTGATTGATTGATTGACAGTCCTAATTTGTAAGATTTTTTAACTGATATTTCATCGTTTTAGCTTTGCAGTCACATTGAGCCTAATTTGGAAAGTGTGGTCCCCCTGTCCATAACCCATATAATGGCTTGCATAATTCATTTTGTTTAAAATGTGCTCAAAGGTAGCAATCACTCCTCTTTCCAGTGTAGTTAATTGAGCCTGGAGATTTATGTCTCTTCACAAAGGGGCCCTCTCTTTTTTTGTTTTTTAATCATTTTTTTATCATGTTCATGTTTACAGTAGTGGGCTATTTCCATGTGCCGTGTGATGGCTTTTAGTGGCGATTACTCTGCTTATGGCAGCCACACAGGAGGTATGCAGGCCACAATTCTAAACATCAATATTCCCTCACAGTTTTGAACAAATTCTTTCTATATTAATCTGACCAGTTAAGTTTTTGGACAGCATTCACTTGTTAGCTTGCTAAGCATATTTCAATTCTGGTCAGCTAGTACTTTACATTACAGGTACCTTCATGGTCAGTTTCACCTCCAGTAACGTGACTTGGATATCCTGGATTAATTGTAGATTGTTGTCTTATTTAACCTGACCTACCAGACTATGGTTACAGGATCTCACATTTCACTCTGACTGTAGCCACATCCATTGGCTACAATCATGTGCGAATGGGCCATCAGAATTGATGGAAGGATGAACTCAGCCAAATAGAGAGAGGTCCTTGAAGAAAAGCTGCATAAGAGTCCACACGAACTGAAAAGGATTTTAACAAAAGCATAAGAACTTTTGTAATATGAGACAATAAAAGTGATCATAAAAAACTAAATTGCAAACAACCAGTGAGTCTTTGTTAATGTTTAGTTTTTTTTGAATTGTTTAAATTGTATACAGTTTCAATATATTTGTTAATTTATTTAGAAAATATTTGGAACATGTTTCCATACAGTGCAGGAGTAGGTTGACAGCTTCTGCTTAACAGACTTTATTGAAGTCCAAGGTCATGTGCTGTGCATTTTTATAGCCTGTCACAATGTCAAAACATGGATTCGATTTACGGACCCTTTCCTGCAATGTGTAAGTTGGTAGGTTGCTCGATATTTAACATGGATAATATGTCTGAAACCAAATATTAACATTATAGCAACTTATCTTACTAAGCTTTGGACTTTCAGTGGAACTATATCTGTAATGTGGCAACATCCCATTGTGGGGAGCTCTAAACTTGAAGAGAATGTAGAATGTCACTATAGTTTGCTTCCACTACAACAAAAATGTTCTCATGACCTGTCTCATGCTGTTGTAGACAAAATGATAAACTAAAAGCTTTTCAGAATTATGTTTTATTGCATCTTTACAACACTTTAAAAGTCATGTGCAGATTTGCCATGGGGACACCTTTGGTTGGTCCAAGAAACCTCCTTAACCCCCTGCAGAGAAAGTTAAGGTAATCCTAAATTTAGGGATTATGTGTGCAACGTTTTGGTTTATTGGCTATACATGTTTTTTGGTGATTCCCATACTCAACTGACACCAATGAATGATGCCTGTCACAAAATGTCACCAGGTCTTACATTTCATTTCTTTTTGGGAGAAACAAGGCCACTCATTCCAACGGGTGTGTTATGAGACTTGCAGTGAGAATGAGCTGCACCTGCACTTTTATATTGCATGTTTAATTATTTTAGTTTGAATGACTGCAACTCATTTAGCGCAGCCTGGTGCATCGTTGAGGTGAGGAGGAGTCAAGAGGACCCGGCGGCTGACTAGATGCTGGCCCTCCGCGAGCACATGTGCACATGTAAGTGCATGTGCAACAGCCACCTCAGTAGGAACATGCAAACCAATGCAAGCAACATTTTTTTCTAAGAAAAACAGACTTCAGTTCAGGGCTGAATGATTAAAAAAATCAACAGTAACCAGTACTGCTACAAAGTTAGGTTAGGTGTCTCGTGCATTATCTTCTCACTTTTAAAATAACAAGATATAAGGCCCATCATTAACATCTATCAGATCCTGCTGAAAACCAAGGTAAAAGATGAGAGTACATTCTTATTTTACAGAGATCATATTGTATAGGAAAATAATATTCACTTTGAGTGCATTCGTTTAACGATTTATATGTTTTTGTTGGGTTGGCAAGAAGTTATAAGTAGACCTTTCTTAGATGAATAAGAATTGAAAAACGTGAAGAACAACGGATGCGAAGGGCTCATGCCTGTGTTCGCCTTGGGCCCCCAAAGTGCTAAATCCGCCACTGTCTCTAGTGATTCCATTTTTTCTTATAAGACATAGAAGAAGAAAATCAAACCTTTTTTTTAGATTTAGTTCATCCCATTTTGACCATGACAAAGAAAATTATATCTTATATTTCGATTTTTGTATTTTATTAAATGAATGTAACCCAGACCCCAGGACTAAAGCAATTTTAATCTACAGTAGAATAGCAAAATTTAAGTTTAGAGGTACCTTTAGGGGAATGTTGCTGTTGTCCCTGGTCACCCAGTTAAAATAATAATTTATAGAAGAATAAAACAATAATAAATGTCTTCTTGCAGTGCAGGTATGGAGTTAGTACGATGTGCGCTCAGGGTTCGGTCGGAAGTCTTGTCAAACATCATATTAGGCGTCTTTGCACATTGTTGAGTCTCATTACGAAGATAAAAACACTAGGCAAGTGACCTACAGTGGGTTGAGCGCAGGGGACGTGCGTGTGTCGCGTCTGTGGAGCAGGGACTCACTGAAGGACGAGTGCATCTGCTGGCTGAGGGGATGCTTTGCGCATGCGCATTGGCTGACCTACAACATCATCATCACTCCAGAAGAAGATGGCGGAGACCGGGAGAGAAGAGCTGGTGATCACAGACGCTGACGCTGACTCAGAGCCACTATATGGAGAAGGGGGCTTAAACATCGTGGTAGGACGATCGCTTCATCTCCGCGAGTGACTCTCAAAACTGCTCGTGTATGTCTTCTCCCATTGCACCTGTATCCAGTTGTGTTGTTGTGTTAAACTTTGTCTCAATGAAAACATATTTATTGGACATCATTTGGGATTATTGTTCGACATTTAAATAGTTGTGTTTTAGAATACTGACGCTTCATATCCCATATCAATGGCGTGTACATGATAACATTCGCTTGTCAAACTGTTTCCTGACATGCCCTCCAGAGGATGTATGGAGAATTACTTCACCAGAAAAATGTCACCAGAGAATAAGTAGGTATGTGGAGCAGTGATTCCAGATGTGTGTCTGTCACTGACGTGTTCAGGTAGTGAGGCAGTAATCCAGATGTGTGTCTGTCACTGACGTGCTCAGGTAGTGGAGCAGTGATCCAGATGTGTGTCTGTCACTGACGTGCTCAGGTAGTGGAGCAGTGTTTCAGATGTGTGTCTGTCCCTGACATGTTCAGGTAGTGGAGCAGTGATCCAGATGTGTGTCTGTCACTGACGTGTTCAGGTAGTGGAGCAGTGATCCAGATGTGTGTCTGTCAATGACGTGTTCAGGTAGTGGAGCAGTGATCCAGATGTGTGTCTGTCACTGACGTGTTCAGGTAGTGGAGCAGTGATCCAGATGTGTGTCTGTCCCTGACGTGTTGAGGTAGTGGAGCAGGGATCCAGATGTTTGTCTGTCACTGACGTGTTCAGGTAGTGGAGCAGGGATCCAGATGTGTGTCTGTCACTGACATGTTCAGGTAGTGGAGCAGTGATCCAGATGTGTGTCTGTCCCTGACGTGTTGAGGTAGTGGAGCAGGGATCCAGATGTTTGTCTGTCACTGACGTGTTCAGGTAGTGGAGCAGGGATCCAGATGTGTGTCTGTCACTGCCGTGTTCAGGTAGTGGAGCAGTGATCCAGATGTTTATTTGTCAGTGATGTTTTTCGTAACATTAGATTACATTTCATTTCATTTAGCTGATGCTTTTATCCAAAGTACATTTCAAAAAAGGTAGTGGAACAGTGATCCAGATGTGTGTCTGTTACTGATGTATGAAGGTGGCGGAGCAGGGCTGCAGTCTGCTGCGCAGGATGGAGATCTGTGTTGCTGAGGCTGAGAAGAGGAGTGGCAAAAATGCAGTGAACATGCAAGAGATGTTCACCGTGTACCTCATCGAAACAAGGTGAGCACAGCATGATCTTCATCAGCCACTATACAGGGAGAGATGCCCTGATGTGTATGCATGTGTACTTCCTCTTGTTTTGGCTCTGTGTTAGATCTGTCTTATGTCTGTACGGGCTCGGCATGTGGCCTATAAATAATAACAACAACAACAATTTTCAGGCGGTATCTTGAAACACAGACTCTATCTCGATATATCTCATAATCTCCCCTGAATGCTTTGATGCATATAATCCCACCAGTGTTATGATGATTTTCGTGCTACACCACACACCACTAGGAAACAATATTTTTGTCAGTAGTGAGCATGGTGTGTTATTTTTGTGTGGCAGTGTGATTTACTACGACACAGACATGTTTGACTTTGTGCTGTAACAACAGTAGAGTTACAATAGTAACAGCAGATTTTAGTCAAACTGTTCTCTCTGTAAATTTAAACCAGCATCTGCAGATGGACTCACAGTACACATCACCTGAATGATATGTACAAATGAGTAAAGACAGAGGAGAAATATGTGTTCTTATAACTCACAACCCCCTCCCAGTGGGTGTGTAAAGGGTTTTTATTACCTTCCTGATGTCTTATCAGGGTGGTCGACTTCGCTGTGGAAGACCCCTGGAGTGTTTTATTGTGTGACCTGTGATCTGTTGCATATCTACATGAGCAGATTGGAGATATCACACACCCTTATCGCTACAAAAACACCTTGACCAAAATACTCTGTGGTTTCAATCTTTTAAGGCCAATGGATGCAGTCGCTGACGGTCGTAATCCAGCCCCCGACTCTCTGTGGAGGAGATACAGTGAATTTGAGCTGCTGCGGAGTTACTTAATTGTTACCTATCCCTACATTGTGATACCTCCTCTGCCTGAGAAGAGGGTGAGTTCCTTGTCTTTCTAACCATCACTTAGACCTTTCTAAAAATGACCAAATTATAACACTGACCCTGTTCAGACCTGATATTAACATTGTTCCTGAGCGCAAATGTGTCCGAAGTGCGTCCTGAGATCCGATGACTCTAACCATAATCGGAGGTGATCTAGGATGCGTGTCGGCCACATTGTTTTTGCCGTGTGAACGCAAACGCTTCTTGGGCCATATTTGAAGGGCAGCCTACTTAGTAGGGTTGGGTTCCATTCACATTTGAACCAATACTGCTACTGTTGAGATATCTATGTTTTACCTGTATCCTATGAATAATATCAGCTGCATAGTCAATATAGTCAATAATGCACAATAAAAAGTATAAACTGTCACTGTAACCTGTGTAACTAAAACAACATGTTTATGATAGTTGGTTACCCAAACATACTGTGAGCCAGACAGGTGGAAACAGGAACTTGTTACCCAGACAATACTTTGAATAAGTTTGAACTGTTTGTTTCTTAGAATGATGTCTAGCGCATTGACTCAAGACGCAGGGTCAGGCACAGGGCACAACCACAGAAAGAGCAACGCAACAGGAACCAGACATATTAACTGACTGGTAACCAAGCACATGAACATGTGACAATTTGATAGGTGAAATACAGTTTGAGGTGAATGTGAGGTGAATAGTCTGCATAGCTGCACATTGAGGAAATGGCATACATTAGACCAGGGGTTTTCAACTGACCACCATTCTGCACGCATGCCTACGTGTGTGTGTGTGTGTGTGTGTGCGTGCATGTGGATAGAAGGAAGTTTCAACATTTGGTTTTCAGTGTTGGTTTTATATAAAAACCTCAAACAAATCTAGAAAAATCTGTGTAATAAACAAAAAAAACGGTTGATTTTTTTCAGTGCTTAAGAATTGAAAACAAAATTAAAATGAAGTTTATACTTCAGAGATGTACTGCATCTCAGAACCATATGTACATCAATATACAACGTTCATGACTTAAATGAACAGACATGTAGCTGACATGTTGAGAGAACGTTAAGGTAACGGTGATCAATAGCAATCAACATAAACTGGGGCTACAACTTAAGAGGGAAGATGACAAAGTAATGCAGAATATGTGACAAATGATAATCATACAATATCACACAAACAATTGAGCCTACTTAAGTTTAACCTCATGATCACCAGCAGCAAATCCATCCTACTGCTAGTGTTGGGGGGGAGGGTGCTGGATGAGTAGTACTTCTGTGTGTATGTGTGTTACTTAGAGCTCTCCTAAGAAATTGTTTCTCAACCAGCGAACGTGGTAAAGTTGACTGTTATTGCAATTAATTGTTTTGGCTATTATGCCAATTTATTTTTCTTATTACAAAGTATTTGTTTTTCATTCTTTTGTTTTATTTAATATTTTCATTATTTATTCTGCCCTTTTGGGCCTTCTTTTTGGGAAAATAAAAAATTCCCATCATGCAAACTACATATCCAAGACCTCCTGAGAGTTTTCTACCTAGCTCAACCGCTCTTCTACATCTACCTTTAACACGCATGCACAAGGGAAAACTACAGGCAGTTTCTAACCCAAAGCCGGTTTCAAGGTTCCCCTCATTACCTTTATATTATTTTAGACATTTTTCTCTTATTTTAGATATTTTTCACGATATTCTAGAGTAATCTGGAAATGTGTTGAAATATCAAAGCGAATTCGCGGGCCTCCTGCAATGTCGTCACGGACCACCAGGGGACAGCGGACCCCGCTAAACATCATTCTAAGAAACAAACAGTTGTAGCATAAGCTTATTCAAAGTATTGTCTGGGTATCTAATTCCTGTTTCCACCTGTCTGGCTCACAGTTTGTTTGAGGAACCAACTGTCATAAACATGTTGTTTTAGTTACACAGGTTACAGTGACAGTTTATACTTTGTATTTTGCATTATTGATTATATTGACTATGCAGCTGATATTATTCATAGGATGCAGGTAAAACATAGATATCTTAACACTACACATCTGTACTTTTCTCACAATTTATAACAAAAGAAATCGTCCAGGGTTTTTCATGCATAGAGAGTTGCGAAGACAAATTTATCTTTCTCTCTGTCCTTCATAGCTGCTCATTCATTCTAAATTCAGCCTGCTCTCGCGCTGACACACACTCACACACACAAACAGTGTAATCGGACGCCTGTGTAAAACTCAGACTAGGTGAAAACAACAGAATCTGTAAACTTCGTTGGCGTAAGAAGATGGCAGGGAGCGTTCGGTTTGGCTCGATATATATTTACATATATACTTTGTTGTCTTGCATACAGGCAGAGTTTGTGTGGCACAAGCTGACTGCAGACAACATGGACCCAGACTTTGTGGAGCGCCGTAGGGTTGGGCTGGAGAACTTTTTAATGCGTGTGGCGTCTCATCAAGTCCTCTCCAATGACAAGATCCTTTACCACTTCCTCACTGAGGTAAGTGGTGTAGCTCAGGGTAAGCGTTAGTGGTTCACATGATTTTGTGTCGTTCAGAAGCTGATCAATAACTGACTTTCTTCACAAATGTGTATGGCAGGAGCATGGCTGGAAAGAAGTGGTGTTTGAGACAGGATTTCAGGCAAAGGTTCTGAACTTTTCTAGCTCCTTTACAACAAAATTGTGAAAGACTTTCAGTGTTCACAAAACTCGACATCTGACTCTTCTCACTCTTTTTCCAGGCAGATTCACGGCTAAGAGCTCTCAGTGCTACCTTCCGGGTGAGAAATACAGATAAGTAAGTTAGTGTTTCCAAACACAATGTAAAGCAGCTTCCAGAGGATGTCAGGAAAATTGGGTCCAGACATTCTCTGGAGATTGCCTGTCACATATGTACATTCTCCACTCAGATTCAATCACAGCAATACAGAAATCTCTGTGTTCTGGTTGAGGGATGGTGCAGTAGGCAGAGGCAGGATGTACCATGTAAATTCTGCAGAGATCATGTGGTTTTGTTGACAGCACTGATACCGGCATTGTAAACACAAAAACCTCTTTTGACATCTTCGTTGGTGTCTTCTGTATTTTTGTTTTAATTTTGTTTTCTTCATGTTTGGGTTTGTTGCATATTAGAGAAGTCATCTACATCACATCTTGCGAAGGATCTCCTGCTGTTTTTCTCACATGGTTACTTTCAGACTTTCTGCTGACTTTTTCCAAGGGGACTCGCCAGAGAAAGTAAACAGAAAGTCTTCAGGCTCTTAAACATTTGGTTTCACATGAACTGAAATTACAATACCAATACTTTTAATGTACACATTGGCTTCACCCAATGTGTACCATTTAAGACCCATTATCAATTAATCTAAATTTTCTCAGCTCTTTAATTCATCATTTTATCAATAAAAAATTATCACATTTAAGAAACTGGAACCATCAAATATTTCAAAATGTGCCTTATAAAGCGCATTTAATGATGTAACAGTTTATCAAAATAATAAAAAAAACTAGGTAGAAAATTATTTGTGTTTATTTTATCTGACGCAGACGCTTCATGGATATGAAACACTACAGCGATGACTTGCAGTCCCACACATCTCAGCTGCTCCGAGCCAGAGCAGTAAGTCTCTTTCACTTCCTTCCTGTCTCTCTCTCTCTCACTCTCTCTCATACACACAGACACACACACACACTTTTATTTAGAAAGTACTTTAATAAGTATTATAGACTGTTACTGTTATTATAAGTGTGTTACAATTTACAAAATATGGTTTTAAATTCATAAATCAGACTACAACAGTAAGTGTGTGACAGTGGTCAGTGCTCTCCACATTGATTTTACATTCATTCAGTTTATACCTGTGTGCTGCACTTAAGGAAAGAGGACAAACTCTGATTATAGCTTTTACCGTATCAAGGTGGCCCCAGAGTTGTCAGCGTCACAATGCATCTAAGAATCAAGAAATGTCCACAGCTCTTGTGCTCACCACTGTGCAGGAGACGTGGAGGAAGGGAGGGTAGAGACTAAGTCCAAGTCTCCACACCTAATATTTCGATTTTTTATTTAATCAATGTATTCGTTGACAGGGAAGCTGTGCACAAACAGGAATGTAATATTAATTTATTTTAAAAAAAGAAATGGAAAACAGCACCCCAGAAAAAGGAGCAACTCCTCATGAGGAATAAAAACGTCAGGGGCTCAAGCACCGTTTAATGTTTATGTGTGCACATGTATACTACCCAGGTAAATGACTGCCGGACTCTGTCCAGAAAACCCTAAAGCTGCAGCACCACTGCTGCTACAGAGCAATGATCACCTGTTTATTTACAGTTTATTAATGTCATGTAGCGAGTGTCCAAATTGCACCAAAGCAATGTTGCACTTCCTTGGGCCCTACACATCCAAGGTGTGGGGATATGAGATATGTAAGCAAAACATGTAGACTGGCAGATGGACAGACAGACATTTCTAGAATTATTAGATGAATTTCTCTTAACGACCTATGTTTAATCCCCCATTCCATATTGTGAAAAACATGTGTATTATATATATTTAGAGCAGGGGTCACTAATAGGTGGATAGGCCTATTACTTTACATAAATACATATTTAAGGTATTACTGGTAAGGTATTGAGGCATGATTACTAGATTGTGTATTAAAATAAACAAAATAAACACTTCTGTCAGCTGCTTGGCTCCAGAGGCTCGGAAGCCAGTCTTAAAATTATCGACATGTTTTATTTGAATACTCACTTTCAGTTATTGTCTGTCTCTCGAAGAGAGTTGCTGATCGACTCTATGGTGTTTTCAAAGTCCATGGGAACTACGGCAGAGTCTTCAGGTGTGACGAGAAGCGTAAGAAAGTGTAAAAAAGGACCTGGGGCCTGTACTACGAAGCAGGAGTTCTCGTTATCATGTTAACTTCATTGGTCTGCTGGTTCTTGACAGGGACAAAATGTTTATAAATACAAAACAGCTGATAAGTGGAATGGTTTTTTTTTCTGCTCAAGATCTTTCAAGTGTCCATTATAGCAGATCTTCAAAAAAATGGAGGGAGGGTTTATCACAATATCTCAATGCATCACAACTTGTTTTTTATTCAGGCACAAAAAATGAGGAGAAATAAAAACGATCGAGACACCATTCAATATTTTCATTATTAAAAATGAATTTTTCAGTCAGACTGAGCTCATCACACATTAACTACTTCTCTGTGCTTTGGCAGCAGAAAATGGCCTGAAATCACGTTTTACTTTTTTGTCAGCATCACATATCCATAGTAGTTGTTCATCATCAAACAAAAAGGAAAATACACACTAAATACCTTTTAATTTTTTTTTAATATTGACAGATTATCTTTAGAATTTTACTTATACCTCATATACCTCATATCGGCCGAAAGATTCTTATCATATCGTATTAAGAACCTTATTCATGGCTGTGATGATGTCATATCACGACTCCGCCTCTATCACATGACCATACTGGTATCTGGATAAGTAAACCCAGGCTATATACAGTAAGA
This sequence comes from Pseudopleuronectes americanus, assembly GCA_038501795.1. Classification (NCBI taxonomy): domain Eukaryota; kingdom Metazoa; phylum Chordata; class Actinopteri; order Pleuronectiformes; family Pleuronectidae; genus Pseudopleuronectes; species Pseudopleuronectes americanus. The sequence continues at coordinate 432,044 of CM076737.1, read as the reverse complement.
GCAGTAATAACAAAACAACTTCCTGCTGAACTTGCTTCGTAGTGCAAGCCCCTGAATGGTTACTTGAGTGTGTGGTGTTTACATTGTCAAGTCAACTGTATAAATACAGCTCATTCAGCATGTCCATAAACCCTTAAATCAGATAAGGACAAATTAAAAGAGGATAATGTTCTTGTGTCTGGGAGCGTGTATGACAGACCCACACTAATGTGCACGCGTGTGTGTGTGTGGGTGCATCAATGTGTTCTCTGCAGTGAGTGGAGTGCCATCGAGAGAGAAATGGGAGATGGACTCCAAAGTGCCGGTCATCATATGGATGCGTGAGTGTTTCTCAGACATTGATTTATTTGTGCCAGAATTGCCACATATGAAGATCACAAATAAGTAGATGTTTTTCTTGATGGTGATTTCTTAAGATCAGCTTGAAGGATCTCAAGTCTGGCTTTTGGGACTTTCTTTAAAATCCGTTTTCAGTTGGACCCAAACATGTAATTCTGTCAAAAACACTTTTTTATTATAAAGACAAGTTGCCTTTTGTCTTTCACTTGCAGATATGCTGCCTCAATAGATGACATCCTAGAGGAAGAGGAACATTATGCAGACCAGCTGAAAGAATATCTCTTTTATGCTGAAGCGCTGAGGTAAGATATTTTCACCCAGTTGTGTCTTTTATTGCACCTGAATAAGCCAATTAAGAAATGAGATGCCAAAATGACATAGTAAACATAAGGAGTTATATCTGAAAGATGTTTCTGTAAGGGGCTGTAGTTAGATATACGTTTGTCTGGATGGTGTGCTTTTGGATGGATCCAAGTGGTGAAGGGAAATTGTAGTCATGGGATCACTAGCTGAGATGGCTTGTGGATGGACAATTAATGCAGATCATTATTATTGTTTTGCTTCACACCTTCAATGTTGTAAAGGTGGCACATAACACTGCAGGATTTGTCACTAGTACAAAACTACTGTGAACTAGAGGTTGTGTTCCTCATTTATGAGGAGCTGATCTGGATCACAGAATAAGTATTTGTCTTTTGTGAGAAGGTATAATAAGTGGATGAATATATCATCAGGTGTTAAGCAAATGACACCACTGCACTTCAGAGTGCTGTACCTGTTGATGAATAATGAAAATTGTATTTAAAATCTTAAATTTGGCTACAAATGTGTCTTCTGTGTTTGGAATTTGTATTTAATTCCCTGGTGATCAATTCAATGATATCAAAGTATTTAATAAATGATCAAGAAAACAATTTACAGCTAATAGATTTGAACACAAACAGAGTTAATAAGCAAACACTTGGCCAAGCGGGGCAGAAATATCAAAACCACTGCAGGTTTCAAGAATCTGACAAATGGCAGGTGAGATGTGACAGCTTTTATGCACAGCTCAAGGGGTTCTGTTGTGTATTCATTTAAGACTAAAACATGTTGGTGTGTGTGTTTGAAACAAAAGGACAGGACTAGATTGAGGATTCTTGTCCTTTTGACTCTCAGACCATCTCAGGGTAATGTCTTCCAGATGGTTACCAGATTGCCTGCATCCTCAGGAAAGGGATGTGCTCTTATCTAATTAGAAGGGCCATCTGGGATGTGTTAAAGCAGAGGTCATGGGTGGTACCAACACTCCCTATATATGTGTGCCTTTGACCATTGCGAGGTAGATTACACTATTGGCTTGTGTGTCTCCGGGTATCTAGATGCTCGTCCTGACTTGTACTTTCTTGTAATAAACTCTATTATACTGAAAATACTCGGTCCTCGGAGTCCTTCTTTCATCATCTACAACTTCAACAACACTCTGCTGCCTGAAAGATACGACAGTTCCACGTCATCCTTCGATATCATGCAGGCAGGACGTGTCCAGTGCTCAGACATTGGCAGAGAATGGGCAAAATTCCCCCCTCTCTCCTGAGTGTATAGACACTGGGCAGAACATCAAACAGTCACAAGGACGTTTAGGTTCCAACTATGCAAACATTGAGTAGAATTTATAAAATGATGTTTTCAGGTCAATCCAACAGAGCATAGCTATGTCAGGAAAGGAGGATCTGTTACATTTTATAAGAGGACAGTTAGATTCAATAATTTCCATGACATCTTCATGCATCACATCTGTTGTCAGTGGCTCTGTTTGTTCTGATGTGTATGATGTGATGCTCTACTGTTGGCAGGGCAGTGTGCAGGAAACACGAGCTGACCCAGTTTGAGCTGGAGGTGTCCTCCCAGGACCTCATCTCGAAGAAGCAACAACGTGAGGAGCTGGCTACAGGGGTACACTTGACTCATGTTCTCCTGATTCGTAGAAGTTTGCTAATGCAGTAAGCCAGGTCCAAGAATGCCAAGTCTCTTAATTAGTTCCAGATGGACGCATTGCTTAAATAGCGTCCGACACTGGATTTGAGCACAAACAGAAAACACTTTCTCCATGAGTGTTTGACCATGAGATGAGATTGTTAAAAGCTTACAAGCATATTATCTCTCTTCAGTCTTAAAAAGCCATGGTTGAGTTTGTAATAGATGTCAAACGTCGGTAAGACCTTTAATGAGGAGTGTTTTTGTTTACATCTTTCTCTTTTCCTCATCAGGTAGTACGGACATTCTCCTTCAAAGGAATGACCAACAAGCTTTTTGGGCAAGAGGCACCTGAGCAGAGGGAGGCCAGACTGAAGCTGCTAGAGGAGCTGATAGCAGAGGGTGAAGACACAGTCAAGGAGAAGACAGCCGAGTGCGAGTGAGTGCTGGCACACTGTGAGAGCAGCTCTGTGCTAAAATAAAGAGACATTTTTGATATCTTTTGTGTCTGTTAATCTGATGTGTATCACTGCAGAGAGCATGTCGAAAAGGCGTGGGTGGACATGCAGCGTTTTGAGGAGCAGAAAGACAAAGATCTGAGGGAAGCACTTATCAACTACGCTGTCATGCAGATCAGCATGTGCAAGAAGGTACACAACGGCACACCAGGGCAGCTTTAGGATACAGGAGAACTTGAGTCGTCATGGTCATTAACATGTTTTTCATTTCTTCTCTCCCTGCAGGGAATACAAGTGTGGAGCAATGCCAAAGAGTGTTTCCTCAAGATGTGAAGTTGAAACCATATCCCAAGGTTTTCCTCCCACAGTGATGGGTGCAAAGTGTCCTCTGGTTGAGATGTCTTGTGGACTCAAATGGCAAAGGGAAGAGATTGATCACACAGAGCATCAGGGTTCACAAGTTTTGCTCTAACTTAAATGGGCGATTGAACAAGTTGTGTTATTTCTACTGTACATCAAATTATACAACAAGGTATTCTTCTATAAAGAGTTTGTGGCTATTCATTTTTATGAAACATTTATTAATTTAAATCAGCCGGATGCCCGCTGTTAGGTCCCAGTGTTCCCCTGTACAGGAGTTCCCGACCAGCTCTCGTTTTAAAGGGTCAGAGTCTCAGGCCTCTCAGTCTCAAGAGATTTACTCAAAGAGATATTCACTCACACTTATTTAAGCTGGAGACAAGGAGACACACCTAGCTTCTAACTGCCTACGTCCAAGCGTTCACCCTGCTTCCACTGAAATAGTCTAATTCTGAATAATCTTATGAGAAAAGTTGTATTTCAGTCACGTCTGTTAACGGAAGCTCTCCTCTCATAATCTGAGCACTTGTAAATTGCTAGGAATTGTTTGGTGGCTTTGCAAGCCCCAAGGATCTGTACAAAAATGCTTGGCTAGAGTAACCTTTAAGAATCTGTAAGTTGTTAAAAATCACCAAAGAAATCCATTTACCATCATACTGAGCATAGATTCAATGTCTGCAGCTTCTCTATTAATCAATATCTTTATTACATTTGTTTTAGCAGGGGAAAAGCATACAGCATTAATCAAAATTGAATATTAAAGTTTAAAAGGTAAAAAGTACAAATATAAAAGATAAAAACTTCAGCATACTGTAATTAAATGAATAGCACAATTTAATTATGCTTGGCCAAAGCCACCTCCCATTTCCTACCATGGAGAATTCTGTTGAAAACTCCAAACTCAGTACAAATTCCAATAGTTCTGTATCCACAGAATGAATTGTGTTATCCACAGCTCTGTTACATCCTAACATTTCCCGACACTACATAATAAACATTGATCTAAAACAGCTGTTAGCCAACACACATACACATGCCTATATAGATCTATCTATCTATATAGATAGATCTATATATGGTGGACTTGAACTAAATCCAACAATAGTTTATATATTTTTCTTTGGTTTGAATTACAGGTGTGAAAGTGACCTGAGCCTAATGCACAGATCTATGAAGGTATCTCAAAGTGATCGGTGATACGTGTCGTCTCCCTCCTTGCCACAGTCTTGAGCCGGGCTGTGACATATGATTATTAATACAAAAAAACGTTGTAGTTCTAAAAACATAATGCAAGTGGCATGGGGTGTTTACATTTCTGTATTCATGAATAAATCACAGACCTGACATGTTGATCATATGCAGTGATGTCGAGGGAGGTGGATTGCACTGATTTACATTAAGATGACGCTAGTAGTCATGATACTCATTCTGAGATGATATGTAACTAATGAGAATTTTATTTAAATTTATTGACTGAAACGTTTTTTTGTGTATGTCTTACATATGTTATAGCATTATATTTTGTATTTCCTGTTGCAGATGCTTCCCGCAAATAATCTCTGAGGGTATTTATTGTTATATTTAAATCTTTAATGCAAAATTTTGCATTTATTCTATTTATTTGAATAAACAGACAATTTTTTGTGATGGTTATGTTTTGGTAACTAGAAATTGTCTAATATATCTTTGATGTATTCAAACTTAACACATAAATATGTAATATACCATTCGCTTACAGTCGTCAGAACATCTGAAAATGTTTCTTCTTTTTTTGGCCTTTTTTTTGACCATTTTTTTGTGGTATTTTTATGTATCTCCAAATTTGCTTGGATTTAGAAAACAGCACCCAAATACATGTTGAGCTCCTCTGTAGTAGTTTAATGACTTAACAGAAAATAAATGTGGAAATCAGCGGACTCTGTCTTCTCTGTCTTAGTGTCATTTTTCTCAAGCAGTAACTGCACTGCACTCACCTTCAAAGACACACAGGAAAACACAGTAGCTGCCCACACACCTGCATCTCAGCAGTTAGGCAATGGACAGCACAGTCAGAAAATATGGGCACACGTTCCTTAACGTAAAGCACATTTTCACCGTGATGTATTCATTTTCTCTGGATTTAGACGCTAAAGACAATTGCATTTTTATGAAATAAGGAGATAAATGAGGATGTCCCTTTTGGAGAGCAACTGCAAAGCGGAGAAGAGTCAAAGGCCTCGCTCCAATAGAAGGACATTTCTTCTGATATCTGACTCAAGAGCTGATGCTGTAATTGCTGCTGTTGTGTGATTTTTTACAGCAGGCTGGGTGCATTAAAAAAAAATTGGCTGTAAATGTAAAAAGAGGAAGTGAAATAGAGAAGAGAAAGAGGAGAAGAGAAGTTTAGACAACTACAACAAGCTGGCCTGTTTTTTCTCTTCCATCTTCTTGCGGCGCTCCTCCCCAGAAAAAAAACTGAATAATAAAAGAAGAAATAGAAACTAAATGCGATGAAAGCAGCCAGGTGATAGTGGCTACTGATATCTCAGATGTCACTAATAGATTATCTTTCTCCTGACAGTAGCAAAAAGCCTATGGATACAAGTAATTCAAGTTCACTATTATGTCTAAAGCCTGGAAGCCTCCAATTGCATCTCAAGGGGCTTTATATAACTATGAATTTGCAAATTGTCTATTCCGGAACCACAATTTTACAGCTGCTGATGTAACTCAAGTAAAAACAACAAAAGTAAAAAAAACCTCGCAGTCTCACTTCTGAACAGCCAACCCACTGTGGCACTGTGCAATAACTCTGGACCTTTATAATAACCACTGTACAGTTACTCCCGAAATTATATTATATTATTTATAATATATATTATAATTATATTTACTATTTCACCCTCACTGTATAATTGTAATACGCACACCGGCACTTCTTTTCTTAGACCGTCGCACTGTTCGGACTGTTTGTATTGTTTTGTGATGTGTATTCTGTGTAAGCAACTGAGAGCCACTTTACCAAATCAAAGTTTGTGCAAACTTACTTAGACAATAAACATGATTATGATTATGATATAGCTACCGTCAGTCCGGTTCCCAATCCGATATCAGAATCTAAAACGGGAGATCACATTCATGTGCAATCTACACTTCAAAGTCTATCAAGTGGTTAAATGAAAGTACACATGAAACAAGCTGAAATTGAGCCATTGCAAGACTTTTATGACATTAACATTTTTAAAGATAACACCATTGCCTACAGAATGTAACCACGGCTGAGTACAAAAACAATATCAAGTTAAAAGGGGAAAAGAATAGGATCATATACATATGTATCCATCTCTTTATACATTTATATGCGGAAAAAATGTGTTTAAAATATCAAGCACTTCAAATTCAGATTGTAATCAGAGCATTAACACTTCAGTAAATGGAGGAACTTCATTGTGAGGTAGCTGGAAAAAGAGAATTTCCTTCTGATTGAAAACAACACTACCACAAATAGCTGATATTTTAAATACTAACATATGACACCGTTCGTGAAAACATGCATTCACAGCATTAAAATACAGAATTTACGTACAGAGTCATATACAGCAACAGTTATTAACAACCTGTCCATTGGAACACGAGTGGACAGTGGAACGCTCTCATAGGCTCTTTGAGATCTTTACCTCTTCCTCTCGCTGGTGGAACCTGTTGTAAAAACGGCAGAGAATGAGAGAACAAAAGATTATAGCTGCATCTCAAAATAACAAATGGCGACATTGTACAGTGCATCAGGTGGCTGTAAAACAATTGTTATGCATGGAGCAAATCATGTTTCAGAAAAATCACCTGTCTTTGTGAGCCTTGGCACTTTTTTCCTGCTCTCCAACCATTTGTAACCACCACCAACGTTGGATCCTATAGTAAGAATGGGGATCAAGAAAAAGTTTTACATCAGGCACATTAGAAATAACTTGATGTGATGATGAATTTATGGAAAATTATTGAAAAAAATTGCAATAGAACCCACTTTGTTCTCTTTCAATGTCTCGATTTCTGGCTTTGGTAAAATGTTTAGCTTCAGACATGGTCCTCTTCATCAGGGGAGTTGCAGACTCGTGGGAGTTGCGTCTCTGTTTGGGTACCCTGTCAGGGTGACTCGGTCCTGGCCTTGCTTGTCTCCTCGAGTCACAGTTGGTTCTTGGTAACGAAAGTTGCCTTGAAACCGGTCTGGGTTTTGTTATGCTGGCTTGAACCTTACTCAAAGTTTTCTTTTCAAATGAGTCTTTTTTACTGGTTGCTGTAGGGGTCTTTGGAGCAGGGGTTTCATCTTCACCCTGCCTGTTGACACGTTCTTTTGAAAGTTTCAGGTTATTATTGTGCACTGACTTAACCAAAAGGCGAGGAGTTAAAGGACAAGTACCTGAAGTGGCATCTGCCTTCTTGTCCACAGGACGAAGACGCTTCTCTGGCAACTGTTCAGATAATAGAATGGTTTTTCGAGGCCATGTCTTGGCAGTTCCACAGAGGCGGTTTTCAATTTCTGTTGACTGTCTGTTTTGTTGAGGAGATATAACACCACTGTCTTTCAGAACTGATGGGGGCGTTCTCTCTGTTGCCTTTTCTTTGCTAATCTGATTGTCTTTTAGAGCAACTTTGTCGGACTCAAGGAAAAATGTAACTCTTTTTGAGGTTGTTTGTTTGTTTCTCTTGTGTTGAACATACTCGGAGCGAACTTTAGCTTCAGTCAACTGTCCAGCATTTTTTTCGCAGAGAGACAGGTCAGAGCGTTCAGCAGATGACCTCATTTCTTGGCGCTTTTCTTTAGTAGGTCTATACTCACTGTCCACAATTTCAGGTGAAAGTCTGTTTTGTGTAATACACGACAAAATGGCGCTATTCATAAACGCTGGAGAGATTGATCTCCTGCTGTTCTCCTTTTGGTCGTTTTGGTCACTTTCATCCTCCGTGTCAGAGTCAAGGATAATTACACTCCTGACATTTTGCCCGGTGGTATCCTGTTGAACATGCTTATGACCAGCTTTATTTTCAAGGTGCTTCCCATTTGTTGCTGTACTATGCGATAGCTCAGGACGCTTCAGGACTGGCAAGTCTGCAGTTTCTTTAGTGTCCAAAGTTTCAGGTGGATGTCCTATTTGCTGACCCCATGGGGCATCTCCATAATCCATTGACCCTGAAGAGGGTGATCTCTTACGTTTAGCTTTCTTTTTGCAATTTTGGTCACTTTCATCCTCTGTGTCAGAATCAACAATTATTATGGCTTGTTTTTTTGAATACGTGTGTCTGATGGTCTTGAGTTGGACATTCCTTGAGCTGGCTTTGGCTTCAGTCAACTTTCTAGGTATTTCCATACAGCTCCCATTGTCTAGGCGCCTGCTTTGACCTTTATGCACATTTGTAGCCTCATTATGTTCAGATGCATAATCATCTGTCCCTGGAGGCTGAGGTGCCGAGTAATCACAGCTGTCTTCTGTTTCACTACTGTCACCAGGCTCAGAGAGGAACTGGCCCCTGTTAGATGTATGCGTCTCCCCCTCGAGGACCATTTCATGTTCAGGTGTGCTTCTTCCTGATGCCATCTCAAAACTATTTCCAAATTGTGGAGCTTTAGCTTGTAGAAAGCTCTCAACAGTGTCAAATACCTCCATATTGTAGGAAGCAGAAGCCGTAACTGGTGTGGGAACTGGACAGTCTGTTGGAATCATGTCACGGTGCCCATCTTTGTCTCCACTTTTACTGTCATCTTGCAAAATGATCTCTGGGATGTCCTGGATATCATTTTCTGTTTCAAATATAATGTTTGTGATGGTTATAGGCAAGACTATGAAGTCATCCATCTGATCGTCACTCTCATCTCCATCTTTGAAATCCTCATAGGAAGGACAACATGAAACCGAGTGGTTTGTTTGCACTCCCAGTTGTCTCTCACTGTCACATTTAGGACATAAATGTTCAAAACCATCATCAGTTTCAACAAAGTGTCTTTCTGTATCTAGTAAAATCAGCTTCTCTTCTGAAATGCTTTCAGTCTTTACCTGAGCCTGACCCTGCATGTGTCCATGGCCTTCATTATCAGATAGTGGCTGCTTTTTGTTGTATTCTAGAAAAAACCTCTCTTGAGCTAATCTCCTCTTCTCTGGATTTTCATCTTCACTTATATCTTCATACTGAGGATTTTCAGCACATGGCAGGAAGTTTTGCTCATGCTCTCCGTTTGGAAGTTTTGTCATCACCTGTGACACGTCTTCATAATCTGAAATGTCTTCATATTTTGGATCTTTCAAAAGTTTCCGAGCGTGTGCCAGACTCTTGCTTTCAGGGAGCAGAGGAAGCTCTTGGACGTTGGCAATTTTTTCAGTAACTTCTAGACTCAAATCTGTTTGTGAATGCACAGGACGTGCATCCTCCATCACACATTGATGACTTGCTTGGTTCCACAGCAGTTCACTTTGGTCTTTAGAAATTGACATTACGCTATGAATCTGAATTTGATCAACTGATGAAGTAACCATGGGATGTGCATTTACTTCCTGATCCGTTATATGACAATGTTGATCTTCAGAGGTTTTCCCTCTATTGGGAAATGTGTCTTGGTTTTCATAGAGTACAAGTAATTGGTTTCCAGTTATACCTGAACTTTGCGGATTTAAAGAGGCATCAGTCACACCTTGCGAACTGTCAAAGTCTACTGTCCAACCCACATTGTCAACTGGGTTTAGCCTTGCATCTCCTTCCTCTCTCACCGTCATGTGTTTTGGAGACCAGGAAACACCAGTCACCTTGTGCAATTCCTCCAAAGTCCGGATGATATTTAACCCCACAGATGTGCATTCTTCTTTTGGCTTGTTGCAGTGTTCCTTCTCAGTCAGTTCACCCAAAGTCCTTCCAGGCCTTGATATGAGAACTACTGGACTCTTGTCCTCATTCTTTGTGCCAGTGGCAGCAACTGTCCTCATAAGTTGTAGGTATTCTGTGGATGTAAAGAGAAGAATGTTATCTATATTGCCTGATCATGCATGATCAGGCAATTCAAAACATCAATCACTGTTGATGGTCTCCCAGACCACTAGGATAGTGCTTGGAATCATAATTAGGGCCCCGAGCACAACAGTGCACGTTTAGGAAGTCCGTCATTTTGTATTTCTTGTGGCGTTTTAGTGTGTGTTGAACAGACTATGCGTGGTCCTCATGGAACCGGTCAATCATACACATTCCCATATCTCACTTGTGATGCACCACCAGGTTAATGGTAGATTAACCTGTAAAAGGACAACCATACACAATGTTGAGTAAAGACAAAATCATGGCATCAGAGACTTAAGTCGACAGCTTACTATGGGCTCATTACCACCTCATCCTTCTAATAGTAATGCAGGAGTATTTTTGGAATAAATGGAATTAACATTGGTCTTAAAAAAAATGATGATCCCACCCACACTATCCAGTCAACTGGGAGCTATCAACAATGGAGTTCATTCGTATTTTGCCTGGCCTGGCAATGCACTGATAAGTTACTGCTATTTAACATCATTGTAAAGAATTTGTGATGTGATGCGCCTTTATATAAACAATAATATCTCACCACCAACTTAAAATCCAAAGACTAACATTTCTTGAGCTATTGATGAAATAATAAGGTAACATGGACATTTTTATACTGTTGTTATTTTTGAAAATCAAATTTAACGTTATAATCAATCAATAAAATCCTGACTTTTTATAACATGATCTGTCAATACAATTGGAGATGAAAAAGAGCTTTATATCTACGTAAGAACAATTTCTCTGTGGCCTATATTAAAAGAAGATTTTCCAAGACAGCCAGCCCCCCAAACAGTGCAAAATTAGAAAGCCCATTTCTCCCTTAATTTGGATTCGAAACATGACATTTCGGTCACAGACTTCTTATGTGACCAATCATGTTGAATTCCATTCAGATCCGTGAAAGTGTAACCCAAAATTGTGACAATTAGTTACAGAGTGACCCAATAGTATAAATTCAAAGAATCTACATAGCCACTATTGTCAACCACAATTTTTTACAGAGATTTGTGTACCTGTTGAATGTCTCTCTGATGGAACTGTAGGACAATCACTTGTCTGAATGAACTCAGCATTTACTTTGCTGCCCACTGAACTGTCCACTGGATCTGCCTTTCCAAGTGCAGCAATGCCAAGCTCAGCACTGCTGACACATTGCACCTCTACATGTTGTTGTGTCCCTTTGTCGGAGGATGTGGGGAGGTTTCCAGTGCTTTGGGTTCTTCTGTACTGTTTAACTTCTTTTGCAATATAGTCATGTATTTCAACATCTGTAAGTGGTTTTATTTCTTGGACCGGTGATGGACGAGTTAACTGCTGCTGGTACCGGGGAGTTCTTGAATGTACTCCAATTTGTTCACAGCTGAGAGCATCCAGTGAACTTCTCCCTTGCCGACAATTTATTTTCAGCAAGGCAATGCATTCCTCATCTTGTCCCCCATTATAAACACGTCGTCTCCCAGTGTTTTCATTAGCGCAGCTGCTTTCTGCAGTGTCATGCAGTGATGGATTATAGTCAGGATTAGGGCAGCTGCTTAGTTGGTGCCAACTATTTAAAGATGTCCGTACACTGTCCCCAGGTTTTGGGTGCTGGTATCCAGTACTTGCTGCATTGTTGTGGAGACTTTGGTAATGTTGCCTTGATTGTGCATCGTCTTGCTGCCTCTGAGCTGGACCATCAACGACTCTGAGCTCCTCAGGATCTTGAGGGGCTACCATGTTGATTTGTATTCCAATTACTGGGTGAACCACTGGTGCTGGTGTAACATTGTCACACTAATGCTAGACAGCAGGGTTTGCTCTGGAGAGCTATCTTTCAATTGATGACTTCAGTTCAGCATTTCTCAGGTCTAGGAAAACAAAACAGAAAAAAAAAGTGAGCACATCTGATTTAGCACTCTATGCATAAGAAAAAACAGGAAATAATAACTGAAACTTTGAAATTAGTCATTACAGCATTTCACACATTCATTTAACCTTCAACTAATGTTAAAAGTACCATTTTCCATGATTACTATATAAAGTAGCCATACCAACACACCTGAATACATCCCTTATTTCAGTTTTGCTCAAGCCTGACAAAGACCAAACATCCTCAAGGATAGGTTGTTTTCAGAACACCTACATCCTCATGAATAGATAACATGCCTCTATGATCTGATAACAGAAGAAGAGACAACACTGTATTTTCTTAGTCAAAACTTGGCTCCGTAATGATACTGGTACAGCAGCAATGCTCAAGGTCTGTCCATATTAAATTATAGTTTTTATCAAAAGAAATTACTCAAACTATAGAGTCCATCAACCTACCAAACAGGTTTGCACTGACTCTGACTTTGATTGTCTGACTCACCAGCAGAGAACACTTGCCGATAACTGGGTTAAACATTAACAATTTCTCCGCAACTGAATTACCGCTCTATACTATTGCTCTTCTTAAAGTTAAGGAGAGGTCGACCAACATAGTCTCCCCAGGGTTGAACAATAATAGTGTTCAACAGGGAGAAAACCGAGGTTTCCCTTTGTTGGCACCAAATCCAACTTAGCAAAATCGGACAGTTCTCCTTCACCATTGATAATTGCTTAGTTTTCCCCTCCCTCAACAGTGTGGGTGTCATTATTGATGCGAGCTTAGAAAGATGGTGCTGTCAAGGATGTTACTCCGTATTCTTCTATTTACATAAAATGAATTGTTTTCGCCCGTCTGTCACAACCATAAACTCGTCCAGAACTCGGCCGCTCGCATCATTTCCAGCACCATCTCCATTAATTACATCATTCCTGTCCTTCAGCAGCTTCATTGGCTCCCGGTCGAATACCACATTGTTTTTGAGATTCCGCACCTCACATTTGAAGCCATCCATAATCTTGCTCAACTATACTTTTCTGAACTCCTGCACATTGACACACTCTAATGCAATCTCAGGTCTTCTTCAATCCACTTCACTGTACCACCTGCCGGCTTGACCACCATGGGATCTAGAGCCTCCAGGCACTCTGCTCACGTCCTCTGGAACTGCCTCCCACCTGACATCCATACAATTACTTTTTGAATCCTGTCTCGAAGGCCATCATTTTAAACTGGCATTTTAAGACTGTTTCGGCCAACCTACCTAATATTTAATTTACTGTTAATTCTATTGATCAACCAAAACTAGGAGGAGAGAGCACAGCAGTCCTATATTAAGCTGCTCTGCATTGGCTTCCTGTAACATCTAGAATTTACTTTAAGGTCCTCCTCCTTGTTTACAAGGCCCTTAATGGACAAGGGCCCAGCTTTATTGTCAACTACCTTATTAGCTACATGCCCTCAAGAACACTGAGATCATCTGCTGCAGGTCTACTGAAGGGTCCCAGCAGTAGCCAAAAGAAGATGAAGCCTTTGTCACTTATGCCCCCCAAACTATGGAACACACTACCAAGAGATATAAGGGAAGCCAGCTCACTAGATAGTTTCAAAAGAAAACTTAAAACATGTGTAGAATCTTCACTAGCCTCACGATTCAATTACGATTTAGCAGTCAACGATTCAAATGCACAGCGATGCATTTCAATGGATCACATCCACAGCATTCTATATTGAAGTCCGTTTCTTCTCCTTACTCTTCCAAATGTTGGTGATTCAATAAAACCCAGAAATTCTCATCACACCTTTTCTTACACAATATCTTCACCTCTACAAAAAAAACACCAACTTATAGATCTCTATGATGGTATGAGAAGTGTAACTCGACCATTACTGACATCACTGGCGAAGAAAGCCCAGCGGTGCCTCTACTTCCTCCGCAAACTCAAAAGAGCGAAAGCTCCCACACTCATCCTGAACACTTTCCAGCTGCATCACTGTGTGTGGCAGTAGCTGCACTGACCACAGCAGGAAAAAACTGCAACGCATAGTAAACACAGCCACCTCGATTGTGAGTGACACCAGCCACCCCGCACACGGTCTGTTCAGCCTCCTACCCTCTTGAAGAAGGTATAGGAGCCTCCGTTGCCGCACCACCAGACTCAGAAATAGTTTCATACACCAAGCTGTCAGAAAGCTAAATTCTCTCCCATCACTCTCCCCAGCCATATCCTCCAGTCTGACAGGAAGCTGAAATCCCCTCAAAACACTCAGGACTCTGCAACAAACTCTTGTACTTTTATCACTACGTTTACACTTTAGAGAACCTTATGCTGCTGTACTAAAAAAATCTGTATGTTTACTTAGTATTAGGAAATGTTTTGTGTTATCTGTTGTGCCTGTGCACTTTATATGTTTCACTGTGTGAGAGTGGGAAACGTCGTATCGATTCAGTGTCTGTCTTGAACATGTTAAGAAATTGACAATAAAGCTACTTTATCTTTATCTCTTTAAATAATCCATCAATTCATTGACCTTACGTTATGCTCAAAATGTGTATCCTTATCATTGATGCTAAAACCATTATCTTGATTTACACTTGACAGCTATAGCACTTCTGTCCGTCCTGGGAGAGGGATCCCTCACATGTGGCTCTGTCTGAGGTTTCTACGTTCTTTTTACCCTGTTAAAAGGGTTTTTAGTAGTTTTTCCCTTATTCTTGTTAAAGCCCTATGAGAGAAATTGTGATTTGTGAATATGGGCTATCAAACAAAATTGATTGATAAATTGTATAAATAGACTGACAAACATAAACTTATTGCATTTCATTGTACATGTTCGACAAAAACAGCCAAAGCGCAAAAAAGGGAGTCAATTCAAATGTTAGTTACAGCCCCTTGCAAGTAGAGGGTGCTGCAGCTCCCCATATCCAGCACACGCCCCAGCTGCTATCATTAGCAGGCTGAGAGTTGGTCCTAAACCGACGGTTCATGATTATATTGTGCTTTAGGGATTATTCAATGGGCCGAAGCTCGGGTTTGTCCCGGTCATATTGCATACGTATATCCTTCGGGGTGTAAGCAAGTGGCAACCCGTATAATTCCTAAGTAACGCGGAAGGCATTCAATTCAAAGGACGAACGTTCCGAAACGCTAGTTCCGCCTTTACTACACAAAGCGTGCGTGGGAACTGTTTTAAGGGTTAATACAAGTGCAGTAGTTATATAAGACACATTAAAACGGCACACGCCAACAACCCCTCCAACACTAAACAGTACTTACCGAATGTTCGCATGTCACCTTAAAAGTAATCCAATGCGCTCCTCGTCAACAAAAAACTTTCCTGGTCCCCCACGCGTTTCCACAAATTCGTTGATAGTACTTTTCAACGGCGACATTCCACCTCGTTAAGTTCACTCCGGGACACTTGCAGTTTCGTTATCCGTGAACACTGGGAGCGGCTGTGGTTCGAGATCCCAGAGTCCGACGCATTAGCTGTGGTTCGAAGCGGGCAGAGACAGAGGAGTTGTTGTTTTCTCGACCTGCTCGTGACCATCGCTCCTCACCATAGCCCCTCACCACAGATCCTCACCTCCTCAGAGCTGCCGCAAACACGGTGAGGGAGGAGGCGGCATCGGTCTCCTTATATGGGGTGTTAAGTGAGCTCTGATTGGTGGCCTTTGAGAAAGTACTGTTGTTGTTGAAATAATAATAACAATTAAGAAATTTCCTTGATTTATCTAAATGAACTGGTCTTTACAATTAGTTCAAAATTGGAGTGTGGTATTATCTTTGCAGACGAATGAGATACTCTGGAATTCCATGTGTTTTTGCACGAATAATACAGTGAACAATGAAAGTGACTGACAACTTTCAGCTGGAAAATAAAACTATGGATTAATACTTGTCTAAATTTGAGTTTAGAAAAATATTTTCTATTTTCTAAATAAGACACACAAGACAACTGACATCGCAGAAACAAAGAGAGAACAGACACTGACAGTGGTTCTATAGTGTTGAGATATCTATGTTTTTGTTTTCTACCTTATGAATATATTCTACTATATTTTACCTACATTATATCCTGTGAATCAATATTAGCTGTGTAGTCTATAGAATTAACAATATTACAACTGTTTATTTTATCCTGGAGTGATATATAATTTCTGGACTCAGATACAGGGTCAAACACAGAGTGCAAACATTTGAGTGTTAATCTGACTGCAAAGTGCAATTTGGGAAAAGCGTGAGAAGGGAAATTCATCTTGAGATTTGAGATAATGAAAGCACGGATTCTCAGGAAGGAGAGAGGATGCGCCTGGACTATAACAAAGAACCATTTCATGAATTATTATGGGAAAATCATATGAAATCCTCCTCTTTGCCTTATCTGCTGGGTCTGTAGCAAACTCCCTTACAAGTGATGTGCTTGCAAAAACTGCACCTTGAGAGACAGTATACATCTGGCCAATTGCTGAGTGTCCTGAAGAAAAGAACCGCCTCTTTGCTGCACCCTGTGTCTTTATAATACTGTGGATTTAGGAAGAAAGTGTGCTTCTTCTCGACATGATCCAGTGAACCTGGTGACGTGTCCGGCAGAACCCCAGAGACTCTCTGTAAGTATTTCATTGTTTTACAATAAATGTTCAATTTCCAGAACTTCATGTATAAGTGTCTTATTATTCCTTCTCAAATCCTGGATCAACAAACACGTTTGTCCAATCGCCGGAGGCGAGGTCAAGTTTAGTGCTTGGCGACGACAATAGCAACAATACAAAGAAAGACTTCAGAGGCCCCTATGTCTTCATTAATGGACAAAGACTCACGCTGTAGAGATAGTGTGCCTTAAAAGCAAGTCATTTTTGAATTAAAAAAAGCAGATGTCCAGGCTTTATTACCATAAATTCCCTTTATGCTTTAAAACAATATTCTGTTTATTGAAAAGTTCAGATATTTAATTTTCTCCTTTTGTGTTCTGTGTACCATGTCTCAGTTAAAAATATCTCTCTTCTTTCTTTAAATGGAAGGGGTCTAAGAGACATTGTTTTGGTTTAGCGGATCCGAATGTTTACACATACAGAACATACAGCCGATAGAGTAGGAACACAATATTCTTTACTACAATGAGCAACAACACCGACCCACAAGGCGTCAGCCGAGTCAAGGCCAGTTTATGAAACACCAAATCGAACTGTCTTGGTGGGAAGATTTGTCCAGCAAACTATCAGAGGAGGAGCGTGACTGGGAGTGGCTCCTTGTCACTTCCTGGTTCCAGTGCCAAGAGGCGTGGGACTGGGCCTGTGCACCAACAAGGGAGAACTGAAATGATTTGCAGTGACACCCCTTCATTATTTTAACCAATCAAATTATACCTACTGTTATAATTATTACAAATGCCTTCTGTTTGGCACGACTATTGACTACCCTGTGCCACTGATTTAGCAGAGGCTGTGCATGAGTGCCCATAGCTATGCTGTTAACTTTTCATTGTTTCTAAATAAATACTTGTTGAATCAGACCAGACCTGCTCTTCTCATTTTGGGATAAAAGAACACAACACTTCCAATGAAATAGTCAGAAACTTGGGAGTGATCTTCAATCCTGATTTGTCCTTTATGTCTCACTTAAAACCAATTTCTAGGAACGAAGTTTTCCAATTGCGTAACAACTAAAAAATCAGATATGTCCTTTCTCGAAAAGATGCAGAAAAACTAGTCCACGCCTTTGTTACATCCAGACTTGAATATTGTAAATCCTTATTATCAGGCTCCAGCAGTAAGTCGATAAAGACTCTGCAGCTTGTCCAAAATGCCAAGAACCAAGAAAAGAGTCCACATTTCTCCTGTATTAGCTTCATTACACTGGCCTCCGGTTAAATCTAGAATAGAATTCAAAATTCTCCTCCTCACCCTGTAGCACCCCTTGTTGTAAAATTACAACGTTACCTTTAACCATCCTAAAAAACAATCTGGCTTTTTTTTTCTTGTTTTTTTACCACATTTACATAGTCATTGGGTCCTATTGTTCAGTCTCACAATGTTATTGGATCGTACATTTGTTTATAAGTGACGCCTTCTGGCCATGAACTCACACAACCTCTCAAGGTTTCCTTCGAACAACATCTATTGGTTTCATTGGACTGGATTCATCAGATGCATGTAAGTAAAATGTCTTTTATATTTTTTTTGGGATGTTATTATAATGTCTAGAGCATGTACATATGTAGTTAGTGTGGAATAGATGCATCAAATTTCTTTTAGAGCTTATTATATAATTGTTGCAATTATACAACACTGGGTGAATGTGGTAGTCAAAATAGCTGGCTTGTTGCAGTGGGCTCAAACAGGTTGTGTTCCCTCCACTACACCACTGCCTGAAACATAGTATTTTCTTTATACATGGATAGTATACATTCTACCCTTGTGTTGTGTTCTGGTCAAATTTGACTGATTTAAAAGTTTTATCTCTAAAAAATGTAGTTAATTTGATCAGCCTGACCTAAAATTCCATGACTTTGTCCATGGAACAATTCAGTTCTGGGGACAGGAATGTTCCTGAATGTGGGGTGTGGATGTAAGTGGGGGGGATGCATGTTTTCCTTTTAGTATGATAATTAGAGCCATTAAACCATTTACATTTACATTTACATTTAGGGAATTTAGCAGACGCTTTTGTCCAAAGCGACTTACCAGGCAGACAGTATTGTCTGCATGGAAAACATTTCTACCCTGAGCACTTGGTCCACCACCCTATCTATTCCTTCAGGTTATGTACTACAATATATAAAACATATATTCATGTTAATTAATTGATATTTTATTTTCAGAATGCCACCAGCAAGGAGAGAGCCGCGATACACGGTGCAGGATGTTATTGACCTGGTCCAAAATGGAGAGAGTGAGGTTGAGATTGAAATCAGTGACACAGATGAGAGTGATGAAGACTCCGATGAAGATGTCTGTAAAGAAGTGGACAAAGAAAACCAACCACCCATGGTCTGTCCAGCTGATAATTACGTGGACATCGAGCCAAAAACAAGGAAACACACCATGCCCCGTGACAGGTATCGCTGGCTGAAAAAAGATTTCATCAGTCCCAACACAGATTTTTCTGGTCTGGATATCACAGCAGATGACATTTCCCTCCACACACCATTGGAATACTATTTGGGTCTTACAGGGTTAACCCTGTAAGACCCAAATATAGAAAAACCTAAAAAAAAATTTGCCACCATTATAAATCAAAGAGTTGATAGATCCCTATCAACCAGCTAGAGCACTGTGCTCCCAGAATTCAGGCTTACTTGTCATCCCTAAAGTCTCTAAAAGTAGAGTAGGAGCCAGAGCTTTCAGCTATCAAATTCCTCTCCTCTGGAATCATCTCTCATTTTCAGTTCGGGAGGCAGACACTCTCTGTATGTTTAACAGTAGGCTTAAAACCTTCCTCTACGATAAACCTTATAGTTAGAGCCGGTCCAGGCTTGTCTTAGACCTGCTCTTAGTTATGCTGCTATAGGTCTAGAATGTCGGGGTACACACGAAACATGGAGCTTCTTATCTCCTTCCTCTTCTCACTCCTGGATTATGATGGTGGATCGCGTATCAGAGTTTGTGATCGTAACGGTGGACTACACAAATAAAATTTGATTGATTAATTGATTGATTGATCCTGCAAAGGGAAAAATGCTTATATTATTTTTCTGCAAGAAACTTACCTGAAGATTAAAGATATTGTGTTTTGGTCTGAACAATTGGAATAAGAAGCTTATTTCAGTCATGGCACTTGACAGTCATCAGGGGTTACCATTCTACCTATAAAACTTTCAAGAGCATTGTTACCTATATAGAAGATATTCATGGTCATTGGATGATTCTTATGCTGATCCTTGATTATTTGAAATTCATAATAATCCATTTATATTTATACAACAACAAACAGGAAAACAAAAAACATTACGTGACATTTAGATCATTATCATCAAAATATCACCCGCAACTGATAATGTTATAATTGGAGGTGATCTCAACTAAGTTCATGAAGAATTTTATCCTTAAAATCCTTTGAGACACTTTGCAAGCCACCCAAATACAATATTTACTCACATTAACATGAAAAAAGTGTAACTTATGCATAGAGATATTTAAATCCAGCTAGACCCAAATATTCATGGTTCAGCTCAAATCACAATTTAAAATTCTAGAATTGACTACTGATGCAAACCACTTATTAGGGTATAAAATCAACTGTGATATTGCCCCGTGATGGAAATCTGGAAATACAAGAGGCTGGAAACAACATAGTTATCTACGTGTGTTTAATAAGGGGCTTTCTGCAGAAAGGATCAACACAGAGAACCCACAAGGATCTGAGAGTGAAGATAGAGTCAAATACATCAATCTTATATAGGAGGACAAGGCTTTTTGCCTGAGCCAGTTCAGACTGGTTATGTAAGGTAGTTTAAGACAGGAACCAAAGCACAGGAATAAATAATTTGCATTAATTTCCATTGGGTTCTTTGGAGAGTCAATAAGTAATGGAAAGGTCAAACAGGTATATAGAAAGGTCATACAGGTTTCAGGTCAAAACATTTCAGGTCATGGAGTCTTAGACAGGTATGCAAAAAGTGACTCTTCAACGGAGTGTGCACTAGTGAATCCTTGCAAGGAACAATTACACCTGCTCTTAATAGAGAATTGAAAACTGGTGTAATACTATCGATGGCTTTCTGTTTCAGTAGATATTGTCAGATCATGTTGTGAACCATAGGTTCCATGTTTTAATTAACCCCCCATCATACCTTAGCCCTTAAAATGTTGTTTGTGTAATGTAAATATACATATGCATATTGGGCATTGGTATGTCTAGTACCAGTTAAACAACCTTGAAAGTGTGAACAACAGATGTAAATCCTTTTTCTAAACACTTTCAAAAATAAATTATAGTTAACCACAGGATCTGATATCTTTTCCCAAATGTCAGCATTGACACATTTTTGTATCCACGTCCCCAAGTCTTGCCATTCATAATTTTTGTGTTTTTACAGCAGGACATGTGAGTGTGAACCAGGAACATCAAAAAAGGAAAGCATCATCTGAACATCTGTGAAGGTAGGGAGAGGATGACTTATTTTCTGGTTTGGATAAAATTACAGAAGTAAAGTGACAAAGCAAATGAAATAGTTGGTAATAATCATATTCTTCCAACAGACTTCGGCAACTGTGGAAAAAAACTATTTTCTGCTAGAAAAAGCAAGCAGAACCAGACTCAGTGTGCTTCATTTGCTTCAACCTGTTGGGCTGAGAAGAGAAACATTAAGAAGAAGAGAAGTGGGTGGGCAAGAGGGGAGAGAAGAGAGGGGGGCCAAGGGGGAGGGGGAGAGAGAGCGAGACCGGTTGCTAATTTATAACCGCTGTGTACACATCTTTCAGACCCCATTTTTTACTGTGGTAGAAATCTGGAGATACAAGAGGCTGGAAACAACCAAGTTATCAACATGTATTTAATAAGGGGCTTTCTGCAGAAACGATCAACACACCAAGAGTCCTAAGGATCTCAGAGTGAATATGCAGAACAGTCAAAAGCACAGGTCTTATATAGCAGGATTTAGGGCTGTCTCTCTGAGCAAATCCAGACTGGTTCCATAAGTGGGGGAAGGATAGAAATCCAAACCTTAACAGCTGATTCTCATGTGTTTCCTTAGGTGATAAGAAGACATACACTCCTTCCTTTGATGGGTAATTAAGTCACAAAAGGTCTCACTCTATTCACGTCATAAACAGTTCCGACCACAAAACAGCTCAAGTCATAAACATTTGGTGCACACGCACACCTCTAGTATGAATCATAGCACTCTTTTATAAATGAGACTCCTGAAGAAGATTGTTTTTATATTTTTCTATAAATTATGAATAATAACAGGTTCTGGAATTCTTAAAGGCAAAAATGATTCTAGACTGGTGGAACTCAACTTTTCAACTTCTTTGATGTCTTTGAAGTGAGCTAATCTCCTCTGATTTACTACCATGTTTTTCAAATGTCGTTTTAAGGATTGTCTGCAATGAGGCTGCTATACTAAAAAAAAGTCACAAAGGAGTGAGGATTTGTTGTTTGTTTCGCTCCCTGTGTTGTACTGACACATGGCTGTAGAGCAAATATCAGATAAATTATATCCCAAAATTTGTTTATGGTATTATCTGATAAAAAATAATGATTTTTTTATTCAAATTCAGTCAAGAAGGGGTTTTGGGGTAAATATTCCCTTTTCAATTTCTATGCCTGAATTTGATGAACATGATCGAAACATTTTTTTACATGTTAAATAAAACAGGCAGAATCTATAAGTGGATAAAATGTAGAACTAATGATCAACATCTAAATTAATGTTGAAATCACCCACGACAATGACGTTATCTGTGCAAAGCATTGAATTTCCCATGGGATTAATAAAGTATCCATCTATCTATCTATATATAATGACTAATTTAACAGTTTTCTTGGATTTGCAGCTTGGACGAACAAGGTTGAGGCTTTCAAATGAGCTATAACATCCTTTGGGTTAAGGGTTATTTGAAAAGTCCTTTTTAAATATTGCTGTGACTAGAGAACACTAAAGAAGCACTAAGTATTTGGAACAACCAGAATCATTTATGATAAAACTCTTGATTTTATTGCTTCTCATTTGTACAGCAGTGTATGGTTTCTAACTGGGTTTATAGCAATAGAACTTTGAAATCATTGAATTGGCATGAAACAAAAGGCAACTTGATTAATGAGGGATGGAGCTGAAAAGCCAACCTTTTTCATTAGTTCTTAAAATCAAAAGGAGGGAAAGGAGAAGGTAAAATAAGAATGAATTGAAACAATCAGATAAACCAGTTACAGAGCAAATGACACAGAGAAGGAAAATACTTAAACACAAATGTATGTCTATATGTATGTATGTCTAAAAAAACAGAGAGAACAAAAACGACAAGCACATCACTTGGCACTGATTGGGAGTTGATTATATGATTTTTGTGACTGGGCAGTGCTCGGGCTGATCCAGGAACAGCGTCTGGAACATGTGGTTGTAGAAGGATGGATGGTACAGGCAGGCTCGAGTGCAGTCTGGGCTGAAATTCACCTCTAAGATCTGTGGTTGCATGATCCGCTCACCTGACCCAGAAACACATTAGAATTAGAATTAAATGATTGATGATTAGGGTGATAACAAACAATACAACATTGTCCCATACAAAGACATTCTCAGGTGACAACACTGTGTAAAATGGTCTGTATTTATAAATAGTGCTTTTTTCTAGTCTTGATGACCACTCAAAGTGCTTTACAGTATAGTTATTGCCATTCAGACACACTTTCATAGAGTGCATCTATGTACAGCACATGCTGTATGAGAAGGGGCAATTTTGGGGTTCAGTATCTTGCCCAAGGACACTTAAGCATGTGGAATGGGTAAGACTGGGATCAAACTGCCGACCTTCGGTCTAGAGGACGAGGACGACTGCTCTACCCCCTCAGCCGCCCCTGTGTGTGTTTGTGTATTTATAAATACAGTATACACAAAGATAAACATGTACACCCAAATGGATATTGGGAAAATATAGGGTGACACATTTCATTTCATTTATTCACCTATTTATTCTCTGTAAGTGCTGAGATGCCTCTCTGTTTATATCACCATGTAGTATAGAGCAAATGCTTACCATTGTCTCCTGTACTCCACTTCAGCATGACATCTACAGCATATATGGCCCGGGACGATGGGTAGGAGCCAATTCCATATGGAGCTGGTCTAGAGGAGGCTGCCTGGAAAAGCTCCCTGAAAGATTTAAACAACTCTGCCTACAAGAGGCAGTGACAGAAAGAAATAGAAGACACAGGATAAGAGCAAAGAAAAGTGTAATTTAAACAAGGATGCAAGGACGCCCACATTTCGTGGTTTAGAAGGAGATGACTGCATGTTTCTGAGCGTATAATGTAAATGAGTATGCCTCGTGCCTAAATATCAGGTCAGAGATCATTCCCTAGGGGGAGAGAACTAAGCAGAAACTCATAGAGGAGATTCTGAGAATCCGAAGAAACACGTCCTTCTAGTTTATGCCCATGTTAAAGGGATCTATTAGCTGAATATAGCACACAGGAGTTACAACCCTGAAGTTAAAACTGGATCTCACGTTCAATAAGTTCCTAGAATCTTGTGCAAATGAAAAGGGATGAAATGTTTACACTTACTTCCACCTCCTTCCATGGATGCTGTGGGTTCTGCTTCTCAAACTCTGGGATGAACTCGTCATAGTGCACCTTCCATCAGAAGAACAGTGATGACTTATTACCACACTTAGAACAATTACCATTTTAATAAATACAGATCCTACCGACTAAAGAGCTATGAAATAGATGTAATAAATTAAAGCATACCTGCTTAAGCTCTACACCCTCTGCATAGTTCATAACGGTGAAGTGCTTTTGGTAATCATCAAAATGGTTCAAGAGGAAAGGCCTAAAAAAGAAAACACAAAGATTTAGCAGATCGTCGAGTTGTGGGAATTTCTAGATTCTTAGATGCATCGAGATGCGGATATGGGGGGACTCTGCATTTATGCAGTGACAGAACATCATCGACTCATGTTTAACACTAGTTTCATTTGGTTAAAACGCTGAATAATTATGACCACTGCTGCTGCTTCAGGATGAAGACAAACTGACATAAGAAGGTCCCGTCGTCCTGAACTGTGTCGGAGTCCCCTGTCTGAATCTGCTATCTCCACACTCCTCCGCTCACCTGCCCTCTACTTTACCACTAAACAACACTAATCAGAAATTACTAGGACACACGTACAATACAAGGTTTACAAGGATCATTTAAAAAAGCACCCTTTTTACTCTGTCTAAAACAGCCCTCCTCAGAGTGACCTGTTTTGAGTGCCTGTTCCTTTAAAAGCAAATTAGCCAGTTCCCCCCTCCACCCTCTCCCCTCCTCCCTCGTCCATGAGATACGAGCGCCCTGATTTTTGGCTATCCATTACCTCTGTAGAAATATGGCTACTGAAGACGAAGATACAATCTTGCAACCATATTGTTTTCAACCAGAGTCTGCATTCACATTATGTACAGATCTGTGCAGATCTGTGCAGCCCACCACAGCGCATCTTGGGTGCTTAATTTGCTACATGCTGCTAGCTAGCTATTCCAGGTGTATACGAGGGTTGCAAAAATTAATTGAAGTGCTTTGGCAAATATCGTATCTATAATGAGTGTGCGGGCCAAGGCCATGTAAGAGAGACTCCCATTTCATTGTGACGAGAGACTGATAAGGAAGCTCATTCGCAGTCACTCAAGCATGATGTTTCTGACATAGAGGAACCATAACAAATTGCGGGAGTTGTTTTTGTTTGAGTTTTTGGGTTGGTAGACATGCCAGATACCCAAATTAACGTTTAGAAGCGCTAAAAAAGTGGAATTTTCATAATTTGTCCCCTTTAGTAAACGAGCACACATACACTCCTGCAAATAGGAGAGAAACTCTTCCCACAGATTATCACACAACTAATGAGTCTAGTGTAGATGCACAGACTTGAAATATAACCCTCAGGATACACATTTCTATTTTAAATTAGCAAAATCAGCTAAAAAACATGGGAGCGATCAACCAATTAAAAATTATAGTTCGTAACTCAAACAATTTGTCCAATCATCACATATATTGTTATGCTATCTTCATAAATAACTTTAAATGAATGGGGGAGGTATTAAAACACAATTTTTAAAAGCAATCAAAACTGTACCTGTTAGCAAAACGCAACCAGAAGACATTGTAGACATAAAGATACAGAGGCTCCACAGAGCGCAGCATCAGCATGTAGCGAATGTCAAACTTCACCAATCCCACCTCCTCTCTATTATACAGTACCGGATCTTCAAGGTACTTGCACACTACCTGGAAAAACAGGACAAACAAAAAAAGTATAAACCTGGCAAATAAAATGACACAGCTTATTTACTAAATACATTGAAATATATCATATTTGTATGCTAATGTGTAGTAAGCGTTGATAGGAGAACAACTTTTTTTATGATAAGTTCGACTGTTGACTCTTGGAAAGAAACCTCGCTGAAGATTTGATCAACATCTGAAGAATTGATGCCTTTTCCAAATGGAGCTATGCTCCTGAACTGACTGATGGTCTTGGAGTTTGGCACTTTGGGTATGAAGACTGCGCTGCCCTTTTATGATGTAATTATTCCTTTGGTCCGACGTTATTCTCAAAAGAGTGCAGAGAACCGACATCAAGTTCTTACACAGCCATTGGGCCCTGGTGCTGATGATGATCTTGCACGCTGGAGGACTTGCTTTCTGAGTTTAAGTTGTGATGGGTCAAACAGACCAGACAAAAAAGTCAGTCACTCTTGTTTTTAACACTGGACATGGGTGTGCGTTGAAGTGATGAGCAAGTGGACACAGGAACAAGTACGTAATGTTTGCAGAGAGCACCCGTGTGGCAGCTTTGTTCAGGGGAATGCCATCTGCACCGAAGAGGTTGAAATTGCCCTACATCAAAGCCAAAAGTAGGCGTTGGGCTTGAGATAATCTGTTATGGAAGTTGGATCACTTCGGGCCATCACTTATCAATGTCATTTGAGCCTACAATCCTGTAACAAACACCAAATGCCATCCAACAAGACCCAGACTTAAACAACCAGGCTAAAACAAAAGCAGTGTGTCAAATGAACTTACATGAACTGAAGGCATTTGTGATGCATTGTGAGGTCTTAGGCTAATTGGTTTCATGGTGTCTGTATGTGTGTTGGTACCTTTGGTGTACTCTCCCTCTGTCTGATGATGTAGTTAAGGTTGTTGGTGATGTGTGTGTCCAGTCCACGGGCCAAGTTCCAAGGCTTACAGATCCAATGGTTATCCTCTCCGCTGAAAGATACACCCAGACAATGTACCTGCATGTAGCCAGGCAAGCATCTACTTTGTTGAGCGCAGTCAGACTAGGACTGGGTTAAATGGACCAAAAGTCATTCTATCTTCTCCTCAGGAGACATGCACACATGAGCACAGCTTTTTAGCATTATAAATGGTACTGCTTTCTTATACCTAATTAGAAAATACATCAATGTACTGTAAAAAGTTAATGTACTGCCCAGCCCTTAGATCAGACCACCAACTTGTACAAAGGCAACATGTTTGGTTATATCAAAGAACTCTACACATTTGTTCACATTAGGTTAATATAAAAAAAACTAAAACCATTGTTGTCTCAGTTGATAATGCTTGATGAACTTTGGAAGTTCTGTATGGAGGTTGAAGGTCTCTGGTAGCCAATCAGGTCCGGTTCCACTTTTTACTCTGCGGGCAACAGCAGCCATGCAGTCCTTCACAGTAATGATGTTCTCACAGGGGAATTGGTTGAGCATCACATGCGGTCTCTCCTCACTCAGTTTTCTGTCAGAGAAATGTTTTTTAAATACAAATTTATGATGATTGAAAAACGTCATTGTGTTCTATACAGGGATATGGGAGTAAAAGTGAGACAAAGTAGGGCAGGGCAGTTTCACATCAGTCGATATTAATACATCCTGCGATATAAAACAAATAACCAGAATTTTTGTAATTCTCTTTTTTGTATGAAACGTATTTTGTAATGAAACGTATTTTACCTGCTCTTTCAATCATCCTGTGCTACTAAACTTTACTTATAACATGTCATACAAACCACTACAGTGAAAAGGTGTATATAATGTACATACAATTTTGTAGATAAAATAAAAATAAAAATCTATGCCTTTTTCTATTGCTTTATCCTCTTGTTGGCCTCAACCCGGCATGCCTGCTGCTTTAACATCTGAAATTCCCCCAGTGTGTGGTTCTATAAAGTTCTATCTCACTTGTTGACCAGCATTACTCTGCTGGTCAACAAGTAAATGGTAAATGGATTTGCATTTATATAGCGCTTTTCTAGTCTTGATGACCACTCAAAGCGCTTTACATTACAGTTTCACATTCACCCATTCACACACACATTCATACAGTGCATCTATCCCAGCACTTTTGTTATTCTAAGGGGGGGGGCCATTCAGGGTTCAGCATCTTGCCCAAGGACACTTCGGCATGCAGATGGTTCAGACTGGGAATCGAACCGCCGACCTTCAGGTTGGAGGACGACCACTCTACCCCTCAGCCACAGCCGCAAGTGACTCTGCTCCTATGATGTTTTGTAATCACTCACACGTAGAACTGAACTTTATTATTTATGTTCCTGGATAAACAGGGTGTCTATAAGACAAATTGTGATTTGTGAATATGGGCTATATAATTCGATTTGATGGATGATTGATTCTTCTGCAACATTAAGTTAAAACACAGCGTTACGTCTTAATCTGTGGGAGGAACTTCAGTCTGCAGGAGTGTGTGTGCGTGCTTGTGTGTGTGTCAGTCTTCACACACAAACGGATATCATTTTTGTTTATGCCATTGAAATGTCTTTGCCTGTATGTGTACATGTTGTGTGCGTGTTGCTTGGTTTCTGACCTATAATCTTTGATGTGATCATAGGCCCAAATAATATCAGCTTGCTCCTCTTCCTCCGTCAGCTGGAACTGCGGATGTGTCAGGTTTTGTCTTACTTGTGACATTTCAGTGTAAACTCTGAAAAAAAAAGCAGAGAAACGGTGTAATATGAGGAAAACCAGTAGGACAACAGGCACAAGAGGAGAGAGACACTGTCATGTGATAGATTCCAAAAACTGCAAAAAGTCCTGCTACAGGATTGCAGCCCATAAATACAATTAAAAGTGAAGCTCAGTCCTGGGTCCTGTCTCAGAAAGCATGTTTAAAAACCTGACCTAAAGAACTCAACAGTTTTGGGTTTAGGAACAGGCTATTAAAATAAGTTTACTCAACTCAGAGTTAATTAGGAGAGGCCCTGCGGCAATTAAAAGCTGCAGGGCAACAAAAATGTAACCCCCCACTTTTTCCCAGTGGAAATGTAAATATACTAATGAGTAGATTATGACCATATAGTAGAGAAAAAAAGGAAAAGTTTTGGCAAAGTGTGTCTGTGTTGCTTATGTTCAATTTATAAAAAGGTGCAACCCAACAGGCATAACATTTTCTTAGCAGCAACTGAAGTTGAAATATAGAAATATAGTCCAAATACAATATTATGTATTACTAGCCGTTGTGATGTTAAGCTTACCGTACTTAACAAAACATTCAGTTGCATTTGGCACCTTTTGCATCACAGAACAATGGAAATTACAATGAAGGAGCCCTTGCACCCATGTCCACACTCTAACTTGACTATGTAAGAACCACAATACAATGGAACTAGGCAACCTGAACTGTAAATTACTTTCTGGTGTTCCTACAGTTCCCTGTAAAGCAGCAGAAGAAGATATAAAGAAATTCAAAAATTAGACTGAGAAATGGAACACAAGGCCGAAAACGCAAAAGACAAATAGAAAATACAACATATAAAAAGGTAGGTAAGGTGCTCCAGGTGAATAACTTCACTGAACTTTAAAAATATATTCTATACAGCTGCAATTGCACTTGCAGGAAATAAAGAAGGTGATAGGCCAATCAGAATCAGCACTTTTCAAAAACAAGTTTACGAAGTGCTTCACAAACATAGAAGACATAAGAAATCTTGTTAAAAGCCATATTATAGAAATTTGTTTTTAAACGAGATTTAAAGAGGACAACAAGGTAGCTAGACTGATGGAAGACGTTCATGTTTTTGTCTGCATGAGTGTTTACATCAATTTCCGACTTGGAAACAACTGTATATTGTTCATTATATTATTAAAAATAAAGTTTTTGTCCTGGCAGTGGTTATCATGGCTTACTATTAAAGGGAAACATTGTATTATATATATTTCCAAATCATGTTAGCTACAGAATGTATACTATATTTACTACGGCAAAAACATTCCATGTAAATGAGGCAACATTTACTAAGAAGTTCATGAACCAACTGACTGATACAACAATTAATCAACATTTGCTGGAAATGCGTCAAGTATTATATTTGGTTCTTGGAGAACTCAAACATTATGAATGAATATTTTGTCTATCTGTGACTTTCCCATTTTCTAATCACTTTTACAACATATTGCCACTGATTAAACTGTTGAGGACCTGGATAACTGTCAGAAGTGCACTTCTGACAGTTACATATTGCTTACATATTTTGTTTACAATATCTGTGCATGCATTTAGTGGAGGACAGCAGAGTTTAGTCTTACCTAAGGATTTTGTCCTTGGGCACAGTGAAGGGTTGGATTTCCACTGGAAACTGCTCCTTGTTTTCTCGTGAAATCATCTGGAGAAACACAGACCAGTTAAGACTCAAAAGAAGGAATATATTTAATTAAAACAAATTCTAGCCATCTATTCAGGTCGTTTTCATAAAAAATATGAATTTATCAAATGATCCATATCACACTCCAGTTATTATCTTACCTATGAACAAAAACAAACAGAAACTTCCCTAAAAAACATTCTGCACATTAATTAATTCATCTTAAATTTTGGAAGGGATTGAAATGGAAAATAGTACAATTTCTTTGTATGATGACAATGTAAAGATCTTGAATCACATCAATAGTTTTCACCTCATAGTACGAGTCCGGGGGTTCAGTAGTGGTACTGCTGACCCCTTCTAGATCAGTAGGGATCCATGGTAACAGTCGGCATCGCCTCACCAGGGGGTTTGTCTCCCCATATGTGTAATCACGGGTTACTTCATCTGTGGAAACAGTAAGATGGTACAGATGACACAATTCTGCTGTGTGGAAATGTTGCTTCATTTGGTTCCTTCTAAAGACATACATCTTTAACTGATTTCCTCTTGTGGTTGATTCAGCATTTGTGTGCCAATGTAAATAATTGTCACCAAAAAGCAAATTTCTATACAGATGCCACAAGACTTTACTTTGTGACCACTTCCCTTCTTGTGACTAAATGGGCAGCATTTATATAGCACTTTTCCCTTCTTATCAACCACTCAAAGCACTTTAGTCTAGTAAATCAAATTTCACCTCCTTCCTGCAGGTCCTGCAGAGGCCAGAGGACAGTGTAGGCAACTTGGCCATGAGTGTAGAAAAAGGGAGCCATGCCACAGCTGGGCTGATCAGAGTGCTGGACCTGGGAGCCAAACTCATCCATGATGTACCACACAGGAACCCTCTCCTCTGCTGACTGCACATGAACACACAACGAGAAGAGTGAAGTGGAGGACGACAGAAAGATAACTGACACAATGACTATGTCCACAAACTGTTATATTCCAATCTGCCTTCAGGGTTGAATTATATTATTTAAGCATAACCTTTGTGCAATGTTGCTTGAGAAGAGAGGTTTAATGGAACAGCTTTTTTGTGCTTACAGACACAGGTTAGAGTAGGAGCAGAGCAAATGTATGCTTGATCAGCAGCTATTTGAGAGAGGGGGTATGCTTTTTGGTTTTGACATTTTTCTGTGCTTTGGCACAGAAAAATGTGAAAATAAAATGAAAGAATAATGCCCTCAAAATAAAGAATACAGTAATCAAAAAGATAGACTCCATAGCATCCGCATGCTAATATGGTCACAATAATAATAATGAAAATAATAATGCAAGAATGTTGATCAGTGTTCCTTCTCTTTTAAAAATGAAAAAAATTTCAAGACCTGTGTAATAGATGAGAATCAAGCTCTAGGCTGATAGGTTTCTCGCTGTGGGAGTCGCATTTAAAACACATGTATTCATCTATGACTGTAATTAGAGGACAACAACTGACGCTCCACAGTTTCTTGGGACTTTCTCCACCTGACCTAGTATAAAATCTGTAGAAGTCCGGAAGAATCTGATCTGTGAACAGAGAATCCGACGAAGATGTCAAGAGAGTTTGTGGTGAAAACAATGACGACGGCATCTCGGTGAAAAGAAAATCACATGATCTCCACAGCAGCATAATGAGGACATGTTGCTGTTGAGAACAGCATTGTGCATGTGTGAAAGGCAAACTCTGGGTAAACTCTAAACGGCTATAAAGAGTAAAGCGTTTTAAACAGACATTTTATCAATTACATTTAAATCCTGCTTTGTCAATCAATCAAATTTTCAAATTTTGAGTCATTGAGCAATGTGTCATTGCTTAAGGACTACGTGAATGGAAATTAAGAGACAACAAGTGTTCATTGACCACAAAGATTTCCTGGCCAATGATCATGTGCTGATTAAGATTCATCTTGTGTTCACAGTAGGTTGTTCACACGAAAAACGAGAAATAGTTTTTTATGGTTATGTAACCCTAACCCTAACCATTTACGTTTGACTTCGTTGTATATGACTTTTACATAATATCTTTACTGACTGAATTTGTATTTGATTCTCATATCACAATAAGAACTGTATTCATGGTTCTGACCATGTCACTTACAATATACATCTCTGATTTTGTCACCTGAATGTGTTCAAAGCTGGATAAGAAACCCCAAATCTAACTGGGATAGTTGAAAACCAACTCTGTGGGTAACCAGGACGGCTGGTGTTAGGTAAAGTGACGTGGGGTAACGAAGAGATACTTTGAGTATGTTGAACTTGCTTCATAGTACAGGCCCGTGGCCAAGTGGATAATCTTTCTGAACATACCCCCTGAGAGAGGTGATAAGTCTGGTTGTACTTCCACATGAGCTCCATCACGTCCTCCACCGTGTCCGGGACGGGGACCTCACCATGGAAGTCCACCCCCATGAGGGAAGCCATTCTAGACAGCAGGCCTGGGATCTGCTCCAGCTGCTGACGAGCGTGCTCCACACGGTACGTCCATGCATGATCCACCAAGAAAACACTGGAAGAAAATAGAAGCTCAGGATCAAGGTTCATTTTGAGCTTCCTATAACTCCTTAAACTCACTTGTTTTTTGTCACCACTTTGTGACAGTACACAGCGCGAATAATAGAGGTGTAGATAGGAGCAGAAAATTACAAACAGAGCCACTTAAACCTGCAAAAAATGACTTCACGGCATTTATGAAACACTTGAAAAAATGTTCTTACTCTGCAAACAAATTTAGAACTTCCTCAAACCATGTCTACGCACAAATGATGAAGGCCAGACTGTCCTAGAAAATGTTAACACACAGCCTTTTGACCAAATGCATAGTATATTAAAACTATCTTCTAAAAATAGTAGATAAACAGCAATAATTTAATTATTGCCCTTTCATCCACATCATCATCCACCTGCTGATTCATATTTATGTTTCTGGATAAACGGGGCATTGGCTCTTCTGCAAGACTAAAGTTAAAACACTGGGTAAAGTAGTAATCTGCAGGAGGAACTCTTCTGTCTGGAGGTGTGTGTTCGTCTCTGTCCCTGTTCACACGAACTGATAATCAGTTGTATTCAGTTATTCATCGATGTTGCCGGATCATGACGGAAATTATGTAGTTCGGAAACGCTGTTGTTAGCGGACCAATCACAGCCAAGGGCTATCCCTAGACTCTCCGACATGCCGACTTGTAGTTAGAAAAATCTGAGGTGTTGGAGAGGGCATTCAGCGGCGGCAAAGCCGTTCCCATGTGTCCGTCTCCGTCAAAACGAAGTAGCATATGTCGGCCTTTAGGGGGGGCAGGGGCCACTGTAGCCAGGGAGAGAGTGTTTATGTTTATTTATTGTAAGTTATATTGTGATATTCAACAGGGTTATCACATATCGCATGTTTTCCTAATATCGTGCAGCCCTGATATATATATGCAAATATACACACACAATTTATAAAGGTTATTATCCTTCATGATTAAATAGACAATCTCTCATATTCTGATTTATAATCTAAAATTGTAGGCCCCAACCTTCGTGAGGTAGTGTGTGTGGGTAAAGAGTATTACATTTGAGACACCAGTTACTGCCAGGATAGGTGTACCTAGTCGAAGACAAACACTCTCTACACTGTAAAGTGGAGAGATAGTAATATTGTATCAGGAATATTATATAGTGTCTATTAACCAACTAGTGAATTGCTTATGTTATGTTCCCAATGAGACCCATGGAACAAGTTTGTGACTAAACACATGTAGACGTTGCAGAATACGAGGGATCTATCTAATAACAATTTACACATTTATACATTTGTGTAAATTCTAAATAATATAGGGACATTAAGGTTGATATTGATGTCATTGGGAGCCCTCACCTGGTCGGCTCTGAAGCTTCCAGCCCACTGGCCCTAGTCACAACCACTTTACTGCGGATCATCGGCCTAGGATTTTCCTTCCCATTCTCCTCGTTGTTTCCATTTTCCTCCTCTTCTTCCTCATCATCTTCTTGTTGGATTTGCATGATTCCAAAAACCTCCCCAGCATCGTAAATCTATGAATATAAACACAATCAGTACATTGTTTATGGCATCACCAAACTCCATTGGAAAAGTGTCATATTTTAAGGTTTGGTTTTGTGTTGCCACCAGCGCACGCCGCTAATGGGGCTGATTTTACCATTTTAAAGTGTTGTTAAATCCACTCTCCAGCCCTGTATACATCCCACTTCCCAAAGGACTATTGGTTTCATAACTTGTCATCAAACTTCATGGTGCCTCAGCCTGCCTCAACCAGAGATCATGTGAAACGACTAGAATGCTCAATGTCATTAATTTCTGATTGGTGCATTAATTCGAGTTTGCCATAGGGACGTTGGCGTTTAGTAGGAGGTGTTGGACATGTTTTGGAAGTTTGCAAGGAATGACCCCACACCCTGCCTGTACTTATGAGGATTTAACAGGAGAGGAAGAACACAAACCTCGCTGGTAATTTTTTGATGCAGGCTCTTCCAGTAGATGTGGGGGATTCCTGAGGCCCTAAGGGCTCCGGTATGAAGGGCCAGAAATGACGCGAAGTGCTCCTCCACGTTTCCATCCATTGCGATCTGCTCTGCTGACATGATTCACGTGGGGAAGGATCAGGAAAACCCGGAAGAGGGAGAGTGTGACACACGATCCAGCACTTCTTCTTTTGATTTTACTGGCGGTTGGCAAACAAGATTATAGCTGCAATACCGCCACCTATTGGACTGGAGTCTGAAACATTAGATTGGCAGTAAAACAAAATGATTTATTATGAAAGTTTATGTTGGAATGTAGTGAAAAAGCTGATGTGTGAAACATGCGAGTCCCAGTATGTGAGTTTTATATTATTCTGTATCATTTTATTGGATAAATGTGTGAGTAGCATTTTTACTATTATAGTTTGTCATGGTGGAGCTCACTCATCTCTATACTGTTAGTAGTTTATTCTACAACAATGCATCGTATTTAGCTAATTTCTTATCAGTTTCTTTATAAAATCTGAATCTGAAAGTAACTTGTATCTTAAGTAAGTTATCAAATGAAGTAAACAGTTAAAATATCCTCTGAGATGTATTGCAGTAGAAGTATAAAGTAGCATGAAATGGAAATTATCAGGTAAAGTACAAGTACCTAAAAAAAGTACAGTACTTGTAATTGTCCACACATACTGCACAAAAGTAGCCTAAGGAACAATCCTTGTCATTTGTTGCTATCTAGTGGATACTTTGTGATCTGCGCTGCTAGCTGTAGTAAATAGAAGGCGATAACAACATTAATGTATGTGTTTAATAACAACATAGCTAGCTACAAAATACATGTTCTTGATTTACTGAACCTTAAATAAAATGTTATCTGATATCATCTAACAGGCCTCTCTTCAATTTCAAAGGTACTGATGGATGACCTTTAATCTGTTAACCACAGTAGATTTTTCAGTCATTTTCCAGCCAAAGTAATTTTTATTGAAGACCTGTCTACAAAATGACAGGTATTGCTATGTGAGGTGACCAGAAAAATTATATGCAAAAAATATCGAAATTTGGCAGGACCTGCCACTGCCTTCATGTAGTCGTAAGTTCTTTGCCCCACAGATTTTTCATAAAGTGTTTGTGTGCAGTACAATTGTAAATGTATATTACAGGAAGATGAGGAAGACACTTTTGCACCAGATAACGAAAATATCTCCATGATACGAGTTACAGTGAGTTACAATGAAACTAAGAAATGAAACTTGAAACTCGAAATGTATTTCTGGTGTTTCAATAGCTCTGTTGAAGGAAGCAGCTGTACAAGCTGGAAATAAATGTAAAAATCTGATTTGTACATTTACATCAGCTGAAGGTGGTTTCTTTAGAGAGCTGTGATTGCCACCGCTGCAACAGGCTGATCCAAGTGAATGGGGGACGCTGATTTGAAAGATCCCGCCCGGTGCCAGGCGGCTCCTCCCGGCTCAGGGCGGAGCTCTCTTGCCATCGGCTTTGTTAGTGTGAGTCGGGAAGCGTCGCTTACACGGCGGAAAGACTGAAGGAAGGACCGCTATTTCTAGAACGGCTTTCAGAAGAAATGTCGGCTTATTCCCGAACCTTTTTAGGCCCAGCGAGGAATGGCTTAGAGGAGCGGTTTGGATGACCATAGCGTTGTAGCACGTGTCCATCCTCCGGAGATGTGTTTGTGAGAGGTAGAAGAGGACAGCGCTGCACACGAAGCCGAGATGAGCGTGAGCTCCGCGGCGTCCGGCGCGGTGCCCTGTCGCTTCGCCCACTACTTTGCCGTTTGTGGGATAGACACAGAAACCGGACTGGAGCCAGACGAGTTAACAGGTACGAGCTTTTTTACTTGATGTCATATCACTGGATTTGAAAAACTTTACATCTCATCCAATCTCCAGCTCAACACATTTAAAGATGTTTGTTATTTAGGTTGTCTCATACATGCACATTGAAAACAGAGAGCAAATTTAAGAGACATTATCATATAAAGGAAAAAGAGTAATGGAAAGTTATCCTATACAGGCTCGTTGTCAGCCTGGGGGGTCAGTGAACTGCTGTCACTAAAGGCAGATGGGCTCCTACCAGCATCCTAATCAGATTAAAGTGTCCAGTGCTCTGTAGCTGTCCAAATGATACTAACTGTTCTGTAGGTTTTACAGACTATTTTCCAAATAAACCGTAGTTTGAAATGATAAACAACGCGGTCTCATGCAGAAGACTGAGCCACATTCTACTCCATTAACCATGGGAACCGATTCCCCCTGTACTTCTCATTAACCAGTTTGATGTGTTCTATAAAAGGCAGGGTTGAGGAAGAAGTGTTGTTTTTTTACAGCAGTTTGGCCTCAGATTGAAAAAAACAGCTCTCACAGGATTGCCTTTGTTGTGTTTATGCAAAGGGTTCATTCGTCCTGCACAAAGCAGAGGCCCTTTTCCCAGTGTCTCCTCTGGGATGGCATCAGTCAGCTGCCACTACAGCTGTGGTGTTGCAGCGCGTCACCAGATACAACAGATAAACTCATTGGCTGAGTTTTGTTCCATTACAGCCCTAACGTTTCTCTCTGGACGTGGTTGCGTGCTGAGTTGCTGAAATATCAAATTGCACTCCGACTGGTAGCTTCTGCCTATGTTGCTCAAGCTGTTGTACAAAGTTCAGAAGAGTGATCGATCTCTCTCTCTCTCTCTCTCTCTCTCTCTCTCTCTCTCTCTCTCTCTCTCTCTCTCTCTCTCTCTCTCTCTCTCTCTCTCTCTCTCTGTGAGAGAGAGTGTTGACAGTGAGCTTGGACATTTTTATAAAGATCCTGAAAATATGTGAAGGATGTTTATCATGAATCACTGTGTGTGTGTGTTTGAGATCCTCGGGCTGTACAAACCTGTGAGGGGTCACAGATAAGCTTCCACCCAACTGACTCCATATGGCCTGATGTCTAGGTGCTAACACCCCTAACTCCAGCTTGGTGAGCTTTTGGCTTATGGTTCAAAGTTATTCAAACTAAAACTAAGGCTGCAACCATCAACGATTTTCAGCATCTTTCTTGATTTAATATCTTTGTCTTTTATATCCAAAATAGAATTACTCCAGTGTGACTCGTTTTGTCTCCAGTGTCTCTTTGTGTGTCCATTTTCTAGTGCTACGTTTGAAAGTCAAAATAATCTCCTTTCCTCACCACTATTCCTTGACTCTGATGGAAAACGTCAGAAGTTCAAGGAATGATGTGAAGAAGAATCTGTAAGGGGTAAGGAAAGGAGACCACTGACTGTAGATGAAATAAGAATTCACTTTCATGCAGCTTTCTAAAAAAAACTGACTACATACAATAGATCAGTGATTCTCAAATAGGGGTGCAAGTACCCCTATGGGTACTCTGAATTACTGAAGGGGGTACTCAAGATAATTTTTTTAATGTTAGAAAAATCCAATATCAGAGAAGAAAATCTCATCTTTCAGAAGATAATTATAAGTTCAATAAAAATGTAAATGTAAGTCGATCATTTCCCAAGTCACGTTCATGATGATGTTCACTATAACTGTGAAGCCACTTTCAATTCGGAATAACACAATCAACATATATGGATTTGTGGTTGAAACGTTGCAGCAATGCAGCTGAAAACAAGGAGAAAGCAAAATGAATCGACATATGTCAGTCTGAAGGCAAAGTTTATTGCTTGCGTCAGACACATGATATTGATGACATTTGTGAACATATACTTTTCTGTAAGAGTTTGGAGTACTTAACAACCGGAGAGGACATTTCTATGTGAAAACGGTCTGAGCTGGGAATCCTGCGGCAGTGTGTGTACTGACGGAGCTGCCTCAATGACAGGCCGGCTGAAAAGGCTCATAGCGTGTAATAGAAATGAAAAGCCTGAAGTGAATTGGACTCACTGTGTTATACACAGGGAAGCACTAGACCAAGAAAATAAATCCTGTGTTGCATGATGTTTTGAACAACAGCATTATATATATAAAAAAAAACACTTACTCAAAACCACTTAATGTGTGACTGTTTAACTTCCTTTGTGAAAATATCAAAGCTGAACACACACAACTGCTCATACACATATAAACACAGAAGGAGACTACCGAACAGACTATTGGAATTAAGATAAAGTGCGCACCTGTCTGTCGGAGCACAGTTCTCCCAATAACACCTTGTTTGATGACACAGACTGGCTTGCAAAGCTTTGTTATCTGGCAGATATATTCAATATATCAAACTGAACAAACTGAATGTGGTTCTGCAGAGCAGAGACATATATATTCTGAACCTGTATGAC
Source organism: Pseudopleuronectes americanus (assembly GCA_038501795.1). NCBI lineage: Eukaryota > Metazoa > Chordata > Actinopteri > Pleuronectiformes > Pleuronectidae > Pseudopleuronectes > Pseudopleuronectes americanus. The sequence goes on along the minus strand of CM076737.1, from coordinate 392,950 downwards.
AATGTGTGTGGTTCCTGAAGAAAGCAGAGCTGTGATTTCATCAGCTTTTCTCCATTGGATTCTTTCCTCTCTAGTGAGGATGTGGAGAGCGCTCCTGTGAAGTCAATTGTAGACGGACATTTTACCAACTTGATTAGTGGTTTTACCTCTTAGTACCCTGACATTGAGGAGAAATCAGCACAGCTGGATTGGGTGAGAAATCCATTTCTTTTGTCTGAGGCACACAGAAGATAGAAACTCTTTGATCTGTCATCCGACCTTGGCCTATAGATGAAGTATAACACTTCCACTTTCACACGTTTTTAGGTGTTTTTGAAGAACAAACACCCTGAGCTGGGGAAAAAAGCTTTCGAGGAGCTATTACCCTTTGGATCCACATATTTGTGTGTCTTAACAAAGCAAGGAAACAGACTGTGCGTGGGATGGAGTTTGATCACTGTATTTGCCTCCCTGCCACTGAGAATGATAAAGATTATCTGATCAAGGCCTTTTATCTGTTCTCCATACTTAAAAAAAAAGGGGGGGGGCGTTTACAGTTGTAGTTCCAACATTTTGGAACAACCTTCCCCAATCCACCAGGGATGCTGAATTTGGGGTTATCTTTAAGGAGCTGTTGAAAAGGTAATTTCTATAGGTTGTCCATTGTTACCACAAATTCTTTTTTGAATTTATCAGAATATCTTAGTTTGATAAAACGATAGAGACAGTTATCGCAACTTAACTTGTCCTCGATAGAAATATAAGATATGTCAGTATAAATATCGATATAACTCATTCTATCCATGTTTGACACACAGCGCGAACAGCCAATGATGATGAGAATAGCTCCAAACCCATCATGTGGCTGGAATAGAGATACACCCCCATCATGTTCCAAAAGCCCCACCTGCTGAATATGAATTTATCAGGTTTTTATAAAGTTCAGTTCTAAGTGTGAGTGACTAGAAAACATTAGAGGAGCAGAGTCACTTGTTGACTTGCACAGAGTAATTCGCCTCAGTGCAGTGATCCAGTAAGTCTATGATGTCCTAACTAGTCCATCCAACCGGTTCACCTGAGGCAAAGCAAAAACAACCACAGGGTCCAAAGTAAGGCACCCCTTGAACACATCCTCGGCAGCTGTTCCAAGGCCCTGGTTGAGAGGCACTATCATTGAAGATATGACCAGGTCCTTAAGACCATTGCTGAGGTAATCAGCTGGGGGAGCCATAGCTGTACTACAGCCAAGGCACCCACTTTCATAATGAAGGGGACTAGAATCACAACACTGTGGTTGTATGCCTCCACCAACTAGTACATTTTCTATATATATTTCAACATACTTTTTTTCTTAGATTCATAGGTCACTGTGACTTTTGACCTTTGACCACTGAAATGTTATCACTTTATCTATGATCTTCTGATCAGAAGTTAAAGAAATTCCCTCAAGCAGTCTAGAGATATCACATTCAAGAGGCCCAAAACATTGTGTGAGGGCACTTCGATACCATACCTGTATTGTCATTGACGTGAATATAATACCGCCTTTTTCTGTATCTGGGATATTCGGAAAAATATATTTATGTTGTGAATGAGGTGAAAGTCTGTGATTTTAGGCCTCAAGCCCACATGTCAAGTGTTGTTCGAGAGAAGTGCTGTAACTAGAAAAGTTCTTTCTTTCTTTCTCTGACGCTTAACGGTTTCCCTTCTCTCCCCTTCCAGTGATTACATCCATCTCTTTGCATTTTGTCTCCAGCTCACTGCCTCTTGCTTTGTTAGCTTGGCCTGAGTGCTGTTAAGCTTGTTAGAGTAATCCATTAGGACAGTTCCTTCCGGCTACACTGAACACATCACTCGAGTCAGGAAGGTATTGTATGATATTCTAAGATGTACTAGATCCTCAGCCTTGGTTTTCAGGGTTAGTTCAAGAGAACCAGTACCTTTTTGAAGTGTGTATATATATATATATATATATATATATATACATACATACATACAAATGGTATATATATATAAGCTCCTAAACTTTATTGATCCACACACCAGGAAAATTCAGTCATTATGGCACCAGTCAGGTCAGAATGAGGTACACATATACCGCAAATATTTTGTGGTTATTGATTTTTTTGTGATAAACAGGGATGAAGGTCAACCTGACAGAGGAGTTTTGCACTTACCTCCCAAGCTGAACTGCTCACTTTGACTATGAGGTCACTGACTCCAGGGCTCACTGACTCTGAGACAGAAAAGCCATCGTGTCTACTCCCTTATCTCTGCTGAACTTTGACTCAAAGCCATAAAGCATCTCCAACAGGATGAGACCACAAATCCTGACACTCAACAGCCAACCAACAAAGTGCACTTGAAGCAATCTACACAATTCAGAAAGGTTGTGTTCCAAATCAACCTCCAGAAAGCTTCTAGCCTATAGATGAGCAGTGTGCATGAAGCTGCCAAAGTCATTTTAGAAAGCAGCAAATTCTGTTCACTGTTTTTGGCCTGGTCTTAATTCATATTCAGTACTTGTGTAATTTTTTACTTTGCTGATTTTTGCACAAGATGTAGTAATGCTTTGAAAATATATCATCGCAATATCAACGTGCACATTGTAGGTATCGCAACAGACGGACCAAATTGCCATGAATGGTGTTCCATGCGCAATGCACTCAAGCTGTGCATGTCAATATATTCGTCCAATTAGATGGAGCCCTGTTGCCCTAGATAATAAATTAAACAGAGAATTACGAGGCGGCTCCATTAAATCTCGCCACGCTCCTCCCAGCTATATTCTGTGGTGGGAATTCGTAGTTTCTGTTTATTTATCGTAAGTCATCGTCATCGCGATATTCAACAACCTCATTGCTCATCATATGTTTTCCTAATATCGTGCATCCCTTTCTATGTACAGTATGTAGTGACTTGAATGTGTCAAATAAATGCAGAACATTAACCATCTGTCATTGATGACCCTGCATTAATTTCCGTTGATTGCTGAATGAAATTACATAACATGATACCTCCGACTCCCCAGGGACACACATTATCTACATGTCTGGAACGGCTTGGAGTGTAGTGTTAGTTCAGGCAGGCCTTAAACCTCCTTATATAACTGTTATAGGCCACACAGCAGTAACTAAGGCCTCTTATGTCAGATTACAGACATTCAGTAGTCAGCATGGCTCTGACTACTGAAGCCCAGCTGACTACCAACAAGCCCTCACCTCAGTGTTAGACATGCTGGATACTCAGACAGGCTTATACCTCATAAACAGCCTGAGCATCACGCAGCTGAAATGCATACATGGTTTATTTTCTGGCTAATCATAATCATCATAATCAACATTGTTTTACAGATGTTGTAATGCACACTGCAGACTTAACTTTGTCTTCTCATTATATACTATCTTGCCCCATCTGGATTTGTGTTTTCACATGAAGACTGATAACACATGCCAGGAATGGAGTTTGTTTAAAAAAAAATTGGTCGATAATATCACCTCTTTTTTAGAGGTGAGGTTGTATTTGTTAAATGTTTTATGATGTTAGCAGAGCTTGTGTTTGTTTGAGGTGAGGGGTTCATTGTGGGAATCCATGCTTTATCTGCAGGAAATCACAAATGTTCTAAAGAGAACAATTACATTTAAATTTTAAATTCACGTCCAGCAGACACTGTACCATTGCACTCACACACTGCCGACAAGGCGTTCATGCATTGATAGGTTAATTGGACTTTGACTTCCACATCATTCAATGACCTCTGGTCTTTGTGATAAGGCTGTGTAAACAAGTGATGACTGCCATCAGTTAAAGTACTCTGTGTGTCAAATTCTTACCTACTATCTTTGCTTTTACAATTATCTCCCTCTTGCTTTTGTTTTGGCCTCTGGTGTTGATGTCATTATTGTATTTATTGTCAGACAAGCAGACACACGTGCACACAAACGCACACACAGACACACACACTCCTGCAGACAGATATTCTTCCCCCATTACTACTTAACGCAGCGTTTTGACAGCCCATTTATCTAGAAACATCGATCAAGTGCATTTGTGTCTTCAAAGAGGGGGGATGCGACATGAAATTATTGAGATCATAAATGAACAAACCTATGATATCCAAATGACATCTATGCTTATTAGGGCTGCTCGATTAATCGAAATTTCATCGTGATTTCGATTATTTGGTCAAACGATCTCCAATCTACTGTAACCCAGTTGAAACGATTATTTGGCTTTTTTTTATATATATGTAAAGCACTTCGAGCTATATTTTTTTGTATGGAAGGTGCTATACATTGGATTAAGACACTGTATCAGGTGACATTAGATTGATTTCTTTTAATAATTGATCGTATGCTTTAGAGTGATTTATCAAATAAATACATCAAATGATGTTTGATGCCAGCTTCATATTTGAGGATATCTGTTGACTGACAGTAAGTGTTGCAAACACTTGCCAGGCAGGCTTATCTGTCTTGCAGCTGTCATGGTTGTGTCATGAGTTAAGAATGCTGGACTTGTGCCACGATCGTGACCAAAGCTTAACTGGGACAAAAGGATTTAGTGGAACGCATTTTTCCCTCCAAATCCCCAGAGCACAGACATCATGACAATGCGCTTTTATGCTGTGACCTCCTGTCTCGTCCCGTCTATTGTTGATATTATCCAGCGTAGTGAGAGTTATCTGAGATCCCGTCATCAGTTACTTCTCTAAAAAGCTCAGAAAAAGGTGTAGATAAATGGTCTGCACCTGGCAGCCTGTTGTCGTGGTAATAAGTAGGATCTGTGGCCAAAATTACTTGCCAATTCCTGGATTAGATAAACAGCATCTGATAATCTGTTGATATACCATGTGCCTGAATGAAAATTAGTTTGCCACCATTATTACCTCCTAACGCAGCCTTATTGTCCCACTCATTCCATCTTCCTCCTTCTCCCTCCTTCACCCTTTCTCTTCTGCCTCCCTTGGATAAAGCAGTGATTGACAGCGTGATTAAAATTATGTCACAACCACAGTGGCACCCTGTGTCTGGCATATAAACAGCAAACAGAGCCCCCCACACACACACCCATGCACGTGCATGCACACACACACTCACAAACACAAACTTGCCTGTCTAATTCTGACTTGGTCTGGCTCTCTGCAGCACTGATCCACATCATGTGAGGATACATTTCAAGAGATAAGAAGGTGTTAAAACCACATCTCCACCGTCCTCCGATGTAATTGTCCCAAGGAATGGAATCCTGCTCTCACCCAGCCAGTGCCAGGCATTGGCAGTAGAGTTCAGCACAGCAGGCGCTGGCTCCATATAAACAAAATGAGCGGTTGGAATTTTGTGTTTTGTGCATCTATGAGCTCTTTAGATCAATCGATTAAAATGTTATTTGTATAGCCCATATTCACAAATCACAATTTGTCTCAAAGGGCTTAACAAGATACCTCCTCTGTGTGTATGGGGCCCAGAGTGTGTGGCTCAGAACCACTACCAAGAGATGATCGGGTAAGGGGTGTGTCTGGCTGCCCAGCAACAGGGAGTTGGCGTTCACTGGTCTCCAACCGTATATCAGAGGAAATGTAAGGGGGCTTGGAGTTGAACATCGCTTCAATCTCAATTTGGACTGTTTCCTCTATAACCTTTTTCCGACATTTTCTGCAGAGGAAGAATTGGATCCTGACTTTCTGCATTGTGCACGTTCACACATGCATAATGCAGTGGGAGGTTCTTTTGCAGATCTCAAGTGTTTTGATTTACATCACATGGACACACGTGTTGGCTCTCGTCTGTGTCTTCTACGTATATGGCACTCATTTTTCGTTCCAATAGTTTTTTTTTCTTTTTTACTTCTGTCGCATGTCAGCACCCATCCACCCCCCTACCCCCTCCCTCACTCTCGTTGAATCCAGCTGTGTTCTCACATTGTCTCCTCTGGGTTTTCTGAGGACTTGTTCAGGGTTCCCGCAGCTCCTTAAAAGCCTGCCAGAATTTAAAATTAAGTTTTATGTGTTTGAACAAAGCCGGGCTGCATTAGTTTATAAATATCTTGGACCTGTGGAGTTCAGTGTTAATTTTGGCAGCTATTTTTGATTTAGTCTTAGTCTTAGTCTTTTGACGAAAATGCATATTAGTTTTAGTCACATTTAGTCATTTTTATCCTTCTTAGTTTTAGTCTAGTTTTCGTCGACGAAAACTAATTCCATTTTAGTCTAGTTTTAGTCACATTTAATAGCCACATTAAACTCCTTTTCTATAAAAACATATAGCTGCAGCCTAATAGCTTAAAAATATATATTTAGTTTTAAATGTGAAAACAAAAAGGGAGAGCAGGTCAGACTGCAGGCTAACACAGAAACTGCAGCCCGGTAGAAACCAACTGCAGCTTCTGCTCTGATCAAGAAGCTGCGGCGCTGATCTCTGATCAGCTGAGACCAGAGAAACTCTGTGTTTTCACTGTTTCCATAGTTAAGAAGCAGTCAGTCACTGAGAGGCTGCTCCACGTGAACGAGCTCTGATCTCACTGTGTCTCTCTGAGCGAGGGCAGGGGCAGAGGGCGGGGCTACGGTGCGCTATCTGGGAGGACACACACACACCCACACACAGACACACAGACTCACTCGCCCGCTCCTGATACTTCATGACGGCCTGATACGATGATGTTTTAAAATGATTGGAACTTAGTCAACCACCAATATTTTTGTCTCTTCTCGTCAACGAAAGTTAAAATAGATTTAGTCATAGTTTTTATTTTCAAAGATCCGTTTTCGTCTCGTCTAAGTCTCGTCTTAGTCATGGGAAAAGGGTCGTTAACGAATATTTTTCGTTATAGTTTTTCGTCAATGAAATTAACACTGGTGGAGTTAAAGCAGAAATACTTACGCATCCCGAATGCTCACTTTCTCATTCATATAGTTTGTTATATCACATTACAGATGTGAACTGTCAGATCTGTGGTCTAAATATGCCATTATTGGTTTGCTGAAACTGCAAATGTTTGTTGCTATACATATGCTCCTGCTTGGTTGACTCAAAAGAGCGGCTCAATACCATTAACCCTGAGCTATAAATTCAAATATGTGTCCAACATACTGCATATGTCTGCATTTTTCGACATTGCGTTTGCCTCTTTTGGTCAAATTTGCCAAATGCTGTATGGCCATTGGAGCTCCAGTGCAAAGGCTACTGATGGTTTTATCCCTAATAAATTAAAACAGCAAAGTAAACAGTGCTTTTTCAGAATGCTCATACTTCCATTTGAGCCCCATGTGTGCTATGTTTGAAATACCATGCTTTGCTCTGTTGTGATATCAATAGCAGGTGTGTACTGTTTATCTCTGCTCAATGTTATGCATTTATTAATGTGTGCTTCTCTGTTTGCCATTCTTTTGAAATTAAATTGTTTCTTTGTTGTTTGCTCCATGTTTTTATACATGCGGCTCGTCGTCAGCTTTGTACCAATGGCTTGAAGCAGACCGCCAAGGCAGGGATCAAGATACAGCAGCCACAGGTAAATGTTCCATCATAACAGAGCACCACACCACACTGTCTGCCTGCATGTCTGCCTCTACTGTTAGCCGTTCCCTTTTCCTGATACACCTTATTAGCCAATCTAACATAATTTCAGAATTGTCATAGTATTTCCACAATGATCTCGTAGTGGGGAAAATGTATCATATTTTCACATCACTTCATACACAGTATGTGCGAGTCCCATTTTGGACACTTGAAGGAAACTGTCTCGGATGGCACTGGGTACATTTTTGTGTAAGACCATTTTCAGTCGTCAGGCACAAATTCTAAGGCATGTATGATGGTTTGTTGCTCCACAGAAGAAAATCCAAACCTCTGTTGGTTTTATTAAACCGCAAAACGCAGTCTGTTTGAAATAGTAAAGTAGTAATAAAGAGTTCTGTTATTCCCTGACAAAATACCTTTTTATTGTCACACCTTTTATTGATTTTCCAATAAACCAACCATACATGTGTTTGCCGCATGTAATAGAGATGAAAGTATAAACAAACATGTGTCAGCTACCTCATACTAGCGTTCAAATTCTAGTTATCTTTATTAGGTACTTGCATCTCAAGTTAGAGGAAAAGGACTGAGTCTCTAGTCCATCTTGCAAAGATGGGAGGTGCATGGTCCTTCCAGGAGAGGAGAATGAGACGTCTGGTCGTCAAGGAGATATAGGATACAATGGCAGAAGCCTTGTCTTTGAGGGAGTGAGTTCCATGGCCTAAAGTAAAAAGGGCACATATTTTAGTATAGGCGCCGTAAATGTTGGCCCAAAATGTGGCAAGTTTGGGACTGGACCAAACCATGTGTATATGATCCATTGGCTGACCTTTGCAGCGAGGGCATGAAGGGTCTACTGTAGGACATTATTTGACCAGTCTCACCTTGGTCAAATGTGTCGGGTACTGCTTTCCAGTGATCCTTTGGCATTACTTCACCGAGGTCGTCTCCCATAGTCTTCTAACGTCTTGCAGGAAGTGAAGGATGATATTGCATTTTGTTTTAGAAAACTAAAATTAGTCCCTCGCTATGTGGGGATAATGAGAGTATATGATCCACTGTGTTGTTGGTTTGAAGGTCTGGAAAGGAAATAATGTTTTTCTGGACAAAATGGAGATATCTCCCAACAGTTTTTTAGGTAAATCGAATAATTGAGAGTTGTGCAAAGGGCCCAAAATTGCCATCCACATATAAATTAGAAATGGATTGAATGCCCATGAGGCCCAAGCTCCAAAAGGGGAGCCAGAGAGAAAAGTTTGGATGTTATGATTTTTCCTGATAGTACAGTGCACCAATGTTGTCTGCAACATTCCGACTAGGGATGAGCGAGTACAGCATTATCTGTATCTGTATCTGTTAAACATATGAATTATCCGTATCCGTACTCGGAGTGGGCGGGGCCTAACCCGGAAGTGGGTGTGATTTAACCCACTGAGAAATACTCTCTGTATCACTCATTATTCTGTATCACTGATCATGAGAGAGAGAGAGAAAGAGAGGGGGAGTGTGTGTGTGTGTGTGTGTGTAGCTTACAGCCGGGGCGATATTATCACAAGAACTCAAATAAATGCCCGTCAGTTTGGATGATTTTAAATGGTCATTTATTTTCACACTGGCATTTAATTATCAATGCAAATAATTACGCTGCACTGAACTGTAAGTAAAGTACAAAAAAAATAAGGAAACATGTAAACCTAGTCACGCTAATGTGCCACAAAAAAAAATCTCCGACAGGCAGAGTCGCAACGCGAGTCGCTTTCTACCAGCACCACGTCTGAACGAACCCACGTTTAACAGAACTCTACTGGTTAATAAGTAAGTACAAACTGAAATAAAAACAAACTTCAAGCTGAATAAACCCTAAACATTAACGGAAAAGACCCACGAACCTGAGTGACTGAGAGACAGAGAGCTGTTCTGTGAGTGAGTGAGCAGAGCGGCGTGTGAAGGGGAGGAGCGCTGTGACGCTGTGTGAGGATTTTCATTCAATCCGAGCACAGATATTGACTCTTATTACTCGTATAATACTCGTGCTCGGCAAAAGTGCTTTATCCGTACCGGATACTCGTTTCAGCCGAGTATCCGGCTCATCTCTAATTCCGACCGACCGAATTCTGATTGAGTGATAGACCACTGGTTTAGAGCAAAACTGACTTTGAGGAGGAGGTGATGGAGCGCATAGTATGGAGCCTAGATTAAATTGGCTACAAGCATACTCAATTTGTATCCAGGTTTCGCATCTACCAGATCTGTCCCCCTCAATTCAGTGCAACATTGCCTTTATATTGCATTCCTAATAATAATACTAAATAAAGTTGGATAGGGCCAGCAAGCTTTTTAGGCCTTTGAAGGGCACTTATTTGAATTCTATGTGGTTTGCCATTCCAAATATATGTTGACATGTTCAACATTTAAAGTTAAAGATTTTTTTTTGATCAGGATAAGGATTTTTTGGAAAAGGTAATGGAATTTTGGTAACACAATCATTTTAATGAGGTTGTTTCGGCCATTTATGTATAGTGGGAGGTTTTTCCACCTAATCATATCTGTCTCATATTTTTCAAGTAACATGCCATAATTCTTTGAGAAGAGGGATGAAAAAGCGGATGTGATCTCGATCCCAAGATATCTAAAGTCCTTTTGGACAATTCTAAACTGGAAATGTGGTGCAGGGATTACAGAGTCTGTTTGATTAAGTGGAAACTCTCTCTTTTTTCTAAATTGATTTTATTTCCCAAATTGATCTAGGGTTTTGAGAATGGAGGGCACATATTTCAAAGGGTCTGTAACAAATAATAGAATATCGTCAGCGTACAGACATAATTTGTGCATAAAGCCCCAATGCTCTATATCCAGGAAGTCATTCGCTTTAGGGATTTGATGGCTTCTATAATCTCTGCGTTAGAGATCTCTTATCCTAATAATGAGTTTGTTCAGCTGGAACAGAGGTGAAAGTACGATTGTCAAAGAAAAGGGTCAGGCTGTAAAAGGTTATTGTGACACTCAGTGCTGTATACGTTACTGTAATACTGTTTGAAAAGTGTTGTTTGTTTCCAAATGGTCTGTAATTATTTGACCTATTTCATTATAAATCTTGAGAATGAGCGAGAGCACTGGGCTTGGTGCAAGTGTATGAAGGATGGGTATTGGAGAAGAAGGGGAATACTTCTTTGTTATTCAATTTAAATCTCCAAATATCAGAAACACCATTATGAGCAATGAAATCACTGACAACTTCAGCAGATTTGGTGAGAGATTGGTCCTTTTTCGACGATCTGTTTAACACAGTTAAAGTTGCCTCCTATTATCAAAATGTAATTGTTATAATTGGCTATTATAGAGAATAGTTTGGTAAAGAAATTACAGTCATCGTAGTTTGGGGCCTAAACATTGACCAAAATGACAGGACTGGAAAATAGAACACCTGAAACAATGACAATCTCCCATTTGTGTCTGCAACCACCTCCTTAGCTTGAAATGGAATGTCCTTGTGTATGAGGATTGCTGTTCCCCAGCTTTTTTTAAGACTGTTGACATGATCATTCTTAAGGTGGGTTTCAGATTTTAACTGCTGGATGTAGGACCCTAGTTTCAGCCTTTCACCCCGTTATTCAAAAAGTTTTTTATAAAGGGGTAAATTAAGAACTATTTAAAGAAGCCAAATAAATGGGTCGAGTTGAATTGCAGCTTGATGCAGTTGTCATATCTCAGAATGTTTTGGGTGTGAGATGAGGGCAGCGGCGACGGGGGAATAAAGAAGAGGGATGGAGAATAAATGAATAAAAAAATTAGGGGAAAAATAAAATAAATAAACAGAGAATACAGAAAAAAAGCTTTTTTCAAAGGTGAAGAAAAACACCTGGGGGGGGGGAAATAGGGGTTGAACTGTGCTCTTAGCCCTCAGGTTAGAGAGCACCTTACTTGTAAGTTCTAATGACAATATTTGTCTGAGAAGAGGAACGGTAACAGAGAAATGTTTGACGCACTAATCTGAGATTCACCAATATATTTTACCTAAAGTTGTTCGTACTCTGGGAACAAATTGAGAACTTTCTCAGACTATGCGTACGTACAAATGATGAAGGCATAAAGACGTACACCTCTCCTCCAGTAGAAGTGAGGGGGAATAGAGGGGGAACTCTGGTCTTATTGGCCTGGTGACCTCATGGGTCTTGAGGCACACAGTGACCAATAGTAGCCGTAAAGGTTTCACAGCTAGGTGAGAAGATGTAGGACCCTTGAAGACTGAGTTGTTGAAGCTCTCCTTTGTCTTCAGAACAAAGGAGACATGTGGTCGCAGGCTTAAGCTACAAATTTAGGCCCAATATTGTTCACAAATAGTAGGTCCCAACAGAATTAAAGCTGTAAACTGATAAAGGAAACCTCATTTGGTGCATTCCAAAAAATATTAAGTAGGTTTGTCACAATAAATAATTTGGTAAGACAATATTTTCTCCCAGAAATTATTGCTATGAATTGTATTCTTGACATCATTGTGCAACTATTTTATACTTCTGATTCTTATAATGATAATATTAAAGCATAATCATGCAGGTTCATCCGTTCCCAGAGCATTAAACTTAATTCTCAAGAATATTTAGTCTGACATTTGGATGAAAACATTATTTAGGATATTAAATACATACACATTGCAGCGGGAGGTTCTCTGCACAGACATGATCACAGCAGCAACAAATCCTCCCATCATTCAGATGAGAGGTGGTGAAGCTGGGTGCAGCAGGCAAAGACAGGAATTTACATATTAATTCGTCCCTGGAGGTCACGTGATTTGCTTCGCAACATAGACACCAGTGTCTGCCTCTTATTACCACAAACTCTCTCGACATCTTCGTCTGTGTCTTCTGTGTGTGAGTGGGGAGGGGCAGGGCTGGCCCAAGGCCTGTGTGTCTAAGTTTAAACTGTTAATGATAAAGTGCACACATTCTCCTGTCAAGTTTGTTTTTATAGACCCAAACCTTTCTGTTTGAGGTAGAGTAAACATCTTTCAGACCCTGTTTTCTGCCCAACAGTTTTTCTGGTCACAGAAAAATGACATTTCATCATTGAAGAGATGTGAGCCTTTAAGTTCACATCAAGTTTTCAACCCGCTGATGAGCTACACTAAATCCCTTACATCCTAATGGTTTTAAGTTGAAGGTCAAAGTCTGCATGATTGGAGTTGAGGACACCTTTCAGTCAGATGACAAGGAAAAATACAACACAACTAGAGCAAGGCATCAAGGAGACAAAAGCAGATATATCAACAGAAACTGCACTAGCAGTCCCTATGGATAGTTACCTAGTAAATGTATCTTTCTCTTCTGATTATTTCCATAAGCTTGACATGATTCTTGTGTAGATGGTTAAAGAGGCTATTGGTGTTTAGAGTCTGTTGTGTTTCATGAAATAAAAAAATGTTGGGCCATGTCAGGCAACCTCCATTAAGAGAGTTGTATACTAAATATCAGATGCTGCTTTTTATACCTCTCTGTAATACATATGTTGCTGCTTGATGCTTCTCTGATCATTTGCATCAGAAACATTTAGCCACAACTCACAAAAACATAAAAAAAATTGTCACATTTTCCCAGCAATCATCCATTTCAATTTTTTCTCTTCACTCCAGGTGAAAACTCAGAGCAGAGTCCCCTGAACAGGAAATTCAAGTCCAAAGTTCTGGCCCACTACCCTGAGAATATTGAGTGGAACCCATTCGACCAGGATGCTGTCAACATGGTAGGTGGCTGCCGTAATGTAAAATGACGAGTGCTATGCCCGTTCTAATCCTGTTTGTATGGAATAGGCTCTTTGCTTGGACTGTGGTTATGCTCTACAGCCTAATTCAGAATTATTCCTTGTCATTAGTGAGCCCTTCTCAAACAGACCTATGATATAATGTCAATTTTTAACATTAGCAGGCTGCACATTGTTTGCAGAACTTTTTTATACAATATAAAAAAAAACATAAAGTTAAAGTAAACAATTCCTGCTCATCCTACCTGATTTATCTGTGTGGAGATGGTCGAGGTAGCACTCCAGCTGTACTAGGGGGGTATTCAGCACTGCTTTTAGCTGATTTCCCCTCTTTAAGCAGCAGCAGAGAGAGCTGCCATGTAGGAGAATTACACATGGAGAGGCAGTGACAGAACTGCCACGCCACCTGAAAATGTGACTACCCGGATGATTTAATGTTCCGGGTTATTTCAGTTGATCTTTTCAATTTATATTTTTTCTTCTGATTTACACGTGATGAGCAATAGTTGATTGGTTGTTTTGGGAGACCTGAAGTGGCAAATTAATGCAATGAAGATTTTACAATAAATCAAAATTCATTAAATTAAAACATAATTACTGTTCAAGTGTGCAGTAAACATCAACAACTTAAGTTTAAATGATTTAGTTGCTCATACATTACAAGTTGGCTATTTCAGATATCTGTGAAGCAATCCACATAATCTTTAGACCCATGTTCACAACTTTTCCAAATAAAAGCTTTTTGATTCCGCTCAGTATAAAGCACTACAGCAACAAAAATAATGTGTCTACTTTCAAGAGAGATGATAATTACTAATTAATGAGTTAATTATACAAATATTATTTTATTTATATAATATTTAGAATTTAAGATATTATAAATTAATAAAATAAATCACACAATCAAAACAATAAATAAAATTAAATCTTTAAGTAGCTCTGACACACTGAGAGGAGAGGTTCACCCCTGCTGCCCCCTGTCACCGGGTGCTGCAGCGGCCGAAATGATTTTATATATGACCTTTCAATTGATAGTGAAGATCTCTGAATGTTGTACTGTGTGGACTCCAGTTCATCCTCCTGCTCCTCCTCCTGCTCCTCCTCCTTCTGCGACTGTTGATCTACCCGCACTTCCTTTCTCTCCTCCCTCCTCACGCTAAATCTCCTTGTCTGTCCATTTCTCAGTATCACTGAGCTCACTCAAGAGTAAAACAGGTCAGGATGATGCACTTGATGTGGTCCTTGTTGTCTTTGTAGATGGTGTGTCACAATTTAATGCGTTTGCTGCCCTTCTTCTGTGGCCTGCTCCTGACACTCATCATAGACAATCCCAATCTCATTTAAAATATTTTTTGACTGCAGGGTCTTCATTCTGTTTAAAGTTGACCCCATGGTGATCAAGGAGCTTCTGGTAGGCCTTCGTGTTACTCCCTTGGCTGTGGCTGAGGGGTAGAGCGGTTGTCCTACAATCAGAAGGTCGGCCGTTCGATCCTGTTCTTCCCCATCTGGATGCCAAAGTGTCCTTGGGCAAGATTGGCCCTCATAGAAAAAAAAGTGCTGGTAATAAATGTACTGTATAAATGTGTCTGTAAATGGAAACATGTACTGTAAAGTGCTTTGAGTGGTCTAGAAAAGCACTATATACATACAAACCATTTACCATATCTTATTGAAACCCTGCTGGGCCTCTCCGCTCCTCTGGTTTGGCTTTCAAACGCTTAAGCACCACAGGCATCACTGTGGGGTGACTCCTCTTCGGTCCCTCAATGATCTCAGAGACTTTGTCTCCATAAATACGATATTTGTAAAGGACAGTTTGCAAATATTACTGGATAAATGTTCCAGTATATGTTCCAAATATAACACCATTTTAATAATACTACATATGTAACTTTACTGCCTGCTATTAACATAATTTACAAGGCCCTACTATTAAAAAGTGCTAACCATTATTGATGCCTTTACTAGAAATCGTTAAAAAAGCCAGAACCTCTGTCACAATCAGCATTCTCCCTGGAGGGTCGTGGAGGGCTCCCTCAGCTGCTGGCTAAGAGCACCAGAGTAGTGGCACAAGGTCGTTTTTGCTGAAATGTTCTTTTTGTGTAGTTCGCCTCATTTAAGATTTTTCTATCTAGTTCAGTTCATCAAGAGGTCAGGTAAGGGGCAAATATTTTTCCCAGGGCCAGGAACACACTGGGATGACTCTGATATTCTTATCGTAGTTAACCAATCATCAGCTCTCATACCTAAACCAACCTAACCACCAAAGACAATAGCCAATCAGAAACAGGCACAATCTTTGGTTCTTCCTTTCAATATCTTGGCTTGCAGCACATGACTGAATGATGGGCACCAGAGGCGATATAGGATAGAATTATCTGTTGATCAAAAATAAGTTATGCACCATATACCTGCATATGTCTTGCACTACACCACTGTGTGTGGCTATGGGTGTTGCTCACTGACGATTGAGGTCACTACCTATTATTCCACCAGCTCTGCTAAATAATTCAGCCCTGAGTCTCACCTTACATCATGGAAACATGCCATCATGCTGCAGTACTGTGACTAAAATCTGGCCCCCAAATGATTGTGAGCTGTTGATGGTTCTCTCCTTCTCCTTTCTACCACCTTTATCATACCTCGATCACACCCTGAGCTAGGGCTGCATGATTATGGCCAAAATCATAATCGCGATTATTTTGATCAATATTGAGATCACGATTATTTATCACGATTATTCATTAATTATTCATTGCACTTTCAAGTTGAAGTGAACAAAAACACTGCTTCCACTTCCATTGCTGTGCTACATTCCAGCTAATTTACACGTCTTTGCATCAAAATAAAACTTATACGGGTCCTAAAGCAGTTTCTGAAAGTTCCTGAAGCAAAATAAAAATAAAAAATTTACCCAAAATAAAGGGCTAACCAAAAATAAATATGCCATCACAGAATGAAACCAAATGAAAACAAGTCAGGCCTATTCAGAAAAGGCAATAACAAGGTGTTATTGATAAATTATACTGTAACTGTTACAGTATAATTTATCACCTTTAGACTGAAACATAATCTCACCTAAAAGCTTAATTTCAAAAGAAAGCTACAGTTATTGTTACTTGACAAATTATCTATTGGTCACATGTCTTTGGCCAAATGAAATGTGATTGCATCCGTTAATTCAGTGTGTCTTTGGGAGGTGGATGGATAATCAGTGAGGTAACGTTAGATTTGGCCTTAATGCGTTTGTCGTACTGTGGTTTGTGGTAATGTTTTGAACAAGTTAGTTGTATTGCTATGCGACACCCGTGACCGTCTGCTCTATGTTCTGTCTGTCTCCTCTTCAACTAATACCGGAGTCGACTGCAGACAGAACTTTTTTTGAGGCTGCCGCTGCAGGGTGCGCGCATGACACCTTCCATTTCTTCTCCCGCTGGTGGTTGGCTGACTGTTAGTTGAGGAACATTTGATTTGATATGTAACAGAGTACGCATTTTAAACGTCAATATCGCTGACGATCATGATCATTTAATTGTGGCAGGCATAATCGTGATCACGATTAAATCTGATTAATTGTGCAGCTCTACCCTGAGCTCATTATCGTGTCTTCCTTTCTTGAGAAATCCCAGGACATGCAATTACATCATGCTTTTCTTGTGTTGTTTTTCCTTACTCTTGTTGAGGGTTAAGGGCAGAGGATGTCACAGCTTAACCCTATGAGGGAAATTGTGATATGTGAATATGGGCTATACAAATAAAATTTGTTTGATTGATGATGCATTCCCTTGTCCTAAACTCAAACCTAAACCATTACAACTAAATACCTCACCCTAATTTTTACTTTAACCGTAACCTGATTCTAAACTGAAACTAAGAACCAAATCTGAACCCTCACACAGCCAGTTAAGGGTTTGTCAGAACGTGAGGACCATCCATGAATGTGTCTGTGCTGGAGGCAGCAAGTCACATTATGATTTTAGGTTGACTTCATTTACGCACATCTGTTTGTCCAGCCTATTCTCATGAGCCCGATATGTCTTGAAAGCCTTGAGGGAATTTCTTCAAATTTTAGAATCAGAATCAACAGAAATCAGAAGTAGGTTTACACCTACCTGGAATTTTCTTTGGTAAATAGGTGTATAAATTGAACATGAAACATAAAAACACAATAAGTTATACACATAAGAAAGAAATAACTATATCAAAACAAAACTATATACAAGATATAAAAAGTTAAATAAAATGTAAAATGCAAATCAGGAGAGAAATGTGGATGTGCAATATGCAATATACTGTTATGTGTGTTAATGTAACAAAGAATTGAGGCATGGGGGAGGAATGATTGTTCAAGTCAGGTGGGGGTCCAGGGCCTTGTTGATAAGGCCAACTGCAGTCGGGAAGAAGCTGGTCTTGTGGCGGGAGGTTTTGGTCATTATTGGACCGCAGCCTCCTGCCGGAGGGAAGAACCTCACAGAGTTTGTGACCCGGGTGGGAAGGATCGGTCACAATCTTGCCTGCACGCCTCAGGGACCTAGAGGCAAACAGGTCCTGTAGAGATGGCAGATTGCAGCCGATCGCTTTCTCAGCAGAACGGATGATACGCTGCAGCCTCCTTTTGTCGTTTGCAGGGGAACCAAATGTTGATGGAGGAGGTGAGGATGGACTCTATGATGCAGGTGTTGAAGTGCACCATCATGGTCTTTGGCAGGTTGAATTTCTTCAGCTGCTGCAGGAAGTACTTCCTCTGTTGACCTCTTTCAGTGAGAGGTCAAGAGCTCCCATTTGAGGTCCTGGTGGATGATGGTGCCCAGGAAGCGGAAGGACCCCGCAGGGACGACTTGGGTGTCTCATAGGGTGATTGGGGTGGGTGGGGCTGGGTTCCTTCTAAAGTCCACAACCATCTCAAGGAGTTTGACGGACTGGTGACTGGAGGTGCAGCTGTTTGTATACAGGGAGAAGAGTAGAGGGGAAATAACACAGCCTTGAGGGGAACTGGTGCTTATGGTCCTGGAATCGGAGACATGCTTCCCCAGCCTCACGTTTTGCCTCCTGTCAGTCATTTGTTTTCAATCATACCATTATTGTATTTTATTGTAAGGATTTTAGAAATGAAGGATTGATATGGGTTCATAACTAGCCAAGAAAACTGGTTCAAGAGTGAACATTTTAAGAGGTTTAATTGCAGCTTCCTTATGAGCTTGGGGTAAGTAGCCATTTAATAGAGATAAAACAATCCAACTAAATATACAATCGCTTAGTAGAGTAAAATCTTCTAGTTTGGATAGGGTGTAATTTTGGTCTTCAACTAAAATTGCAAGACTTCCAGAAATCAACCCTCCTCCCCGGGGTCCGGATAATTTCATACGTACAAATTTGCTTTCTAACAGACTTAATCAGTTTAATTAACTTAATTATTCCACTGGTCTCATTTAGCTCACTGCATGAAGAATAAACAAATAATTTTATGTCCACTCTGCTCAGAAGACTCGGTTTTCAACGTCAACTTTCCAGACATATTTTGCCTACATCTATGTGTCTCCGTCTGCGTGCGTCTGTCTATCTAGCCACCTACACAGTTAATGATAGTAACACATAGGACCCAGACATCACCACTGGCTTTGCTTCATTATGCCTGATTAAAAGTCTCTGAAATGTCAAACTAGTCCGCCAATGTTTTTTTGAGTGGAGAAGAGTCAGGATCTGGATGGACAACTCTTGCAGTCCGGACTTTGACTGAAACCCGCCAGTAGGTGACCCCTGGTTTAGATGGAGAGACTAGGGAAATCAGCTCAGAACGATATATTGAAGAAAAGTGGCCTCGATATAAATCTGGTGCTATTGGTTCTAAGGCTGGACAGTGAGGGGAGGAGGTGGTGAAGTTTTTCCCTGATTGCTCCAAATTTGTTTGTAAATAATTTTATAAAATCACTGCTGCTATGAAAAAGTTAACTGTCATCTCTAACAGTGTTAGTAGCCTCTTAAAAAGAGTGTAGTCCAATAGGGTATTCTGCTTCTCTTCCCACTGACACTGAAGATGAGCCAAAACACCCACTCACACACACCCACACACATACACACTCCCGCACACACAATTTTCACCAGAATAGCAAATCCAAAAGCATGCTCATCAGAATAATAGAAATGATAGCTGGAGCTGGAATGGCGAAGATGATATACTCATAACAACTGTGGATTTAACAATAGTCTGCTCTGATCTGGTGATTAACCACTGTTTCCTCTCTTTGCAGCTGTGTATGCCTAAAGGACTGTCGTTCCAGACGCAGGCAGATCAACGTGATCCTCAGTTTCACTCCTTCATCATCACCAGGGAGGATGGTTCTCGAACTTATGGCTTTGTCCACACCTTCTATGAGGAGGTGACCAGCCCGCAGATCTGCTCCGCCATGCAGACCCTCCACCAGATGCACAATGCAGAGAATGCCTCCACCAACCCCCATTCCTCCTCTTCTTCCTCCTCCTCCAGCATGGACTCTCTGACCAGCAGTTTAGACGAGGCTGACTCCCCCCCCTTCTCATCCACCTTACCTTCATCTCGGGCAGCAGGCGGCTATGACTCGTCACGGGACACCCTCTATGTGTCCAAAGCTTTGTGTCTGGTCACTACCATGCCATTCATGTACGCATGCCGCAACTTCCTGTCACAGCTGCACCGGGCTGTTACAGCAGCCACTGCCCCCCCACTACCACTTGAGAGCTACATTCACAATATCCTGTATGAGGTGCCACTGCCTGCTCCAGGCCGAACGCTCAAGTTCCACGGTGTTTATGAGCCCATTGTGTGCCAGAGGCCTGGGCTCGGGGAGCTGCCACTTGCTGACTTTCCCCTTTCAGAGGCTTTCAGCCTGCTGGGAGTCGAAAATCTGGTCCAGGTATTCACCTGCAACCTGCTGGAGATGCAGATCCTCCTCTGCTCACGGGGTAAGTCTTTCACAATAATAAGAGAACTAGTTCAAAACCTTGTATATGGCTGGACTGTGTTTGGTCATTAGCAAAACGGTCTGCGACGTCACTAAATGTTAATAGATAATTTCTTGTGCTCAGAATCGTATTGATTACAGTGTTATATTAATTGACTAGGGTCAGCTTGTTTCAACTATTTATGTTTCTATGCTCACATACGGTATGTAGTATTTTAATACAGCTGCATTAACACTAAAGCTGCACTCACCTAGATGTTTGTGTGTCTGACATCGATGTTTAAGTATGAAAAAAGTAACTGAGACGTGTCCCGTTAAGGCTAAATATTAAACATTAGTCCCTTGAGAGCCACTTCCAAGCTTCTGCTTTGCTCTGCTATAATCTGCTTGGACCTGAACTGTGTTTAAAAACACAAACTAGTTGTGTTCACTCGCCAATGTTGCATAAGTCAATGCTAATCGCAACCCACTACTTCCATGTTCGGATGACTGCCTCTCAATCTTAACAACATTAAAGTATTGAATAAGTCAGTCAAACATTTGATCGTGGTCTCAGTTAGAGTTGACTAATGTATGCAAAACTGGCACTATAGGAACACTTATCACATTAGCATCAAAATAAGCTGCAACATAATCATCATAGATAACATCCAAAAACAAATGGCCCTACATCTCTTAAGCAGTCTGCTCTGCTGGCAGAGCAGGGGGATCTGTTGCTGTGGGATATTAGAACCCAAACCTCTGATGAGGACAAAACTGAGTATGACTTTGTAGTCTTTAGTATTACTTATTCGCCCCACAGTTATTATTGGAGTAATAATATGTTCTATGTTGTTCTATGTACCTCATGACTAGTCAGGAAAATGCCAACATACTGTGGTGTCCCTGGAGATTCAACTTCTTGCCTAATATATTAAAGACATAAATATTTACAATATCTTCTGTTGTCTACCCATTTCAAAATACAATAACGAGCAGAAGATGCACAGCTCCATACTTTCAAGACAAACCCCAGTTGCATATGTACATTATTACTCAACATTATTATACGCAGGAAAAGTACTGTCATGAGTATCCACATGGGTGAGGGGTGTTGCTTCATTTAAATCACCATACTCATCTTTTTGAAGGCAGGCTTTGGTTACACAGAATAATGCTAATTGATGAGCAGTAATCAGATCATTGACAAGTAGCTGTGATACATCCATGGGGAAAGGTCCTCTTACACAGAGTCCGCTGTGTTTCTGCAGTAGCCCAGAAGGGACAAACCAAACACCTGCTCTAGAGAATGCCTCTCAAGTTACCTCAAGGTCACTATAGGTCATCTATGCTTAGGCATCTCCACCAATCACGCTCATTCAAAACACACACACACACACACACACACACATAGGACCCGATTATATAAAGGGCAGTCATCATTAAACCCTGTTTAGTCAAAATCAGTTAAGTAATGTATCTGCTTAAAATTGTAACAGTAGGTCAACTAGTTTCAAATAGACAACTACTAATAATAATGATAAAGAACTCTTCAGGATGCAACTCAGTGCTAACGTGTTTCTTCCTCCAATCACATTATATAGTTTTAACAGGATAAAACTGCAGTAATTCTAGATTGTTATTTAAGATCTATTCTCTCATCATAATTTTGTCTTCCTCTCAGACTACCAGCGGTTGATGACAGTAGCAGAGGGCATCACTACCCTGCTGTTTCCTTTTCAGTGGCAGCATGTCTATGTTCCTATACTGCCAGCCTCCCTCCTCCACTTTCTGGATGCTCCTGTTCCCTACTTAATGGGCCTGCAGTCAAAAGAATGCACAGACCGCTCCACACTGGAACTTCCTCAGGAGGTATGCAGCCAACCACCTTTTGTTTGATTACTCATGGCATGGAGCTCATGTTTTCATTTCTTTGTCCGTCTATCTGTGAGTTAGCAGGATTGTACAAATATGACTGGATGGAGTACGACTTGGTAAAGGGATATGATCTGGATTTCAGTGTTTCCCACAGCATTCATTCTATCAATAGCGGTAGCAGGGATGCATGTGCATGCACGTTGTGTTCACTTTTTACCAATTCCGACAGGTAAACAGACGAGTGAAAGACACGTTCTTGCCTGAGAGGGCTGTATTGCATGCCACATGCTTTACTGTAGCTGAAACTATGAGGTCAGATTGTCTATGTGGATGGTAACAACTTAATCCATAGATTGAGGGAGCATGTACCAATCAATCAAATATTATTTCGATAGCCCACATTCACAAATCTCAATTTGATTCCCCGAGTTTAACAAGGTGCAACATCCTCTGCAAGTTAGGAAGTACAATCAATGTTGAATGTAACAGAGCACATCCACAAAATATGAATATTTAAAAAAAAAGAGAGGTTCTGTCAATATTGTCAGAGAGAGAAAAGAGAGTTGAGACATTAATGTCTGGAAGAGAGGGAGATGCAAAAAGACATCTGTCATGTGTACCCCTACTATTTAGCCCCATTGTAGCTTACCTAAAAGCTCCACACAGCAATGCAATGCAGCAGAGCAGCAAAACACCAACATAGAGATATTTTATAATCAATATTATTATTATTTATCATCTGTGCGAATTGTTATAATAAAATAGTATGAATGATATTTATAGATGCAATGTGATTATTAATGATAGCAGTGCAAGTTGATAATAATAAATAATAAACATTGCATAACTGCATCATCATTTGATTCATACCAGACGGTCGTTATGGGGAGAAGCATCTCAGTCACACTTTGGTAAAGTCGCACTAACTAAGTATATTCTGGCTGAATATTTTGCAGGAATTCTTGTCAAGCGCTTAAAAAAACGCCACACTTGTGTTACTGGCGTTTCTTAAACTGAACTTAGAACTATCTACAGGTTGCAGGCTGTATCGAGAATGAGATGGGCTCCAGTTGCACTCTTATCTCGCTGTTGAACTTTCCAATGACTACACACACGCACAACAATTTTGTTTTTGTTTTTTCATCATCAGAAGTGTGTTTCACATATATATTGAAATTTTAAAATCTTTCCCTCTCCCAGGCCAACTTGTGTTTTGTGGATATTGACAACCACTACATTGAGCTTCCAGAGGATTTACCCCAGTTCCCTAACAAGACTGAGTTAATCCAGGAGATCAGTGAGGTTCTGCTGAGCTTTGGAATTTCGGCCAACATAGGGGCCACGCCAAAAAGAACCCGTACCAGTTCCCCCAGAAAGCCCTCCACATCAAACAGGGAGTGCAAGACTGTCACCCTTCAACAACTGCAGGACGATGGGCGTAATGGCAACCTGGCGGGGGAGGAGCTCACCATGCTGGAGCTGCTGCAGGGAAATGCCACGTTGGAGAGACTGCACGCACTAACAGAACGCACCGGGGTGACAGTGGCCCGCGTGGATGCTCTTAGGGCGAGCGTTAAAGCTCAGGGGATTGACAGGCAAAGGGCCGCTGAGGAGGACGAACTAAGGAATGCCAAGCTGAATGTTCAGCTGAGGGAAGTGTTTGCCAGCCGCTTCATCACCATGTTTGCTGACTATGAAGGATTTGTCATTCAGAGTGCGCCGGACCTGGAGTCCTGGCTCACCAACAGGGAGCAGATGCACAATTTCGATAAGGTAATGGAGTGAAAAACAAACACAGAAAGGGTTTAATGATGAGGTTGGAGTCATTAGTGATAAAGAAAGATGCCTTTGCTTATAGATTCATGTATGTGTGTCTCTCAATGTAAAAAGAGAGGAACCATGGCCATCTGCATTCTTATGATTCTATAAGGGAGTATTTGCACTATTTGTGCAACTGAAAACAGTTTCACTTTGAAATGTTTGGTATCTTCTGTTTGATTAGTGATGACCCACATTAAGAGCAGTTGTTTTTTGAGGAAAGGCCACCCACTGCAAAATTGAAATAGGTTAGCTGTTGTTAATAGATTTGTGCCCTTAATTTTCCGCACATTTTAACATTTACATATGCTTGGGAAAATACCAGGCTTTTTCCTGGAGTACTTTTTAAAATAAGACATAAGGCTTAATGTGGACATAATGTTAAGAGCCAACTACATTTTCCCCTTATGTTTTATGAATATGTATGCACTGCAATCTTAGTGTATCTTCTTCACTGTTCATGTGTTATTACAAATTCTATAGTCTCAAAGGCTTTTACGATAGCTGCAGAAAGTGTCGTTTACATTAAATAACACTTAGGAAGCAGATAAACACAGTGAATGATCAGTGGTAGGTGCTTTTTTGTGAAGTTGCTTTTATTTGTGACGAGGTCCTGTTTGTATATTTTTGCATAATGTGTATCTCCTTGCTTGTGTTTGACCCTGCTCCAGGCCTCGTTCCTCTCAGATCAGCCGGAGCCTTACCTCCCCTTCCTCTCCCGGTTCATTGAGACGCAGATGTTCGCCACCTTTATTGATAACAAAATCATGTCCCAGTGGGAGGAGAAAGAGCCACTGCTTCGTGTCTTTGATGCGCGCATCGACAAGGCTCGACTCTACAATGTGCGTGCTCCCAGCCTACGATCCTCCAACTACCAGAGATGCTCCATCCTTAGGGAGTCTGGTAAGCTCTGCAGGAAAAGGTGTTGGAGGTCAAACGTGTGCTTTTTATGGTTAATTTTTAGGTAAAACATGATTACAATTGTAGGAAAAGTCACTTGGTAGGCTAAATTACAGGGAGAGAGAACCAGTTCAATGGAGTATAGTTGATGTATCTTGGCTTGTTCCACGCGAGAGTATTATTTTGGAGTTTTGCTTCTCTCTTCTAATTCCCCTCTCATAGCAGACAGCACACTCCCCCGGCCATCCAGCTTTCCTGCACACATGCATGTTTTTGGTATCAGGAGAGGAGTGAAGGGTTAGGGTTAGTCAGAGACGGTTATTGACAGTGTTGTTCATATTCTTTGTGAACGCTGAACCGAACTAATAAGTCTTACAAATGATGACCATGAACGTGAGCGGCGTTCACTCAAGGCCCCAAACAGTAGTCAGCCTTTTTTTCCTTTGCAAAACAAAGATCAGCGGATCAGGGCAACTTAACTCGGAGAACTCTTGTTTATTACAAATTCGGTTTCTCGTGATCTTGGAACATGCACCTTTGCTAAAAAGAAACTTGACCAGGCCACAAACAGGAAAGAGTTTTTTAACAATGTCAACATTTTTTTCACTCCAAGTTTGCTAACCCACTTTGTTAACTAACTGCTCTGATTTGTCACCCTTTCAGACTTTGTAATCATGACAGCACTGTGTAAATCCAAGTGCAACATTGTGAATATCTTCCAGGAAATACTGACTGACATTCTCCCCATATATGCAGTCTTTCCATTGGAACTGCATGATCTGCTTTTAAAACCCTTCCATTTACATTAGAAAGGAAGAAACGATTTTCCATCAAATATAATATATTACAAAAATGAACAAGCAGAGGCTGAGAAACAAGCATTCTGTCGCAATTTTTTGGGATGGGCTGACATCAAGTTTCTACTGTTGTAAACTACAAGGGAATTTGCCAAATTTTCGATACAATGATGAACATTCACCTTAGATCTGAGGTGTTCTTTTCCCGCTGAATGTTCATTGAGATATAACAGCATTGGCTTATATTGTCCCCTCTGAAGCAACTATGTTTGAGTATTCTTACTCCCAGTGTTGTCTGGAAGTATTTTGTATGAGAACTTTGCAGTTAACATATTCTGTCTCCCCTGCAGCTCAGGCCATTGAGCAGCGGCTCATGAAGATTGACCACATCGCCATCCACCCCCACCTGCTTGACATGAAGTTTGGTCAGGGCAAATATGAGCAGGGATTCTTCCCCAAACTTCAAGCTGATGTGCTGAACACTGGGCTGATCAATAGCAAGTGAGTCGACCTACCTTTCTCAGTTAAGCCGTTTTCAGACATGCCCTGCTGATAAAGTCCAGCCCAAATTCTCTGCACAGTTTGCCTTTCACAATAATAATAATAAATAATAATAGCTTGAATTTATATAGCCCCTTTCAAGCAGCTGGGTTCAGCAGACAGAGGCAGGAAGTAATGTATTAATTCCGCTGCGACGTGAACACCTATGAAGTAGCTTTTGTAGGGTTTCTTCAGTTGAGTGGCCACCAAGTTGTACAAATAATCAAATTGCACATTTTTGATCTACAGGTGGTTTCATAGGACAGCAACAGCACAGCGAAGGAAAGACCACAACACACATCAAACGGAGCATCTGAACACTGATAGCGACCTGAAAGAGGTAGAACAGCTCCTCAGAACCCGTCCTCTACATGCCCACTCGCCTCACTTGCGCTACAGCTATATATTTTGTCTGTGCCACGTGGTATTTGTATTTCAATTTTTAGTTTGAAATAGTTTTTTTTAATCTTTTTTCTTCCTGTGCATGCTGCCTTCTCTGCTTTCTTTTTCATTTCCTTTCGTTTCTGTCCTCACCTGTCTGCCTGTGTGTTCGGTTCCGTTTGCATTCGTTTCCCTCCTCAGATGGTTGAGGGCTGTCTGGTCCAGCAAAACTCCATGGCATTTTGGGAGTGGGACATTTCGCCCCCTCTCTCTATCAAACCGCCTAAAAAATCTGCCTCTGCATCCTGCCTGGTATGTGAAGGAGTTGCCTTTGTTGAGGAATCCCTTTCACAGACCCCCCTCCAACCTCGACTGTAGCTGTCCATCTAACACTGTGGCTGGTCCTGACTACTCTATTAAACTCTAACATTCTTGTAATTCTATCTAAGTGAGGACATCCATAGGCATAATGCATTTGCTAGCCTATTACCCTAACCATCACAATCTAATGCCTAACTCTTAGCCTAATTCTAACCCTAAAACCAATTCTTAACCCTTAAACAACCATTGGAAACAGTGAGGACAAGCCAAAATGTCCTCACTTTCCAAAATGTCCTCACTCCGTCGGGTCTCTGCTCAAAATGGTCCTCACAAGTATATAAGTACAAGTACATACACACTCTCACCCACCTTTAGAAACCTTGCTTTCATTCCTCCACCATACCATCACATTTCCTGTCACCTAACATGGGATTCCTCCATTGAGATTTCCACAGCTTCTCAGTGTCGTTAAAAATTGAAAAGGGAATTTGGTTGCTATGGGTTTAATCCTTTTCAAAGATTGAACACACTACATAGTTTGTGATAGACAGAGGCAAACACGCCAGACCAAGCAGGTTCAAATCAGATTAGTCAAAAAATGTGTTTATGTCTTAAAATGGTGTTTATTTGATGTAAAAAAAACACGTTACTTCGAATGTAGAAAAAAACCCCACAGATGAGCTTTCAGATTCGTCCGAGTGTTTGTCGAACTCACTAACTAGCTCTCTGATGTTTGCTGTTCAGAAGTACATGCAGGAAGCCCGCAGCCTGGGGAAGAATCTTCGACTGCCCAAACTGTCTGATCTGTCTCCTGCTGTCATTGCCCAGACCAACTGGAAGTTTGTGGAAGGTCTACTCAAGGAGTGTCGTATGAAGGTGAAAAACCCCCAGCATTGTTCCTACACTTATAAATGACTTGAGATTTATCACTTTAGTATACATATATTGTATTTACTTAGCTAATGTATGTATTTTTCTCTTAAATTAAAATAATTGTATTTCTTTCATTATCCATCAATCCATTTTTTGAATACGTGCATGCGTGTGTTCAGACCAAGCGAATGCTGGTGGAGAAGATGGGCCGTGAAGCTGTGGAGCTGGGTCATGGTGAGGCCAACATCACTGGCCTGGAGGAGAACACTCTGATTGCCAGCCTCTGTGACCTGCTTGAGAGGATCTGGAGTCATGGGCTGCAGGTCAAACAAGTCAGTGCTCACACTCACTCACACACACACACAAACACACACACACACACACACACACACACACACACACACACACACACACACACACACACACACACACACACACACACACACACACCACAGAAGAATGAATGGTACTGTCTCTGTCAACTGTCTTCTACTTAAACCTAAAATATAGCCAAGCTAAAGACACATGTATGCTGTCAGTCGAACCCTGCTGCAGCTAGTCATATATTTATAATAACATTGGATAATGAGCCTAAGAGGTCATTGCCTAATACATCTTATTTTATAACACCTTTTTTTATTGCTACTATTGTTATTGTGTGTGTTTAGTGTGATACTGTTTTTCTGATGGACACCTCTAACCTACCAGGGGAAATCCGCCCTTTGGTCCCTCCTGCTGCACTACCAGGCCAGAGAGGAGAAGCTGGAGGAGCAGCACTCAGAGTCATCATGTAACACACAAACAACTTTTTATATTTGTGTTTTTTAAGGTCACTTTTTGACATTGCTATCCCTTGCCTCTTACCTGGGTACTGTTTCAGAAAGCAGGGTTAAGAAACGGACCTCTCGGGTTGACTGGTTTAGGTTTTGATTTAAAAAAAGTTTTTCTCCTTAGTATTTCACTTACTCAAATGATCTATATTTATCTATATATGCAGAAGATGAAACGCATACAATTTGATTACCAGCTTGTGATGTTTAGTTTACACCACCTAAAAAATTGCATTCAGTGGCAATATGAGATATAGTGAAAAAATATCGGACTTCATAACACTGCTCACATTTATTATTATTTAGAAGCAGCATCTCTTAATTTGTGTTTGACATATTTATATATTTGAAAAATTATGATGTGACCTGCTCATAGCACATAATTCAAATGAGGTGGGCCAGTTTCCTTGGTGAATTTACAATTTCACTGTGTGATTTTCATCTTTGAACAGATACTGATGATATAATCTGTCTGGTCTTCTGCCATAACAGACTCCATGCAGCTCTAAATTGTTAGGGTTAGGGTTAGAGATTTTTCATAATATGTTAGTGAAGAACACCACCTGTTAATGTTCCTGACAGGAAAACAAAGACATTGCGTCATCTGCCAGAGAAGGATAAGATACCTAGAGGCCTTCTGATGTTTACATGTATTAAACAGTGTCCAACTCTAGATCATACAGTTGTATGGTACCATGATAAATCTAGCATCTTTTTTCACAAAGCGATATTGGACATTACATTAAGGCAGAGAGTACTCCAATGTCTAGATCACAACTAGTCTTTGTAAAATACGAGTTAAGATAAGTAACAATGAAACGAAGTAGCCTAGAACTATAAAATGCATTCCTGGTTTTCACGTAATTCCCTGTGAAGCAGCTTTACAAGGTGTAAAGACATTTTAGACGTCAGATTTAGTTTCGGATCATATGAGGATGCAAATGCAAAAGACACAAATAGAAAACACCTGGTGGAACATTAGGTGGACTATTAGTAAGTAATTGGTCAATCTGAAATTATTGTAGCATTTCAGATTTCAGTCAGCATTGTTGCTGACTGAAAGGATCACGCTGTATCTGACACCACCTTCAATTTGAAGGCTTCAGCTAAAGAACAGGGAAATCTCTGAATTATGGAAACCTGCCAGAGTATATTGCCATAGCAACTGACTCCAAGTTGAGAACTGACTTTCTGAAACAAGCCCCTGACCTTATACATGTCACATCAAATCTAAATGCCTTACCTCAACCCTTACCCTAAACCTAATATAATTCTAACCCAAACCCCTAAAATCAGTTATGAACCCTCAAACGGCTCTAATGAAGTTGTGAGGACCAAAATCTTCTTACACCATAAATATTATGACTCAAGTTTTTCCTCACAATGTTCAAGTGCAGACACGCATGCATACACACACACACACACACACACACACACACACACACACCGTCAAATATGCATCGTAATATGTATTTCTTCTCAACAGTGTCACGTGTTCCTGAGAGGAAGAAGTCTGACTGTTCCATATCAATGCCATCACTCTGTGTGTCTCTGCTACAGGACATGAGGTACATTCGGCTCTCCTCTGAATTCCCAGATTCTCTCTCTCTTCACTGTGAATTCTGTTTTATTTTTGTGCAGTTCTGGAAATTCAGAATCTCAAGTAAATAAATGTTCGTCCATCTGTCTGTTATAAACATTGCAGTAATTTGCTCTGCCCAGGTCAGGATCAGCATTTCACTGCAGCTCAGTTTCTTTAAATTGATAAATCCCTATACAACTTCCAGCTTCGAAGACACCAATGCAGAAATCTTAAGATGAGGGAATTTCTTCAGATTTGGCACAAATTGTCACTTGGGCTCAAAGATGAATTAACTGACTACATTGATAATACGTTGACTGTACAGTTAGTATATATAGTATAGATTAGACACAACATCAGGAAAAGCAGAAAATCACTAATTAAAAAGGTAAATTGTATTCAAGTGTCTCTATTCTCGTGAGCTTTCGTCACTCTATTAATTTGTCTCCTCAGTCATATCCAGAGTATGTCAGAAATTAAGACCGATGTAGGCCGAGCCAGAGCCTGGGTACGTCTGTCCCTGGAAAAGAAGCTGCTCTCTCAGCACCTCAAACAGCTGTTGTCCCGACAAGCCTTAACCAAGTGAGCGTGCCATATGATCCACCCATCTCACTCAACCTCACTTTGTTTTGTTGCTGCACTAATAATACTATTGCATGTTTGAAAAGATTAGTCAGTCGAAGACAATCACAGCAATGCAGAAATGAAGACAATGTCAGTATTGTATCAAAAGTGTGACATCCCTAAATTTGAAATGATATTGAATTTGGGAACTTAAAATTTAATATCTAATTCTTGTGGATTAAATTTCATGTTTAAGGTTACTCAGGGTTGGGTAGACTGTTTGGATTAATCAAAGGTGTGGAATTGAACCAAGTATTAATTTGATGAACAAGCTTTTTTGTCAGCTCATCCCTTCAGTATTTTCTCCTCTGAAAGTTGATCATGCTGTTTGCTTATGGTTGAGCTTTAAGCATTACTCACTTTGAGTGTGGTGTCTTTTTATCTGTTCACACAGGGGATAATGAGCTGCACACAGCTCTTCTTTTGAATATGATTTCACCCAATTGAAAAAAATTAAATCCAATATTTCCACTGAAGTGACACAAAAAATGTACCTTGTGTCCTTCCTTCGATACTGTGGCCATACAAATATGTCTGTGGACACTGAGTAGAATAAAAAGATTTTTCATTCAATGTGGAACTGCAGCCGGTTAGAGACGGCAGTCCTTCATATGTTGCCCATGTTGCATTTGCTTTCACAAAGCTGAAATAATGTGGCTGTTTACGAGATGCACTGAGAAACCATTTGAGTGCATTATGATAATTCTGTTTTCCGTTATTTGAGCATGACTTGACTTCTGTGTGCTTTGCCTACAGGAAGCTGTACAAGCGTTATGCCTTCCTGCGCTGTGAGGAGGAGAAGGAGCAATTCCTCTTTTACCTGCTGTCTTTGAACGCCGTTGACTACTTCTGCTTCACCAGCGTCTTCACCACCATCAGTGAGTTCTACCTCAGCTACTGACCACCACTAACATTGACTCAGATTCACACCAGTATTTGTGTTGAATACTGAAAACTTTTGAGCAATCTCAATTTGATTATGAAGTTATAAATGATTTCATATAATGTTACCTTTTTCAATGTTGTGGCTCAACAGTGTGTGACTTAGTGAAGCCTTGAAGTCATGAAAAATGTGTGAAAGTACAAAAAATTGTTTAAATCCCATCACTGGTGGTTCAAGATAAAGTCTTTAAAAAGGCAACAACAGAGGTTCACTATGTTGTGTAAAAAATGTAAGTATCACATTGAAACACTAGCGGGACAAATATATTTATATATAGTGCATGTTTAGAGGCATATATTCAAATCAAGATGGTGCCAAGGATGGCCCCCTCGATTCCTGAACATCAGGGGAACAACTCTAGTGGACTTACTTTCATAATTTTTGTGTTCATCAGTGGAATTACTCGACATTCTGGCCAACGGTGCACTCCCCTTTGCTCACTCAGTAAAACCAAGGTCACTCAGTGAAACCAAGGTGCTGGGGCGCTCGTGCGTCATTCATCATTTCTATCCAATATTCATTCAATGGGTAACAAAGACTTCTCTTCATCTTCTGCATTGTTTTTTATGGAGAAATTGCTGTGTGGGTCAACACCATACTCCAGCTGTTCAGAGCAGACCGAAACACAGAGCTCTCTGGCAAAACGAAAGGTGGTGGAACCTGCTTTTAACAGCAGCTAACTCAACATGACAGTGATTCAGCAGCAATCAATCAATCAATCAATCAAATTTTATTTGTATAGCCCATATTCACAAATTACATTCATCTCATAGGGATTTAACAGGGTGTGGCATCCTCTGTCCTTAACCCTCAGCAAGAGTGAGGAAAAACTACTAAAAACCCTTTTAACAGGGTAAAAATAAGTAGAAACCTCAGAGAGAGCCACATGTGAGGGATCCCTCTCCCAGGACGGACAGAAGTGCAATAGATGCCACGTGTAAAAACATTCATCATTAAAGTCTTTAGCGGCATTGATGCAGTCCCGCTGCAATCATAGTCCATGGTCAGCAACCAGCAGAACCACGATCCAGCATCCAGACCAGAGGCCACTCCAGTCCTCAGTCACCGTCCACCGCCGCCCACCAGGACCCACCACGAGCCATCGCCGTGGCCCTGGTCCACCTCCTTTACCCAGTGCCAACGCGACACAGGGTCCGCCACCAGCACCACGATCAGCCCACACGACACAGAATCCGCCACACTGGGTCCACCACTGAGACCCCCGATGCGCGATCCACAAACAGCAATCCATGGTGCGGCCACAGAGGCCCTGGATCTGCGGGTGTTAAAGCAAAGGGACCCCGGGGAAGGGGGGGGGTTAGGGATGGAGAAGAGGAAGGAGAAGCTGGAAAAAGAAGCTCCGTGTGTCATATGTCATTAAATAGAGCAAGTTACGTTCTGCCTCACTAATTAACTCTAACTATAAGCTTTATCAAAAAGAAAGGTTTTGAGCCTACTCTTAAACAAACAGATGGTGTCTGCCTCCCGAACTGAAATTGGTAGATTATTCCACAAGTGAGGGGCTTGATGGCTAAAAGCTCTGGCTCCTACTCTACTTTTAGAGACTTTAGGGACGACAAGTAGGCCTGAATTCTGGGAGCGGAGTGCTCTAGCGGGTTTATAAGGTACTAACAGCTCTTTAAGGTAAAAAGGCGCTATATTATTAAGGGCCTTGAAGGTGAGGAGGAGAATTTTAAATTCTATTCTAGATTTAACTGGAAGCCAGTGTAGCGAAGCTAATACTGGAGAAATGTGCTCTCTTTTCTTTGTTCTTGTCAGGACACGTGCTGCGGCATTTTGGACAAGCTGTAGAGTCTTTAACGACTTACTGCTGGAGCCTGATAATAATGAGTTACAATAGTCCAGTCTCGATGTAACGAAGGCGTGGACTAGTTTTTCTGCATCTTTTTGCGAAAGGACATGCCTGATTTTTGAGATATTACGCAAGTGGAAAAAGGCAGTCCGAGAAATTTGTTTTAAGTGACTATTAAAAGATAAATCAGGATCGAAGATCACTCCCAAGTTCCTGACTGTTTCGTTGGAAGCAAGGGCAATGTCGTCTAGCGCAGCTATATCATTAGATAATTTATCTCTAAGGTGTTTGGGGCCAAGTATTATAACCTCTGTTTTGTCTGAGTTTAATAAGAGAAAATTGCGGGTCATCCAGGTTTTTATGTCCTTGAGACATGCTCGAAGTTTAGTTAATTGATTACTTTGTTCAGGTTTTATTGACAAGTATAACTGGGTGTCATCCGCATAGCAGTGGAAATTTACCGAGTGTGTCCTGATAATGTTTCCTAGTGGAAGCATATATAATGAGAATAAAATTGGGCCGAGCACAGAGCCCTGTGGAACACCATGGTTAACTTTGGTGCGCACAGATGTCTCATCATTAATTTGCACGAATTGGGAGCGATCAGAAAAATAAGATTTAAACCAATTAAGGGCAGTTCCATTAATTTTGAATTAACTGTTTGAGTCTTTGTAATAAAATTTGATGGTCAATTGTGTCGAATGCTGCACTGAGATCTAACAGAACGAGGACAGACACAAGTCCCTGATCTGAGGCTATTAAAAGGTCGTTAGTGACTTTTGCCAAGGCTGTTTCTGTGCTGTGATTGGCTCTAAACCCCGACTGAAAGTCTTCATATATATTATTTTCCTGGAGAAACTCACACAGCTGATTGGCTACCACTTTTTCTAAGATTTTAGACATGAAGGGGAGATTAGATACTGGTCTGTAATTGGCTAAAACCTCTGGGTCTAGGGTGGGTTTTTTGAGAAGGGGTTTGATTACTGCTATTTTAAAAGACTGTGGTACATAACCTGATGATAATGACAGATTGATTGTGTTAAGTAACGAACTATCAATTAGGGGCAGAATTTCTTTAAGTAATTTTGTAGGAATGGGATCTAAGATACAGGTTGTTGGTTTAGAACCTGAGATTATTTTGGTAAACTGATCACAAGTGATCAGAGAGAAGCTGTCTAAATAATGGTTAGGATTCTCAGCCGTTTCTGAGATTTCTGTTATTGGGAGGGTATTAGTGACAATTGAGGGCAGGAGATTGTTGATTTTATTTCTAATGGTTAGAATTTTATCATTAAAAAAGGTCATAAAGGTATTGCTATTTGGGATGGGGAATACTGGGTTCGGTGGAGGTGTGACTCTCTGTCAGCCTGGCTACAGTGCTGAAGAGAAACCTGGGGTTGTTTTTATTCTCTTCTATTAGTTTTGAATAGTAGGCGGCTCTTGCTTTGTGGAGAGCCTTTTTATATTCTTTAACACTATTCTTCCAGTCTATGAGGTTTTCAACATGGTTGCTGGAGCGCCACTTCCTTTCTAGTTTTCTTGATAATTGTTTTAACTCATTTGTCTGGGAATTATACCACGGAGCTAATTTACCATGTTTGACATTTTTCTTTTTTAGAGGCGCTATTGAATCTAATGTTAATCGTAATGAGTCTGCAGAGCTATCGACGATTCGGTCGATCTCAATGGAGCTCGGGTTTTTAAAGAATTTGTTCTTTATATCTACGGATAATACGGGTTTAAATGTAATTGGAATTATTTCCTTAAATTTAGCTACAGCACTATCAGGTAGACATCTAGAAAATGAGTTTTTTATTGGTGGCATATATTCATTTATTGAAAAATGGAAGGTTATTAAATTATGGTCTGATAGAACTGGATTGTGCGGGAGGACTGTTAAATGTTCAATTCCGACACCGTACGATAATATAAGGTCAAGTGTGTGGTTACAACAATGAGTCGGTTGGTGCACACACTGACTGAAACCAATTGAGTCTAGTATTGAATTAAATGCTACGCTACGGTAATCTTTCTTATTGTCAACATGGATATTAAAGTCACCAACAATAATAATTTTATCGCTCTTTAGGACTAAGTTTGATAAAAACTCAGGGAATTCCGTTAAAAATTCAGTATAAGCCCTGGGAGGATGGTAAACTACAGCAAATATGATTGGCTGTTGGTGTTTCCTGGATTGGCGTGGAAGACTAAGAACCAGACATTCAAATGATTTGTAGCTTAGGTTAAGTTTAGGTTTTGGATTAATTGATAGACTGGAGTTAAAAATAGCAGCAACTCCACCTCCTCGCCCAAATTCTCTGGGAACCTGTGCATTTATATGACTGGGGGGAGTAGATTCATTTAGACTGACATATTCATCAGGATGCAGCCACGTCTCAGTGAGGGACAATACATCTATGTTGTAGTCAGAGACTAGTTCATTAACTAAAAGAGCCTTAGTTGATAGTGATCTAATGTTTAAAAGACCACATTTAAAAGTCTTAGTTCCCTGTGTTGTTGCAGAGGTTGTTTTAATTTTTATTAGATTTTTGTGTGGAGTTCTCGCTCTGTTATTGTTTAATTTCAATAATTTAATCGGACGGTGGACAGACACAATCTCTATGGGGTTGTGTGACTGATCCAGAGGGAGCGCAGAGAAGTGTTTAGCGCTGCAGCTCTGCTTCCTGGTCCCAACTATGGGTTGTCATGTTATAGACTTTGTAATATTCCTAGATAAGAGAGCTGCTCCATCCCAAGTGGGATGAACGCCGTCTCTCATAACAAGACCAGGTTTTCTCAAAAAAGTTAGCCAATTATCTACAAAGCCCACACCGTTTACAGGACACCACGTCGACAGCCAGCGGTTAAAAG
The DNA here is from genome assembly GCA_038501795.1 of Pseudopleuronectes americanus. NCBI lineage: Eukaryota > Metazoa > Chordata > Actinopteri > Pleuronectiformes > Pleuronectidae > Pseudopleuronectes > Pseudopleuronectes americanus. Next base: position 356,615 of record CM076737.1, on the reverse strand, counting down.
ACAACATGCGGCTAAACATGTCATCACCTGTTGTATCAGCACTGGTCTTCTGTTCTGGAAAGTTTTTTATACAATTTCTAGCCCCTCTACTCCCCACGTGAGTTCACCTCATTCATTCTGGTCAGTGATTACATGTCTTTGACCCCTGCACCATCAGCACCAGATCTCCAATAGGGATGTTCTTTCTCCTCTGCTATTCTCCCTGTACACGAACAACTGCACCTCCAGTTACCAGTCTGTTTCACTCCTGAAGTTCTCGGACAACACCACACTCATCGGACTTATCCCTTTCACCTTCATCACCCAGGAACTGGATTGGGGAGCTGAACATCAGCTCTCTCACCAAGAAAGCACAGCAGAGAAGGTAGTTCCTGCAGCAGCAGAAAGTTAAATCTCCCGATGATGGTTAATTTGAGCACACTGCCATCATCAAGTCGATCCTCACCTCCTCCATCCCTTAATGGTACGCTGCCAAGGGCAGGGTCAGACTGCAGCACATCATTCGCTTGGCCAAGAAGGTGATTGGCTGCAACCTGCCTTCTCTCCTCCTCTCCAATCCAGGTCTTTTAGAAACAAGATGGATGAGATCAGAATGAGAATAAGGATACATTTCCTCAATGCTATGCATCCTGGAAACATCTGTGTAATGGTGTGGTTTGACATACCAGCCAACTTTAAACCAGTATACATTGAGAGACATGGTATTGTCTCAGATGGGGTGTTCCAATAGGAGAAGTGGGAGAGTATGGATCTCTCGTGCCTGTATGAGCAGTTTGTCTTTACATATTTTCCATGCGACTAGGTTGAGTATTTTGATCTTTGAGGTTTTCCCATGTGTTTGCATCTAAAAACAGTAAAAGCACAATGTACGTGCACTAACTTTGGTACTGACATGTTTGTCCCTTCAGTGATCCCATATCGAGTCGTCATTATCCCCATCAAGAAGCTGAGCAACGCCATGACCACCTCCAACCCCTGGGTGTGTGTGTCAGGAGAGCTGGGGGACTCGGGTATCATGCAGATCCCCAAGAACTTTCTGGATATGACATTTGATGTGAGTAGTGTGACCTTTGGCCTCTCGTATGCTGAGCACAGACTTGGATTTGATGTGCAGGCATTGAGTTGTTTGTCAGCCTCTTAGGCCTCATCCTCAGCTCCACTGGTCACTTCCTTTCTCATAGCAGAACAATCATGCATGCTTTCACCTTACCAGTAGTTTGACTTTCACCTTTCAAAATCAAATGAAATTGAAAAGCATAAATAGTAGTTATGAAATTCAGGTCCCTCAAATTCAGATCCCAAACATGGGCCAAATGGGTCAAGTATCATCCAAAATGTTCATTAACAATACACTACAGAGACAGTGATTATTTATATTCTTTAATAAAAGGGTTGTACTGCCTCTAAATTCCTCAACACCACACACGCACACTATTATGCAACATGGAAATAATAACAACATTGGAGTTCACTGTGAAGTTCTAGTTTTCTCTTACACTGTATGTCTGTGTGGGGAACTTTGTTTTGTTGCTTGCATCAGAGAGTTCTTGTCTGGTTTCTGTGATCGCCACACTGTCATGTTTATTATCCATCTCCATCAGTCTGCTGTAGGGCTTCACACACACATTTTTGCCATGTTCTAATTAGAGGATTTGCCTGCTCCTTTCCAATCTCCCTCCATCCCATTATTTATCAATCAATCAGTCAATCAAATTTTATTTGTATAGCCCATATTTACAAATCACAATTTGTCTCAAAGGGCTTTAACAAGGTGTTATCCCTCTGTCAACCTATTTATTTTTCTTCACTTGCCCTTTTCCCTGTTGGTGCTGTTGCCATGCAGTCAACCTGCTTTTAGCTTGGACGAGGTCCTCAGTGGTTTGTTATCTGCCAAGTATTTTTAGAATTGAACACCACCTTTTCTTCGAATGCAATTCCACCCTTGACTATTAAATACTATGGAAGCCCATTTCCGCCTACGAGATGAAGAAAATAAAAATCCTGTATCTCATAATTATGACTTAGAATGTCATTGTTATGAGATACTATCACATAATTCTGACATGGTATCTAATTATTATGAGATACTGGCTGTGGGCGGTGCGCTATAGAAAATATACTGTGCAAATACTTAGCCTAACGTTCTCCCTCTCACTCTCCCTCTCCCTCACCCTCTCCCTCTCCCTCTCCCCTGTTTAGACTCAGAACCTGGGAAAGCTGACGACAGCCCAGTTGGGTCATGATAATGCTGGTCTCCTAGCTAAATGGCTGGTGGACTGTGTCATGGTGCGCAATGAGATCACAGGACATACATACAGGTAAGTGTGGGCTGATCTTTTATATCTATCATTGTAATTTAATGTAGCTATCATTTCTCTTACCTGTAATAATTTTACATGTTATTTCAAATAGAAGCTTCAGGAATGTCAGTTTTGTCTGTAATAATAATAAGTTTAGAAAAAAAAATGTAAACGTTTCTGGTAAGAATTGACAATGGGTTTCAGGGTTGTGCTTCATTTTAGGTCCGTATCAAGTGTAGCTCATGGTGTTTGCGAAGTTGATTGTGAATCTGACTGTTTCTTTCTAATAAATTCTCAATCAATGTTTTCAAAAATCTTGTGTGTGTGTATATCTGTCAGGGTGACAAACATCCAGTGGAACAGTGTGGCTCAATGATTGCTTTTAATAGTTTTGGAAACAATGGAGCTCTATGAGGCAGATACATTTCATATATAAGGCTTTCGAAATAAACTATTTTGTTTGTTTGTTGATTTGGTTTTGCATGAGGCTTCTTGACAATAATAAAATTATTGAATATTCTGTGTCCCCTCCAGGTTCCCATGTGGACGATGGCTTGGTAAGGGTGTGGATGATGGCAGCCTGGAGAGGGTTCTGATTGGTGAGCTGGTTGTGCCAAGTAGAGACGAGGATGGTGGGAGAGGCTGCCGTACGCCTCCACTGCAGCATTCTTCATCCCAAACCACTAGCATGACATCACTGTATGGACGAGAATATAGTGAGTCGCTGTCAGGGCTTGGAACTGGTCGGTTCAAGGGGTTTTGGAGGTTTTTCCTTACTCTTGTTGACAGTTAAGGGCAGAGGATGTAACACCTTGTTAAACCCACTAAGACTAATCGAATTGGATTTATTAATTTGATTGATTCAGGTGAAACCCATACAAGGGAGTAGCCAGGAATCTTTAGGCTCTTAGTGAATGTCCACCTAATACCAATCTACACACAAAAAAGATGTATAAATTGTTTTGGGCTTGAATTGTAACCTGATGCACTAGATGATGTGATATATAGGCTTCACTGAGACTGAGAACTGTTTGCAAAAGGAAAGGAAAATGTGAGTTAGGAGAAGAGTTCAATATATCTGTGGATAAAAGCCTTCATTGTTGTTCTTTGCAATTTTTTCTCCCCTTCTGACATAACCAATACTATCACATCATACATTCTCTCCTTAATGAGCTACCTTTGTTAATTAATGAAATCAGCCTTTAATTGTGCATTGATAGGCTCTAATAAAAATCGTATTAATAATTGCATTTACAATTACACAACTATAGTTTATATTTAGGAATTAAAGCAGGAATGAAATTATATAGAATCATAATTTAATCATAAAATTATTGAATCTTTTTCTTACTAATTTATTTTGTCTTTCTAAAAGTATATTACCCCCAGGTGTAAATGTCTGTCCGTCTTCCTCTGTCGTCCTGTCTGTCTGCTTGTCTTTCTCTCCCCACCTCTAGCCTAATATCAGCTCGGCAGCTTTTTGGTAACTGAAATTTCCGATGTTCTCATAACTTCAACACTGATGCAGCTGTTTTCCTGATTCCAGAACCAACTTCTGCCCAAATCCTAGAGGGCATTGGTGACGCAGTGAGCAACATTGTGAAACACTTTCAAAAGCCAGAGAAAGAGGTTAGTGACATACACTGGGATGTTAACAAACTTTTTCTGAACACATTAACAGGGTTGGAGAGTAGTTCATGAAATCGTCAAAGAGGCCATGAACCAGAGAACACTAGTTTCACATGCCAAATTACCAAAAAATAGAGACGCCACAGAATTTGTAAATAAGTGGACCAGAAACCGGAACACAGAACATCCGCATCGAAACTTTACTACAACTAGCGTTTCGGCGGTGTAATTCTAGCAAGAACAAGTATGACTGATGAATTAGCCTTTATGCTACTATGGTTGCTCATTTACCTGCTAGTTCTGACTAGTAACACTTAGGAGGAAAATAACGTGTTTTCTAAGGTTTTGGTCTAAGAGTAATTCATAAACAAAATATTGGTTTATTCAACTTAAAGACACTATTTTGACCCATACTTTGGATGAAAAGGTATCTCAGCTTTTAACCATTTAAAAATAAAATGTATACTTTTTATGATGTCTGTATTTTGGACATTGTTGTCTTTATTTTTCTTTATTTTCTGTCATTTGCCATATCTGCTACTCAGATCAGCTGTGTGCTTTAAGTTGACCTTTCATCTCCTGGTTGTCTTCTTGCAGAGAGGCAGCCTCACAGTGCTGTTATGTGGGGAGAACAGCTTGGTGGTTACTCTGGAACAGTTTTTTCATCATGGCTTCAAGTCTGCCCGGCTCTTCCAGAGGACTGTGTTCGTCTGGGACTTTGTTGGTGAGCATGGAGCTGCAGCACCCTCTGTTGGTGTAAAAATAAACTATTTAAATTGGTCCTTTATTGTGTGTAAAACCCTGTTTGGCCGGTAAACGTCTCTATTGCTTACTGTGCAGGACATTTAATCCAACACAAGGAGCACATTAATCTGTAAAATAGACTTATGTCTACTCTAACTCATCTTTGACTCTGTTGTGTCATCTACTCCATATGCAGAAAAGGCTGTTGCCTTCCTACAGTCAGCTGACCAGATGGTTGATTTGGGGTTGAACTGTCAGTCATTCTGTCACTACATCATGGCGATCAATTCTACACCCAGGAACATTGGGAAGGATGGCAAGTTCCAGTTGCTGGTGTGCCTCGGAGCCAGGTGAGTGTCAGGACAACACGCATCCTAAGTCTGTTTGAGTTGAAACTGTCCATATTCACAATGTGAATGCTTTTGCTGGGACCGAGCTTCACATTATAGCCGACACAGGTTCTGTTGGACGGGTGGGTCATGTCCGGCAACAGGGCATTTCCTAAAACTCCTAGCAACTAGATTCTCTTAATTAGATAAAATTACTAAACGAGCATCCGTACTTCGTATTTTTTTCATAAACGATGATGTTGCTTTGGCAAGTTCAGCAGGAGGATCTGATTTTTGGACAAGTTTGACTTACAAGGGACAATGCAAAGTTAAATTCACCCCTACCCAGACCTAGATGGTAGAGATTTAGATCAGGTGAGAGTGTCATTTTCTTTTCAATAAAGTGGCGGCTGTGACTCAGGAGTTAGCACATGCAAGGGTCATTGGTCAAGACACTGATCATCAAATTGCCCCTGAGGGTGTGAATGATGTCTGATAGAAAAGCACTTCACATAGAAAATGCTGTTGAATTGGTGATTGTTACTTGTAGTTTGGTAGTTGAGTGGTAGTTAAGATGAGAAAGCTCTTTCTTAATGCTGTCCATTTAACATACTGTAAATGGATCATCCCAGCTGGGTGCATAGACTTTGACAACAACCGCAACATTTTGTATGGAACCTGAAACTAATATAAACAGCACTGCTGGTCAGCTATGACATTAGTTGAGCAAAGCTATATTTTTTTGTATTTTAAATTGTTTGTCTTGCTTTGCTGATAATATTAGAGGAATGTTTAGATAGGTCTCCAGATAGACACATTTCTTGCATAGTTATTGGCTGACAGGAATTGTATTCTCTGGCCATAGTTTATCTGCATCGTTTATTCTACAGAGACCGTCTGCTGCCCCAGTGGCTGCCCCTGCTGGCGGATTGTCCTGTGATCCTGCAGATGTATGAGGACACTGCCCTCCTTAGAGACTACACTACTGTCAATGCCCTCATCGGAATCCTGCAGACTCTTCACAACTTCCCTATCAAACTGGAAACCTCACTGATCAAAGGCATTGACCTTTAACCCCAGAAAAGGACCAGGGTAGCCACACATTTTTCTCCAATGCCTTCCTCACTACTACCACCAATTACAACTGGGCTGCTCTAATTTAGCCACAGGCTCTGCGATTAGGCACATTACCAGGGAAGGAGGAAATGACGAACAGGGAACATTATATTTTCAGTGGCGTTTAGTTACCAAAGAAAAATGTTTCCATATTTCCTGTGAGAATCAGATCATTGGATTAACTACAAACTTCGATGTGGTATGATAAATCCAACAGTGGTCCCCAAAGACTATTCATTAGCTTCACATATCAAATACTTCACGTTACATTGTTAAACATACCATCCCATACTGGCTTTCTACCTTGCAGGTAGCTTTAGGTTTCGGGTCAGCTCAGCATGAAATGCAAATCCACCATCTCTCACACTCGTGACTGTTTTGACTCTCAGCTCCAACTCAGCTTAAAGCCCACTGTTTCCTACCACTTCACAAATATATAGTTTAATTCAAGAAGATATATATTTTTTTTGTAGAAAACAGGTTCAATTCATTGTCACCTTCTTTGTGTTCTAAGTACTGTGCTGTCTGCCGGAAGAGAAAAATGTGTCTACTAACAACATGTGTGGGACCAAACCGTGTAGCCTCACATAGGACAATATACTGTTACTAACGCTGCAATTATTTTATTTTATTTGAATTACTCATTGCACCGGCTTGTTTTGAGCTTAATCGAGCTCAAACAACAGATTGTCATTAATAATGGTAAATGGTCTGTATTACTAGAGGAGCACTCAAAATGCTTTACAGTACAGTTTATTGCCACTTAACAAAATTCAGTGCATCTTTTGAGTATGAGGGGCAATTAGGGGCTCATTACCTTGTCCAAGGATACTTCGGCAAGCAGATGGAGAACACTGGAATCAAATGGCAGACCTTGGAGGACAACCACTCCTCCCCCTCAGCCGCCCTCATAATAACACAATAATGACAGACATACTAACATTGAGCTAGTCAAAACATACAAAAAAGCAGCATAATGTTTTTTGTCGTTTCCCTGTTACCTACAGTTAGACCCACGCACAGGACTTATGTAGGTCTTGTCGTCTCAGTATCTGAAAGAAAGGAAACTTTCCCAAAACCCATTGGTTTGTTAAAGGTGCATAAGCCAACAGCTAGTGTCAGTGTCTTCCCCACTTGGGATATTCATACTTACATTGGTCAGGAATGTTTAAGTTTTTGAAAATAAATAATAGCTGTTCTGTTTTAAGGGAGATTTTTAAGGATCAAGGATTCCTAAAACTGCAGGACACTTCCCTTAAACAGGAGGAAATAAAGAATTTGCCGGGGGCTATTTTCAGTTCATCTGTGATTTTGGCTGTGATATGGTATGTTTTGATAGAAATGAGAAGGCAATATTTTATATATAACATTAGTATTTGCGTTATACAAGAAACATATACAAACTGTTAATTGATTGTGCCACAGGTAAAGGGAACGATCAAAATATTAATTTCTTAATTATACAATTCAACCCCTACTCTTCTAAACACACAAACTGCATATAAAATGAAAAACGTTTTGTTTCTTTAGACAATTCTTTGCTTTTTCATAAAGTTTTGATGAATTAGGGAATTTGCCACAGCATTGTATAAATAAAGGTGTTAATATTGTCATTATTACATGTTAACATTTTGATGGAGGTATATTTATTGTGACTCTGACTTCTAGATTGAAGATGAGTACATAAAGCAGGGGTCTACAACCCCAATTCATTGTTGTATTATTGCCTATTCCAGTATTGAGACTGAGGGACATGGTCTGTAATGTTTTGCTTCATTTCTTTATTTCATGTATTTATTATTTTTAATTTTAATCCGTTCATTTAAAGTTTGATAAAGCTTTTAGAGGGAAAAACTTTCTTTCAAGCAGTAATGGTATGCAAATGGTATGTATTTTTATATATGCATTTTTCCAGTGTTGATGACCACTAAAAGATCTTTACTGCAGGACATTTTATTGCCATTCGCCCTTTCACACACACATTCATGCACGGCAGGACTTTTTCTCTGGGGGACAATTCAGGGTTCAGTATCTTCCCCCAACCCTAGGTGCTCTGACTGCTCCAAAGCACTATAACAGATCCTCAATCTCATACTGGATTTGTTTGTGGGCAAATTGTTTTGCTGAGGACATGCACTCGGGACTATTGAGATATTCCCCAGACTACCACACAATGTGCTTATTGGGCCTATTTGTGACATAAACATGTATATATATTGTGATGAGTAGTATTAACCCTGAGTGGATAGGCTGTAAGGAAATGCTACTGACTGCTATGATGGTGGTGGTTGTGCAACCTCCTCATAGCAAAAACATTACCAGACAAAGAGTTCCATGTGTGCTTTGGACTACTGTTGTGGCATTTATTTTGCCAGTTTAAATAAAAGCATGGTATCATGTGTGTGTGTATATAAACTACAGTCCATGTATGTACATTGTATTATTTAATTGTAAATATTAAATGAGGAAAACAATTAGTTTAAATAATCTGTATTACATTGAGGCATTCTACGTACTGACTGCTTTATTCAATCAATCAAATTTTATTTGTATAGCCCATATTCACATATCACAATTTGTCTCATAGGGCTTTAACATGTTGAGACATCCTCTGTCCTTAACGCTAAACAAGAGTAAGGAAAAACTACTGACAACCCTTTTAATAGGGTAAAAATACGTAGAAACCTCAGAATGCCACATGTGAGGGATCCCCCTCCCAGGACGGACATAACAGCAATAGATGTCAAGTGTAGGAAAACATCATTAAGATACAGGTTTTAGCAGCATTGATGGTAATGGTAAATGGTTTTGTATTTATATAGCGCTTTTCTAGTCTTGATGACCACTCACAGTGCTTTATAGTACAGTTTAACATTCACCAATTCACACAGACATTCATACAGTGCATATATTCGCAGCACTTTGTTATTCTATGGGGGGCCATTTAGGGTTCAGCATCTTGCCCAAGGACACTTCGGCATGCAGATGGGTAAGACTGGGGATCGAACTGCCGACCTTCAGGTTGGAGGACGACCACTCTACCCCTCCTACCCCGAAGACTATACCGGCGGGGGTTATACACCTGGCAGGTACTACCAAGCCAGGCGGTTTTCAGGTTAGAGGCCAGTCTAAAAGCAGCTTTGCCCTCACCCATTGGCAGTTGGATGATTGGGTATTTGTCATACATATGAATGGTGTTCCTGCCAATGCAAATTAGGACATATTCAATAAGTGTGGAGCTCATGTGCATATTCAAATTCATTTCAAAAGAAACTTGTAAACAAAATTGTTTACTTTTCATGGGTACTTTCATTGTGTAAAGTTTCATTTTGATAGGAGTAAAGGAATAAATAGCCCCATTGGGGTGTATTGTTGCCTTGCCTTATTGGCACACATCTCGGATTGATGAGAATTAAACATATTTCCTCAACTAGGATTTCTTGAGACTTTTAGTATGTTGTTCTGGACACCTCATAGAAATGATCTATGCTGAAAAAAATCTTTTACAACAAAATCAGCTACTTTGCCTGGACTTAATAGTGAAGACTAATATATGGGAATTAAAATAATGATCATATTGCTGCGTCACACAACTCACACAGTTAAGCTGCTTGCTTCCTGAGGTAATGTTCTGTGGGTTGTCTAAATAAATAAATTACTCCTTATTTTACAGGTTTTTTGGAAGAACACATTGTGCTTGAATATTTTTGATATTTTTAATGGTGTGTGTGTTCAAACCTATAGAGCTAAAGGATCGATTGGCAGAAAATTAGCATATAGTGCACTATACAGTGATTGGTGAGGGATTTGGAACCCAGCCATAGACTCACAGATGAACTGTTTAGACTACAGTTGGTGGTGGTTAACCAATAAAACATGTTTTGGCCTCTTGAACATGATATTTCAAGTCTGTCTTTCGATCATTTCCTCACATTTGAGCAGTTGTCACTTAAAGATTTTGAAGATGAACAGAAATAAACTGCACAGGTTGAAGGTGGCGAACAACCACAGGGTGAGAGTTTATTTCTGAGTTGCTTGGTTTTGTGAATTGTCTGACAGGCCTGATCAAACTGTCTTGTGGGCCAAATGCATCCTGGAGACCAGAGGTTCCTCACTGTGTTTTGAATAAAAGATCTAAGTACTTCTTCACAAAGCTAGTACCACTGTAAACTTGTGTTTTCTTTCTCTCCTCGTTCTTGAATTGAAGCTGCAGGACTCCTCCGTACCCGAACGACCCTGCTGCTGAAATCAGCACGTTTCCAAAATCCACCCTGAAACTCATTCATAGACCCAGGACAGAAGTGATACAGATTTTGTTGACATAAAATAACCCTTAGGGAAATGAGTGAATACAAAGAACTCCTGCCAGAGAGGATTTACAATGCAAAGCAACCAGAATACTTCTCTTCTCTTTTCATCTGATCTACGTATTGGATGTAATTAGATGTCGTTTGCATCTTTTACTTTTTGCATAAAGAGTTCAACAGAACACTGACTATTGTCAGTAGAGGAGGAGGAGCTGCTGTTACATTTCCCTAAAGCTCCACTATAACTGGTTTAGTTAGGTGTGAAAGGTGAACACCGGCACAGACCGGCCACAGAGCAGCATCAGGATGGAAGGGATCGTCATTGGTGTCTTGTGTCTCTCAGGTCAGTGAATTTCTCTGTTTGTATGATGTCTAACAGGAAATCTGAATATAGAGATTAATTTGAGTCCTCATTAATAAAAAAAATTAATGGTTTCATCCTCAGGGTGCCTCACCTTCTCCACATGCCTCCTCCATCAGTACCACTTTGTGTCTGATGCAATGAATTGGACTGAAGCTCAGAGCTACTGCAGAGAGAAGTACACAGACCTGGCCACTATTGAAAACACTGAAGAAATGAAGAGACTTAGAGACACAGTTTCCGCAGCTGGTAACAGCTCTGAAGTCTGGATTGGCCTGTACAGTAATATTGACTGGAAGTGGTCAGATGGGTTCAACCAGAGTGGAGCTCAATATGTGAGATGGGATACCTATAATAAGAACCCAAACTATTATGAAGCCAATGAGTTCTGTGTGGCCATGATGATCAATAGAACATGGCATGATTATAACTGCGATAAACAGATTCCATTCGTCTGCAACAGAGGTAATGTAATGCTTTATATTGATCTTTACTATACAACATAATGTATAAGATATGATTTTGAAAAAAATCTTTGTGTGATCTCAACAATCCCTCTTTTGTTCTTAAACTTAACTGCAGGAAATTTAGGGGATTTTGACTTTGTGCTAGTAAATCTAGCAAAGACTTGGACTGAGGCTCAGAGGCACTGCAGAGAAAACTACACAGATCTGGTCACTGTGAGGAACGACACTGACTACAACAAAATGCAGAACAAGATACAGAAGATAGACGACTCAACGGAATGTCCCCAATGGGCATGGATCGGTTTGTACAGAGAACCTCAGATTTACTGGTCCGACGGGAGTAACCATTCATTCAGCTCCTGGTATCAGGGTTACAACCCACTTGGCTCGATGAAAGTCGTTTGTGGTGTTGCAGATTTGGAGAAGGGAGGAAAATGGAGGTTAATTCCCTGTAAAGAAAGAAAACCATTTGTCTGCTACAGCATGCGTGGATGGTGCTTCCTTGAGTGAAAGAGAGAGAACACATCTTGAAAGTAGAAAAACAGTTATTGTCTCAATAGTGATTCTAATAACATTAATGCATCAATGAATATTGTGATTATGTTTGTTCTGTCTATTGTTTCTCTACAGTGATAGAAACTAGAAATGTCTTGTGATGTATGTCATCACTTCATAAATCTGCTTTGTGATGGTTCTTCAAGACAAACTGACACTTTGGAACATTTTGACTCTGTCTGGTTTCAGACTCTTTCTCTAATTCTCCTTGTGAATGAAATTTTAGCTCTTAACTCTCAGCAGTTTTTTTTGGTCATATTTAAAAGCAAAATTAAAATATTTTTTTTTCAATTCACTGTTTTGGTTTTATGGAAAACCTTGTCTTATGGAAAAAGTATTTGTAAGATTAAGTAGATAGACAAGAAGGTGTAAATTAATGAATGCATCAATAAATTTATTAAATGCAACATAAATAAATGGCTTGTATGTTCTTCTATTTTCTTTTTGATATAAAGTACATTGAGCAGCACACATTAGGAGCTTCATTAAATATATTGTATTGAAATAGTGACGGGCAAAGGTCGCTACTTGTTAACAAATTCCTAATATCTCCAAACATGACCAGCTAATTATAACTTTTAATGGACATTTTCCGCCTCGGTAAACGGTGACATTAGGTCATAGTGGACGAATCAATTGGCCACAGCATTACTGGTCATCATATTTGCAAGGGGAAGGCTTTTTAGGCTGTTTATTTAATAATTCATATTTAAATTAAATGTTGGATTGCTTTGTTAGTGAATACAATAATAAATCTATGTAATGATAATATTTCCCTGCTCATTAGAAAACACATGAGGTACAGAAACATAAAATAAACGGACCACTTGGTTATATTCTAGTGTTGGTTCTCTGAGTGAAGAGACTACCTTTCCACTCTATTACATATTCTATATATGGACGGTGACTGAGGACTGGAGTGGCCTCTGGTCTGGATGGTGGATCGTGGTCCTGCTGGTTGCTGACCATGGACTGTGATTGCAGCGGGACTGCATCAATGCCGCTAAAGACTTTAATGATGAATGTTTTTACACGTGGCATCTATTGCACTTCTGTCCGTCCTGGGAGAGGGATCCCTCACATGTGGCTCTCTCTGAGGTTTCTACTTATTTTTACCCTGTTAAAAGGGTTTTTAGTAGTTTTTCCTCACCTTGCAAAGAGACAATACATCCCACAAGCCGGTATTTAACAAATGAACAATTTACAAATGAACAATATTTTCATACCAACCAGGTCAAAGCCCCAGGGTACACAACGGCCAAGCCAGAGAGGCAGCAGGGCTGCAGAGGTAAGTCTTCAAGATGCAACACTGAGCAAAGGAAACAAATATTGGCCCTGCAAGCTGCAGAGGTCAAAGTAAACAGGATAGCCCCTCTGGCCAGCTTGTGAACACTACATGACTCTCAGCAGAGTGCGAACCTCCGCCAATGCCTATCTGTCCCAATAAATTGAAGCAAACTGCACCAAATTGCACACATTCATAAATATGAGTCCCCTAAACATGCCTGATAGTTTGCATCAAGATCCATGAATTATCTCACTCGGAAATGAACAGAAATGTTGCAAAATGCCCTATCTCACGTTCTATTTCTAATTCAGTTCAGAGGGGAGAGACAGACCTTCGTTCTCTCCTCGTTTTTGAGGTGAAGCTGCAGGACTCCTCTGGACCTGAAGGACCCTGCTGTGAAAGCAGACATTCTGAAATCAGCAGGTTTCCAAAATCAACCCTGAAACACATTCATAGACCCAGGACAGATGTGTAACAGAGTTTGATGACATAAAATAGATGAGTGAATACAAAGAACTCCTGCCAGAGAGGATTAACAATGCAAAGTAGCCAGAACACTGGAAAGAAGAGTTATCATGTTGACTCTGTTGAATTCTTTCAGGATGTCGAATAATGCTTCCAGGCATTGCTGCTGTAGAGCTGATGCTTTCAGGAAATACACAACATGCTGGGGCTGAGTTGGTGCTGAGCCTAGAAGGACTGAATCTAAGACATGTGAAGCAAATTGTGTCTCCATGAACACATCCAGTGGTCACACCGTGTAACGTCCTTTTATCCTCAATAATGCTCTAAAGTTATCTGTTAACATTAATTGTCAAACATCCATAAGTGTAATTTAGTTGAACGAACTCTTAAGCCCTGGGAACGAAGAGTTGGTCCTTGGGCAAACCATGGTCTTACACTGCGCTCATCATGGTGAAGCACACATCATCCTGCAGCGCACATCATCACATCATCGTGCGGCGCACATAATCCCGCGGCACACATAATCACATCATCCTGCGGCGCACATCATCCAGCGGCGCACATCACCACATCATCCTGCAGAGCACACCATCCTGTGGCACATCACCTGCGGCGCACATCACCGTGAAGCGCACAATCTCCTGCAGTGCACATCATCACATAATCGTGCGGCGCACATCACCGTGCGGCGCACATCATCCTGTGGCAACATCCTGTGCGGCGCACATCATCCTGCAGCGCACATCATCACATAATCGTGCGGCGCACATCATCCTGCAGAGCACACCATCCTGTGGCACATCACCTGCGGCGCACATCACCATGAAGCGCACATCATCCTGCAGCGCACATCATCACATGATCGTGCGGCGCACATCATCCTTTGGCTTACATCACCGTGCGGCGCATATCATCCTGCGTGCACATCACCGTGCGGCGCACATCATTCTGTGGCGCACATCACCGTGAAGCACACATCATCACATAATCGTGCGGCGCACATCATCCTGTGGCGCACATCACCATGCGGCGCACATCATCCTGTGGCGCAATTCACCGTGAAGCACACATCATCACATAATCGTGCGGCGCACATCACCGTGAAGCGCACATCATCCTGTGGCGCACATCACCGTGCGGCGCACATCATCCTGCGGTGCACATCACCGTGAAGCGCACATCACCTGCGGCGCACCCCATCCGGCAGCGCAGATAATCACATAATCGTGCGGCGCACATCACCGTGCGCCGAACATCATCAATAAAATAATAATATGAGAGACTATGACCAAAATATAGTTGTGTATTCGATCTTTGCTCCGACTATCTATATCGCTTTACCGTAAAAGTAAAAGTAGAGGCGCAACAAAAACCCGAGTGGCGGCTGGCTTCCTAAATGACGGCTCACTTTACTGCAGTATCCGGCGCACATTACCGTGCGGCACATATCATCCTGCGGCGCACATCACCGTGCGCCGCACATCATCCTGTGGCGCACATCACCATGCGGCGCACATCAACCTGCAGCGCACATCACCACATCATCCTGCGGAGCACACCATCCTGTGGCACATCACCTGCGGCGTACATCACCGTGAAGCGCACATCATCCTGCAGCGCACATCATCACATAATCGTGCGGCGCACATCACCGTGCGGCGCACATCATCCTGCGGCGCACATCACCGTGAAGCACACATCATCCTGTGGCGCACATCACCTGCAGCGCACATTACCGTGAAGCACACATCATCACATAATCGTGCGGTGCACATCACCCTGCGGCGCACATCATCCTGTGGCGCACATCACGTGCGGCGCACATCATCCTGTGGCGCACATCACCGTGCGGCGCACATCACCGTGAAGCGCACATCATCCTGCAGCGCAGATAATCACATAACCGTGCGCCGCACATCATCAATAAAATAATAATATGAGAGACTATAACCAAAATATAGTTGTGTTTTCGTTCTTTGCTCCGACTATCTATATTGCTTTACCGTAAAAGTAAAAGTAGAGGCGCAACAAAAACCCGAGTGGCGGCTGTTGTGCGCCGCACGTTGATGTGCGCCGCACGATTATGTGATGATGTGCGCCACGGGATGATGTGCGCCGCAGGATGATGTGCGCCGCAGGATGATGTGCGCCGCAGGATGATGTGCGCCGGATACTACAGTAAAGTGAGCCGTCATTTAGAACGCCAGCCGCCACTCGGGTTTTTGTTGCGCCTCTACTTTTACTTTTACGGTAAAGCGATATAGATAGTCGGAGCAAAGAACGAAAACACAACTTTCTAAATGACGGCTCACTTTACTGTAGTATCCGGCGCACATCATCCTGCGGCGCACATCATCCTGCGGCGCACATCATCCTGCGGCGCACATCATCCCGTGGCGCACATCATCACATAATCGTGCGGCGCACAACATCCTGTGGCGCACATCATCCTGCAGCGCACATCATCACATAATCGTGCGGCGCACATCATCCTGCGGCGCACATCAACGTCCGGCGCACATCATCTTCCGGCGCACATCATCCTGCGTCGCACATCACCGTGCAGCACACATCATCCAGCCGTGCACATCACTTGCGGCGCACATCACCGTGAAGCGTAGATCATCCTGCAGCGCACATCATCACATCACTGTGCGGCGCACATCATCGTCTTGTGAGCGCCGCGGAGCATGTCGGAGCGAAATTCTCACAAGAACTCAAATAAATGCCCGTCAGATATCAAAACACATTTGGGGGGAATTGATGACAGAGAGAGTAATTTTTATTCTTAAATATTGATGAATGAAGAAAAAATTGTTCTCCAGCAGAAGGGGCACTTTTCTCATCCAGGGCAAAAGGGCCCATGCTGGAGCACCACTAGGGGTCTATCTGTGCACGTGCCTGGTTTTTAGTGTGAGTGACAAGAAAACATCAGATGAGCAGAGTCACTTGTTGACCTGCGAAATAAATATAGTTACCTTGCTAATGTAATAAACTGTACTTAAGGGGAGACACAAATTTGTATCACAATCGCAACATTAAAATGCAAATCAGGCATTAACTAATTAAAATGAGCTAATTTCTATACATCTGCCAAGGCACTGCAAGTGAATAGGATAAAACAAATTAACTAAAAAACATCACCACAGAACCTCCTCGGGAAATGATTTACATCAAGACTGTATTTTCCCCTGAAATGTTACGTTTAAAAATGCAGATGAGCTTGTTTGGTGAATTTAGTGGAAATGTACGTGTGTTGGTGAAGATGTCAGGGAGGTGCACCTCTTGAGGGGTTTGAGGGTTGGAACGTTGGAGCAGAACTACATCTCTGTCTCTCTCTCTCTCTCTCTCTCTCTCTCTCTCTCTCTCTCTCTCTCTCTCTCTCTCTCTCTCTCTCTCTCTCTCTCTCTCGCTCACTCTCTCTCTCTCTGTATAAATATATACATATTTATTTATATATATCATTTTATCGGCTCTCATATCAGATGTTTATTTTGCTTCCAATTAATCAGTTAAACTCAACTACAGATGCACAATTTCATGGGACTAGAAATGATTGAGAGTTTCCAATAAATTATAGGCTAATAAACAATTTGTCGAAAGCCCAAACTGTTACATTTCAATATATATATATATATATCTTATATACTTATATACTACTGTAAACTAAGTAAACAATCTCAACTGGTGTAGTTGAAGATTTAAATTGTGACAAAATAATACTGTAGATGATGAGAATAAAATTGGGTCAATTTCCTGGTTATTTTATAAATTTGATCAATGCATAAGCAAATTAAATAATAGTTCTTTCTTAACCCCTTTTACTTTTTAAATAAAATGAGTTTTAATATACATATATGAATTTAGTTAAAGGGGTGTGTGTTTACATTTTCTAGGACAGTCGGGCCTTCATCATTTGTGCTTACGCATGGTCTGAAGAAGTTGTAATTTTTCATTCAGTACAAACAAATTTCGTTAAGGACATATTGATAAATCCCAGATTTGTGCATCATACGTTCGTGTCAATGATGTTAATGAGGCCCAAATGTTTTTGGACCTTCAAAGGGCGACAACCGTATGTAAATGTATCAGGTAACTGTTTTCAGAGGCTGTGGTATTTACTTAAATTGGTAACTGTCTACAAAAAAGTTCAAAACAATATCTAAATCCAAACATACATTCAATATATTCCTTTTAAATCCCTCAGAGATATGTTTGTGTGTATGTATGCGTTTGTGTGTTTATGTGTGTGACTGCCACCACAACCGGATGTGGTGACTTTTTTCGCACGCGGAGGGGCTTGTGTTGATGGGTATTTAAAGGTACGAGCTGACACCGGCGTGGCCTCTGCGAGCTGAACATTGCGGTCACAGGCTGACGCTTTGTTTGGTGTTACATCGGATGTCCAGCAGCCGTCTTGTGAGGACCTGACACGCACGAGCCACAGACACGAGGTGGGCCAGCTGCTTTTGTCGTCGTGTGGTGATTAATAAAATCCTGTCGTATGTGGCGATTGACCCTCAAATTAATAAATTATGGAGAAAAGGTAGGATTCTGCAGATGTAAACTATTGGCGTGTCTTGTAACAATAAATTCGAAGCAAGGTTTAAGTGCATCTTAAAGACTGGTATGAAGGTTTGATTTCACCTTCGCAATAATTACACGTCCGGTTCTGCTTATTTTACTCTCCACCCATCCCCAAAAACTAATTCAGGTAAAGAAAACATGCAAGCAGCTGTTTCATCCTGAGCAGAATCTGCGCTTTTCTTACATGGTGTTTTTAATGTGTTGTTTTTGCTGCTTATGCTTTTATTTTTTTATCCAGAGAGAGCAGGGCGTTCAGTGCCCACCATAAATGCAATGCCAAGGGGGTGGATGGTGCCTCAACGGTGCAAACTCCCCTTCCATCCCTTTTTTAAACGATGAGCATGGGCCGCTCAGCATCTCTCTAGCTGCATGGCACAGAAATGGCAATGCCAACTGCTTACATTATTCACAACTGAAATGTGTGTTTCTTCTAGCCCAGCATGGTGCAGCTGTGTTTGTCCCCTACTGAGGGTGTCACCACCACACTTGAGCGCTCAGAGGAGGGCAGTGAAAGGCAGGAAGACCCCATGATGGCTGCTAACCCAAAAGTGGAGCTGAACACCTTGCAGCTCAACCTGGAGATCTCCACGGTCTACAATGGCTATGAAGCCTACATAGAAGATGGCCTCATCTGCCTTAAACACAAAGTTCGCAACTTGGAGAAAAAAAAGGTAAGACGGTGATGGCCTAGATTAAATAACAGGTTTGGAAGCTGGATTTCATCATCCATCTTATGTGTCAACAGCTGAAACTGGAAGACTACAGGAAAAGGCTGACCAGGAGTGAGGAACTAAACAAAGATCAACTGGTAAGTCCTGGGAATGTAAATGCAACAAAGATATGACCTCCTTAGTGCAGATATGTGTTCGGTGTGCTTAGGGTTTTTCCCCACCCCTTGTATTTTGTTTTCCAGGCAGCTGTGGAAAAGTATCAGGAGGTGTTGCATAACCTGGAATTTGCTCAGGAGCTACAAAAAACCCTAGATGACTTGACTCAGAGTGTAAGATTCTTTGTTGATCAGATAGTTTTGGGTTCTGGATCATTTGCTAGAACCCAAAAGAATATTTTTGCTGTGATGGCATGTCAAGTATAGTTGGGTGCTTCTGCTGTGTTAAGCTTCTACTCGGTTTCGAAGCAAAAAGTATTGATCGAAACAAACCTTATGAGCATATATAATCAAATATGGACTTTTTTAATGCATTGTTTTCCTTGGGTTATCTATCAGTTCGGCTTACTTGAACTTGATATCCCAGGAACACCTTGGGAGGGTTTATATATTTTAAATATGTCTGGGGAAGCGGTTGATATTCCGACTGGCCTCATCCTTTCCCTTTTCACTAGTTCTTACATTACTGCACCTGCTACCTTGCTAGATTGTCTCCTCTGCAGTATCAATGTTACTGTTGTCAAGCAGCAGTGTTCTTATGTCCCACTTGAACACTAACACACAGAGCTTGACGGCACTCATTGACTTCCTGCGTTCTTCCACATGAAAACATAATTTATGAGTAATAAATATAAAGAACTTGTTTTGTTGGGTGGCATTTGTTGCCATGGATTGTGTAGCTATCCATTTTAATGTAGCTTAAATGGATAGTTCACTGGAGAGAAAAAATACAGTCCATTATCTACTCCCCATTATTCTGAGTGATGTGTTTTAGTCCAGAAAACTCTTCTAGAGTCTCAAAAGTAAACTTTGAAGCAGCAAAATTCTAAACAATTGAAATAACTGCTGACCAAGACCTTAGGCGAATAAAACAACAGAAAAAAGGGCTGGTTGGCATATATTTGTATTTTGGAGTGAGTCAGGCTAGCTGCTTTTAGTCTTTATGCTAAGCAAACCGACTTTACTCTCTTGCTCCATAGATGATGCAGGCAGACGTCTATAGTATCAATAATATCCTTGTCTAATCTTAGGCAAGGGATAAAAACACACTTCCCATAATATGAACTATTGTGCTAATTTAAATTGATACTCTTTCATGCTCTTTTTTTCAATTAAAAGCATTATACTAAATACAAGTTTGTTGCAATATATTTTTTAGAAACTATTAGCCT
Organism: Pseudopleuronectes americanus; assembly: GCA_038501795.1. NCBI lineage: Eukaryota > Metazoa > Chordata > Actinopteri > Pleuronectiformes > Pleuronectidae > Pseudopleuronectes > Pseudopleuronectes americanus. The sequence continues at coordinate 336,409 of CM076737.1, read as the reverse complement.
TTGTATCACCAGAACCAATTCGCATGTGTGGATGGGTCTGCATTCACTTATTTCATGTCAAAAGTAGCAGACCAAAATGCTTCTGGATGGATGTGTATAGACTTGAAAAATTGAAAAATTATCGTCATTGGTTGAACATGTCTTGAGACAGATGAAAATGTATCAAAATGAGGGGGGGGAAACGCATCATGCAAGACTTGATTAACATGATCTCCCATTTATTGATCTGATTTCCATGCTAAAAATACAATCTATACTACCGTATATCATACACCGCTGGTTTTTATGCTCTTCATCCACTGGTTGTGCTTAATATCCTGCAGTTGCTGAGAGCCCAGAAGAAGGCAGTGAAAAAGGAGCATGAGGAAAAGGTGGATGTGGAGAGGAGGCGTCTGGGAACAGTGCTTCAGATACAGAATCTTCTCCACAGCCTGCAACATGAGCATATTAGGAGAGACTTGCTGGCTGGACACAATCAGGCACCCCACGTCTCAGCCCAGCAGCTGCGCAGCCTAGGTCAGCTTGCCACCCTGCTGGGAGTCGAGAGGAATAACCAACTGAAGTAAGGTTGTCAGTGGTGTAGCACAAACATTTGGATGAATAATTAAATGCATCTGTAGTGGTTATTAGGATAACTGGTAATTAAGTGTAATTTAAACAATCTGGAATCTCAATGTGTCACCCTGTTTTCTCCTTTATGACCTTTATTTCGCCTATGTATTTGGTGGATGGTATGGCGAACCTTATGATCGTCTCAAAAACTTCGTTGTGTGTTCCCAGCATTCGGAAAGGTATCAAGTAGTTAAATGTTTAAAGCAAAAGTACAAATTTGACTGACCATATTATTGTATTGGATCATTAAGAGTGAAGCAGAAGCTGTAACCGTTTTTGCTGCTGTAAGTTAAGCTAGTTCAAGTAACCTTATGTACATTGACACTGGATGTATTATGAGAGCTTTCTTCTCTAAATATTTCATATTTTCTAATATTGCATAATTTGAACAACCACTTAAATGAAAGTATGTAAGAACTTCAGAGGCAACAGTTTAACATCTGAAGTGACTAAATTGACTACAAAATGCCATAAATCCCTCTGAAATGTGTGAACGTATGCTTTAGATAAAATAGAAATAACAATTTCATTTTGTGAAATTCAATAATTGAGATTCATAGTATTTAACATGGTGTTGTGGAAACCATCCAGCATGCAAAAGTGGAATTGTGTTTCACCACTGAACTAAATGAAGAACATAAATAGTCTGACAGAGTTGTAGGTCACCCGTCTTTTGGAAGCCTTTACAGCATAATACACATTCACTGAAGTTTGGAAAATCTGTAGACGCATTATATAAGAAGTTCATGCAAATGCTACACAGTAGTTCATTATAAACTCATGTTTACTGGTTTAAGTCTCCACAGCTGAGTTGCACTATAAGCTTTCTTGTCACTGTTGTCTCTTGGCTCCTTGGTGACCTATCTTCTATGCACTATGTTGTAGTTTAGGGGAGCAGATGGAACAGGCAGCTGGGGTTTTCTTGGATTTGTTGGAGGGGACAGACAAGCCAGTTGCTGGATCCACATGTGAGTATGCTGTATAAATCTTAAGGAGGTGTATGGCTCCCCTTCTATCAACCTTCAGTATTAAAGCAGCTTTATGGTGGTCCCATGCATACAATATTTCTGTATCTGGGTTTAATAAACAAACTATGTTGGTACTAATACTGCCATCTACAATAAAGTAGAGACATTTATTTTTTTCTTATATAGTCTAGAAAGAGAATAATTGCTTTTCTCCCAATGTATCTTAAGTGTGCTTATTAGATTATTAACATACATCTTTATGGATAGATTTTACAGAAACTTATTTTTAAAAACTGAAATTAAACTTAATTTTGTCCTTCTAGTTAAGCTGTTGAAAGAGGAGCTCACCAGGCTGTTAAATTGCAAATACTTCAGTTTTCTTCTACCCAACAAGACTCCTGAGGTGTTCCAGAGCAAAATCAGCCACAGCAGTAAGACCATGCTTACACTAATGGCCAGTGGGTTAAAATGGTGCCAGAAATTTGAGTTTGGCATCAAAAACGATGAAATATTAAGTTTTACTATGGAAATGATTAACATTTGTCTAGTCTGAAAATGCTGAATTGCAGATTCAGGTCTCAAGATTCTTATTTCTTTCTGCTGTCAGCCATATCGAAGTCAAAACGAAATGAAACGAAAGTTTCTAATGAGGTAAGACCAATGATCTGTAATTTGCCAGTATTACTTTTCAGATTTCTGTTTGTGTCACTACAAATCATACCTCAAATCCAGACTTTACCTGAATGATATGGAGTCTCTTTCCACTCAGAACTGGAGGGAGGATTTTGAGGCCATAAGAAAAAGGGAGCCTCTTGACAACTGGGATATTGAGTGCCCAGTCCAAAAACCATGGAGAGGAGCTGCTACTTATATCTACAAATTCCCCACCAAGAAACGATCTGACTGCAAACAGGTGAGATACCCTTATCTGTAGTTAATTCTGGATGTATTGAAGGCATGGACTTATTCAGCAACAGAGGAGAGTGTTGGCTAAAGGTGAGCTTTATAGTTGTTATACAAAAAGGAAGCTCTGGTGATTTGGTTGACCTAAATATTGTAGGGGCATCAAAGGGATAGTTAACCGCAAAATAAAAATTCACTCTTATCTACTTGCTGCTGGAGGGGTGGGTCTAAGTGTTTGAGTACACAAAATGCTTTTGGCGTTTCAGGGGTAAACAGCGTCCAATACAATTGATGTTACTGGGGACTTCTTTTTCAGATGTAAGAAAACATCATATTCGACTCGAAACGAGGTCATTTACACAAAGTTTTAAGCCTAAAAGACTCGGAAGTGGAGATGCTAGCGGACGTAGCCACCCGATTGTGTGCCCAAGGGTAGGTGAGCACACCACAAAGGAGGCCATCAGAGGACATTAAGGTTGCCGTAAATGACCTATATTCGAGTCGAATATAATTGTCTGGGCATGCAGACACTTGGATGACCCTAAAAGAGCAGTATGGAGGCATGTTGTCTGTTTAAGGAGACTCACCCCTGCCTCTCAGACAATCAGCCTCATGTAACAACCGTTCATATGAACAGATGTTCTTAAGTTGCGCATGTTGAGGAGAGTTGTTTGCATTCATTACATTACATTACATTTCAGTTAGCTGACGCTTTTATCAAAGCGACTTACAATAAGTGCATAAAACCCCCAGGGTACAGACCCAGGACAACAAGAATCAGGAAAGTACAATTTCTTCAAAATAAAGCGAAACTAAAAAGTGCTATAAGCATTCACAAATGTTCACGTATTTTTGAGTTCTTATTGGTACGAACGGAATTTACAAGTGATCAAGACCTGTCCTAGAAGTTTTTTATAATATAGATCTAAATTTATTAATGTATAAATGTTATGTCTGGGGGAGTGCACAAGTCTTTTGAGTGGCAAAATATTGAAGTTGGCATGCACACAGAGCTGGCTGGGCTTAAGGAAAAGCATCTTCACTATTGTCTACAGGGGATAAATGTAATGTTTAAATTCTCTGCCGCATGACACCTCTAGTCAACCTGCAGACAAGACATTATCGTCAGTCCTCGTCTCATACAGATGCATGTTTAAAAGAAAAAAAAATCATAGATCAGCCCCACTGTTTTTTTTTGTGGTGAACAATTTCTTCTTCATTTCAAAGAATGCCATTCACAGGTGACTGCTTTAGTCTGTTTCATTTCTACTTCTGCTGCTTAAAAGTCTAGACATCCTTCAGTGCAACAGGACTTTCATCTACACAGGATGCATTCATCATGTTTACGAACTCCATTAACACACTTTTCTGTTGATGGAAGCATTTGTTGAATCTGACCTGGCATATCCGTATGAACAAATGTCAGAAATTTAGAATAATAAGATATTCGTACATAAGGCCCATCGGTCTTGTAACTGTTAAAGTTTCAGAAATTTCTCAGGGTGCAGTATGTTGCATATCAAGTGACAGTCATTGCAGAACGACAGAATCTCAGAATTAAAGCCATTTGATTTTCAGACACCTGGGGCCTCATTAATATAACAGTTAAAAGGATTTATGCAATGTGTATATACACCCACACAAAAGCTGGGAAAGGTGTATGTTAATTAAAAAGCGGAGTTATAAAACTCTGTAGTGACGCACCTGGAGGCAGTTTCCTTTTACAAATCGGTCCACCTTGAAATGTGCATACACATAAAAGCAGTATATAACTTGCTTTTTGTTGGGTTTAGATTTTTTATGTTTGAGGTAAATTTCACACCATAGTTTTCTGAGAGTTATGACAGTTCAGAGCAAAACCAGCCCTTCTTACTGTTACTTGGCCCCGATCCCTGCTCTCCCCTGCTCTTCTGTAAGCAGCTGCACGCTGCTTACAGAATCTCAAAGTCCAGTCTCTTTAAAACTGACAGAGTTGCTGTGCGTACTTAGATAGATAGATAGATTACTTTATTCATCCCCGAAGGGAAATTAAGTTGTCATAGCAGCAGGTATATTTGAATACAATAAAATACAATAGAAATAAAACTGCTGACCAGTTTGGTGGTCAGCAGTGGTATCATACCTAATAAAATAATGCATAGTGGTAATTCTTTGCTCCATAAAGTACACCACAGTACTGCTATGTTTATAGCATCTGGATGAGTTACTTCAAATCTTGCCCAATTGATCATGACAATTGGTAACATCCTATCCTCCACCTTAGGATATCATTTGAAATGTGGTATCGGAGCATAATTTGCTCTGAGTTGGCTGATATCTTTTTTGTAATTGTAGGGTACGTATGGAACAGTTTTGCCACACAAATATTGTTTTAAATAATATATTCACCACCTCACATCTTCATCACTACTCCCCTGTCTCCAAAATGTTTATGCCTGAGTCGAGTCTGAGTTTGCATACAATTGTGCACATTCTTCCATCAAGTTTGTTTTTATAGATCCCAGTTTTGCATGAGGGTACACATTTTTGTGCATATACAATGGTTATAAATGAGGCCCTTGTTCTGTAGTTGTGTATTAGAGCCTGACCAACAGCTCTCTATTCATTTAAGATAATATAGTTTTAGTGTCTATTACTTTGTGGGGAAAGTGGAGCACTTCCAAGTTTATTTCTGCTGTGAAATATACTCAGCTACTCACATCGCTGTCATAATTCTGATGCCAGGCTTATTCTAAATAAATATACTTTATACTAAAATATGTTTATGTATGCCAAATGACACGCGTATCTGATAAGTTTTCTGAGCTTTCAAATATTACTAGCTGTGTAAATCTGAATGTTGGGGTTTTTTAATGCCTTTTTTTTTAAACTGATCTAGTGAGCTGTTTGATATGACCATTTCACAGAATTATATTGTTCAGCTATGGTGATCATACAACAATTAATAAAAATTATCCACAGGAAAAAGAGAGGAAAGCCAAAGGAGAGCAAAATGCCAAGCTGGTGAGTTCTGAACTATTGGTTTAAAATTGTACAGAAATCTACATCATACAAGTTGTAAATTTATACTTTTGATTCTCAACAGGCAGTACACATGAACATGCCCGTTGTAGTTTTTAACTCTCGGTCTACCTTACCCAAAGACCCCATCCTGAGGAAGCAGCAAATGGAGGACTTCATGACAAAGATCCATGGCTCTTTCAGTTTCATGCAGGTTTCAGGCAGAAAATTTGATTCAATAACAAACTTTTCTCCTTTAAAACCAGTAGAAGATGAAATTGTGTGTTACTTAAGTGTCACGTCTGCTATGCTACTAATGACAGTAACACATTTTTTAAAATAAATCTGTCTTCTTTAGGACTCTGTCCTTGATAGTGAGAGCGCCTCCAATAATGGCTACCCTGGACCAAAGAGACAGTCATCTGGTTTGCCCTCTCCTCTGGGTAACTTGGAGGTCATCTCTGTAATTTGAAAAAAACAATTTCAGCTGAAGTTGGACTAAATGTCATTTTCTGTAGCTTTTAAAGATCCAGTGTGTAGTTTGGTGAAAGGGATCTATTAGGAGAAATTGAATTTAAGATAATCGTGGTGATGTTTTCACCAGTGTGGTCACCTAAACTGGCCGTCATGTTTATTACAGTTGTCCAAACTAAACCTGTTTGAGTTTTTCTAACAACTGAAGGGTGAGGAGAGGGGTATTCAGCTGCAACATGCAACTACACCACTAGATGTCACTAAATCCTACAGACTGGACCTTTGAAAATGACTTGTTATAATTTCTCACTTTTATTGTTTTGAAACGTGTATTTTGAGAAATGTTGAAGCGAGTGAAGTGCTCGCTTCAACAATGCTCTTTTGGCTGCATAGAGGAACATGCATCTTCGTGTTGCTCTAGCTCCCTCCCAGGCAATCTATAGCTGAGTCTTTTTACTGCAGCACCAGCTTGTCATGCCCTTACCGTCGTCGCCTAGGAACAGAGCCACGGACGAATCAGTTCTTTGGTTGATTGAAAACATTGAAAAGATTTTTTTACATGTGTGCCGTTAGATGTTAGGTTGAGTACTTGCATTTAAAGAAATTATTCTTATGTCGCCTTGCTTGCTGTCGCCATAACCTCTTAGAAAAATAGTTTGTCACAGAAGTGCAACAACTCTTTTGTAGGCTACATTTGAAGGGGCCTCCAAATATGGGCTTTCTAGTCGCTGTGACTCAACCAGTCCTCAAATGCAGCTTCTGAAAAGGATGCGGCCCCTGAATTGAGACGGCATATATTTTTTTATCTGTCTTTCCCTCTGTGTTTGACTTGTATTGTACATGATACCCTGCTTCTGGCTAGGCTGTTGCACTTTTACCACAAATAACCCCATTTCCCTCCCAGGACAAGAGGGAGGGGGCAGTTTAAAGAAACACAGCCATTCTGAAAAGGGCTCTATACACAGGGGTGAGAAGGTTTTTGGTACTATTATCACAAATGTTTTAACATTCACTATGTCCACTTTTGCCTGTTAACACCGGGCTATCAATATGCGTTACCAAACTATAAAGTAACCCACATCGATCACACATCTCTACACCCTGTTTGGGTTCAGGTGGTTGATTAATGTAACATTTTCACAAATCTCACTATAGTCTGGCAACCAAATATTATTGTACAAATTGGAGTATTTGTTTGTTATTATAAGTGTTTGTTTTGAGTCGTGGAATTTAGTTTTCAGAAAGCTGCAGCCTTAGATTTTGGAATGTGATTTCCTGATGTATGATCTCTTTCCCCCATACTAAGTAGTTCAGACAGACTTGGGAAGCCCAGCTGATGTCCTGCACAAAGGAATTCATGTAAGCATATGTATGTCAGTTGTGACTTAATTGACAATTATTTGGACTTCACTTGACTTCATCCTCATCCCCTACTTAGTCCACCCCACTGCCTACTAGGCTTATGGAGCACAAGGCCAGTCTGACCACTGGAGATCAGAGCCTGGATTCCAGTAACCTGGAGCTTTCCGCAAAGGACGCACCTCATGTAAGAAGCAACTCATTGGTAAGCGATGCAACACATGTTTAAATCCCACAGCTCTAAGTGGCCGTTAAATGTGTCTTCTATGCAGGAGCCACTTCAGTTGGCTGATAAAAAGGCATTTCCCTCACCGCCACTGTACCGCAGGGAGTCCATCATTTCTGTCTGCCTGGATGAGAGGAGCCGTCCTCGTGTAAATGGCCCTGCTTGACCACGTCGACAGACAAAACCTATTTCTGTTAAATTATGCAGATTGACTTTTAAACAATTGCTTTAACCTTTCTCTGTATACCACAGACACCTGTTGCTGAGTTTGAGCTCACAACATTACATAAGCATTGTCCATGCAATAGGGTGGGATCCAGCCCTCAAGGACAGACTTTCTCTACACCCCCCAACAGGAGAACTCTCCCCTCTGCACAATTTCAGGACATCCATTCAGTAAATCTTACCAAGGTATTATGTTTTGTTTTTCTGCCATTTAGACCTTAAAGACCTCAGGTTTGACTCCTACCATAGAATTCTGTCACTTTCTAGCTCCGTATTGAAAGATGTGAATCTTAAAAATACATTATGAAATGTAATTCATGAGTCTCAATATTAACATTTACAAGTAGGTTGGGCAGACAGACTTGGAGACTGCACCGTTTGTATTGACAAACGGTGCAAAAAAGGGATACTCTCTGTATTGGCATTATGTAAAGCAAGGGTCCATGGTCTGATTGTAACCACCAAAGGCAAGCTGAGCTGACATTGTGTGATTGGAGCCTGATTTAGATGCAAATTGAGTTGTGGGCAGTGGTGTATAAAGTACCTGAAAGCCTTACTTGAGTAAAAGTACAGATCTCTGTCACCCATAACAAAATTACTTCAGTCAAAGTCTTAAAGTAGCTCATATTAAATGTACTTAAGTATCTGGTCTTGAAATGTACTTAAGTATCCAAAGTAAAAGTACAAGAACCAAAATTTAAAATTAAAAGTTATTTTTATAGTAGCAATAAACGGACACAAAACAACCCCAAATTTCTCTTCAGGCTTTATTTCAACTGACTGAAAAATGATAACAAAATATGAATATCATTTTACAAATTTGATTTATGGCCCAGTCCATCTGAACTTCTAGGGACAACAAAGAACCAACACAGCAGAATAAACAAATGTTGTTGTTAGTCTCCCTGAGAAACCTAATAGACCACAGTATAACCTGGCAGAGTGCCGAGACGACGATCAAACTTGACTATCTAGACCTCCTCTAGAGTATAGAGGAAGTAAAAACAAAGTTTCTGAAGCTGTACCTGCGGAGGGATCATTACCGGTACAGCCAGGGCTAGGTGCGGGTGAGATTCCTAGCGGCAGAGTTCGTCACATACTGGAGTCTGTTCAGGACATTGTCTTGTACACTGGCCAGGACTTGATTACAGTAATCCAGGCGGACGGTGATATAGAATTTAGGGGTCAATGCTAGGTCTTTGCAATAAACGTTGGCGATAATTATCGCAATATAGCTTTTCCTCGATAGATATTCAGGACGTATTGATATAAAATCAACAGGACTTTCCATCGATGTTTTGACGGACAAAACGAACGGCCATGATAGGGAGAATAGTATGTGCCGAATCTGTCATTTGTCTGGAATAGAGTTGCAGTCAAGTTAGGTTGACGTGGAGCAGCACAAGACATAATGTATCGCGCAGAGTAAGGACATCAGGTTCAAAGTGACTGGATCGGAGTCATGAACCGACATCATTGATGAATAGCTATTTTAGAATACAGGACTACATTGTGAATGTAGTCCCCCATGTGATTATCAGTTAATGTGTGAAGAGGGACAGAGACGTGCAGCCAAACACAGACAGAAGAACCTGCAGACAAAAGGTCCTCCCGCAGATTATGACGCAACGCAGTGTTTTGAAGAATAAGCGACGCCCTGTTTATCCAGGAACATAAATATGAATTCATCAGGTTTTTATAAAGATCAGTTCTAAGTATGAGCGATAGGAAAACATTAGATGAGCAGAGAAACTTGTTGACCTGCGGAGTAATGCTCAGTGCAGTGATGCTCCTTTAAGAAAAGATCAAGCTTTAATGATCCAACACACAGGAAAATCATTACAGCAGCAGGCATGTCAGAATGAGAGAACTGAATAAAGACATATAAAAAGAAAATTGAATAAAAACAAATGTTTCCATATCGCGCAGCCCTAGTCAAAGGTCAAGCCTTGTGAATGCGATGCCTTCCCTTAAAATTATTTGACATTTGGCTCAAACGTTCACTTGCTCTTGGATTTCAATTTTGGTTGCCAAAGAATGTTTGTTTTTCTTGAACATATCTTAAGATCAGCTTGAGAGTATGTCTTCATATTTCGTGAAAATCTTCACTCGGACTCTTGCAGAGGCTGGGAGAGTGGTAGAGTTGCATTGGTAACATTGCAGGGTGGTGTTGGCTGTGGGGAGTAAGTGAGACCTCCACAGTGGAGACTGACAAGGAGTCACCTAGCCCAGAGTCAAGGTACCATTGTACTTATTGCCCTTTTTAATGTGAATCTCAAGACTGCCATAGGGAAATTCTTAAACTTTTTCCGTTATCACTTGAACTCAAAGATAAAGTGATTGCATTTCAGTGCTCTAAGGTCACAGTGACCTTTTTATATGAATCTGGAAAAACCTTAGTTGTTGGAACCTGCACTGGTTGGTGAAGGTGACTTTACTTCTAAAGTTTCAAATCTGGTCTGGATTGAATCCATGTGTTAGTTTAAAACGATATTATATTGATTTATACTCTGCCACATTCAAGTAACTGTTGGCAAGGTGACAAACTGATTGTATCCATCTTTATTTTCCCAGCATTACATGCAGGCTATGATTAACCCTATCCAAAGTGGTGATGCACCTGAAACTGTTAGATAAAGGATAAAATTGCCTGATTAATATCAACGTATGCAAACACATAGATAAGCCACGATTGAATTTCAGTCAGTGTCAAACTATTGTCACTTTTGATTCAAATTAACCATCTGATTTAGGACACGTGAAGTGTAAATAAGGTAAATGCTTGAACCCAATTTATTGGTGGCCACTAAAACGTTTGTCATATTAGTGTAAAGGTGAATAGCCCCAGTTATCCAAAAATTGCTTTTACAGTTTCAACATGAGAGTCCTTCCGAAAAAAAGAGCGGTAATGTTGTCAACTTTGTCACCATTGTCCTTAAACTCAACAGAACAAAAGAGCACTGAAGAATAATCCAATGACACTTGAGTGAACAAGCTTGTAACCTACTCTGTACACAAGTAAGTTTATTTATATAGCACCTTTCGAGAGCAGAGACATCAACAAGTGCTCTACAGGGTAAAATAAGCATATACATGCATACAAATAAGAAACACAATAAAAACAAATGGATAATGCCAAAGGCAGAGAGTTCCAAGGTTTGGGAACCACAACCGCAAAAGTACAGTCCATTAGTCCTAAATCTGGATTGGGGAACAATCAGCAAAACCCGACCAGAGGACCTTATAGACCTGCTTGTGACATAGGGCTGCGGCAGATCTCTAATGTCGGCAGGTGCCTGACCATGCAGAGCGCTTAAGGTATCACAAGAACTTTGAATTGGATTCTGAATTGAATGGGTACAGCAATCTGGAGGAGATGTACGACAACCGTATCGGTCGCTTAACCTGCCCTTTCAACGGAACCTATTTCTTTATCTTCCACATTCTGAAGCTCGCATCACCATGCTGCTTTATATCAACCACAGCAGATCTCTAATGTCGGCAGGTGCCTGACCGTGCAGAGGGCTTTAGGTGATCACAAGATATTTGAATTGGATCCTGAATTGAATGGGTAGCCAGTTAAGAATAATCAGAATCGGTGTCACATGATACCTTTTTGGAAGACCTTGTAAGGAGTTTGGCAGCAGCATTTTGGACCATTTGTAAACGATCCAAGAAAATGTTGCTAAGCCAGGTGAAAAGTGAGTTGCAATAATGAAGATGGGACGATATAAAAGCATGAATGAGAATTTCCAACTTTGCTTGAGAAACAATGGGCCTGAGTTTTTCCAATATTTCTCAGCTGAAAAAAACAAGAGTGATCGGGCATTTGACATGGTGGTCCAGAGTCGGGGCCTGGTCTCTATTGAAATCTAGATTTCTTATAAAGACATTCCCTTATCTTCAGGACAAGACTAGGAGGGGATGAAATGAGGACTTCTGTTTTATCTGAATTTGACTGCGAGAAATTGTCATTCAGTTCTTTATAGCATTCAGGAAGTTATTTAAGACTCAGTTTAGCGACGTACAACCTGAACCTTGAAATCTAGTTCTGAATGGCACTGTGCCGTTTCTAAACTACTATGATATCCACGTTCTTCTCTCTGTAGGTCTTCAAGGTGAATACATCCTCTCCCCACGATGGGGAACTGAACTACAAACCAGAGTCTGAAGTTTTCTCTGAGTGCAGTTACAGTACTGCCAGTACACAAACCCCACCTGAGTTTGCTCCCTCAGAAGAGGAACCACAGCCCAGTATGTTGTACCGATTTTGTGTTTCTAAACTTTCAACCTACTTGGTTTGAATGGTCAGTAGTCACTTGTCTGAAACACATTTTGTGGTTCATCTTCTCTCTAGTGTACCAGTCAGATTATATTGTGGGAAATGATGTGCAGATGTTCCTGTCCCCTGGCCGCTCAGGAGGAAGCATGTGTCGACCTGGTCAGTCATACTACATTAGAGGACCAGTGAGAGGTATGGCACGTGGTAGCAACGGACTGGCCCAAATTTGCTTTTCTAGCTGGCATTGAGGCATCTATTCTCAGCTTTCCTATTTCTTATCAGATTTCTTTTTCTAAACCGCTGTTCAGATTTTGTTGTTGTGTGTCACATCCTGGCCTAGCTTAACACTGATTTGTGTTCCAGGAGGATCCTACATTCCCCAGGCACATCTCAGGGATTCTGGTCCTGTTCGCTATGCTGTAAGGGTAAGTAAATCTGTATTTGTCTAGGAAGTGTCCTTATTGGCTCTGGGAATTAGAAAGTATTGTAACTAGTTTATCAACTTTAATTTCTTAACTGGGTTTGGAGTACAGACCAGCGGCCAAAACTGTAATGGCGGCTGTGGCTGAGGGGTAGAGTGGTCGTCCTCCAACCTGAAGGTCGGCGGTTCGATTCCCAGTCTGAACCATCTGCATGCCGAAGTGTCCTTGGGCAAGATGCTGAACCCTGAATGGCCCCCCCCTTAGAATAACAAAGTGCTGGGATAGATGCACTGTATGAATGTATGGGTGAATGTGAAACTGTAATGTAAAGCGCTTTGAGTGGTCATCAAGACTAGAAAAGCGCTATATAAATGCAAATCCATTTACCATTTACCATTCCCATTAAATAAGTATTTTCAGTAAACTAATGGACAAGGACAATTATTCCCTGATGGGTATACCAAAAAAGTTAAAGGGATAGTCACCCACAAAAGAGAATTCACTCATCTACTCAATGCTATGCAGAGTGAGGGTTGGGTGAAGTGTTAGAGTCCACAAAACACTTAAGGAGTCTCAGGGGTACACGTTGTTAGAGCAGAATCCAATAAAATTGAAGTAACTGTTGCCAAAGCTTCAGATGTAATAAAACACGCTGCTAGTGTGGTCACCCAAGTGTCCGCAAGCCCCGACATTAAAATTAAACTCGAAACTAGGTATTTTACAATGTTTTAAACCAAAAGGGATTAAGTTAAATGCCCTATCTCTCAATGTTAAATAATTGGAGAATTTATTTTTCCTGGATCCGCCCCCTGATCCTGATCCATTTTGTTGCTGATCCTGATCCTCACTAATGCTGCACCCTTTTTTGTGGTAATCTGTCCAGTAGTTTTTGCATAATCTTGCTAACTAATAGACAACAAATGCAAATTAAAACATAACTTCCTTGTGGACCAATCTAGCTAAAAACTCCCCAGAGGAGAATAAGCCAGGAAACTCAAATGATCATTATAATGGTGTGTTATGTAACTGAGCATGCTTGTGCTCATGCAGCGAAAAAGCACATACTTGGACTCTGCCCCGAGCTATAGTCACTGCTTTGAATCTGTATAATGTATATGACAATTCCTTTATGATATTTTCTCAGGACCCTGGATACCAACACAAAAATGAAGGAGGGAGGCATAACTCCAGTGGTGAGAACCAAAGTTGTAACTTAATAGTTACGGGGCGGCTTATGAATATGTATATTTTTCTGCACTTGGCAGCAACACAATTTATAAGTCTGAATTTCAATACACATGACTATTGGATGAGTTGGATTAACTTCTTTCTCGTTATCCCTTAGTTCAGTTTGTTTTCACACCAAAAAAGTAAACGAATGCATTGCCCAAAAACCAGGTTCTTGATGGGTCTTGGTTGGGAGTGAGAAACTGCTCTTGATTGCTTGTTTATGGGTTGTTCTAGGCCCAAACTATATAAGTTGCTCACTAGGCAAGTTCTCATTCTTTTTAAACCACCTGTAGTGCCTGGTAGCCATAATTGCACCCTTCACCCTACTTTTTTTTTGCTTTACAGCAGCATGGAGTGATTGTTCCCAGTTGAGTAGCCCAGACCGGGAGGGATCCTTCACCATTGTTGACTCTGGGCTAGGTGACTCATTGTCAGTCTCCACTGTGGAGGTCTCACTTACTCCCCACAGCCAACACCACCCTGCAATGTTACCAATGCAACTCTACCCACTCTCCCAGCCTCTGCAAGTGGCCTTCACTGCCTCTCGCACTGACAACTTTGCCCCATGTAATCTGGACCAACCTATTGTGTTTGACCAGCTACACAGCAATCTGGGGGAGATGTACGACACCCGTGTCGGCCGCTTCACCTGCCCTGTCAACGGAACCTATGTCTTCATCTTCCACATACTGAAACTCGCCATCACCGTGCCGCTCTATATCAACCTCATGCGCAACGAGGATGTGATGGTGTCCGCTTATGCCAATGATGGAGCCCCAGATCATGAGACAGCCAGCAACCACGCCATCCTGCCTCTCTTCCAAGGGGACCAAGTTTGGCTTCGTTTGCATCGTGGTGCTATCTATGGCAGCAGCTGGAAGTACAGCACCTTCTCTGGCTTCCTATTGTACCAAGAATCGACTGCTTTCAGCTGAACAGTCCTCCCAGTGTGTGGGGTGGTTGCTTTGCACTGAATGGCGACTAAACTGACATTTTAGTGTTGTGGTCAGGCTACATACAAGTGTTTTCTTATTTACAATAAAGGCCATTCATGACAAGTGTCAGTGGCCAAACTATATAATCCGTATTCCAGTTAACAACTCCATTTGAAACGGGGATTATATTTATCAAAGGTACCTAATTGTCCGCAAATGTGTACCTCAGGATGGTTGTGCGCAATTTGATTGTGATACCAGTACAACTGGGCCTTGACCACATCATTTTTCTGTTGCACTTAAGTTGTTCAGTCATTTGCTCACTGTTTCTGTGAAAACTCTGCAATGTTGTGAAATTGTACCGTTTTGTAATCTGAATGTGGAACATCAAATTATCCGGCTGAATTGACTGAACTGGCTGAACTATCAGAACTCCACTTGAAGCTGAACTCTACCATTGCTGTGTGTGAATCTGAAAGACTGATTGGGTGGTGGGTATAGTGTCAAACACAGCCATATTTTTGTCTAGAAATATAACTGTAAAATCGTCGACGTCCCTTCATTTTCCGAATGTTAAATAAAATATGAGCAGTATTGTTTGGTTTGTGTTTTTACAATTACAAATGTATGGACATTGATTGAGAGATACAGATATTGAGATATGCATAGATATCTAAAACCTTCAATGTTCTTAATTGTAGGCTAGTCAATGTGCTACTTCTTAATGACTTTGCTGTCAAACTTTCTAGAGTGTGACTCCAATTTCCAAATACGATAATGACAACAGTGCAATATGATTATCTTGTGGTTTACTGTGTTTTTTTTTGGCCCCCAAACTAAATGAATTGCAAAAATTTATACTAATTATGGTCAGGTTATTACACTGCGGTTGTATGTCAGGACTGCCCATAGGGAATTTTATTGCATTTGGCACGATTCACTTCAGCACACCGGATTATAAACTGGAGGTCAAAAGGTCAAGATCACTGTGACCTCTTAAAACATCAGACTTCACACTCACCAATATTTTCATGGGGTCATTAAAAACAACACGCATGTGCACTGAACTGAATTACGGGCGGGTGTGGCTGAGGGGTAGAGTGGCCGTCCTCCAACCTGAAGGTCGGCGGTTCGATCCCCAGTCTGAACCATCTGCATGCCGAAGTGTCATTGGGCAAGATGCTGAACACTGAATGGCCCCCCATAGAATAACAAAGTGCTGCAAGTAGATGCACTGTATGAATGTGTGTGTGATTGGGTGAATGTGAAACTGTAATGTAAAGCGCACAAATGGTCATCAAGACTAGAAAAGCGCTATATAAATACAAATCCATTTACCATTGCGACATCGTTAACGGTCGCAAACCGCACCCAAAACAGAATATAATTAAATACAGCAGACATGCCAAACAAAATGTGATTTTAAGTCACGATTTCTGTGAAGATGTCTTTAGGTCGCGACTCTTGTCTTACATGTCTAGTTTGGAGTCGATTGGACCAAATATGTCTGAGATACAGAAGCTCTTGTTTTGATGGCGTTTCATCAAACTTTGACGGCACATCATCGTGCGGCGCACATCCCCAGATCATCATGCGGTGCACATAATCCTGCGGCGCACATCATCATGCGGCGCACATCATCCTGCGGCGCACATTATCACATCATCTGCAGCGCACATCATCCTGCAGCGCACATCATCACATCGTCGGGCGGCGCACATCATCCTGCCGCGCACATCACCTTGCAGCGAACATCATCCTGCGGCGCATATCATGGTGCGGCGCACATCATCCTGCGGCGCACATCATCACATCATCGTGCGTGCACAAAATCCTGCGGCGCACATCATCACATCATCGTGCGTGCACAAAATCCTGCGGCGCACATCATCACATCATCCTGCGGCGCACATCATCCTGCGGCGCACATCACCGTGCGGTGTACATCATCCTGCGGCGCACAGCACCATGCCGCGCACATCACCCTGAGGCGCACATCATCATCCTGCGTACATCATCCTGCGGCGCACATCATCCTTCGGCGCACATCACTGTGTGGCGCACTTAATCCTTCGGCGCACATCATCCTGCGGCGCACATCACCATGCATATTCTCCGTCAAGAGAAGATTGAAGAGTGGGGAGTCAAATCATTTCTGAGTAGTTGTACCTGCCTGTGCTGTCATGGATTGATAAATCAATTATCAATCTCTCCCAGGTTGGACAGAAGTGCATATGATGCCACATGTAATGGAGTACATAAGAAAATAATAGTATTTCCAGCATTGATTAGAAGTAACAGTTTGTAGCATAATGAAAGGTAAATTAACTGATGGATTATAGTCTGTAATGGTATCTGAGTTGACATATTGTATATCAAGCAGTCTTGAAGTAATCATAGTCCACGATCAGATGCCACTATGATCAACAATCCATCGTCATGATCCACTGCCGACATTAGGGTCCAATCATCGGCTGCCACCTCGATCATGGTCCACGACTATCCACAATATCTGGATGTTTTGTTACTCTATAACAGGGGCCTTCAAATTTTTTCATGGCCAAATCTTATCAACCCCAAAAACAAGAAGGCCACCAGTCGTTGCGACAGTGCCCGAGGATAGAGTAGAGGCAGCATGTATCTATCCTTGCATGTATGCAGCGGTAAGAGTACTTGGGTTTATTTCATTTGTAAATCCACCAATAAACATGCAAAGCGATAAGCAACCATTGAAGCATTTTGCATTTCCTAATCTACTCTCAAATTAATAAACTACATTAACTGAACTACTACAAGCCTATGCAGTTCATGTGCCGGTTCAAACCCCACTCTTCCCCATCTGCATGCCTAAGTGTCCTTGGCAAGATACTGAACCCCTAAATGGCCCCTCATAAATGTTGAGTGAACTAAAAAAAATGTAAGTCGCTTTGGACAAAAGCGTCAGCTAAATGACATGTAATGTAATGTAATGTAATATGTCTTGCAACGGCAGGCCACTGAACATATATATGTATATATATAGTGTATCATCAAATCGGCATATGTGTGTGTAGATACAGCTGTTTTAGATTTATGTTTATTATGGCCACAAACTTCTTATTGAATAGAAAAAAAATATATATATACATATATATAATGTTGGCAGCCTGCGACGGTTCGGTTCTTTGCAACTGGTTGCGCATGCGCAGGTGTAAAACAGGGGCCCTTGGATTTCGCGCATGCGTACGACTGGAGCGGAGCTCTGGCTGTGCAGGTTTATCTGAGGCTTGGCATCGGCTGTACACAAAGGGAACAGGGTGTACTGTTTCTTTAAAGCCGTCACAACCGCAGCTCACCCAGTGGTAGGCTCCCGCTGCTTGTTATCTTCTGTCAACAAGATGGCTGTCGTTCCTGAGAGCAGAGTTCTAAGTTTTAGCGTGTTCAAATGGAGCTCTTACTCCTCTACATATTTACCCGAGTGAGTAATGCACACTGCAGCTGCCCAAGCTTATGCCACAGGGTTTTCAGTGTGTCTGCCATTTTCAACAGTGCACCAGTATTTTTTCGAGCCGGTCCGAGGGCCTAGCTCGTCTGACACGAGCAAGCTAGCTGTAGCTTCATCAGTAGCATCATAGGCATTTGGTTTTGTTACTTCGCCACCCAACAGTCAAGTTGGTCGTGGTTCACTCTAGTATTTAATGTGTCTATCTACAGTGTCAATTGAACAATTGCTTATTCGTTAAGACAATATTTAGAGTGTCCTTTGAAACATAGTATTTATGATGTTGAAAATGTCGTACATGGGAGTTTTTCTTTTGCACTGTACACGGCTTCAGTTGCTATATTAATATAATTTAATATTTTTTCTTATCTTGTGAAATGCCAGTTTTAGATGATAAGCCGTCACTACTTAATATAGTACAACCCATGCTACGTGAGACCATCAAGATGTTCAAACGGCGTGGTATTTACAAATTTGGCTCCGTATCCTACTATGTTAATAATAAACCTCCACGTTATCTGGCTTAAAGAGTCTTCTTATGATAGCTGACCGCTGCTACCCATATTTCATCAATATCTGTCAAGGTGCACCCCAAATATGTGATAGTAGGGTAGTATGTCTATGGTCGTTTTAAGACATGTCTGGCAGAGGAACTCTGGAGAATAAGGCACGGACTTTCTCCACAATTTGCCCTTACACACACGCACAATGCAGTGGAAGGTACTCTGCAGTTACATGTTCACAAAAGCAACAAATCCTCCACAGGAAACAGGCAAGGGATGTTATGTATTAATTCCACAGTGAAGATCACGTGTGTTTGTTTTGAGCACATTGACACAGGTGTTGGCTCTTATCCCCACAAACTCTCCTGAAATCTTTGTCGTTGTCTTCTGTGTGTGTTACACTGCTTTTTCATCCTGAGATATTTTTTGCATGTCATCAACCCCTCCACTCGCTGTCTGAAAGCACCATATGTGATCTGTCTATTATGTTTTATACAGTACATACATAAACACCTTCATTACTGTTTTGTTTTAGGAATATCTTGGTGGACAAACCTAACGATCAGTCTTCCAGATGGTCTTCGGAGAGCAACTACCCTCCTCAGGTACGTCCACTACTACCCAGACCCACAGTCTCATCTTAAAGCTTCATTATGTCTGATGGTACTCCACATAGAACACACTTAAAACGACACCTGAAAGGAGGACAGAATGGTTTAGGAGATGCATACTTTATGAAATGGATGCTCCGTACATAGTTTGAACAAGAACAAATTCTGAAGTTCAGTGGGACTTCCAGGTTACTGCTACCTTCATTTTGCAGTGGCAATGGGCCACTGATGTGGATGCGCTTCACATAGCTCTACAATAAACAACACAATCAGGGATTTCTACAATGATATGGTACAGCCAGCAGGTGGGAAAAGTAGCCAGCCATGGCGGTATGAGGGCATTCCTCCCAGAGAAACAATTTATTTAAACCAAAATTTGGTGCCTCTAGTACATTCTAATGCCACTATTCCTTCATATACACTCTTACCAGTGCTACGCCCGGGCCCCAGTTGATGCGGTTGTGCCGCGTTTCTGCTGCCAGTTGCGGTTGTCCATTGTTCAGTCTGTCTGCGGTTCAGCTTTGAAGCTGCTACTGTCAGCACTATGTTTTTACATAGGGTTTGCCTTTAAATGGCCGTCTGAGTGCGAGGGAGAGACCCCTCACCTGAAGTTCTTAACTTAAACTTTTTAAATAACTACAGCCTTTCTGAGGTATCTGTTGTATTTCCTTGTTTAAAAGGAGTCCTATGTACTCAAATAAATACTAATATTATACAGTATGAAGCAGTGCATCTTAAACTGATGCATATTTTTCCCAATAAAGACCAAAGGTGCCCTGATCGATCGGCCACCAATCGGAATCGGCTGATATTCCTTCTAATTAGTTTAATCGCCGATCTCTATAAATGCAGATCAGAGGAGCCAGTCAGATGAGGCAAAACAAAATTGTGTCTCTCATGAGGTGCAACTCTTAACAGAGATGAGAAGGAATTGATGGAGCTCACTTGTAATTTTTTTCTGTAAATATATTTGTATTTTAAAGAAGTTATTTGATGGCTTTTTTTCTGATGGTGGAAATAACTAACAAGTGAGGAATCTTGCTTCTCTTCATCTCTGTTGAGAGCTGCTCATGAGCACTATTTTAGTTATTCCACAGGAAAGTTAATCTTAAGTTAAGCAGGTGTTGCCTTTACCAATACTAAACAGTTATTTAATTCTTGATACTTTCTTATTCCTCTATTTTATACAGTTTTGCTAATATTGAAGGGAAAGTTCACTGAAAAATTTAAATTCATTTGTCTATGAAGGGTTGGGGGAGTCCAAAAATCACTTGGAGTCTCAGGGGTAAACAACATTGCAGTCTGATATCCTCCCCCTGAGCCACGGTTGCACACTCACATGCTCTCGCCCAAGGGTGACTCGCAAAGTTCGTTGTAGTGTTGCTAGTTCCGGTAGAGGACATTTAGGCTAAAAACATGGTGTAAATTATGCCGTTTCGATTTGAATTTGAATGTCCGGGCTTACGAACACTTGAATGAATCCACAGGACCAGTATGGAGGCATTTGGTGTTTTTCAGTTTTTTTACTTTTGAAGAAGGGGTTCCCCGTTACTTCAATTGTATTGCATTTGGCTGCAACGTTGTTTACCTCTGAAACTTGTAATTGTTGCGTGAACTTTCCATTTAACAGGAGGGGGAGGTAGAAACCTCAGAGAGAGCCGTATATGAGGGATCCCTCTCCCAGGATGGACAGAAATGCAATAGATGCCATGCATGTGTGGCAGTGTGTGGCTTTGTGCGTCCAATCAAATTCAACCAAAACCCCGGAACCACATCTGGGTAATCTTAACCAACATACAGAAGTGACAAGTAGTATCAAAGTAATGAGTGTTGAGGTCAGAGAGGATCTTCTTTTGTACCTATCTCTAAAGTTTGATTCAGGAGGAATCTGGTGGATTTATTCACTATGGAGGCCCCCACTGACTGACCTTCGGCGGAACAATGAGTGTCCTGTACATACTATATATAGGAACGCTATTGTTATTGAAGCGACATAAACGTATTATCACAAGGTTTTAGTAAGATGTGGTGTACGTACAAAATGGGGTTTAAACGATTTAAGGGTGTTTCGAATCAGTGTCGGCTGATACTGATCAGGGGTCTATGGCCCTGTTTACTCCTGATACAAGTGACCACTTATGATGGGATTACAGCACTAAGTCTTACTGAGAACTTTGTAAGTAAATATCTATTATTACTGTCAAGTTGATACTTTTTATTTTTCAACTCAGCGCCACATTAAACTCCTGTATCAGCTTGTGTCGCAGGAGTGACACTGTGTTCTAACTGAACTATATCAACAGGACACACACTTTTACTTCCTCTGACTGTGTGGAAATCTGATATTTTCACATAACAGATAGATGAAGAATTGAAAAATGTATAAAATCAAGGAATGAGAAAGTATCATTAATTTTGAAAACTGTTTATAATTGTCAGGGCAACAGCTGCTTTACTTCAGCTTAACTCTCCTGTGGCATTGATTAAATACTGCGCATGTGCAACCTTCAACAGAGTCGAGAAGAGAAGCAAGATGCCATACTCGTTATTTCATCGATCAGCACTGGGAAAAAATTGTAATCAAATAACTACCTAAATTAGAATACAAAAGTACTGGAAAAAATAATGAGTGATCCGTCTCAAGTCATCAAATCAAAGTTTATTGTCACATGCACCAATGACAGCGTCATCGGAGCAGTGAAATTCTTGTGACATGGCAGGCAACTTCTACGCAGTAGACGACTTTACAACATATAACATAACATCGTAACAAATAACATATAACACAGTCAAGTGAATATTAAATTAAGTAATATGAATATATGTATAACATATAACATAGTCAAATTAAATTCAAGGTTAAATGAAGCAACAGTTTACAGGGTGAAGGGGTTGGGAATATTAAATAGAATAATATGAATATATGTATAACATAGTCAAATAAATTCAAATGCAGCAACAGTTTTCAGGGTGAAGAAGTGGGGAATATTAAATGAGATAAGTATATGTGAAGTAAGTGAAAAAAAAATAACATGCTATCTAACATAACATATAACATCACATCGTAACATAACGTAGTCAAGTGAAGCAGTAGTTTACAGGGTGAAGGAGTGGGGAATATTAAATTAAATCTTATGAATATATCTATACATATAATGCATATAACATAGTCAAGTCAAAGTCAAATGAAGCAGCATTTTACAGTGGGTAATATTAACTTAAAATAATATGAATATAGGTATTACATACATAGGCAGATCAAAGTCCAAATGAAGCAGCAGTTTACAGGGTGAAGAAGTGGGGAATATTAAATAAAATGAATGTATGTGGAGTAAGTGTATTGGTATGAGTGTGGGAGCAGAATGTACATGGTGACTGTTCAGGGGGTCAGTGTTGATTGTTCAGAAGCCTAATGGCCTGGGGGTAAAAGCTGTTTGTGAGTCTGGTGGTCCGTGCTCGGATGCTCCAGTAACATCTGCCAGACGGCAGCAGTGTGAGAAGTTCACAGCCTGGGTGGCTGTGGTCCTTGATGATCTTCCGTGCTTTTCTCAGACATCTTGTGTTGTAGATGAGTTGCACGGAAGGGAGATGGCCGCCGATGATGCGCTCCGCTGTCTTCACCACCCTCTGCAGGGCCTTCAGCAGCGGAGCAGTTACCAAACCAGGCAGTAGTGCAGCTTGAGAGGATGCTCTCAATGGTGCACCTGTAAAAGTTTGTTAGTGTTTTTGCAGCCATGCCAAACTTCTTGAGTCTCCTCAGGAAGTATAAATGCTTTTGTGCAGTTTTGACCACAGAGTCTGCTTGTTTGGACCAGGTCAGGTCAACTGTGATGAGCACACCGAGGAACTTGAACTCAGAGACTCTCTCCACAACAGCTCCATTGATGTGTAACGGGCCGTGACCCCCCCTCTGAAGCTTCCTGAAGTCCACGATCATCTCCTTGGTCTTGCAGACGTTGAGAGACAGGTTGTTCTCCTGGCACCATGTTTCCAAGCCTCTGACCTCATCTCTGTAGGCGGTCTCGTCGTTGTTGGAGATGAGACCCAGGATGGTGGTGTCGTCTACAAACTTCAGGATCGTGTTTGTACTGTGTGTTGCCACACAGTCCTGTGTGTACAGGGAGTACAGGAGGGGACTGAGCACGCAGCCCTGAGGGGCCCCGGTGCTCAGGGTCAGTGAGGAGGAGGTGTAGTTACCGATTCTCACCACCTGGGGTCTGCTCGTCAGGAAGTCCAAGATCCAGTTGCACAGGGGGTTTTTAAGACCCAGGCTCCTGAGCTTGGGGAAGAGTTTGGCAGGCACAATTGTGTTGAACGCGGAGCTGTAGTCCACGAACAGCATCCTCACATATGTGTTAGCCTTGTCCAGGTGGGAGAGGGTGGTGTGTGTTGTCACTGAGAGTTGCATTTCATGAGCGACAGCTCTGTCTTAAGCCTCATCTGATCGGCTCCTCTGATCGACAAGCAAACTAATTCGAGTGATTATATGCCGATACCGTTCGGTGGCTCATCAATCGGAGCACTCTTAATACTAACCTAATACAATGCAAACCTGAAAGCTTCTCTGAGAATTTCTTTCATATCCAAGTAAAATTAGTATTGTACAACAAAATATATTTAACTGAATCAATATTGAATCTAATTGAAAATCCAAATGATTCGAGACCTTGTGAATCAGAATTGAACTGATTTGGGAAGTCAGGGAAGATTCCCAGCCCTGATCAAGAAATTATCAATTTATGTGGCAACTGTCAAGAACAGGTCTAATATATGTATTATTGTGGTGCTGTAAGTATGTGCTGGTGCACGTAAATGAAATAGGTAGGTGCACTAGTGCAGCCAATTTAAAAAGTTTGTCTGCAGCCTTGAAGGTGGTGGCCTTTCTCAGGAGGTTTTGATTTCCAGGTGGGCTTTAGTTCTCCGTTAATACCCAACACATGTTTTCTTTTATGTCTGCACTCAGTATAGTGTAGCTGGTGTTTCACAGTGTAGTGTCTAGTGATACAAGTTTATCTTTAAGTCTGGTGATAGAAGTTAGTCTTTAAAAGTTTTAACACAGGCTTTGCTGAGAACACATTGTGGTATTTTTCACCTGAAAGAATGTTTGTGAAATTCGCCGGGGGCTTCATTCCTGCATTAATTCAACACAGAAAGTTCCTGCCAGGCTGGGAAGAGGTGACCATGTTTTTTGTCTTTAATCAAGACACGTCATTGGCTGGGAGTTGCTGCAGCACCTTCCCTATCATATTTTCGCTTGTTGCCCCACCTTGTTTTGACACTGAGTGGGGAAAGATTGATTTTTTTTTATTTTAATTTGTTTAGTTTGATATGAAATATTACTTTTGAATAGGGATGGGCATTCGATTAAATGGTCTTAATCGATCGTCGGGAGAATTAACGATCAATTTTCGATTAATCATTAATATTTTTGAATTAAGATTCACTATTTATAGGCTATATTAAAATGCTGTGAAAATAGAAAAAACATGGGGTGTTTCCTCATCGAGGTCTTTATTACAAGATGAACAACTCTTGTGGCAGTTAAACGGGTTCTGTTCAATGGTTACACTTGGAAATATGCGCTGCTGTACTCTTTAGCCCTGATGAGCGAGCAGCAGCTAGCCGCTGACATCGATCGTCGATTAATTATGCCCATCTCTACTTTTGAATTTCTATAATTTATTACTAATCACATGTTTATACTAGAGGGCTCCAGACTAACTTTTTTTACATTGGTTGCACTGGTGTGCCTAACTCTTTCATTTAAGTGCACCCAAAATGTTATTATAACCTATTATACCATTTCTTGACAGTTCCTATACGTTGGTAATTTATTAACCTGGGCAGGATTCTATTGGACTTGATTTGCTCGAATATTGTTTCAGTACCGGTACAATACAAATTTTGTCTAGATATTAAATAGATTCTCATAGAACTAAAGCACTAAACTGAACAAAAAAAAACCTAACTATGCTGTACCCTACGCGTAGACGTGTACCCTCTGCAGAGCCCTACACCTTACCTTGGCGCGCAGCTCCCCAAAAACAAAACTATGCGTCGCTCGATGCCGTTTGCAAGAGGTCTGATCGCTTGGACTCGCTGACATTTTTTACTTGAGTTGAAGGAAAGAACAAGGATGACGTCTTTCTTTTCTTTGTTGCAGTTCTTTAAGAAAATGTAATTGCTCTTCAACATCTTTCAACTTCAAACTCTAACTCAATCCGCTTAGTTATACTTGCCATTGTTCTGAAGTAAACAGAGACACCAGAGTATTTGTAAATAAGTGGACCAGAAACCGGAAGATACTAAACTAGCGTTTCATCTTTGTAATTGTAGCCAACTCACACATTCCAACATTCCACAACTATAAATGCTCAGCCTTATGCCTAGGCTACCTGTGAAGAATCATGAATTGGTCTTTAAGCTAGGCTTGTGGCTTGGATAACAGAAGCACAGTCAATTTCAGGATTCATTAACACACAGCAATAATATCACCACAATCACCCTTTGGTTTCAATCTATTTTATGTCTACTCTCTGTCTCTTTCCCTCCAGTTTTTAATCTTGAAAATGGAAAGGCCGGCTATTGCTCAAAGCATCACCTTTGGAAAGTATGAAAAGACTCATGTCTGCAACCTGAAGAAGTTTAAAGTCTTTGGTGGGATGAGTGAAGAGAACATGACAGAACTTTTGTCCAGGTGAGATGTTGCTGCTTTTGAAAGAATAATCCATTCTCAATATCTTGCCCAGAAGTGACTGAATTTGCCATAACCTTCATGTGATATAGCAATGCAGTATTTTTGTAATCTTTGAGTTCATTGGGGGTTGACGCTCAGCCTAGCATTAACGTATCACCATGAAATTGTTTTATTAATGTCTGGGTTCCCTTTTGCATGACCTGGTCTCAAAGCATTGATTCTAAATCCATGAGATTGATGTTGTTGCTAATACTGACCCTATAAACATTTTTCTGCTAGCGCTAGTTCAGTGGCATTAGCTTTGCCGCTGGCCACCTTTGATCTGCAGAGATTTGTAACCCCAAAATTGCAGACCATTGCCTGAAAAAGTTCAAAGATAACTTTGGGAGTTGTTTTTTTTCCCCACCACCTAGTCCCATAATTTCTTGGGTTGCTTTGTTCCCCTGTGCTTAGCAGGTTACGGGAAATGGTTGATTAGGAATTGCAGCTCAGACTGGTTTGTAAGCATCGCATGTGAATATATATATTCACATCCACAAAATGATACTTGGCAAATATTGTACTGTCTCACAGCCAAGGTTAAGTTATAACTCTGGACAAATTTAAAGATGGAAAACAATGGCCTCGACACTATTGATTAGATATTGCAGAGTGTGATGCATTCGGTTTATGTAAAAACATGCTGCTCCTTTGTATGGAAGCGTATTGCATTCACTTGACAAAAAAAAAGCTCAGGGTAAAAAAAATTATATATATAAAAAAAAGCCTATCTTTCTAACACTTTTTTTTCTTCCTCATTTTACGAGATAAAAATCCAGTTTTCCGAACAATTTGTTTTTCATGCTTTTATGTTGAAAGTGACGTATAGTGTCCATAGACGTAGCGTCGCTTAAAACGGTCAGACTCTCCTTCTGTAGAAATAAAAGTGAACTTCAAAAGACTAATGTAGCCGAGCGGTTAGTTCTCTTATACTGTCAGGAGTCCACAGCAACTAACGGGACATTGATCATGTTAGGCCATGTGAGGCTTGCAGGGCTTTGCCGTATAGCTAGAAAAATTGGGTGACGCACGCAAGCACATAAGAAGGGATAAGTAAACACGTAAGGGGCCCGCAAGAGCTCTTGCGCTTGCGGGCCCCTGAAAACGCAGAAGCATGCGCCGGCCTTTAGAGGTGCTGCGGACGGACTGTGCTTTGTCACGGATGTGGAGCTGTCCGTGGTCTCTGCACCGGTAGCCAGGGACTGTTATATGTCCAGCAGAGTTGGTTAATGCGCCCTAATGCATAGATATTTATATTTCTTTTTAACTATTGCAATATAAATATCCATTAAAATGCAACATGTAAATTAACTGTACCTAAACTGCACACATTTTGTATAGTATGACTATACTCAGAACTCGCGAGGTGCATTAGAACACATTTTCCACCTACCTACAACAGTTTTTCACAGGCTGTATGGTAGGTCAAAAAATATAGGACTATTATATATATTTTATTATTATGAATTATAATGCACTCACATTTTCATACATTTCTTCGTAACGGTATTTATTTTTAGAAGCTACATGATGAGCATGTTGTGTTTTGTGTTTTTCCTTGACATTTCTTTTTAAAGTGTCCTTTATTTGTTCTATACCATTTTATATGTCCAGTGTGTAAGATTTAGGTGAAAGGGATCTATTGATACACATTTATTATAAAATAAACCTAGTGATGTTTTCACAAGTGGTGGTTCATCTGGATTATACAAATGTTTCAGCCTATTTGCCTAATTTTGATTTGGGATTAAAACTATTTCTTCCATAGTTTATGAGCCTTTTTTTTTCCACTTGATTTTTGCAGTCCTATATGAAACTTCATTACCATCAGCTGACACCTGGTGTCATTTCAATCCAAAAAAAAATTTGCAAAACCACATCTTCTTTTTCTTTCCTTCTTCCTTTGCCAGTGGCCTTAAGAATGACTACAACAAGGAAACATTCACCTTAAAGTACAAGATTGATGAGCAGATGTTTCCCTGCAGATTTGTCAAAATAGGTGAGAGCTAATTCCGTTTGTATGTGAGCTTTGTGTTACATGGGAAAAATCTGTCTTTTTACAGTGCTCTTTTGTTACTGTATTCTCTTCTCTGTGTCTCAGTTCCTCTG
The DNA here is from genome assembly GCA_038501795.1 of Pseudopleuronectes americanus. Taxonomy (NCBI): domain Eukaryota; kingdom Metazoa; phylum Chordata; class Actinopteri; order Pleuronectiformes; family Pleuronectidae; genus Pseudopleuronectes; species Pseudopleuronectes americanus. The sequence goes on along the minus strand of CM076737.1, from coordinate 308,333 downwards.
ATGTCCTGGGGTCCTAGTTTCAATTTTAGCATCTGGTACATTGAGCTGCATGGTGTTGAAGATCCTGAAGTGGTGCAACCCTGTCTTAACTGGTATAGCAAGGTAAGCACCTCATGGTTACTTGGAGTTATAAAATGCAGGGTTAAAATGATTGATCGAAAAAACTCGATGACAAAAAATCCTTGATTCACATTCTAAATACATATAACAATCATATTGTTGGAAAGAGCAGTTGAAGAACGCTGGGAAGATAATCTTAAACTAAATGATATTAATCAAGGTAGGAATCACAATCTTCCTTGGTTGCCTTGGATTTTATATTTATATGGGCTGTTTTATCTATTTGCCCGTGTGCTTCTTTTCCATTTGTCTGTAAATGGTCTGTATTTATATAGCGCTGTACAGTTTTTTGATATTCACACACACAGTAATTCATGCAGCACTTTTTTTATGAGGGACAATTAGGGGTTCAGTATTTTATGCTTTGGCATGCAGATGGGGAAGACTTGGATCAAGCCACCGACTTTATGGTTAGAAGACGACTGCTCTACCCCCTTATCCTTAGCCACCCTGTTTCTCGGCCTCTTAAATTACAACACTTTACTCACCAAGAGGTATTGGAATTCGCTAACATCCCTAAAAATAGAAGTGTTGTTGTACATGTTTTGATAAAGTAATTGTCCTTAATCATAAATAGGGTTGCAAAGGGGCGGAAAATTTCCAGAACATTTTCGGAAACTTTCCAGAAAATTTCCATTGGAAGTTAAGCTAGGGAATTTTGGAAGGAAAAAAACTACGAAAATTAAACGCTGAGCAATAAAAACCTCATTCCAAACTCTGTTTTAAAGATGTATGGAATGCAGCAAACGCTGCACATTGAATTTCAACCCTCAACCGTGCATTCTTCCATCACATGCATAGATAATTCCCAGTATCCTACACACTACACCAGGGCTATTGAGGCCTGCTGTAGTGTACAGGACTAGTCAGGTGTGTTTTGATGATATTACTTGGGAAAAAGTATATTAGCATGCTGATTTGAGGATTGTACATCTGTTCATCTAGCCTATTTCTATATTTATCCATCAATTGGAAAGTATTTTTACAGACGATTCCAATTGTTTAGCTAACTATTTATATCTCTGGCATTACATTAGTGTTTTTTTACAAACCTTTTTCTCATCTTTTTCTACAGAGCAATGCCACTTGCACTCTCGTGTGGAGACATTTCACCAAATTTCGAAGGAATGTAGAAAGAAAGGCTGTGTACATTTGCAAATACTGTACAAAAACCTATGTTAAAAATGACACAAAGATGCAGAAGCATATAGTCAAGTTCCCAACGTTTCCTCAGGGCTCAAATCAGCCTATGACAAAACTGTTTATATTCATGTCTTTATATGACAAGTTAAATAGAGTTAGCATAAATAACCCCCAACATTTCCAGTGTATTCCCATTAATTCCCATGGAAAGTTTCCAACTTTGAATATTCCTGGAAATTTGCAACCCTAACCATAAATAAGACAAACCTTTATCAGTCTTTCTATGGGGAAATGTGCAATGATACAGCAAAAAGATAAACCTTGTAAAATGTTGTAAATGATTAACAATACACAGGTGGCAGCACGTATCTCTGCCTGTCTGACTGACATCTCTCAGTGGATGTCTGCACGCCACCTGAAAATTAACCTTGACAAGACTGAACTACTTTTCATTCCAGGGAAAGACTCACCTGCCACGAACTGACTATTAACTTTGACAACTCTGTGTTAACCCCCACTCAGACTGCTAGGAACCTGGGTGTGACTTTCGATAGCCACCTCTCCCTTACTGCCAACATTACTGCAACAACACGGTCCTGTAGATTCATGCTGTACAACATCAGGAGAATACGCCCCCTTCTCACTCAGAAGGCGGTGAAGGTTCTGGTCCAGGCTCTTGTCAAGTCACGCCTAGACAACTGTAACTCCCTCCTGGCAGGTCTACCTGCTACTGCCATCCGACCTTTGCAGCTCATCCAGAATGCAGCAGCTCGACTGGTTTTTAACCAACCTAAATTCACTCACACTAGGGTTAGCACTTTATAGTTCGCTTTATTTTGAAGAAATTGTACTTTCTTGATTCTTGTTGTCCTGGGTCTGTACTCTTGGGGTTTTATGCACTTATTGTAAGTTGCTTTGGATAAAAGCGTCAGATAAATTAAATGTAATGTAATAATACCCATAAGTAAATACCGCATAAAATGATTGTATTTGTTGGCAACATTTTGTATTTGGCATTCTCAGTATCATTTCAATATCTAGCCTTGAATGGGACTTTTTAATCACATGTGCCTGAGAGTAGAAGTTTGTGTTTGTGGACTAATTTGAGCAGGTATCCCTTTCCTCTCCATTTTGCTCTTGCAGTACAGAGAACAGGAAGCCATTCGCCTTTGCCTCAAGCACTTCAGGCAGCATAACTACACAGAGGCCTTTGAGTCGCTCCAGAAAAAAACTCGGATAGCACTAGAGCACCCCATGCTCACTCACTTACATGACCGGCTGGTGCTACAAGGAGATTTTGATGCCTGTGAGGAACTCATTGACAAAGCTGTGAGAGGTACTGTACTTGGCCTGATGAAATGCCATTAAAACATTTAGAGTTACAGTAGAGTTTAAGGTTGCCTTTAGAATTTAATTAGGTAATTGCTGCTTTGCCAGGTTTCTGCTAAATAGAATGTTGTGTGTGTGTTTTTGTAAACTATATTTCATCTTCTCTCCTTGCTAGATGGCTTATTTAATCAGTATATCAGCCAGCAGGAGTACAAGCCAAGGTGGAGTCAGATCATTCCGAAATGCAACAAAGGGACAAGTGTCCCAGAAATCAACAGAGATGACATGAGCGGTGAGATCCACTATTCAAGTGGGAAGTCTTCCCAATCTATCAATACAATATGTCAGTTCTTTGTTGACTCCCTTCTGCTCTTCACTACTCCTACTAAACTATTGTTATATACATCCAAAATTACCCTCTGTCAATTTTTACTCGATACCTCCAATGCTCATACACCATCCTCCTCCTTCCTCTTATTGTAGGTGACGGCGATGACAACAGACCAGGAATGAGGGGAGGACATCAAATGGTCATTGACGTTCAGACTGGTGAGACCCTTGCAGTCAGTGTTTTGACTCAGCTGGCATTGCACACCATGGCTCGGTCCTTGGAGCCTGTGCACTCGGCAGTGCTCTCTGTCCAGCAGGGCTGTGCACTCTGCAATAGACTATGGCCGCTGGTGTCAGTAACCTAACGTTTTCTAAAACTGAGTCACCAATGAGTTTGCTTCTCAATGGGTGTGTAGTTGATGCTATTTCCTTAATTGTGGACCTAGCAGTCTGCCCCCGCCGGACAGTCACAAATTCAGTCACTGCCAAATTGCACAGCTGACAGGTCTAAGAATACAATACTGTTATGGTAAAATACTTCAGCAAAGCTACCTGCTGGTAGCGTACTCCAAAACAGAATGGACATGCCCCCATGGAACTGCAGTTCAACCACATTTTGAGCACTTCTTGTTTCCTTGCAGAGACCGTGTACCTGTTTGGAGGCTGGGATGGCACACAAGACCTGGCTGACTTCTGGGCTTACAGTGTTCAAGATAACCAGTGGGCTTGCATCTCCAGAGACACTGAGAAAGAGGTGGGAAGAAGGCTTAGAAAGCATGTTGGTAATACACAGCTAGTTATTGAGAAATTACACTACTACATAAATACTTTTCATATGTCTATGTTCAATTTAAAAGTTGGAATATTGGTGTATTAAAAGGATTGTTCATCGATAAATAAAAATGCATTCATCTACTCACTACTATGCCGTTGGAGTTTCAGGGTAAACTTTGTTGGCGCCGAATCCGATACAATTAAAGAAGCCAGTACTTATACTTCAGATGTAATATAACTACAGCAAAAACATTTCATGCCTCCATACTGCTTGTGTGGTGTCAACAAAGTGTCTGCAAGCCCCACATTCATATTCGACTCGATACAAGGTCATTTATAATGTGATTTAAGCCTAAAAGACAACAGGAAGTGGCTAAGCTATGGGGACGTAGCCACATGATGTTGTATGCTAGGGTCCTTGCGCGAATCTTGTAGGAAAATATCTGAGGACATTTAGGTGTAAAACATTTACATTACATGTCATTTAGCTGCAATTTTGTCCAAAGCGACTTACATTTTTAGTACACTCAGCATTTATGAGGGGCCATTTAGGGGTTCAGTATCTTGCCAAGGACACTTTGGAATGCAGATGGGGAAGAGTGGGGTTTGAACAGGCAACCTTCGTGTTGGAGAACCCAAGCTCTACCACCTAGGCCAAACCGCCTAAAACATGGTGTAAATGAGGCCGTTTTGAGTTCGGCTGCAACAAAGTTTACCCCTGAAATTCCAAAAATGTTTTGTGGAATCGAACACTTCACCCAACACTCCGCCGGCAAAGTGGTGGGTAGATAATGAGTCCTGATATAATCACTCTGCTCCAGAGATTCAATATTTATTATGGTTGCCTTAGGCTTAGAAAACTAGGTGACAAAGTCTTAGCCGCAATTTTCTTTACTGGTAGAGGGAAGCTGGATTTAATTTCAATTAAGGACAATAGGAAACAAGTTTGTTTTCTGTATTTTTTGTTTTCAGGATTGGAGGTAAAGATGTGATGTTTACTTTTTAAGATGATTTATAGTCTTCATAGGTGCCTGACCTTGTAATTAGCATCAACACACTATACTCCACTTTACGCGACTGTTTTTAATTGAGCGTAAGAAAGATTGGAAAAACTAAGTATATTCTGTCTCCTGTTGATCAATTAGAATGGGCCAAGTGCCCGTTCCTGCCACAAGATGTGCGTTGACTCTCAGCGGCGTCAAATCTACACACTAGGCCGATACCTGGACTCCAGCGTCAGGAACAGCAAGTCTTTGAAGAGTGACTTTTACTGCTATGACATTGATGCAAACACCTGGACCCTTCTCAGCGAGGACACGTCTGCTGACGGAGGGCCAAAGTTGGTGTTTGACCACCAGGTACATTCAATCTGTCACACACTTTTCTGCCGACTATTTAACAGAGGTTTGTTATATCTGTCTGAATGAGCAGCCATCAATCAAGGCCATCAGTCTTTGCAAAGTGACCCGCAAACTTGCGTATGGAGATTTGAATATCTGTTTCTGAAGCATTTAGATATTTTTGTCAATACCATAGTTCATGGGTTTCAACCAGGGGTCCGCTGCTACAATTCTAGATTACTCTTAATATCGTGAAAAATATCTAAAATAAGAAAAATATGTCTAAAATAATATAAAGGTTATGAGGGGAACTTTGAAACCGGCTGTAGTTTTCCCCTGTGCATGGGTGTTAAAGGTAGATGTAGAAGAGCTGTTGAGCTAGGTAAGAGGGAAAAACAAATACAGTGGATTAGGAAAAATAAATTGGCATAATAGCCAAAACAATTAATTGCAATAACAGTCAACTTTACAACGTTCGCTGGTTGAGAAACAATTTCTTAGGAGAGCTCTAAGACACACAAACACACAGAAGTATTACTCACCCTCCACTAGGGATGGGCATAATTAATCGACGGTTGATTAATTGATCATTAAGAATTTCGTCGATGACATTCTTTTTTGATCAAGGAAAACTATTGCATGTTCGCTTTGTGTCGGGAGGTTGGAATATCGCAGCACGGCGAGGATGTTAGCAGCTGGAGCAAGCAGCCCGGTGCTAGCCTCCGCTCAGCTGCTCGGCTTCATGTCTGTACACGGACCCTCAGTCAAAGCGGAGGGGAGCCCGGACAGACCCGGGTCTGGGTGAGGGGTTCCGGGAGTGAAGGCGTGACAACAACCGGACTGAGAGGTCGAGAGCCGTCAATTCGAGCTAGCTGTCAGCGGCTAGCTGCTGCTCGCTCATCGGGGCTAAAGAGTACAGCAGCGCATATTTTCAAGTGTAACCATTGAACGATTCCGTTTAACTGCCACAAGAGTTGTTCATCTTGTAATAAAGACCTCAATGATCCACTTCCTCATTTTTATATAGCCTATAAATAGTGAATTTTAATTCAAAAATATTAATGATTAATCAAAACCATTTAATCGAATGTCCATCCCTACCCACCACCCCAACACTAGCAGTAGGTGGGATTTGCTGCTGGTGATCATGAGGTTAAACTTAAGTAGGCCTCAATTGTTTGTGTGATATTGTATGATTATCATTTGTCTCATATTCTGCAATAATTTGTCATCTTCCCTCTATAGTTGTAGCCCCAGTTTATGTTGATTGTTATTGATCACCGTTACTTTAACGTTCTCTCAACATGTCTGTACATTGAAGACATGAACGTTATATATTGATGTTCATATGGTTCTGAGATGCAGTACAACTACAAACTTCATTTTAATTTTGTTTTCAATTCTTAAGCACTGAAAATCAACCTTTTTTTTTGTTTTTTTTTACACCGATTTTTCTAGATTTGTATGATATATATGTTGCTAGACGGTTAATTTCAAACATTTAGCAATTAATTGTCATATTACAAATGCAAAATGTATTTCAATCTTCTTTAAACATTTTAAATTAAAAAAAAAGTAAAAAAAAGAAATTCAAGTTTTTTTAAAAAGCTTTATCTTATTTTTGTAATCCTTATTTGTAGCAAGAGATGAATAAGAGTTAAACCTTCACCTTTCTTTTTAAAGCATCTTTTAAAAACTGTTGAAATAGCTTTATCTTATAAACATAAATAAAAAGTGAGCTATTCCTGCTTATCATTTAATAGAGGTATGGACTTTTCTTAATCCTTAAACGCATTGCAATGTGGAGAGCAACTCTGGACAACTCTGCAGACAGAACATAATACATTTTGTTAATTTTGTAGTGGTGTCCTTTCACTAATACCGCCACTGCTTCAAGAATAATCCCGACGAACATAAATGATCGTAACCAATTTACCAATTATAATATTATAAAAAAATCGATACTGCGCTCAATAATATCATTGCTGGCGTAACATTAATTGGAGTTGTTTCTCTATACTATACTATTACTATGTAAAGTATCTTGAGATAATGTTTGTTGTAATTTGGCGCCATTAATTCACACCTACTATTCAATCCTACTAATGTATTATTTAACTTATCCTTCACTGTCTAACTACACTAAAACAAATCATACAGACAAAAGCTTAACTAAAATAATACTTTATAAGGCAATTTTACTTTGATTTGAATTTAAACATAATCCAAGGCAATGTTCTGCCAATTTTAACACCCCTACTTCAGTGGCAACTTGGATTTTGCATCTTCGATGTGCGCAAGCTGTTTATACGGGGCACTTTATGTAGACAAAAATAAGATCATCCTCTATGTGCTGCGTTGACCAGCTCTTGCTTTTTGTTGTGGTCATCGCAGAAATTCGGCCGCTGTGACTAGGGTTGGGTATCATTCCCATTTGAACCAGTGCCTCTACCGGTACCAAATGGTACTTTTTCCCCTCACTTTACTCTCTCTGCATAACAAAAAAATATCGGACCGGTTTATTTCTGCGTAGAAAACTGCATGCTGATTGCCTCCACCTCCCGACAAAACATTGTGATTGGTCACGTGTAAACTCAGACATAGAAATAATGTAAACTGAGTGTAGATGATCAGCAGTAAATAGTTAATCCATCATTGTAAGAGGGCAAGACAAAAAATAATGCAATGTTTTTTCTGAGGTCCCTCAGTTTACGTTCAGTTTCTGTATGCCCTATTTGTCCTCCTTTTTGGACAAATTGCTGTTCTTTTCTACTCTTCAGATGTGCATGGACTCAGAGAAGCACATGATCTACACATTCGGTGGTCGGATTCTGACATGTAATGGCAGTGTGGAGGACAGCCGGACATCAGAACCTCAGTTCAGTGGCCTGTATGCCTACCATTGCCAGGCAGGAACATGGAACCTCCTGCGGGAAGACTCGTGTAATGCTGGGCCAGAAGATATCCAGTCCCGCATCGGACATTGCATGCTCTTCCACACTGTGAGTCCAGATTTTGTGCCTGTTTACATGTTTTGGCTATATTTCTACATCGTTTGGATAAACCTGTCTGTTGAATTTAATATGACAGTAGGCTTGAAACTCTCTTCTTTCCATAGAGAAACCGCTGTCTGTATGTGTTCGGAGGTCAGAGGTCAAAGACTTACCTCAATGATTTCTTTAGCTATGATGTGGACGGAGACCATGTAGAGATCATATCTGATGGCACCAAGAAGGACTCTGGCATGGGTAAGATGTCAAACCTTCCAAAGTGGCATGCTGGTGGGGTTTCCTTTTGTAAATTTTTGAAGTAATGGTTATGTTAATCTCATATTGGTCTTTTATCAAACACCCACAATGGGAGATAGTATTACAGGAGCAAATTCACTTTCAAGAAAAAAATGTAGGACAAATAACCTTTTTTCTTTCCTCTGCTGAAGTTTTTTTGGTGTTGAATACAAATGAATGTCACACTACTTACGTCAGTTGCTAAAGAGATCTGATTAGCTGTTGCAGACAGCGCACAGATGCTAAAGTTTGATCACAAGAGCTGCTGGCTAGCTATTTTGGACCCTAACATTGCCTTGGCATCTCTGGTAGGTAGCCTCTGTTTATCCCTTTTGCCGTGGGAAATCTGAGCAGTTTTGTGTGATCTTGAGGTGTATTTATAGGATAAGTGAGCATTTGAATTTTGTGTGACATAATAGTCAAGTGATTGAAAATAAGTTTTGTGATATATGTATGTATATATATATATATATATATATATATATATATATATATATATATATATATATATATATTATATTAGGGCTGTGAAATGATTAAACATTTTAATCAAATTAATTACAGGTTTCTATGGATTAATCAGGATTAATCACATTACCAATTTTCTTGTGAGAACAAAAAAGATTTATGACAACAGACAGATATATACATTTAACATGTTTTCTTTTTTTATTCATAAATAAACAAAACAATGGTGCTGTAACTCAGCAGTTATTTTGCAGTTCTCTTTGCTATTCCATATGGAACATTCATCATAAACAGAATTTGGGCTTCTTAGCCATTGTATGGGTTAATAAAACTTTTTTCTTTTCTTTTTAAATCAAACAGAAATTATTTGGGCCTCTTAGCCATTGTTTTTATAGTATGATTGAGCATTTTTCAATTTTTTGTCAAACAACCAATCACCACACCATGGCACAATGTAATGCCCCTAAAGGCCCTCTTCGCTAGTCTCTCTTCAGCCAGTGGTTGAGGCAAATTAACTTCTTCACATTCTCTGCACAATGTGTCCTGTGAGTGAAGCTGGTTTGGCGGATTCCCCTTGAACGCCCCTCGCCAACCAACTCATGCTCCGTGTTGCGGTGGAACTTTAAGCGGCTTTGCTCCGGTGAAACGATAACGTCTTCCCGCAGAGTGTGCATATCACCTTGGGTTTATTGAATGTTCCATCTTTGTTTTTTTGGAGCATGATCTTCCCATCCACGCGTTATTAAAATAACGCGTTATTTTTCACAGCTCTAATATATATACATACATACATACATACATACATACATACATACATACATACATACATACATACATACATACATACATACATACATACATACATACATACATACACAGTGCGTCATCTCCGGTAAGCGTCCCGCGTCATTTCCTGTTTACTTGCTGCTAGTGTTGGTCGCTCTCTGTATTAGCTCCTCCGCTTAGCTCCTCCGCTAAACTCTGTAACACTACGGCTAAAATCACCGGTCTGTAGTTAAACACCCACACATAACAACCCATACTCTAGCGTTCTTAGTGATTCTGTGTGAGCTCACCCTCGTAGCTCTATATCAGCGATGTCTTCTCTCTCTCCCTCCACTGCTCTCTCTTGCTCCGAGTGTCTTATGTTTACTTACTCCTCTGCCTCACTTAACAGTAGTGGTACCTGTAATAAATGTAGTGTGTTGGTAGCGATGGAGGCGAGGCTTAGTGACTTAGAAGCTCGGCTCCGCAGCTTAGAAACTCCGTTAGCTGTAGTTAGCCGGCTTCCGCTAGCGTCGGAGCCACCTAGCATAGCACATAGCTTAGGACGTAGCTTAGCTTCAACTAGCAGTCCCCTGACTAGTCCCGTGCAGCAGGGAGCCCAGGGCAGCTGGGTGACGGTCCGGAGGGGGCATAGTGCTAGTCTTAAAAAGCCCATGATTAAAGAGCCACCAGCTCACGTTTCAAATAGATTCTCTCCACTCAGCGAGGCACCCGCTGATAAACAAACTCTGATTATTGGCGACTCGGTTCTGAGAAACGTCAGGTTAGCGACACCAGCGACCATAGTTAATTGTATCCCAGGGGCCAGAGCCGGCGACATCGCATCTAAACTTAAGTTAATGGCTAAAACTAAACGTAAATACAATAGAATTGTAATTCACGTCGGCAGCAATGACTCCCGGCTTCGTATGTCGGAGATCACTAAAGTGAATGTTGAGTCGTTGTGTGCTTTTGCTAAAACGATGTCAGACAAAGTAGTTTTCTCTGGCCCGCTCCCTAATACAACAGGCGATGACATGTTTAGCCGCATGTTGTCTTTTAACCGCTGGCTGTCGACGTGGTGTCCTGTAAACGGTGTGGGCTTTGTAGATAATTGGCTAACTTTTTTGAGAAAACCTGGTCTTGTTATGAGAGACGGCGTTCATCCCACTTGGGATGGAGCAGCTCTCTTATCTAGGAATATTACAAAGTCTATAACATGACAACCCATAGTTGGGACCAGGAAGCAGAGCTGCAGTGCTAAACACTTCTCTGCGCTCCCTCTGGATCAGTCACGCAACCCCATAGAGATTGTGTCTGTCCACCGTCCGATTAAATTATTTAAATTAAACAATAACAGAGCGAGAACTCCACACAAAAATCTAATAAAAATTAAAACAACCTCTGCAACAACACAGGGAACTAAGACTTTTAAATGTGGTCTTTTAAACATTAGATCACTATCAACTAAGGCTCTTTTAGTTAATGAACTAGTCTCTGACTACAACCTAGATGTATTGTCCCTCACTGAGACGTGGCTGCATCCTGATGAATATGTCAGTCTAAATGAATCTACTCCCCCCAGTCATATAAATGCACAGGTTCCCAGAGAATTTGGGCGAGGAGGTGGAGTTGCTGCTATTTTTAACTCCAGTCTATCAATTAATCCAAAACCTAAACTTAACCTAAGCTACAAATCATTTGAATGTCTGGTTCTTAGTCTTCCACGCCAATCCAGGAAACACCAACAGCCAATCATATTTGCTGTAGTTTACCATCCTCCCAGGGCTTATACTGAATTTTTAACGGAATTCCCTGAGTTTTTATCAAACTTAGTCCTAAAGAGCGATAAAATTATTATTGTTGGTGACTTTAATATCCATGTTGACAATAAGAAAGATTACCGTAGCGTAGCATTTAATTCAATACTAGACTCAATTGGTTTCAGTCAGTGTGTGCACCAACCGACTCATTGTTGTAACCACACACTTGACCTTATATTATCGTACGGCGTCGGAATTGAACATTTAACAGTCCTCCCGCACAATCCAGTTCTATCAGACCATAATTTAATAACCTTCCATTTTTCAATAAATGAATATATGCCACCAATAAAAAACTCATTTTCTAGATGTCTACCTGATAGTGCTGTAGCTAAATTTAAGGAAATAATTCCAATTACATTTAAACCCGTATTATCCGTAGATATAAAGAACAAATTCTTTAAAAACCCGAGCTCCATTGAGATCGACCGACTCGTCGATAGCTCTGCAGACTCATTACGATTAACATTAGATTCAATAGCGCCTCTAAAAAAGAAAAATGTCAAACATGGTAAATTAGCTCCGTGGTATAATTCCCAGACAAATGAGTTAAAACAATTATCAAGAAAACTAGAAAGGAAGTGGCGCTCCAGCAACCATGTTGAAAACCTCATAGACTGGAAGAATAGTGTTAAAGAATATAAAAAGGCTCTCCTCAAAGCAAGAGCAGCCTACTATTCAAAACTAATAGAAGAGAATAAAAACAACCCCAGGTTTCTCTTCAGCACTGTAGCCAGGCTGACAGAGAGTCACACCTCCACCGAACCCAGTATTCCTCCATCCCTAAATAGCAATACCTTTATGACCTTTTTTAATGATAAAATTCTAACCATTAGAAATAAAATCAACAATCTCCTGCCCTCAATTGGCACTAATACCCTCCCAATAACAGAAATCTCAGAAATGGCTGAGAATCCTAACCATTATTTAGACAGCTTCTCTCTGATCACTTGTGATCAGTTTACCAAAATAATCTCAGGTTCTAAACCAACAACCTGTATCTTAGATCCCATTCCTACAAAATTACTTAAAGAAATTCTGCCCCTAATTGATAGTTCGTTACTTAACACAATCAATCTGTCATTATCATCAGGTTATGTACCACAGTCTTTTAAAATAGCAGTAATCAAACCCCTTCTCAAAAAACCCACCCTAGACCCAGAGGTTTTAGCCAATTACAGACCAATATCTAATCTCCCCTTCATGTCTAAAATCTTAGAAAAAGTGGTAGCCAATCAGCTGTGTGAGTTTCTCCAGGAAAATAATATATATGAAGACTTTCAGTCGGGGTTTAGAGCCAATCACAGCACAGAAACAGCCTTGGCAAAAGTCACTAATGACCTTTTAATAGCCTCAGATCAGGGACTTGTGTCTGTCCTCGTTCTGTTAGATCTCAGTGCAGCATTCGACACAATTGACCATCAAATTTTATTACAAAGACTCAAACAGTTAATTAAAATTAATGGAACTGCCCTTAATTGGTTTAAATCTTATTTTTCTGATCGCTCCCAATTCGTGCAAATTAATGATGAGACATCTGTGCGCACCAAAGTTAACCATGGTGTTCCACAGGGCTCTGTGCTCGGCCCAACTTTATTCTCATTATATATGCTTCCACTAGGAAACATTATCAGGACACACTCGGTAAATTTCCACTGCTATGCGGATGACACCCAGTTATACTTGTCAATAAAACCAGAACAAAGTAATCAATTAACTAAACTTCGAGCATGTCTCAAGGACATAAAAACCTGGATGACCCGCAATTTTCTCTTATTAAACTCAGACAAAACAGAGGTTATAATACTTGGCCCCAAACACCTTAGAGATAAATTATCTAATGATATAGCTGCGCTAGACGACATTGCCCTTGCTTCCAACGAAACAGTCAGGAACTTGGGAGTGATCTTCGATCCTGATTTATCATTTAATAGTCATTTAATACAAATTTCTCGGACTGCCTTTTTCCACTTGCGTAATATCTCAAAAATCAGACATGTCCTTTCGCAAAAAGATGCAGAAAAACTAGTCCACGCCTTCGTTACATCGAGACTGGACTATTGTAACTCATTATTATCAGGCTCCAGCAGTAAGTCGTTAAAGACTCTACAGCTTGTCCAAAATGCCGCAGCACGTGTCCTGACAAGAACAAAGAAAAGAGAGCACATTTCTCCAGTATTAGCTTCGCTACACTGGCTTCCAGTTAAATCTAGAGTAGAATTTAAAATTCTCCTCCTCACCTTCAAGGCCCTTAATAATATAGCGCCTTTTTACCTTAAAGAGCTGTTAATACCTTATAAACCAGCTAGAGCACTCCGCTCCCAGAATTCAGGCTTACTTGTCGTCCCTAAAGTCTCTAAAAGTAGAGTAGGAGCCAGAGCTTTTAGCCATCAAGCCCCTCACTTGTGGAATAATCTACCAATTTCAGTTCGGGAGGCAGACACCATCAGTTTGTTTAAGAGTAGGCTCAAAACCTTTCTTTTTGATAAAGCTTATAGTTAGAGTTAATTAGTGAGGCAGAACGTAACTTGCTCTATTTAATGACATATGACACACGGAGCTTCTTTTTCCAGCTTCTCCTTCCTCTTCTCCATCCCTAACCCCCCCCCCTTCCCCGGGGTCCCTTTGCTTTAACACCCGCAGATCCAGGGCCTCTGTGGCCGCACCATGGATTGCTGTTTGTGGATCGCGCATCGGGGGTCGCAGTGGTGGACCCAGTGTGGCGGATTCTGTGTCGTGTCGGCTGATCGTGGTGCTGGTGGCGGACCCTGTGTCGCGTTGGCACTGGGTAAAGGAGGTGGACCAGGGCCACGGCGATGGCTCGTGGTGGGTCCTGGTGGGCGGCGGTGGACGGTGACTGAGGACTGGAGTGGCCTCTGATCTGGATGGTGGATCGTGGTCCTGCTGGTTGCTGACCATGGACTGTAATTGCAGCGGGACTGCATCAATGCCGCTAAAGACTTTAATGATGAATGTTTTCTACACGTGGCATCTATTGCACTTCTGTCCGTCCTGGGAGAGGGATCCCTCACATGTGGCTCTCTCTGAGGTTTCTACTTATTTTTACCCTGTTAAAAGGGTTTTTAGTAGTTTTTCCTCACTCTTGCTGAGGGTTAAGGACAGAGGATGCCACACCCTGTTAAAGCCCTATGAGATGAATGTAATTTGTGAATATGGGCTATACAAATAAAATTTGATTGATTGATTGATACATACATACATACATACATACATACATACATACATACATACATACATACATGCATGCGTATCTCATCATTGGGTTTCTGCTGTCTGGAGTATTCACTTCAGCGGGTTACTTGGGCCATCTTCCTGATGTAGTCTTGGATTTTATTTGCCTCATCCTGGATAATGGCTTTGACGCTCACTTGTCCTCTTTCTTCCTCCATTCACTCAGTTTACAGCCTCAGGGTGCTGGACTTTTTTCCCTTGCAATTCTAATAGAAACTATTGTCATTTCCCATCACAGCTCAATCTCCCATATCCTTTTTTTTTGCAAAGTGCCAATGACAGGCTTTACCCAGAGAGCCACCATCGACCCCGACCTCAACGAGATCCATGTTCTCTCGGGCCTCAGTAAAGACAAGGACAAACGTGAGGAGAATGTTCGCAACTCCTTCTGGATCTATGACATCGCCCGCAACAACTGGTAAGAGACAATGAAAAATTCTTCCAGGGCAACCCCCTAGGCGGCGTGGCTAGGGGGTTGAGTGGCTGTTCTCCAACAAAAAGGTTGCCGGTTCAAATCCCACTCTTCCCCATCTGCATGTCAAAGTGTCCTTGGCAAGATACTGAACCCCTACAATGGCCCGTCATATTTGTTGAGTGTACTAAAAATGCATGTCGCTTTGGACAAAAGCGTCTGCTAAATGACATGTAATGTAATGTAATAATTGAAGGGGAGAGAAACAGTTGTGTAACTATCATATATAAGTACAGTCAGACTGGTTGTTATAATTGAAACAGTAATAATGATACTCATACATGTAATGATAGCAATACTAGTTATGAGTAGAAGTAATAGTAATCGTTGAGTAGTATCAGAGAAAGAGTGCACAAACTATGGGAGAGAAAAAACTAACCTGGTTACAGTACATGTAATGTCCTAAAAATTCAAGGGGAATAGTGGTGGTGTGCGTAATATTGCTGCTGTACTAATTATTTCTGAGTTTCCATGCTGAAGTTTCCTTGGGTAGGATACTTAACCCCCAAACTGCCCCAAATGGCTTTTCTGTCAGTGTGTCAGTGACGTGATAGAAAAGGCATTGTGTATTAAAACACTTTATGATTGTGTGAAAATTACTTTTACAGTTTAGCTTTGAGTAAAGTAAGACTTGAAAATATATATATATGTAGTCTATTTACCAATGGTTTATTGAGAATTGGTGTTTATGAATAAACCAGAACAGGTTTTCTTTTGAAGCTGAGAAGAAGTCCTAACTTTTCATATTTCGTACCTGTGTGTGTGTGTGTGTTGTCGTCATTCCTCCTCAGGTCATGTGTGTATAAGAACGATCAGGCAGTGAAAGAAAACCAGAGCAAGGCTCTGCAGGAGGAGGAGCCGTGCCCACGCTTTGCACATCAGCTTGTATATGATGAGATGCACAAGGTAAACCTCATATACTGCTCTCAAAATTGATTCACCAAGGCGGCGGCGGGCCACCACTGAAAATGTAATGTCACGGAAACCCTGCTCATGACACTCTTTTGAATACAAGCCTCAGTTCAGCTTTCTAACATAAAGAGAAGAAATAGCAATCAATATTGGTTGGTCAGTGTGGGTATTGTGGGAGTGGCAACAAACAAATTAGCTTATGGGTGCTGAAAGGTGTAATATTCGTTGTATAACTGTAACAGATCAGCTCAGTCAGCGCTCCTTGCAAAATGTTGGATACAAAACTTTATTTTACATTTGTGATTAGTCTTCATGTTGTTGTTCGGTTTGTAAGTTAAAAGACTGATGAATAGAATATCGGTTTATTGTATATTTTCTGCGTATTTCCAGGTGCATTACCTGTTTGGTGGAAACCCTGGGAAGTCCTGTTCTCCTAAAATGCGATTGGACGACTTCTGGTCCCTCAAACTGTGTCGGCCTTCTAAGGAGTATCTGCTTCGTCACTGCAGATACCTCATCAGGAAATACAGGTCTGCTGCTTTTCTAATTTGAGGTCCCAATGACATCACACCACTGCTACATTTGTCTTACATCTGATATTCTGTTATCAAGATTAATACTGTACTATACTATCAAACAGATGGGATATTGTCTAGGGCTGCAATGATTCTCCAACCAAGACCAAAATCGAGATCCAAGTGTCCAAAGTTTTTTTATTCCAGAAAGCAAAACTACAACACGTCTCCCTACCCAACCCCACACCCTGGTGCAGCTGCAGCCTGTTTAGCTAACATTAAATTGCACCCGAAACACACTGGCTGCAGATGTGCCATGGAGCGTGTGCGCGTGCCCGCTTGTGTGCAGGAGTGGAAGGTGCAAGCCTAATACAGTATAGTACTGGTATTTGTCTACCTAGGATCACTTTTAAGTACATTTTATTTTCAATACCGCCAAATCATGATATACAGTTTCTCATGGCACTATACAAAGAAGGTTAAGACCTTTACAATTTTAGAGGAAAAAAAAGAGAGAGGAGAGTCTACAGCTAATATTAAGGATAATAGCAACAATTACCGATAGCAACATAAGGGATGGTTTTGATCCAGCCCTAACTATAGGCTTTATCCAAAAGAAGCATTTTAAGTTTAACCTTAAATGTAGAGATGGTTTCTGTCTTTACAAAACCCAGAGAGAGAACTGGTTCCACAGGATCGGAGCCTGGTAGCCGAAGCCTCTACCTCCCTTTCCACTCTTACAGCTTTTAGGCACCACAAGAGACCCTGTATTTTGGGAGTGATATGACTTGTTTTTTATTATTAATATTCTAAAGAAATAATCTATCAACTTATATTGTATATTAAACACTAAAGAAGACTGTAAGAAACTTGGACAGGTACCCTTACTCAATATTATTATTCTGATATCTTATTAAGCTTATTAATAGGTTATAGACATTTTCTTCTCTCAAAGAAAAAGTTGACCTTTTGAAACAGTCTTAATGTACATTTATAGAGGTCTTAAAAGCATTAAATATGTCTTAAATAATGGTGCAAGAACCGCTTGTTAAAAATGTGTGTGAACAGTGCTTAAAGGTGGATGGGGAAACAGAGTTGGGTCCAGCTGCTTTGCAGGGGTTCTGTGTCCGGAAGGGCCTGTTGACCTCCCTGTCCTGGATGAAAACTGTTGACACTGTGGTAGAGGGGAGCAAGTGTGGAGAGTCAGTGACCATGCTGAGCTGGCATTGGTGACGCTCATGTACAGGGGCTGATGGGAGTGTCAGGGGGATGGTGTCAGGTCTGTACCATTGCCGTGAGTGAGGGACTGAAGGTTTGTAGTTTGTGATCCATCTATGCCCCCTCCAGAGCTTAGAAGTAGAGTCTTAAAGTTGCAGTTTGTGGAATTTAGTGACATTGAGTGGTGAAGTAGCATGTTGCAGCTGAATGAATGGTGAGGGGTTCATCTCTCTCTCCCCTTCAAAACATGATAGAGAACCTGTAGTAACTCTCAGTTTTCATAAAAACTCAAACGGTATTTAGTTTGTCCAGTCTGGGTTACTACAATAAACATGGCGGTTTCCATAGAGAGGACCCCCGCTGATGTTAATATAAAGAATTTCAATATAAAGGGCCATTCTAGGGTAAATAAAACCACAAATTGTATAATTTAGATGAAACACACTCGTGAAAACATCACTAGCATTAGTTGATATAAAATTTATTTCAACAGTTCCCTTTCAACTTAATCTTACAAGCTGGACCTTTAATCAATCAATCAATTTTATTGGCTATTTTATTTGTATAGCCCATGTTCACAAATTACATTCATCTTATAGGGCTTTAACAAGGTGTGGCATCCTCTGTCCTTAACCCTCGGGTCCACCACTGCGACCCCCGATGCGCGATCCATGGTGCGGCCACAGAGGCCCTGGATCTGCGGGTGATAAAGCAAAGGGATTCTGGGGAGGGGGGGGGGAAGAAGCTCTGTGTGTCATGTGTCTCTAAAATAGAACAAGTTACGTTCTGCCGCACTAATTAACTCTAACTATAAGCTTTATCAAAAAGAAAGGTTTTGAGCCTATTCTTAAACGAACAGATGGTGTCTGCCTCCCGAACTGAAATTGGTAGATTATTCCACAAGTGAGGGGCTTGATGGCTAAAAGCTCTGGCTCCTACTCTACTTTTAGAGACTTTAGGGACGACAAGTAGGCCTGAATTCTGGGAGCGGAGTGCTCTAGTGGGTTTATAAGGTACTAACAGCTCTTTAAGGTAAAAAGGCGCTATATTATTAAGGGCCTTGAAGATGAGGAGGAGAATTTTAAATTCTATTCTAGATTTAACTGGAAGCCAGTGTAGCGAAGCTAATACTGGAGAAATGTGCAGATAATTGTTGTTGGAGTGTTCTCTACTGTGTACCATCGTTGCACATCTAAATACCTTTTTTCTTCTGCAACCTTAACTGTCAGAGTTTAGTTTTGAACTATTTTTAAATCCCCCTGGTAAGTGATGGAATATAGAAGTCCCCACAGATCTGATGTATGAATTGAAAGCTTCTTGGTAATTATTCAAACTTTTGGACATTCTATTCCCTCACAACAGGTTTTGAGAGCTTTAATTTCTACCTGTATGCGGGAATCAGGTGGACCATGACGTGGTCAGTGTCCCAGTGCAGCGCGGGAGGTGGCGTGATAGACTTCGCTGATTGTTGTGTAACAGTGATCCAAAGTGTTGTCCTCTCTGGTTGGTCATTTAATAAATTGTGTTTGGGGAGTTTGTGGCTGAGATATCGTGGTCAAAAAAGAATAGTAACTAAGGGGTCCTGGTATGTCCGATCCACACACAGTATCTTGTTGTTGAGCGTGCATTGTGTGTCCTGCTCGTTGGCCTGCAGGGGAATGTTAACACAGACCAGAATGAATGAGGCCAACTCACGGGGGTAGTAAAAGGGTTTACAGTTCATGAAAAAGGTTTCTAGAACAGGAGATCAGTGTTGCTGAATCACCATCACATTGTTGCAACAGCTGCAATTTGTATAAAAACAGATTTCCCCCACCTTTCGTTTTGACGGAGGGATCTGTGTCCCGCTCCTCTCTGGAGTAATAGCTGCAAGCCTTTTAGCTGCAACGCAGAAACAGTTTTGATCCCTACAGCCCTGTCTACGTGAAACACAAGACAAAATATAAAGAAAAGTTTCTAGCCACCAGTAGCCGAAGTTCTTCCAGTTTGTTGCCCAGTGAACGCAAGTAGGAGAGAAAAATTCCTGGAAGAGGTACTTTGTCCGCATCTACAGAGAAGAACAAGCACTGCAGCATGTCCCCTTTTCCTCCTGTGTTCACTGAGTGAGCAAAGGTGTGCACACCTTTGTCAAGAATTTCCGCTAATACCACAGATTGATAGTGTGTGGCAGTGGGGTAGAGTGGTTGTCCTTCAACCAGAAGGTCGGCGGTTAAATCCTCAGTATTCCCCATTTTCATGCCGTAGTAAAGTCCTTGGGCAAGATAAATTTCCCCTCATAGGTCTTGAATGCACTAATTGTAAGTCACATGCATAAAAAAGGGTCTGCCATTTGACTTGTAATCTAACATAAAAAAGATTGAAACCAGTTTGCTGGGGTTGTTGCTCTTCTCTGGTGAAAGAGTTCCGGGTATATCAGCAGAAAACATGCTCACACGCAAAACGAGAAATGTAATTTATAAAATATTTCATGCCATGAAAGGCCTTCAACTTCACTAATTCATTTTGTTACTTCTAAACCTTTCTGCATGTTTGCCTTGGGTATGTCGCCATCTATTGGCTGGTTGCTGTAACTGTTGCCCAACTGCCTGCTCTGTATATTTATCATGGGTGTGTTTTGATTTGTCAGGTTTGAGGAGAAAGCCCAGTCAGAGCCACTAACTGCATTGAAATATCTTCAAAATGACCTGTCGCTTACTGTGGACCACACAGACCCTGATGAGACCAAAGAGGTATGGAAATATCTCAAGATTTAAATTTACCATGAACCGTGGGTGTCTTTACAATTACTTCTCAGTTTGGCTTTAGTTTTTTTTATTTTGGATGTACTTTTCAAACAAAAGAGCTAAACGAAAGGATAGAAAATGCAGATAGAGGCGTTGTAAACTGTATCAGAGCAACCACTGCAGCAGGAGTCTCATCTGTTCAGGACGTTTTTTTATTCAGCATTGTTTAAGATTGAAGTGACTCAGATTGTGTTGTTCTTTAGTTTCAGCTCCTGCCCTCAGCTCTTTTCAAGTCTGGATCTGACTTCATCCCTCTGGGTAAAAACCCTGCCTTTGTCCATATTCAATGATATGTTATGTATGTCCAAATAGGGGCCAGAATTAGATCCAATTACCTTTGTTATGCACATGTTTAACTTAAAAGTACTTTAAATTAAATAAATATACTGTACCCTAGTTTGGGATAGACTTTGAGTGGGCGATAATACTAGAACAACATTATATTTATACAGTCCCTTTACCCTCTATTGTGTAAAGATTTAGTGCTATATAAATAACATTGGATTGTTTAAGTTTCAGCCCTGTGTTACAATTGCTGGAAGTGACTAACAAATAATTACAAAATACCAAACATGCTCAAAGCTAAAAGAAAGTGGCCAGATAAGCTCCAAATGTGTCCTGAGTGATAGGATCTCAAGAACCATCGAGGATGCATTTACACATGTACACTGTCCCCTTGTATACGCTGTCCACTTGTTATAAGATCAGTCAGCGCAGATGTTAATATCAGGTAGTAGTGGTGGTGGTAGACCCTGTTACCATTATGTTTTTTGTTTTTTTTGCCATCTGCGTTTCACATACATACATACACAGTGGTATTAGTAGGTAGATAAAGTGGTTGACTCTGGTTGAAATTAACAGTTGTTTTCCTTTTTTCTGTCAGGTTTCTCAGACGTGGACCAGACTTACGCTCAGCGGACTCAGCTCTTTGATATGCTTGTCAACTTTTTCCCGGATAGTATGACCCCACCCAAGGGCAACCTGGTAGACCTGATCACCCTCTAACCCCTCCTGCCTCTGACACGCCCCTCAGTACCCCATCTCATCATCCACCGCACTGACTGAACCCCACCCATGCACCTGATGGGACAGAGGAAACACAGACCTGTTATTTTTTTATTCCTGAACTTTGCTTGTGGGACTAAACTTGATGTGGATCATCCCCACCTCTAACACACTGACTTGCTGCTGTCAGGCTGCATTAATGCTGGTGATGGTTATAAACACAAACACACACACACACACATTATATATAAGCAGACTTCCACGATAGCTTGAAGTGTGTTTTTCCCAGTTTCACTTGAATATTTTTGCCATTTTTTCCATGTACCCAAAGCCCATCATAACCAAACATAGCCCAAACTGTTTTTGTGTGACTTGTTTTTTGTTTCCAGAAAAGTTTTCACCAAATAGGGTATATCCACTCATTTGTTTTTAGTCGTGTTTCTTTGAATGTTTCTCCTGAAAGGGATAATTCACAGAAAAATGAAAACTGACTCATTATCTATTCACCACGATGTCGATGGAGGGTTGGGTGAAGTTTTAACTCCACGAAACACTTCTGGAGTTTCAGGGGTAAACAGCATTGCAGCCAAATCCAATACAATTGTAGGAAATGGTGACCACAGCCACATTTTAATCGAAAGGGCATCATTTAACTATGTTTTTGGCATAAATGTCCTTTGATATTCTCCTCTGGAGCCGCATTCGCACAAACACACACTTCACACAAGCTCTCACCCAAGGGTGCCTACGTTAGCATCGCTAGTTCAGGTAGCATTGGCACTTCCGGTAGCAAACATTTTGACACCACAGGACAATATGGAGGCATTTTCTATTTGTTTCTGTTGTTTTTTACATGTGAAGAGGTCAGTCGACCGTTACTTAAATTGCATTGGATTTGGCTGCAACGCGATTTATCCCTGAAACTCCAAAAGTGTTTTGTGGACTTAAACACCTTTTAGATCATGAGTCAATTTGTATTTTTAGGTGAACTATACCTGTAGTCTTTGTGTTAAAGCATAAGATGATTTATGTTCAGGCCAGTTGTAAAGTCAAGAAGCCAGTTAAATTCAAATTCATGGGTGTTTAATTCATTTTAAGACAGGACAGAAATCATTTAATAGGAAATCATTTTATTTATTTAATATAACTTAATTTCAGCTCTCATTTTCATGATTTGGTTAGCTTAGATTTCTGTAACACATGCCCCCATTTATAACTGAGACCGACAAGGTGCAACAAAGTATTGTTTGAACAAAATTGGACTGGTTCTAAGAGATAAAGTTTAATATATATCTAAATATACATTTATATTGGTTCTGGGTGTTTTCCTTGTAAAATTTCTGTCCTCAGTCATTCATGGAAAGAAGCTCAACTATTAGACGTCTAATGTTGTACAAAATATGTAAATATACATGTAAGATTATTTTCAAAGATTCTTGGATTGAACAGATCCTATGCTGGTTAATGCTCTTCCTTGTCCCTCTTAATCATAAACTGCGTTTGCATACAGTTACCTCCAGGTTCTATATGTAATACTTATACTTACTTATCGGGAAGAATTTCAAATAACTGGTATGTGCGTTTTGATGAAATACTGGTAATAGGGCGAGAAGGTGTTTTAAGGTCTATTTGGTGTGTTGACATATTTGTTCTGTATGATAAAGATGTTGGTATTTTTTGTCTCTCCACTAGCGACAGGCAGTGACCAGTGAACATTTTCTCAAGAAAAACTTGAGGGTGTATTTTCTTCAAGTGTGGTACAAAATATTCACTTGGACTCGAGGATGAACCGATTACATTTTGCTAGTCAAAGGTCAAGGCCTCACTAAAACATGCATGTGGTTTGGAACGCAACATCTCAGGAACACCTTGATAGAATTTCTTCACATTCAGTACAAATGTTCTCTTGTAGTCAAGGATGAAAGATTATCTTTTAGTGGTCAAAGGTCACGGTGAGCTCATGACTTGTGAATGTGATATATCAAGAACACCCATAGGCAAATTTATTACATTTTGCTCAAACATTCACTGTGACTCAAGGACGAATCAAAAAACATTTTTGCCTTGTGAATGCATTATCTGAAGAATACCTTGAGGATAATCCTTTTAAATTTAGAACAGAAGTTCCCTTAGACTCACAAATTAATGGATAATAATTTGATCTCCGAAAGACCAAGGTCACAGTGGCCTCCTAAACATGATATCGCAAATCTTGAAGGAATTTCTTCAAATTTCAAACATTTGTCTCCTGGAATAAAAAATTTACTAATTAGGTGCCAGTGGGCAAAAGTAACGATGTCTTATATATATAATTCAGAACCTGCCTAACTCCTCTGCTGGCTGATGAACTCGAAATCACCCATGTTTTCTGTGCATACATAGAAGCATGTTTTAACTCACACGCAATTTATTTGACATTTGAAAGGAGGTACTGTCTATTTTATTAAAACTCGGCTGGGCTCCCGCTCCTCCGTTTCAAAAGCCAGCTGTCTCCCACTTGTCCAACGGAAATAAATCCAGTATGGTGTAATTTTTAGAAATAATAAATAGATTGCAGAAAACCATGTTGGCTCAGTGATTTCTGCATAAATGGACGAAGAGAAATAAATAATGATCTACTAACATGGTGTGTGCTCAGTCCTTTGGACACAAGAAAGACTGAAAAGGCAGCCTGTTCTGTGTGCTGAAGGAATAAACTAAAACCAGCAAGTTGCTAACAGCGGATCATACAGCTAGCATTATTCATGTAACCAACAAAATAATAAAAAACAAGCAGGTCTGAAATTAAACCATATTAACCTTATATTTCATATCTAAAACAGAGATAAAAAATGTGATACATGATACAAACAACTTGTGTTTCTAATGACTTGACTTGTAAGTGGCTATGGTACTAGTGAGATAATAGATTGTACCTTCCATACAACTGGGAGGCAAAGAACTGTGATATGCTGCTAAAATCTTCTATCAGGAGGATGATGGTTACATTAAGCTATAGAGATGAGCCTTGAGTTGTTAAAGGACTTTAGTGTTTAGGTTAAGCAGAGCAAACTGTTGATCTGCTGTTACCAAATCATAATTGGACTTAAATGTTAACTGCAGTTTCGGGTTTGTAGTCAGACATACATATTTTTTATGTTATGGGGGTTATGTTTTCACCAGTTTGAGTAATTACCTAAAGACTACCACATGAATTGCCAATATACTTGTTGGCAGGATGCAGAGTAGGTTAGAGAAGAACCCATTCAATTTTTTTCTGAATCAGGGAAAAGAATCAGGATTCTTATTCACTTTCTTAAGGGCATTTTTTATGAAAACATTTTTCGATTTTAACCGATTTCCAAGGGAACAATGCATGGCTCTAGATAAAAACAAAAATAGAATATTTAGGGGATTGATATATAAGTGTACAAATTGTATGCAGTTGATTGAATTCCAGTTGCTGTAGGTATGCACTCTTGTAAGTGCTATTCTGATTTGTCAATTAAAACCTAAAATAATATAATAAATTATTAGTTTGTCAGGTGAAAGCATTAATCAACTTTCTTCCAGTCCGATCAACTGTGATGCATCATAACCAATACATGACTGGTCATCCCTGGCACAGCTGCTACAATTGGTAATACTTTGCAAGTTCCTTGACAGTGAGTCTCACACAGTATGACATACGTACAAATAGTATTGATCTTAAAATACAAAAGAAAATTACCAATGCAATGGCATAAGACATGGGTTACGTTCATATTCCAAAGTGTCCAAAGAAAAACTACCAATAGATACAATATGTTAAATTTGCTAAATACCTTATAACAGACGACCATTTCTCTAAATATATGTCCGTCCGGAACTGTAGATTCGCTGTTATATTTTACACACGGTTTACAACCCTGAGTCTGTGGTGACTCTCAGTTTGTGTCCTGCTTTGCAGACTTTTTCCCTCTTGGCCTTTTCGTGACCCC
Source organism: Pseudopleuronectes americanus (assembly GCA_038501795.1). Taxonomy (NCBI): domain Eukaryota; kingdom Metazoa; phylum Chordata; class Actinopteri; order Pleuronectiformes; family Pleuronectidae; genus Pseudopleuronectes; species Pseudopleuronectes americanus. The sequence goes on along the minus strand of CM076737.1, from coordinate 282,838 downwards.
TGGTTGGGACTTAAGAGCTTTAAGGCTGGCACTCTAAGTTCAGTGAGCACTACTCTGTGGATTCAGTGAATGTGTAGAAATCCTTGTAGTATTGCATTGTATGTAATGTATATTATAAAGAAAGACTGTATTTTGTTGAGCTTTTCTTAACTAATTACCTAGTTAAGTGTCTGCCCTCTAATTGCCATATCTATACATATTTCTAGAAGTACAAGAAAACTGTAAAACCAAAGTGGAAAAACACTTCCTTTATTTGCAAATTTGAACATGACCGCCAAGATAGTTGACAATTTACAGCCTCCAGTGTGTCAGACCCCTGCCATTTTCTTACAGCAGAAAACAAATTATAAATACATATAATACGAGTAATGGTACTTTTGTGACTTGTATATAGTTTGAAGTGGAACTAAATATAGATTAACTTCTTAGGTGAATTTTAAGCATTAGCAACTGTGAAAACGACACCCTTTGCATACTATTTACAGCCTTTGCCAAAGACATGCACAGTTATTGGTACAGCGTCTGTACTTACCAATACCAGTGTTGCTCGGCATCTGTCCAATTTACATTCTTTTTAATAATAGTTATTGGACTCAGTAGGTGGCAGTTTTGTAATATTTTCTAGGTAAAAGTGTCATCCGAGAGCTTCAAAGTTTATAATCAGGACATACTCTCCCAAGAAACCTTCCTAGTGGATGGAAAATCCATACATTCTTTCTGAAATGAACTGGTTTATCACTTGACTGGTGGCTCTCAGTTTGAATCCTGCTTTGCAGACTATTATGAAAATCACCTTGATAAGAGTGAAGCAGTGACATACTGTAAGAAACACTTGTAAGATGGAGCTGAAGTGAACTGAAACCTGTTGATAAACCACAATAACCACATTAAGCTTCAAGTAATGGTTGGCACCAATGTTGGAGGAGTAGTTTACTATTGTTGCTTTCTTGACGAGAGTTTGCTGAGAAGACTTGAAATGGTCGGGAAAGGCAAGCCTGCTTCTGTAATAATATTAGTGATATTATTTCTATATTAAAATAGGCAAAGTGTTATATTGCTTATTAGAATGGAAGGCCAGAATGGAGAGCAGTTGAAACTCTACTGCAACTAATAGTTATTTTCATGATCAATAGCTATCAATTAATTATTTGGTTCATAATTTGTTTCAAAATTGTTTTTTTGTGCAACTATGAGTCCTAAATCCAAAGATATGTGTGGTCTTATAGGTGACTAAGAAAATCTATGAAAATGTGAACATGTAATCAATGGGCCTCATGCAAGAACATTATAAGTACTGTCTGGAGTTTGTATGAAAATGGCAAGTTAGATTCACAGCTCTGAACCTCAGAAAAGTGTGTAATGTGACATTATGAACGCTAGTTATATGAATTTATCAAGTGCTCTAGGATAACAAATCAACAAAATAAATGCTCCTGATTTCAGATATCCAAAGAGGAAAGGCTAGAATCTTCAGCAGCATCGGCAGTGGACTCAAGAGACTGACTAAATCAATGCTGTTAATACTGCATCACCTGTGTATCGTCACTGAAATAAAGATGAAATGTTTTGATAGGAAAATAATGTCTTTCCACAGCAAGGCATTCGATGACTGCAACTGGGGGAGGTCCCCGTCACTGATTTTGATGAAATGATATGTGCTGTAATAGATGTTGTTACACTGGCATGTTTTTCTGTTGGTGCTGGATCAGTACACCTTGGATTGTAATGTTAAACTATATGAAGCAGGCTAAAATAATTTGATGTGCATAGCAGCCACCAGCTGTGTCAAGTCACATCCATTTTGCCTTCACAACACCAACTCTGTGCTCTACCACAGCCCATGACGCTGCTCGTATGAGCGCTCCAGTCCTCTCTGTTGGTAGACTCTGTGTCATGAGGCAGAGATTTAAAGCACAAACCTAAAGCATAAGAATAAATCGTTTTAGGGAATATCTTAAGGGCAACATGTTGAAACATTTAGCAGAAGTATTAATAAATCTTCAAATATATTATTATTCAAGTTTGTAAGTTAACAAACTATTGTCTACATAACTGTGAGGGGTGATTTATATATTTATATGTATTTCTCCAAATGATTGAAATACAGAATTCTTTAGTAAAAGAGCTTAAGTAAAATTTGAAATTTAAAAGGTGACTCAGGTTACGACAGGTGTTGAAATTCTGTTCATACTTGTAAGACAACTACAACTACAAACAAACAAACAAATGTTTTTTGCTGAGGCCCTTTGTGTATCACATGGATTTTAAGTCAATGAATGACACATATCAAGACAAAATATATTTGGAATATGTCCCCTCTGGCTTTTCATACACCCTACTATCCTATGGTATTTTTGATAAAAGTGTTTCTTATTTCTGCAATTTCAATCTGCTTTAAGCATTGTCCGTTCAGTTCTGCAATTTATCAATTATGTTTGTGCTCAGTTTTCCCCATGGCCCTCATTCAGTAATGGAAATCATCTGGATCCTTTAAAGTGTCCTGAGATGGTTAGGTGGTTACTCTGGAACCGTTGAGGCAGCAGCTGATGCAGTTGTTACCGGCCTGATCTGCTTTCTGAACCTACGGAGCATGAAGTTTGGGCCTGTCTGCATGCAAAAGCTAATGCAAAAAAAATCCACACAACTGTTTTTGTAAGAGGGTTTTTAGACTCTTTCAGCATTTTTTGAATGAATGAATATGTGTATTAAATTATACAAACATCTTTGAATTGTTCTCTCAGTGAAGTAGAACTTATATTAAAACAATTGTATAAGCACTTTTGTGCCCAAACAATTGATTGGATTTCAAACCTGCTATTACTTTTTCATGTTTAACATATCTGATATTATTGTTTCTTCATTATCAGTGTTGGAATTCTGACCCTTATTTCCCAGTAATGGATCAAACAGAGCAGGTCAACACCATTAATGTGGTGGCTTAGTACTCGTGGGTGTTGCTTGTCTAATTACATGTCCTGTCAAGCAATAGGATCCAGGGTCAGGAGTGTCAGACTAGCTGGCCGGGCTGGCATAGAGTGAGAAGCGTGAATGCTTTTGTTTGTCTGGACTGGAACTGACCAGGTCCTGTTAATCCTCTCTTTTCTTTTCTTCTCTTCTTTTCTCCCTGCACCTTACAGGTGGGTGTCCTCCTCATCAAGTATGTCCTCCTTTAGTAGGTTGTCAATGGGGACAATCCAGCTGTCATTGTTGAACTCTCCATTTAACGCCACCTTCTTCTCCTGCATCTCTGGGTGCACCTCCATCACTTCCAGCGTGGGGTTGTCATGGTAGCCGTTCTCAACAGTGTGCAGCTCCTCTGTAAGGTGTTGCTGCAAAGATTCAAAGGACAATGTCTATTTCATATTTAATCTGTGTCTCAGACGAGGTAATTTCTAATAACATTTTAAAAAGTAGCTTGAGCTCTCTTTCAGTGAATATGGCCCTATGGTGTGGCTCTCACAGTTAAATAACAAAACTACAGATTTAAGTGTGAATTTGTTAGAGTGAATTAAGATTTGTAGAAAATTAATGTGATGTAGCCCATGAAGTGAGATATGTGACATTATTCTAAACTAAAAATCAAGGTTATCAGTTAGCCATTAGATTTAGTTAGATCTGAGTTTTTGTTTGCTTGTGTGACATAAGTGAGGGATTCAGATTATCTCATGGTGGGGGATCCGAACAAAAGCGTTCAATACCTTTGAAGTAAATATTTGGTGTTGGTTTGATTGAAACCCTAATATAAATAAGGCGATGAATTACTATTCTATATATCATTTTTTTACCTAATAATATCATTGTCAGACCTCTGTGATATCATATGATGTGGAATCATTTTCTATCAACACAGACTTCAGGATTGTCTCTCTAGCTCTATTATATGTGTAGGAAATCCCCCCAAAAAATGTTTTGACTTTGATTTTCAAGAAAGTCCGAAGTGTGTCTATTGTTTGACCGAGTACTAACCTGGTTCTCATTGTATGACCTGCGGTGGTGAGAGGCACAGATGGCAAGGATAAAGATCATGATGAGCAGAGCTCCACATGAGGCCAGTATGGCTATCAGGGTTTTATTATCTGTTGGTTTCTGTAAGTAAAAGATACAAAAAGAGAATGATTTAGTTTCACACTGAAGTATCCATTAGTGTCCTGCCTTTAAAGTAAACAGGTATTCGCAGCACTAACCTTTAGGCTGTTTACGTGTACTGAAATATACAAATATACAAATATACCGGCTGCTATGGCGACTTAATTTCCCTTCGGGGATGAATAAAGTAATCTATCTATCTATCTATATCTATCTATCTATCTATCTATCTATCTATCTATCTATCTATCTATCTATCTATCTATCTATCTATCTCTATGATTGCACTTACCTTGGTGATTTCCTCATAATACTGGATAAAGATGCTGGTTTTCACTGTAAGGGAAATTTGAAGTTATTTGAATGAATTTTCTAAAATAAATTTAAACTAGCAAATATGATTTAATGAAGGGAGGGGGTCTTTACCTTTGCCATTTATTTCCATGGAGTTAAACGGTATTGTGCCATTTCCCAATATCACGGTGCAGTTCCCATCTTGCAAATTTGCCATCAGCCGCTTGCACACCTCTACCAGTACCTTGTCTTGGTCTTTCTGAGGATAAAATAATGACGTATGTTTAAAAATGTATGTACATAATAAATCCAACACCACATCACTTATCTTACTTTGCCCTAAACAATCAATAACACTAATCAGGTACTAGATTACATGTGGCCAAGGATGGGGGTGATAGCTAAGGTCATATCTTCCAGTGCTGTGATGCAGCAGCGGTATGGTGCAAAGAAGTCAGATATAGATACACACACAGTATGTATTACCAGGACTCACACAACTAACTAGCACCAACATTAACTAACTGACTAATACAAGATGAACACATAAGTTAACATAAAAAGCCATAGCAACATAAACGCATATGATGGTAAAATATTATTAAATCAATTATTAATAAATGATCTATTGCACGGTGATTCCCTGTCTTGAAAATTAAGAATATTTTATAAAAAACTGTCAGTGAAATGGAAGGCTGCCTCCAAATCAAATCAAATCAAATCAAAGTTTTATTGTCACATGCACCAATGACAGCATCATCGGAGCAGTGAAATTCTTGTGACATGGTAGGCAACATCTACGCTGTAGACGACTATACAAAATAGAAGAAAATAACATACTATGTAACATAACATATAACATAACATCGTAACATATAACATAGTCAAGTGAAGTTTACAGGGTGAAGGAGTGGGGAATATTAAAGAAAATAATATGAATATATGTATAACATATAACATAGTCAAACTAAAGTCAAATGAAGCAGCAGTTTTCAGGGTGAAGAAGTGGGGAATATTAAATAAAATGAGTATATGTGAAGTAAGTGTATTTGTATGAGTGGGGAAGCAGAATGTACATGGTGACTGTTCAGAGGGTAGAAAAATAATATACTATGTAATATAACATATAACATAACATTGTAACATATAACATAGTCAAGTGAAGCAGCAGTTTACAGGGTGAAGGAGTGGGGTATATTAAATCATATGAATATGAATATATGTATACATATAACAGTCAAATCGAAGTCAAATGAAGCAGCAGTTTACAGGGTAAAGAAGTGGGTAATATTAAATTAAATAATATGAATATATGTATAACATAGTCGGATCAAAGTCCAAATGAAGCAGCAGTTTACAGGGTGAAGAAGTTGGGAATATTAAATAAAATGAATATATGTGGAGTAAGTGTATTTTTGTTTGAGTGGGGGAGCAGAATGTACATGGTGACTGTTAAGGGGGCCGGGGTTGATTGTTCAGAAGCCTGATGGCCTGGGGGAAGAAGCTGTTTGTTAGTCTGGTAGTCCGTGCTCGGATGCTCCAGTAACGTCTGCCAGACGGCAGCAGTGTGAGAAGTCAACAGTCTGGGTGGCTGTGGTCCTTGATGATCTTCCGTGCTTTTCTCAGGCATTTTGTGTTGTAGATGCCTTGCACGTAAGGGAGATGGCAGCCGATGATGCGCTCCGCTGTCTTTACCACCCTCTGCAGGGCCTTGCGATCAGCAGCGGAGCAGCTACCAAACCAGGCAGTAGTGCAGCTTGAGAGGATGCTCTCAATGGTGCACCTGTAAAAGTTTGTTAAAGATTTTGCAACCCTGCCAAACTTCTTGAGTCTCCTCAGGAAGTATAAGCGCTTTTGTGCAGTTTGACCACAGAGTCTGCTTGGTTTGACCAGGTCAGGTCATCTGTGATGAACGCACCGAGGAACTTGAACTCGGAGACTCTCTCCACTACAGCTCCATCGATGTGTAACGGACCGTGACCCCTCATATTTCCAAGCCTCTAACCTCATCTCTATAGGCGGTCTCGTCGTTGTTGGAGATGAGACCCAGGATGGTGGTGTCTGCCGCAAACATAAGGATGATTTTTGAACCGTGTGTTGCCACACAGTCCTGTGTGTACAGGGAGTACAGAAGGGGACTGAGCACGCAGCCCTGAGGGGCCCCGGTGCTCAGGGTCAGTGAAGAGGAAGCGTGGTTGCCCATTCATACCACCTGGGGTCTGCTTGTCAGGAAGTCCAAGATCAAGTTACACAGTGGGGTTTAAGACCCAGGCTCCTGAGCTTGGGGAAGGGCTTGGACATGGCATTGGCTTGATAAGAGTCTGTGCTCGAATTTTTTTTATTATCACGTGTAGTGTTGATGTAAATATAAACTGTTTGAAACACACTTAAAGTCAAACAGAAGAAAACCCTTACCTCAGGTCTGCTGTTTAGAGAATACTGTAAAAACGTCAGAAAAAACAAGTGTCAGTCCAAAGCATCCATCAGTCATTTCTGCAGTATATTAATGTGAATAATGATGATCATAATAATAATAATAATAACATCTTTATTTCTCGCTGGTGCAAATGCCTTGCACTAGCCGACCTGCCTGCTTGTGCACACCGTACCTATGCTCTAACTACACATGACTGGAGTCTTTACAAGCCAAAGAGGCATTCACTGCTGGAGCCAGAGTTAAGAGGTCTTTCATTTAGAGATACTGGACTTGCAATTTTATCTTTTTCCACCTTCTTTCTGCTCTTTTCCACAGTGTTTTGAAGACTCCTTAAGCTGTTGTCTGTCCAATGAGGGGCTTTTACCGGTTTAAGGTAGATTGGCTTATCAATCTTTAAATGAGATGGATCAAATGGAGTACAATGTATTAAACCTTGAGCAGAATTTGCAGACAATGTTAAAGCACTTTTTTCATTTAAGGTACTAGATCTTACATTGCTGATAAGCTGTTTTGATGAAGCATGGACCACGTTGTCAAACATGATACAGAGGCAAACAGTGACAAAGATATTTTACACAGCTATGGAATGGATGCTCATACCAAGTTTGAAAACCATATATATTGTGTGTGACCATGGTTATGGTTGTGTGTGACCATGTTTATGAGTTGGACGGGACTGTCAATGTGGATATAAAATTCACCAAAAGTAATGTCTTTAAGTACAGTAAAGGAAAGAAAACCTACTGGTTATATCTCATTGCATGTCTTACCAGAAATATCTTTGGCAGAGGATCTGTGGTGGCAGCAGTAGAGGTTTGCAGGAATGTTGTTCCACTTAGGTTCTCAGATACAGGAGATCCTGTTGTCAGAGTGGGGGGGGTGCTGGTGGTCCCAGGCTTCCCTGTCTCTTTGGTCGTTGATTTTATCTGCCAGTTTGTTGTAACTGGCACAGTTGTTTTCTTTGTGTCTTAGAACAGAAATAACACAGCAACTATAAAAAATATCCACAGATAATGATGTAGCCACTTCTTAGCCTAACACTATAGGCAATAGCTAGCTATAGTACACCACAATACACAACTAACAAAACAGAGGAGTTCTGGATCAAAGTTCAATGGAATGATGACAAAATCCACCTCTATCGAAATGAGCTTGAAACTGCACCGAGTGAAGCCAAGATACTTTGAATTGACTGGATCAGTTCATTGCAAGCTTTTCTAAGTCCAAAAATACGTTTTTAATTGACATGTTCTTCCATATTAAGCTAGAGTCAGATGTGATACCAAGGTACCTGGCTTTAGATTAAGTATTGCTTGCGAGTGGACCCACTAATAGTTGTATTTTGCCTGCTGGAAGGTCTGGGCCTAAATAATTATTTTTACTTAGTTTAGCTGCAGCAAGTTAAAAAAATCCATAACTCAATATCCGTGACACACTCTATCAAATTCCTAACTGCATATCTTCTGCCAAGCAGTTTTATCAGGCTCCACTAAATTCGCTGATGTTTCGTAATGGAAGCTTATAATAGTCAAACTAAATTGGGCCAAGAATAGAACCCTGGGTGCCCAACACATCAGTAGAGCTGACAATGAAATATGTGAACCAGTAAGAACAGAAAGTTCTTTATGAGCGAGATATCACTCAAACCATTTAAAGGCAGGTTTGGATATATTACCAAAGTGATTTAATCTGTTGAGAGGGTTTTATCATTGACAATGTCAAAAGCTAAACTGAAGATGAGTAGCAGTAAAATCCCTCTTTTCAGCTTTCTTTCACAGCGCTTGTGGTTCCTCCCCTCCAGTGAGGCAGACTGTCATACAGCCAGTATACTCTAGAAACTCGTCTAACGTTCTGACATTATGCAGTCTGATTCAGTTATATGCATTTAACTCATTGGATGATATTTCAGATTTTCAGCAGGGCAGGTATCCTAAACAGATGACCAAAGCAGCCAAAGACCCCTTCATGGTGAAGAGATGTAAGATTCTGTACTGAGAAGCAAATAAATCATACCATTTCATTATTTGGCCCCACTGAACATCGGAATTGTTTTTCTACCTGGCTTTGGGTGCATTCAGGTGGAGGCCAAGAGTTGTTAATTATAAGCAAGATTGTCATGCAGATATGAGCAGCCAATCCACTTCAAAACATTAGTTCTAAAGTACCATGCTGTGAACGGATCAGGTCCAGTCTACATCCAGAACATGGTCAAACGCTACACACCAGACAGTTCACTCCGTTCTGCTTCGGCCAATCGGCTTGTTGCTCCTTCACTGCGAGCTAAACACTCATCAAAATCACGACTGTTTGTTGTCCTGGCTCCTAAATGGTGGAATGAGCTCCCCATCGGCATCCGGACATCAGAAAGTATACACATCTTCTGCCGAAAACTTCAAGGACAGTCAGAAGGATTTACAGCCTCTCAAAGTTTGAAATTAACCCTTAAATCATCATCACGTCAGTAAGAATGTTATTATCTGGAATATGTGTAATTTACAGGAAAACTTACCTCCTTCACTCGTCTTGGTAATGGCTGCATGAGTTTGTTCTGTTGTAGGATATGTTGGGATTTTTGATGTTTCCGTATGGTACGGACCTGTTATCAGCATGACCGACGGCTCCGTCATGGAGTTTGTACTAGCTACAGAGGCTTCAGGTGTCTGTACTATGACAGTAGCAGGGAATCCCACTGATGTGCCACCACTGTCAGCTGTTGCAACTGTAATTGGTATTTTAGCATTTGGGGGGCTTAAGGTAGCAGCAGCATGGGAAACAGTTGGAGGGGCACTAGAGATGCTAGAGTGAGATGAAGATGGGTTGTTTATGGTGGAAGATTGGGATTGTGTTTGGGCAGAAACATGAGGCTCTGCAGTCGCCTTGTCAGCAGTAATATTTGGCGTGGTGACTGCATCTGTTGCCTGTGTCTGTACAAAATTGGATGATGTGCCTCCACCACTAGTAGAGTGTGACCCAGCAGTGATAGAAGGAGAACTCGTTGAAGTGATCTCTGCCAATGCACTGTGGAATAGGATGCCTAAGGAGAGAGGAAGAAACAGAAAAGATTACCCATAGCACATTGCTGAATGCGTCAGATGAAATCAAACCCATCTCTGTCAAGGACAGCATTATATTCACTTCACTTTATATATGAACCAATTTTTTTGGGAACAGTGCTGGAAGCTTCCACAATGGTGGAAAAAAATTCAACAATTGTCTAACATAACATTTGTCTCTTAGCATATCCATTAGTTACATAATTCACATGGGGTGGTGTTTGTGTCTAATTTTAAGTCCAGTACTACCCCTTAGATAGCTCTGTTATTGGTCTCCAACCTTCCTGAGGGAAATACCTGGTTCTCTAACAGCTTCACATGCTCTATAACTGCTGCTGCTGTGGGTTTTCTACAGGATGTGTGGTGAGGAATGTGTAGGTGAGCTAAAAGCGCTGCTACTGATAGCAGCATGACCAGTGATTGGTGCCAAACGCTTAGAAAACAGATATGTCAAAGATAGGTCAGGTCGGTGGGTTCATAAGTCACACAAGAGGAGGATGAACAAGAGGGAATAGATTTTAAACAAATCTTGAAGACTGAAATTGCAAATGGTCTGTTGCTGCCATTATTACTATATACTGCTATTATATTGGTATAATTACTATCATATATAAATATATATTATGTTATATTATATACTATATATACTGTACTATTTTGATATACTGTCTAACAATAATAATAACATTACCATCATATCATCAGTACTATTACCATCATCTTGCCACTGCACCTTATCTACCTATTTATCTTGTGATTCTGTTCTTATTCTTTCTACCTCAGTACTTTTCATTTTATTTTATTCTATTGTATTGTATTTTATTGTATTCAAATGTACCGGCTGCTATGACGACTTAATTTCCCTTCGGGGATGAATAAAGTAATCTATCTATCTATCTATCTATCTATCTTTATATAGCGCTTTTTCTAGTCGCAAAAATGTCACAATGCACAGTAGGGACCAGGACTACACAGCAACAGTTTGGATGTGGCAGCCCAAACATCCCCTATCCTGTTGTGCACAAGCAACATCACATGGTTATGCAGCATTATTTCCCCCAGAGCTGGTCGGGCTCCACCTCCCTCCATTACTGAAAACAATAAATTAGCACTTCTATCTATTATGGGCAGAATAACTTCTGTTGAAATGATAATACTACCTTAAATGAACTACAATCTATTTTCAAACAAATCCCGATTTCAGACCCACCCTTTAATCAGACAATCAAAAAACATCCATGTTTCAAAATAGCAACAAAAGTTAACTCAGACAGACTGGGGAAAATAATTTTTCACAATAACACGTGGTCTCATTCTCCCACTTGGTCCAGAGGAACGACATTGGGAATAAACATTTCTAAGAATATATACAACTTAGATCATCCATTCAATAACAAAATAATCATCACATCAATGGACTTAGATCTTCAACCCTCAACTCTACAGCTCATCACCATCCCCCAGAATAACACTTAAATCAGATAAAACACTATCCATACCATCAAGGAAATGGGAATCCGATTTATCCATCACTCCTGATGCTGACTTATGGAGACAAATTTGCAAAAACATCTATTTCATGACCAATTATGCTTACCTACAACTCAAACTTCACAGAATCCACCTCATCAACCAAAAACAAAAAATTGGATTACACTGGAAAACTATTTACTTCGCACACACAATAGCCCCGATAGTTATATTCACGCCACCTGGCACTGCACACCGACTCTTGGAAAGAGGTCATCGAACCTAAGGTAATTAGCTAACCTAATTACCTTAGGTTAGCTATTCATTATTTGTTCAAAATCCAGGACAACATTATAAAGAGAATGACCTAGACCTTTGGGATGCTGGGCCAGCGTGTTAGAGGCAAAGAGGAAACAGTTGGAGGCAGAGGTTCAATATTAAATGGGAAACAAAATTGCTGGGCCTTGTTCATCTGGATCTCTCTGTGTTTCTTAGAAGCCAGATGCTAGTTTTAGGCCTTGCACAACTTTAGGATTACGATATCATAGAGAAAAAAAAACATTTAGAAACAGTCTGAAGTTCATCCAAACTTCCTTGGATGGAGGATTGCATCGAGCTCAGCAAGGTTTGTGAGTAAATATGACCTACTTTGAGGATACTGGCAATCTCCTCTTACTAAAAGGGCCAGGGATGTTCCAGCCTTCATTATACTCACCGGCCTGTTTTTTCATACACAGTGGCTCAAGAGTTTCTCCAGCAACATTTCAAAGATTGATGAACCGTGTTGTTTCTGGTCTTCGTGGCTGTTCTGTTTATTCAAATGAATATTTGACAGGTTGGTCTGGGCACATTTGACAATACATCTTGCTAAATGTGAGTTTGCTAAGGCCACTGTGACCTACCTTGGTAAGGTTGTAGGCCAAGGCCAAATGTCTTTCTAGTGCAGGCAAAAATTGGGGCTGTTTTCTCCACTACCAAGAATGAGCTGATGCATTACTAGGGATGATAGGCTACTACGGTAGCTTTTGTAAGAACTTTTCAACTATAGTCACACCATTGACCGACCTGTTAAAAGCCAAAGTCATTACATTTAGTCTGAACATTGTCAGATAGCTTTACAGAGTGTGAAATATTGTTGTGTTCAAGTGTTGGAGGCTCCACGACATCGACCAGCCCTTCAAGCTGCAGGTCGATGCCAGCAATGTGAATTCTGGAACTGTTCTGCTGCAGAAGAGTGTAAAGGGGGAAGAATGCCCTGGAAGTTTCTTCAGAAGAAAACATAAACACCAGTGCCAACCATTCAACTGTTGAATAATAGATATGGGGCTTGTTTGGGCACTGCAGCACTTTGATGTTTAATTTGGCTGTGTGGTGTCTCCCTGTGTGGTATTTACAGACAATAATCACCTTTTTTAAATCCCTGCTGAACCCTAACCAGAAGCTGATTAGATGTTTGCTGTCTTTAAGGAGGCTGAAATAGTGTTTCAGATGCGCTGGCTTGTGCAACAATATGTGTAGTGTCACCATGTCATGCATTAAGAGTACATTAGAGTGATCTCAAAATAAAAGGCGAACTTCCTAGAGATGGGACGTCACATTTGTAAAGTCTGTGAATCCAGGAATGAATTAATGAGGTAACAAATTAAGTCATTCAAATATACAAAATTAATTGAACAATATGAAGTAATGATAAATAATAATACAATTAATGATCCAAATTTCGACTTCCTTTGATGACACTGCTCTGTGATCCAGCTCCTTCATCACCAAGCATATATCCTCTTTCCACACGCGCAGTCCATGTTATTTGCAATTTGCATACATCCACCAATTGTTTCGGGTTTCGTTAACCAACCTATATCGTTTCTTTCTCTCTATCTCTTCTCAGCTCTGTATAAAGTGGCAAAACCATTTAATACCTATTTTATTAATCAGATTGGAAAATTTACTCAGAACCTCTGAATACGTGTGAATTACAATATCATTCCAAAAAATACTCATGCTCCAATTTTGATATGGTAATCATGATTATCTCCTCAATAATTGTTTTAGTGCAAAGGATGTATTTGTAACGATAGTGTATTTCTATAAACTCATAAGGAGGCACTTATTCCCCCTATCTAAAAAATGTCAACTGGTCTATAAATGAAGGAGTATTATAAATGACTAATACATATGTGCACAGATGATTGTGTTTTTATTGTAGTTTTTTTTAACAAACACTTTGAACCAAAACTCAGGGTTAGCACATTGCTATTAGTGGTTCTAGACCTACTAGGACATAAAACTTACAAAACACAAAAAATAATGATTTGGTGTAAACATGTTGGTGTACCGCAAGGCTCTGTTATTTAGTCTGTATATACACTCCTGATCAAAATCTTAAGACCAGTTAAAAAATTGCATGAATTTGCATTTTGCACTGTTGGATCTTCGGGAGGTTCTAAGTAGAGCTTCAAAATGCAAAAAGAAGAAATGGGAACAAGACACCAAAAGTTGTGAGCAGGCAATTTATTGAAAACAACAATTTAACAAAAATAGGCTGTTCATCAGCTGATCAAAAGTTTAAGACCACAGCCTTTAAAAGCCAAAATCTGTGCAAAAGTTTGGATTCGATGTCATTTCCTGTCAAGTAATCACACTGTGAAGATCTCTTGATGGCAAAGGCAAAAAAGCTCACCGTCTTTGAACGTGGTAGGATTGTTGAACTGCATAAACAAGGCCTCTCACAACGTGCCATCGCTGCTGAGGTTGGACACAGTAAGACAGTCATTTTGCATTACTTAAAATATCCTCAGGGTTGTGGAACAAAAAAATCAAGTGGTAGACCCAAAAAAATCTCACCGGCGCTGAGCCGGAGGATCCGAATGGCTGTCCGTCAAGACACGGGACGATCCTCGTCCCAAATTAAGGCCATTACTGGTGCAGACTGCAGCCCAATAACCATCAGACGGCATCTGCGAAGGAAGGGCTTCAAAAACAAGAAACGTCTTCAAAGGCCACGTCTCCTTCAACGCCACAAAATTGCCCGTTTAGACTTTGCAAAGGAGCACCAAACATGGGACATTCAAAGGTGGAAGAAAGTTTTATTCTCTGACGAGAACAAATTTAACCTTGATGGTCCCGATGGCTTCCAACGTTACTGGCATGACAAGGGGATGCCACCTGAGATGTTTTCTACGCGGCACAGTGGAGGGGGCGCCATCATGATCTGGGGTCCTTTTTCCTTCAATGTAACAATGGAGCTCCAGGTTGTGCAGGGGCGTCAAACAGCAGCTGGCTATGTGGAGATGTTGCAGCGGGCATCCCTCATGACTAAGGGCCCTCGTCTGTTTGGTAACGACTGGGTTTTTCAGCAGGACAACGCTCCAATTCACAATTCCGGTCTGACCAAGACTTTTTTCCAGGAGAATAACATCACTCTTTTGGACCATCCTGTGTGTTCACCCGATCTTAATCCAATTGAGAACATTTGGGGATGGATGGCAAGTGAAGTTTACAAAAATGGACAGTGGATGCCCTTCCAGAAGCCATTTTCACCACTTGGGGCAACATTCGCACTACTGTATTACCATATGGACACAGACAAGGGAAATCACATCACAACCAGTACAAAGACAAAAACTTGCAAATGGTACATGAAACCAAATCATCTACTAGAGCTACTGCCAGAGGGTACTGGGAAAACAGTAAACATGTTCAAAAGCATCCCCTATGTCGTGTTTAAGATTCAGCTAGATTTCCTCCTTGATCCGATCCGCAAGAAAATGTTATTGGTTCTTCCCTGAAACACACAACGTTTTGTGGTAATCCATTCTGTTGTTTTTGTGTAGTCCTACAAACAACCAACAAATGGACAGTTAGTAAAAACATCTTTGTGGCGATAATAATTGTTAATTTATTGTGGATTTACTGTTGATATAGACCTAAACTTACCAGCTTTATCAGCATCGCTCGTGACATCAGAGATGGAAATAGACGTTGATATTGCTGTGAAAAATCGATATATAAAATAGTAATATAAATCTGCTTTTAAAAATGTACTTTTTAACATATACTTTCAGTAGCAGCAGCATGGCAAATTTAATTCTTAAACACTGACATTGCAGCAAGCAATTCAGTTTTATTTGTATTGCATCCAAAAACAACACACTTTATCTCAAGGCACTTTACATAGGATAGGTTGAAACACATTCCTTACCAGCTTTTTGTGGGACATTACCATGGTCTGCACCAGGAGTAGAGGGAGTTCCTGGACCTGATATGAAAAATCAATAAATCAATTGACATATTTTTTTTATCAAAATTATTTTTGAAACCCCCCTTCTAGCAGTTTGGGCTGTGTCTACTGGCACCTGTGACACTTTTAAACCATTTACTTTAATAGTGCCCCTGTAAAATGGATAAAAATAGTTCATTGTTAGTTTTCTATTTAATGCAGAGACCAAACTGGGCCTATTCCTGCCTACATTTGTATTATTGTGTTAAATGCTTTACAACAACAGATGTTACCATCAGAGCTTCACTATGTAATATAGATAATGGTAAAGAATGTAATTATAGCTTGTGGCTTAAATTGAAGAAGCCCTTTAAATTAATGAATTATAAAATCATTAACTTAAATAGGTGTCTACGGGTTGTGCTTAAGGAACAAGCCTCTCGGCCAATGTGAGCTGGAATCGCACTTAGCTATCATTCTGCTAGCATGTTAGCAACTGTATCATTAGATGAAACGTGATAGGGGCGAAGGCTAATGAGGCTATATCTCACCTCTGGTTAAGTGCCAACGTTACATGCATTCAAAATTTAGCTTTTAAGCTTACATACCTTTATCTTCTTGCCTCTTCACCTTTTCAAGCCTCTTCTTTGTCATGGCCAGACAAATACCTTATTTTTTTGTCTGACTTGTTACGTGGGGTTGGTCTGTTGTTTCATTGACCTGAGCTTGTGATGTCACCTGTAGTGACTGTGTTAAGCCCACTCACAGTCAACAGCCAATCAGTGTCGCAAATTGGTGAAAAAGACACTAGCTAGATTATCCTGACCATTGTCATGACTATTGTTTGCCTAATGCTGTGCAAATACATCCAGCACACCTCGTTTGGTTTTTGACAACACATCTTCATTTTACAACAATGTTCATTATTTATTTAATGTTCTGCATCCTAAAGGCTGATATCAAATGTGTCCATGGCAAAAATGATTTGCCAGTCCCTTCACTATTTCCCTGCTGCTCGCTCTGTGTCATGTTTATACTCTACTTGGATGTGGACTTAAATGTTGCTATCCGACCAACACTAATATAGTGAGTCAGAAAGAAACTTGAAAAATTAACATCTCATGGCATGCTGAGTAGATTGGGAAAACAGAGTTTTTCCTAAAGATTGGACGGTCTCTGGCATGGTCAGTCTTCAGATCTGTATTATGGCATACAACAAGACCAAATAGGTGTTTCAGCTCAAATAAAGTCCCACTGGCTGGACTGGGACTACTTACATACATATTTTATACAATTCTCACTGCAAAAGAGCGATTTGACAAAACAAGTGGAGCTTTTAAATCAGAGGATTAATTTATTCTTTTATGTATAGGTTAAGGAAAAATAGGGTAATTTATAGGACTGCCAGAGACCCAGGTAACACTAGATGTGGTAGTCTTTCTCAAGTAGCATCTTCTTAGTTTTATTACATACTTTGTGTTTTCTTTTCTTTTTCTTCTTCCACTTTTTTAACAGATATTTGAGATAACAGAAATAATGACTTACTTTGAATATTTGAATAGGAGCCTTATCATTTCTCCTGAAGCACAGTAATTGCCATGACAACATGTATTTTTAGGGTTAGGGTTTGGTCCATGAACTGTCATAAATGTCTTATTGTTGGTTTTGGGGTTTTAAACCTATTTATCTCACATACTTTATTTATTATTTATTTACTTTATATATTAAAATAATAGACATCTATGCTTTCTCTCAAGTAACTACGTTCAAGGTCATTTTTAAATCTAACCCTAACAAAGCTACAAGAAACACAAATTCAGGACTCTTAAAAAACTAGATATAGTCTGTATAAAGCAAAAAGCAAAAGATATGATTCACTTCAAACTAGTGAGAAAACACCAGTATAATCATCAAAGTAAGTGTTATAGGCCTATAACATTTGTCACCACGTATGCTGATTATCCAGTGGCTGTGTGTGGATGTAATGTGGTTGTGTCAATGTCTAAAAACACAGCATGGGGGTAAGGGCCATTGTTCTCTAGAATGGAATCAGGCAAGAATTGTTCACAGCCCACTGGAAACAGGCTGTGGTCGTGGGTGTGGTGTTTCCAAGTTATTGTGCATTGCATCCTGTCCCGTACAATAAATAGAGGAGGACAAGAAGATAAAGTGCTTGGACTGAAGATTTTGGCAAAAGGCCCAGTAGAAAAGGTCGGTACAGAATCCACCAGCCTTGACCTCTCCAATGCAAAAAAATGATTGGGGTTTAATTAATTTAATTTAATTAATTTAATGATTTATTGTTTAAATATATGTATATATATATTAATATTAAAATTGGATGATTATTACTACATGTAATGGCCAACCCAATTATTTCTCTGATTTGTTCTCCAACCAATCTCATATTATCTGTTTTGGCAGCAGTAGCAGATGTTTTCAAAGAAATAGCTATAAAATGCCACTGTGCAAGACCTGCTCTGCAGTAAGTCTGTCTGTATATATTCATTCACTTTCAAACATACTAAGTTACTTATAAGATTAAAAGATATTTAAAAGAAAGAAAAATCATTGATCTGATCACTTAGCTTTGTGTGCTTGGCATCAGTGTGTGTCAAAACCAGTTGACATCTTTCTGTTTGTAGTTTTTACTTGTATATGCCCTGACCAATAAAACCACCACACGCACACACATACGCGCACACAATTTACTGATAGTTAAAGGGAAAATAAAAAGTTTCTTAAAAGGTCTTAAAGGCAGAGGCATGGGGGAAGTTCAAAGAAATTACGCAAATGTGAAAAAATGGAAATAAGGAGGGAAGGGGAGGAGAGGAGTGAGAAGTCACTGTATGATAGAGAGTAGGAGAGGGAAGGTCCATGATGGTACCAGTTACAGGCATGATTAATGGAAACCTGGATATGAAGCATGCCGTGCTTGGTAGAGGTAGATAGAGTGAGAGTTTACAGAAGAGATGAAGGCTGTTTATGTGGAGCATCAGATAGTGGTGGTGGTCTAGTGGCAGAAACTTGGACTATGGGCAGAGAAGGTCTCTGGTTCGTCTCTGGTTCGACTCCACGGAGAGAAAACAAAAAGACGAACCTGGATTGATCTGCCCAAAAATCCAAGAGTATCCCTACCCCTGAGAAAGGCACCTTACTCCCCCAACATCTGCTCCCCGAGCGCCGTACGTCGCTCACTGCTCTGTGTGTCCTGCACCAGATGGGTCAAAAGCAGAAGTTAAATTTCCCTACCTGCATGAGTGTGCCTTTGCATGTCTGTGCATGTGTTTGGGACAAATGAATGGATCTTAATCTTAATCTTAATAAAACATTTGGCTTTACAGAGAGCAGAGGTTCCTCCCTAAAATACATCTACGTCGACATGCAATCTATGCCTAGCCCTTAATAACAACCTCCACTGTTTATAGTTGTGAAATAAGGTGCCTCAGACCTACAGGAGTCATTGAATTAGCCCAAGGGAGGCTTGACATTTGAGCTGCACAGTAATTTCATTCCCAAGGTTTTGAAGAGTAGTTAAACAGTGTATTGTCTATATGACAGAGAAATCTGTTGTTTTATACACATGGTCAAAATGTTATCTTTTACCCAGTTAATTACGGACCATACCACAAAATGTGAATTAGTTCATTAGTTTTTACATTTGTTTTTTTGTTTATCTCTTCTTACATCAGATCTATGCAATATCAGATCAGATATTGCATACATTTTGTGATTTACTGACCACTTTCAGACCATTTGCATGCATTTTAAATTTTCTCTGATGAGCATTCTGACAGTCGGTAAGTGAGATACACACAGACAAGAGGAGGGGTAATAGAAAAATATAGTGATTCAGAGAGAAGTAAGATTACATCTCATGGCATGCTGAGTAGAAGCAGAGTTATACATCAAGGTTGGACGGACTCTGACATGGTCAGTCTTCTGAATCTGTATCATGGCATACAACGAGACCAAATAGATGTTTCACCTCAAATAAAGTCCCACTGGCTTGACTGTGACTACTTTCATACATATTTTATACAATTCACACTGCACACTTCTTCTTCTTCCAAATTTTTTACAGAAATTTGAGATAAAAAAATTAATGAAAAAATCAAAAAAATCAAGCTCCCAATAAAAGTGAATTACAAGAAAATGGGTTAAATAAGTTTGTATAAATTTACACCAGGCTACTTGCAAAGGCGTAATGTCTCTGCTCAACTTCTCACTCTGTTACTTTTTTTTATAATATCCTGTAATTTTGCGTAGGATATAATAGGATATAGAATGGACTTTTGACGTTGTTTTGGAAGTACTTTGACATAAGAATATTTTTAGTACTTATCCCCCCACTGGATAAGACCTACATTTCTCACATACTGCTGTAATACATATACTTAAGTAAAACAGTAAAAAAAAGTCTGAGATATACAAAATTAAACATCTTAATTAAAAAATGTATTATCTTCCCATGTGCAGTTGTTGCTGCATCACACTTTTTATGGTTGCAGTACAGTGCAGTGCAGCTGGTGCTGCTGAGCACAAAGACTTTTCTTTCTCTTTAAAAATAAGAACACACAAGTAAATAATTAAAAATCTAAAAGAAGATTTTGAGCTCAAGCAGAAAAAATATATAAACCTATGGACAAACACCAGTCTCCATATAAGATATAGTTATTCATGAAATTTGCATCAACTCACTGAGTGAAAGCATCAACCTCATGATCCTCATTGTCGCTTTGGTCCTGTTTCTGCTCCCTTCTTCTCCCAGATGCATTCATGCAGCTTTGCTCTACAATCCTTCACTTTGTATTAGGAGCTTTTAAAAAAATTAAAAAACGTCCTGTCACGTCGTTCTCCTTGAATTTGTATATTAAGCAAATGATTTAGCCTAACGCATTATTTTCTTCTTCCTCTAGTTTTAAACTGAAAGCCAAGAATGCTTTGTCTCTGCTGCTTTTCTTCCTCTTCTCTTCTCTGGCCAGGGTTTGGGAATTCGGTAGAGGAGTGTTTCTTTGGTTTCCTTGGCTGCACCGTTGTTCCTCACTGTCTCTCAACCCCCTCTCTCTCCCTCAATGGCTTACTGCTGAATTGTGCAGTTCTCTCTCGTGCAGTGTGTTCAGCTGTTAGCTGCCAGTGTAGCAGACCAGGAGTACTGATCCCTGCTCTTATCATGAGAAAACAGGGGCAGACCCAGTATGGTCCAATCCCACAGCTCTGTACTCTAGTACTCTACACTTTCAATAACAATAAAAACCTTTTAGACAATATGTTTTCCTGGTTTGGATCCTATTCTAAAATGTTCCATCACTCAAGAACAGGGGTTGAAGTCGCATCAGCACTATAATGTTGTTTTATCATTGGAAAGTCTTGTTTAGATAAAAAGTCAGGATGTCAAAATTTCTACTCAAATACTGGCTTTACTATATTAAAATAATAAGTTACAATTTATAGTCTCTTGTCCTCCTGTATTTATAACTATGACTGTAACTTGGACAAAAAACAAGAATTTATTTAACATTTGTATAACACTGTATTCAGAAACTTGGAAGACCAAATCTGGACTAACACTTTGACTGTGAAGCCTCGATACATGGACTGAGTGCATCATAAAAGCAAATTGCTAATAAAATTTTTCAAGAAAATTTTTTTGTCTGTATTCTTCAAAGATGGTATATATAGATGGATGACGTGACACCCCCCAAAATGTGAAGCCAAATTATCACCCCCTGGTGGCTGGCTGCCAGGTAAGTCACAAACCTTCTCCTCTAGCTAGTGGAAGGAACATATATCAGACTACAAAGTCATAGACATAAATGATTCTGTGTATTTCTTATCAAACTGATTTGTTAATTTTCTTTATTGTAAACATCAATAATTATGTGATGTAAAACTCCTTTTGTAGTTTCAGTGATTTTCCATGGCTTTTTGTCTTGACTAAGTCAAACATAGACTGATAAGACCCAGCATTAAAAAACAGTTGCCTGTTTGAATGCTGTAGTTGATCAGTATGTGTTCAATAAATGAATTTGGCCATTAAAGAATCTTTTAAAAGTTTAAATGGCCTGTGATAAGAATAGGTTCCCCACCCCTGTGATATATAATACAGTCAGCTTTTCTCTGCGACTATCACAGACACTAACTCCAGGTTAAGGCAAATGGGTCCACAATTAGTCTAGGTAATGAGGGAGTTTTTTCTCGCTTCACAGTCACCAAAGTGCTTCTTCATGGCAGAATGTCAAAGCCAGGGAGATTGTTTTAGCTTTGAGCTTGTTGATGCTTGGCACCTCAAATATTATTTGAAAGCTTGTCAGGCACTTAACTTGTTCCACATTAATCACCTTAACAAATCTGCGGAATTTCATTACATTTTAATCATGGCATTCCAAATTACAAAATACATTATCAATCACACAACAACATAAAATATTACTTGACAACAATACCCTACCTATTACAGGAAGAAACCTCCAGCAAAAACAAACTAAGGCCCTTTTCAGACCTGGTATTAACAACCACCCTAACAGATTCAATCACAGGCGGCCACAAATGAAAATACACACTTTTATCGTTTCTGCTAATGAGGACCATATGATGTTGTTTTGTGCCCTAGAATATCCATTGTCACAGTGTTTGTATCAGAGTTTGTGTGTTTGTGTGTAGGCATTAGCGAGCAAGCAAGACAGGTGTATACAGGAGGCAGGACATAACATATAAATTCTGCAAATACTCACAATTAACCAAGAGGTCATTTTAAAGTTCCAAGTCTGTTTTCCTCAGTTTTATTCTGTGTTATTGTGTTTTGGGCTTAAGAAAGCAGATAGTCTTCAGCTCAAACTCAACCTCTAATTTCAAACTGATGCAGAAGGCCCAATAGTCCCCTTAAATTTAATCAAACTATACCAAATTGCACACACATATAAATCTGTCCCCTAAATAGGGCCCCTGTATGTGTGTGTGCGTGAGAGAGGGAGAGAGAGAGAGAGAGAACCAACTGCCCATCATCTGAAGTTATTTATGTTAATACATTTTGTCTACTTGTATGACTACTGTATTTCATTGTAGTCCCTTAAAACTTTGTATCTTCCGCTTCTGCAAATATTTCACAATAAACACCTTATACAAACACATTGGAGTGCTTTTATTTTGAAACAGGTACAGGAAGTGTCCCTGGAAGAGCATTGCTACTTTAGTGGCTGAACCATGACTGAACCGTAGGCAGTGTGGACGCTGTAATCTGTTAAAAAAGAAAGCCGTTTCCGTAGCTAGTGTTGCCCGGGTGTATCCTAGTGCGTGCTCTATCACCATTGCTCATATAGATAATAAAAAAAAAGACCCCAGGCCATCTCCTCTCATGTTAACCCCTTGTAATAATCCACCGTTAAAACTCTTGTTTGACCACAGAATGGTGCTCTCAGCAATATTCAGGTCAATAATTCTGAATATGCACCGTCACATCAGCAGCCATGTAATGAATCTCCTTAGACCCTCTTAAGCAGCTCAGCTGATGGTGTTCTTCTACCTACTCTTCTTACATACTTCCTCATTCTGCAGCTATACAAGCAGTTTAAAGATCTATTGAAACCCTGATTAACTGTACTGCATGACTTACTTAAGTCATGCATATAAATGGTGGGGGTGGTATAGTATTTACCATCGCAATACCAATTTACCCTGTGTCTCAATGGCTCTCCCCATACATCTTTACTATACATGTCATGCAACTTAATGGAATCTCTCTTCAGTATTGCAAATATTTTTGTTGCATCTCATTAGCAGTCTCTGCATCTACTGTCATGATTCTGCCATGGCTCTGGAGGTCTCTTTTGGTTCTTTTTTATGGACGTTCATTCTGTGTTTCCTGTAGTTCTGATCTCCCTAATACCGTTTACTTCCTAACTTTGTGTTTACCTCCAGTTTAAATTGTTGTTCTTGATTTATTTCACAAGTCCTGTGCCACCTTTTGCTAGTTTGTCATCAGTTCAATTTGTATTTAAGTCAAGTCCTCAGTTCTATATTTTTTGAGTCGTCTGTTTAGTTACGGTCTGTTTAGTTGCTATTGTGTATTAATTAGGTTTGTGCCTTCAGAGATACTGTCACGTCCCCTTTTGTTGTTTTGTTATTAGATTAGATTCAACTTTATTGTCATTGCCGGTACAAGTACTTATACAACGAAATGCAGTTTAGCATCTAACCAGAAGTGCAAAAAAAGGCAGTAAAGTGCAGAGTATTGTGCGTATTTAAAGTGTAATGTAAATAAATAGATATGTACAATAAGAAATATATATGGAATAGTACAGTATTAACAGGTATTGTATGATATATGAACTATGAGCAGTAAGAAATATATATGGAATAGTACAGTATTAACAGGTATTGTATGATATAAGAACTATGAGCAAGATAAATATATAAAAATATATAGATATGAATATACTATAGGCGGGATAATACAGTAGTAATCCTCCTTGTCATCCTTTTTGTTGTTCTCAGTCCTGGTCGGCAACCCATGGCTCGGCCCCTCTGCAGTGGCTCCCTGTACAGGGTCGTTCATATTTTTCGTGAACAAACCATCTTCCATATGATGAACCTTTACGTTAATTTTTTAAATCATCATTCTATTAGGCCATCATGTGAAATACCAGATGCAACAGAAAATGTGTGTGCCAGTGTGTGCTCCCAGACGCCGTACACACACACAGGCCCCAGGGCTCCGCCCACCTGCCCCCACTGACTTGCTCAGAGTGAAACACACAGTGAGATCAGAGCTCGTTCATGTGAGTGACTTTGTTGACGAACAGAGGAAAGAGTGAAAGCACAGAGTTTCCCTTGTCACAGCTGCACAGTGATCAGGTCAGAAGCTGCAGTTGGT
This sequence comes from Pseudopleuronectes americanus, assembly GCA_038501795.1. Classification (NCBI taxonomy): domain Eukaryota; kingdom Metazoa; phylum Chordata; class Actinopteri; order Pleuronectiformes; family Pleuronectidae; genus Pseudopleuronectes; species Pseudopleuronectes americanus. Next base: position 258,407 of record CM076737.1, on the reverse strand, counting down.
TTGTACCAGGCTGGAGTTTTTGTGTCCTACTCCACTCTGACCTGCTCTCACTTCAACTCATAAAACGTAATCTTTAGTTATCAGGACCTTATCAGGGCATGAAGTAACTTAAAACATCATGAAAAATAACTAGACGAGATGCTCACAGTCAGGACTGTTAAAATGACCAGAGCTACGCACAGACATAATATAGCTGCGCTAAACGCCATTGTCCTTGCTTCCAAGGTAACAGTCAGGAACTTGGGAGTAATCTCCGATCCTCATTTGTCCTTTAATTCTCACATAAAAACAAATTTCTAGACTTCTTTCATGTGTAAAAGATTGTCCACGCCTTTGTTACAGCTAGACTTGATTATTGTAATTCATTATTATCAGGTTCCAGCAGTTAGTCGTTAAAAACTCTGCAGCTTGTTTAAAATGCTACAGCAGGTGTCCTGACGAGAACCAAGAAAAGAGAGCACATTTCTCCAGTATTAGCTTCGCTACACTGGCTTCCTGTTAAATCTAGAATAGAATTGAAATATCCTTCCTCACCTTCAAGGCTCTTGATAATATGGCAGCATTATACCAAAGAGCTGATAGTACCTTATCAACCCACTAGAGCACTGCGCTCCCAGAATTCAGGCTCGCTTGTCGGCCCTATAGTCTCTAAAAGAAGAGTGGAGCCAGAGCTTTCAGCCATCAAGCCCCTCTCCTTTGGAATCATCTCCCACTTTCAGTTGGGGAGGCAGACACCATCTGTACGTTTAAGAGAATACTTAAAAACGTCCTTTTTGATAAAGCTTATACTTAGAGCCTGTCCAGGCTTGTCTTACACTTGCTCTTAGTTATGCTGCTATAGGTCTAGAACGTCAGGGGACACATGACACACAGAGCTTCTCTTCCCAATACATGTTACATTACTTGACTTCTTCCCTGGAGTCCTTTTGCCTTATCGTCCGCAGATCTGTGGGGTGTGTTATGTTTAAATATAAAGCGCCTTTGAAGAGACGAAGACCATTGTGGGGACATAAAACATTTAAGAAGAAGCTGTTTGTAACATTATTGAAAGTCAATAAATTGACGAGTTATTGTCAGTAATGGTATCAGTAGGCATATTGTAGATCAAGCAGTCTGGTTAGGTTTCACATCCAGTAGAAGTAGCTGAGGCGTTTCAAACCTTTTACAGGAATCTTTACGATGCACCAGAGGAAGCTCCAAGCACAGTGAAAATGGAGGGAATATTTAAGGATCTTAATTTAGTAAAGTTATCAAATGCAGAGGCAGAGGAATTGACAGCCCCAATTTTAGAAAGTGAAATAGAAGGAATCATTGGGTCTCTGAAAAATAACAAATCGCCGGGCACGGATGGTTTCCCTGGTGAATTCTACAAGATCTTTATGAAGGAGCTTGTGCCTAAGCTTTGCGGGGTCTTTAACTATGCTTTACATGAAAATGACCCACCCAAGAGCTGGTCAGAAGCTGTAATAACAGTCATACACAAAGAGGGGAAAGATCCACTGGAGTGTGGCGCCTATAGACCAATTAGTCTGCTTGGGAGCGATGTAAAGATTCTTAGTTCTATATTGGCGAATAGAATGAAGAAATACCTGGGGAACTTAATCAATCCTGATCAGACTGGGTTTATACCGGGCCGTCAAGGTGCAAATAATATTAGAAGAGTTCTAAATTTGCAATCAATAGCAAGAGACTCTGACAGTCCCTCGATGCTACTCAGCCTTGACGCTGAGAAGGCTTTTGATAAGGGTGAACTGGTCGTATTTAAATTACACTATGGAACGAATGGGATTTAATTTGACATTTATTAGATGGATTAATACTCTAAATAAAGACCCAATATCAAGAGTTAGGGTAAACGGACACTGCTCTCAATTCTTCAAACTTAATAAAGGGGTTCGGCAAGGAAATCCAATGTCTCCTATTTTGTTTGCAATGAGTATCGAGCCGCTTGCCGAATTAATAAGGGGTAATGATCAAATTGAAGGTATTGCAGATGAGGGGGGCATGATGCATAAGATATCGTTGTTTGCAGATGATATTCTTTTGTTTATAAGAAATCCATTGCTGTCTATACCAGCGGTTATGCATTGTCTGAGGAATTATGGGGAAGTTTCAGGACATAAGGTTAATGAGGGGAAATCGGAAGCGATGATGATTACAGGAAGCTGGCCCACACAATTGGACAGACTTGTGAGATTTAGATGGTCAAAGGGGGGCTTTAGGTACTTGGGGGTGATTTTGACCCCTATTTCTTCTAAACTATACAGCGCAAACTATGACAAACTTATTTCCCAGATCAAAAATGATTTGGAAAGGTGGGAGATGCTTCCCCTTTCTTTGGTTGGGAGGGTAGAAACCATAAGGATGAATGTTCTGCCGAGGCTGTTGTTTCTCTTTTGTTCTCTTCCTATTGCTGTCCCGGTATCTACTTTTAAACTCTTAGATAGGCTAGTTTCCCGATTCATATGGCAGAATAAAAGGCCTAGAGTGAGACTCAAAGTTCTTTGCTCGCATAAAGAGAAGGGCGGCTTATCTTTGCCTCATTTTAGAAGTTATTACTGGGCAGCACAACTTAGAGTACTGGTCTCCTGGATGAGATTGGATATGGATACAAAATGGGTACATATAGAGCAAAGCTCAGTAAACACATCACTCTCAGCCCTCCTCTTTCTGACGACAAATGAATGGCGTAAACTTAAGATACGAAATGAATGGGTTAAGTATACATTAACGGTTTGGAAGAAAATAAGACAGGTGTTAAACTTACCATTATCTGTATCTAGGGCAACAAAAATAGCTGCTCTAAGTGATTTTTTGCCTTCTAAATTAGACAGTGGTTTTAGTAAATGGGCGGAGAAGGGTTTGACAACAATAAATCAATTATTTGAAGGAACGACCCTCAGGGCTTTCGCACAACTTCAAGCAAAGTATGGTATTGGGGCTAAAGATCTATTTCGATATTTCCAACTTCGGCACTATCTGACCACACATAAGGAGTGGGACAAAATTAGAGAAACACCAGGCAATTTTGAACAGTACTGGGTGGAGATAGCGGAGTATCGCATTCAAACAAAACATATAATATCTGGTTTATATAGAAGAATTCATATGGATACGGCTACTGACACATTGGATATAAAAGGTAAATGGGAATTGGAGGCTAACACCATTATTACAGATGAGGAATGGGAAAGCTCTTGGGTGTCCTGGCACAAATGTTTAAGTAGTCCAACCTGGAGAGAATTTAGTTGGAAGCTAAGAATGAGATTTTTTAAAACACCCATAGTAATAGCTAAATTTCACAAGGAGTATTCCCCTCTCTGCTGGAGAGGTTGTAGTATAATTGGCGACTTTTCCCACATTTTCTGGGATTGCCCTAAATTGCAGAGGTTCTGGGAGGGGGTGAAGGAGGAGATACGTGAGATCTTGAACTTAGACAGGTCGATTGACCCACAACAGCTGATTTTGGGAACTACACCTTCAAGGGGGCTAAGGAAAAACGAATTGTATATGATCAGAGTTATGATGCTAATTGCCCACAAAATTATCACAGTTAACTGGCTCAAGCCTCACCCACCTACCGTGGATCAGTGGGCCCAGAGGCTCCAGGCTGTGAATTGCATGGAAAGTTTAACTGCAAGCCTAAGACTCCGGATGGACATTTACTTTGCAAAATGGACTCCTGTGATAACGTATCTGTTAAAATGAATATTCTGTTGACATTTGACTGGACAGGCTGGACTGAATGTGAAACTATGTGAACCTATTGGGATAACTCTTCTGCCATTTGTGTTCTCTTTTTATTTTGTCTTCACTTGTAATATTGTACGACATGCTATGTGAGACTCATTGTCAATAAAATGTTCTAATAAAAGTTCAAGCAGTCTTGTTGAAAAAAATAGTCCACCTCGATCAAGATCACTGCTATCCACGGTCAGCTGCCAACATGATCCATGTGCCTACTCTTAAAGGAAAAGATGGTGTCTGCCTCCCAAGCTGAAAGTGGGAGATGACTCCACAGGAGAGGAGCTTGATAGATGAAAGCTCTGGCTCCTACTCTACTTTTAGAGACTTTAGTGACTACAAGTAAGCCTGAATTCTGGGACACAGTGCGTTGATAAGGTACTATCAGCTCTTTGAGGTATAATGGTGCCATATTATTAAGGGTGAGGAGGAACATTTCAAAATATATTCTAGGGTTATCAGGAAGCCGGTGCAGTGAAGCTAAAACAGGGGAAATGTGATCTCTTTTCTTGGTTCTTGTCAGGACACGTGCTGCAGCATTTTGGACAAACTGCACAAATTTTAACAACTTACTGCTGGAGCCTGATAATAAGGAATTACAATAATCAAGTCTGGACATTGTAGGTTATGGTTTTGAACTTAAAAAAGCCTTTCTAGTCTTGATGACCACTCAAAGCACTTTACAGTACAGTTTTACATTCACCCATTCACACACACATTTACACAGTGCGTCCATTAGCAGCACTTTGTTGTTCTATGAGAGGCAATTCAGGGTTCAGTATCTTGCCCAAGGACACAGGCATGCAGATGGGGAAGACTGGAGATCGAACTGCCGACCTTCAGGTTGAAGGACGACCACTCTACCCCTCAGCCACAGCCGGCCTTAACAGGATTCTTAGCTTCTTCTTGAGATTTCTGAGGTTGATGATGCATTAGCATTAATTGAGGGCAGGAGATGGTAGATTGTATTTCTAATAGTTAGAATTGAACCGTTAAACAAATACATAAAGACATGACTATTCAGGAATGGGGGGGAATACCTGAGCAGCCAGGTCTCAGTGAGAGACAGTAAATTCATATTGTGATCTTAGACTAGTTCATTAACTAAAACAGTCTTTGATGACAATTATCTTACGTTTAAGAGTCCACATTAAATTTTCTTGTTGTGTTGTTGCAGAGGTTGTGTTAATTTTAATTAGGTTTTTATTTAAATAATTGAATGGGGTGCGGGGCAGACACAGTCTAGGGCTGTGGTTGTGTGACTGATCCAGAGGGAGCGCAGAGAAGTGTATAGGACTGCAACTCTGCCTCCTGGGCCCAACTCTGGTTTGTCATTTTGGGTTCATAAACTGAGCTATTCCTAGAGAGCCGGGGTGGGTTGAATACCGTCTCTCCTCAGAAGATAAGGTTTCCTAAAGAAAGTTTTCCAATTGTCTTCAAAGCCCTAACCGTTTGTAGGACACCACCTCGACAGCCAGTGGTTGTTCACTTAAGAGTTACAGGGTGTCAACTTCTTTGGGTATTCGATGTTTAATACATAAAACAGACGGAAAGTGTAGCTCAAGACCAAAATGGGGGTGTTGATGGCGACATTAACAATTTCTTAATCAACAACAAGATTGAATCATCCGTCACCTAAGTATATTCTGGTAAAAACCTAAGACTTGGTAATAAACAAAATTCCTTTATCAGCAACAGCTTTATTTTTCCAAGGGACATTTTCTCAGCCTAACATCTTTACACAATTGAAGATTTCTGCAAATCCAATCCACATTGTCCTGAGCACCATTTCAAATCAACAAACTCCAAGGGCCATATTATAAAGATTCTTTGTACTAAGAGTAGCTCCTAATCTATTCAGTTTAGAACGTACCTGTTATCCGATTTAGTGAATTACCTCTTTAAGAAAATACTAAACATTGCAAAAAATACTTTTTTCCCAATAAAACGGAAATATTTAACAGGTAGCCCTTGGTTGGCCTTGTGAACCACTTACTTTGAAACAAGAGCGCCTTGGACGCAGACTCGCATGTGCATTGACATGCACCATGCCGACTCCATGACCCGTGGGTGACAGAAGTCCTATTCCATGACAACTCTCTGCGCACATGCAGACTCTTTGGACCTTGAACCTGACAATCAGAGTTCAGTACAGCTCCTCTCCATAGTAACTCCTCAGGTGAGGCGGCTGGTCCCAACTCCTCTCCTCCGATGGCTTTACTTCTCGTCCCACAAACACAGACATGCTGCGAACAAAATGCTGGGCTAATGATTAGGCTAATGATTAGGCTAACATTAGCACTGGGCGGCAGCAGACTTTTATGAACAACCTTTTTTCAAAAAATTATCCTCTCCTCCGCTGACCAGTCATCCTTCTCTCTTCGGGAAAACAGACAAATACTCCCTGGTTATGTTTATTTGTGCATTACTAGCATCACCCATTATCCTGCCGCATGTCCTCCATCTCCACTTTTATGCTGACCTACGTTCGCTTTAAAATTAACAATAAACATCAAAACTAATCAGAAGTTACACGTACAGTACTTAACGTTTACTTTGTGTTTGATTTACTCAGAAGTTCATGAGACAATTACTTATCGGGATATCCCAGTTAGTCTGTGTTTTACGGCCTACACCACAAATTGTTTTAAGATATGCACTGAACTCAGGAGCTGTATGTAAGTGCAAATATCCGAATGAGAGGCTCTGGACTCACTTTGTAAAAAAAAACAGGTGTCGATGTGCTGTAAATAAAAACACCTGTACTTCTTATGGAAGCATTTACGTTTTTTTTACGTTCTTTTGACCTTACTCTTGTTGTGGGTTAAGGGCAGAGGATGTCACACCTTGTTAAAGCCCTATGAGACAAATTGTGATGGGATTACAATAAACAAATTTAAAATACCTTGTGAATATACCTTCTAAAAAAAAATTATTTCAGGATGAAACACTTCTGGAAGAGCATTTAGAGCCTCTGGTAACACTCAACCTCTATATTCAAATGAAGGATTGAGATGAGATATTGATAATAATCCTTTCTCTGGTTTTAGTTTAGTTTTTCTGGTCAGAAAGGAGTCTTCATCGTGTAAGCTGTATATGGCTAGGACTGGCTGACATCTGACATTATATAGCAGCCCTATTATACCACGCACCCTGGAAAAAATGTGTCTTTTGAGCGTGCGACTGTTAAAAAGTCTTGGCAGTGAGCCACACCCTCTCATGTCCGGCATTTGGAATTCCTCAGCTGTGAGCTCAGCCACTAGATGTTGGCCGACACTCTGCTGGTTTTGTCCATTCTGTGGGCCCAGGACAGCACTCCCTCGCCTCATTAGCTTGCTACAATCAGGCAGTTATGCCAGGAATGTGAGTGTGTATTATTCCTCCTACCCCCCCAACTCTCCACAAGAAACCTCCTCAGCACCTCCTCTGTCTTCTTTGAATACAACTGCCCCCTCCACCACCATCCTCTCCTCACACTTCACATCAGAATATAATTAAATTTATTTGTATAACCAATATTCACAAAAGAATGTTTGCCTCATAGGGCTAACCAATCTGTACATGGTGCAGCATCATGTAACCCTCAAGAAAACCTGTGAGGAAAACCATTCAAAATAGGAAAGAACACAGAAATCTCAGGGGTGAGGGGTCCCTCTCCCAGGATGGACAGAAGTACAATAGATGTTGCGTGTAACAGAGAACTTCATAACATACACATACATAAAAATTCATGACCAAAGACAATGTCTAATATAAATGGAGAGGTTTATCAAGTATTTATGTAAAAAGTACAGAAATGATGGGCAAGGGGACATATAAGGCAGAGCAGCAGTGACAATTGGATTGTACTTTGATAATAAGGTAAGTTCTAAGCCTATTATTAAATTGGTTGGAGATGATTTCACTGGAGAGGAGCTTGATAGCAGAAGGCTCTGTCACCCACTCTACATTTGGAGACCTTAGTGTTCTTGGAGTGCACTGTAGTAATATGTCACGATGAGCTGGTTGATTGTTCCATATCATTATGAGATTTTTAGGTGAGGAGGAGAACTTCAAAAAAATATATATATAATTTGAATAGGAAGCCAGTGTAGTGGAGGTTTAACAGGAGAAATGTGATCTGTTTTCCTGCTTCTTGTCAGTACATTTGCTACAGCATTTTGGAGAAGCTAAAAAGTCTTTAAAGACTTACTATTGCAGCCTGTGACAATTCTCGCATAACATCCCCCCTACACATATCTTCCCAGCCATGGCTCCCCTCCTTACCAGATTCAAATGTTGTCTTCCAGACTCTGGCAGAGCTTTCTGAAATTCTTTAGAGACATGGTACCAATCGCAGGGAGATAACATTCCAATCCTCCCCATGATTTACTGGATTTTTGTTATTTGCTCTGAGCAGATATATTTTGGGTAACCCTAACATCTGGGTCAACGAGAGAAAGTTTCAGTTCTGCATGTATAGATCTGACTGATACTGTCTTAAAACAAATTCATAATTTCTAAACTGTAATCATTAAATGATTAAAGGAAATTCATTCCAACGGAACCATAATACAGCACAAAACATTTTAACTTATTAAAAAGTGGAAGCTATAATAGCTGGCTATTCCGTGTGTCGTGTTCTTGGGCAAGATACTGAGCCCAGCCCTCACCCAAACATACCGGACCCCAACACTCACACATGGTAAAAGGCAAAATGGGTGGGTGAATTGCAAAAATTAACTGTAAAGCGCTTTGAATGGTCATCAAGACTAGAGAAGTGCTATATAAATACAGATCATTTATCAAGGTGATCTCCTTTAGGCATAGTAATTATGACTGGAGCAAATAAGGAGGTGTAGTCAATCAATTGAGTGCTAAAATAATTACAAATGCTGACATACGTGGACATTCAGTTTTTAACAACCATTGTTTTCAGCAGTGTTCTGCGTTCCAGGCCAGCCAGTTCATGCTAGGTCCAGGGACAAATAAAAACAGTCTGACTGTGCTTAAATAGAAGGGTTACACTACTATTTCTGCGGTCTGTCTCTTCTCTTACCAACCTCACTTCTTTGAACCATCTCTATGCTAACGCTCCCTCTACCCCACTTTAAATAACTATAATGAAAACGAAGCAAAACAAATGATAGTCAATGATAGTTAAAGATGAGGTAAGTCAATTTAGCGAGAGAGAGAAAGATAAATATATAATAAAATACATAAACTGATAAATAAAGTTTAAAAATAGTGTTAAAATGGAAAACGAGAGGTTGTGGCATGATGAATTGTCATACGTCCAACACTCAGAATTTCTGACGGCCATTATGTTAGCTGTCTCATTCTGGGGAAACTCTGGGGGAGCTCTAATTCGTAAAAGGCTGCCAGTGATTAAAAATGAAATTTCACGATACAAATATAAAAATCAACATTGTGGGACAATGTTTATCTGAACATTTGTTGTTGGCTACTAAATGAAGCTACCCTCCAGTATTAACAACAAAAGACCTTATGATAAAATAAATAAATAGCCAAAGTGCTCTCGAAAGCCAAACGATTTTAAGGAATAGGGAGTAGAATAAGTGGTTCCATTCCACTTGGTCAAGCGATAGTCTGTTTTTACTGTGTATCTTTTTCTTGTTAGAGCATGCCATTACTCTTTTCTTACTATTCTCTGGCTAGTCTACTCCTGCTATCTTGTCTATCCCTGACATGTGTATCTTGCTCACACAATCAAGAAATATTGTGATGTGATAGTTGCATACAGAATCATTGCTCCTTTTTGTGTTGTTGGTTAGTTTCAGCCAGCTGATCCACCAAAAGGGTTACGTTTACAAACTTAACAGACTCTTAAGGCAGACTCTGGAAAATTTTACAAAGATTTCAATGGTGAGACAAAAAGTTCTTAGTGGAACAATGATAATGATAATTCCATGTTTTCCTGGAAGGATGAATGATAATTGAAATGTTAATGGGTGAAGTGAGAAAAACAAATGTTTCATCAAGAGAATGTTCTTCAGTGTTTTGCGCTCTTCGGCTGTGGGAGGAGGTCTGACATGAGAGTAATAGTAGGACACAGACCATTCCACACCTTGTTATCAGAAGCCTGGTACCAAGTGGAGCTGCATCTGGAGCCTGACGTACAATAAGTGTGTGTGCGTGTGTGTGTGTGTGTGTGTGTGTGTGTTGTGTGTGTGTGTGTGTGTGTGTGTGTGTTTGTAGGTATGTGAGAAAATGAAAGATGTTCAGTATCAGGGGATTCGGCAAATACCTCTTTCCTCTGCTTTGTCTCCAAAAAAACTTTGTTGTTAGCCATACAACCAGCTTCCCCTTTCAGGGTGAACAGGGAGAATTTATGGTCAAAGGTTCAAGGTTAAAGGAAGGAAAGAGGTGATGTAGAAAAAAAGAAGGATGATTTGGATTGCTGAGGAATTGTTTACCATTCTCACACATTAATGTATATGCCACTATATACATTATATCTGTATAGAGGAGAATAGTTCCTGTATAATTCCACACATACTCCCTTCTTTCTCTAAGCAGTACCCAAGGTCAGGTTATAGATAAACGGCCAACCAGCAGTTCATTGTAGTGTCTAGGCTTAGCAACTTTCATTTCTAACTCAGAAGCGCCAGACAGAGAGGCACCAACTGTAAATTTTGTTAGGATTTCACCAGTGGCAAGACATAAGGAGAGCTTGGTTTAGAAATGCATTTTTAGGCTTAGCTATCCAATAGGATGCCAAACCTACATGTAACATAGAGACTTGGAGCAATTCAAGCTTTCATGGATGTGTTGTTGGAATGGGCGATGCAAGTAGAGGAAGATATATGGGGAGGCTGTGGGAGACATCTCCAGACTTGTTGGGGACAATTGCTCATCTTACTCTGTTAGTGTGTGTATATTATTTCCCCCTCTGGTCTTGAGGTCTAAGAGGAAGCTATCATCCGGGCAGAGGAGTGTCAGATGAATCAGTGACAGCTAGGTTCAAGTTGACAGTCTGATATATCTATCTGCCTTCGATAGGACACACAACACAGACTTATTTGGTGGTGCTGCTACATTGCTACTTTCTCACTGACCTCACAATCTGGTGGGCCATATTACATAATCTTTCCACTGAATTCAGCAAGATTATTCCTCCCTTTTGTTATGCTTTTAGATTTATGTTAAAAGTTGCAAGCACAAAAACAAATGCTCTTGAGCAAATTATATTATTTCTTCAACCTCACAAAACTTTCTATGGTGGGTACAACCTTTTTCCCCAGAATTTTAGGAAAAAAAATGTTATTAAATATTATCTAACAGGGAGGGTAGGAACAAGTCTAGGCTATTTTAGGCACTTTAAAATAGTTTGGGACACAGTCAGGTGATTGTGAAATGGCAGATTTGAGTTGCACTTTTCTAACAAAGTGCAATTAGAAGTATTTCAAAATCTGCAACACAGTCAGTAGTGGCAGAGGGATAGACCAAGTTAATTGATGTCTTAAAAATAAATCTCATCACTAATGGGCAGCAATAAAAATATGATGTTCTTGCATTTTGCTATTCTGTTATAGAGGATTAAAAGCCAGTGCTAGCAGTTTTAACAATTGCAGGTATGTCCAAGATGTCCAGAAGATATTACCAGACCCAGGCTAGAGAGTAGGTCTAGATTCTGGCCATGATTGCAGCTGTTTTTCCAAATTTCGTTAGCCATGTATAAAAAATCTGTTTGTGGGAAAGTCTTTTGCCACCCAAGGTCTCCCAACACAACCCACCAAACAGCAAAATGCTGCTTACCATAATTTATTTACTTGATTCCTAAGAAGAAACTTAAAGCCAGACACACAACCTTTTTAAGGTGAAGTAGCAGCCCAGTTCTGTCCCCGTCTATTTCAATGTGTAGCTGTCCGCTCCAAGTGTGACTAAAGGTGCTTTCAGACATCAATAAATCAAATCAAATTTTATTTGTATAGCCCATATTCACAAATCACAATTTGTCTCATAGGGGTTTAACATGGTGTGACACCCTCAACAATATTATCCCTGATCGGGATAAGGCAGTGCTTGCAGTGTGAATATTACAGTTAAAACACACATTTCCAAGATTTCCAGAAGATACCTATCTACCTATGAAATGCAATTGTCAAAATACTATTTTGTGTGTCAAATACATGTATTATAAATACGGCCCATCCCTGCATGGAGGAAATTTGATTTGTTTAGAGTCTTATGGGACAATTTTCTGTTATTTATAGTACCTTAAATACAAAGACATGGTGAAGGGGGGATGGGGGGATGAGCCAACAAATGGCTAAAACTGCTGAAAAGGAGGAAGAGGAAAGGGCTGTGTTGTGTGTGTCTTTTTTGGGAGTTGCTCCTCAGACAGAAGATAAATCTGCAGCCAGTGTATTGTGAGAGTGTGTGTGCGTGTTTGTCTGTCTGTCCACGAAGGGATGTAGGAGCCTACAGGCAAATACCGCAGTGTGCTGTTTATTCAAAGAGTGGGAGTGGCTCAGGAAACCGCCAACAGAAGCTTCCCGAGGAAAGGGCGACAGGCGATCCCAACCGTTCAATTGAAGGAAATGAGCCATATAGGCTTGGGCCTGAGGGAGACCACTTCCAGCTCAGGGCCCCTGATGTGGGGCCACCCACAGGAAATATGACATTTAAATTTAACATTCAGATATTTAGATGATCAAAAATGACAGTACAATAAAAGACAAAGTCAGGGAATGAATAATATTATCTAGAAAAGAAAGAACAATTATTCAACTTCCCAGTCGATCCCAGTCTTCCCCATCTGCATGCTAAAGTGTAATTCGGTGAGATTCTGAACCCCAGGTGGTCCCTCATATATTTAATACATGAATTGGAAATTGCTTTGGATTGAGGTGTCAGCTAAATTACATTTAATGTAACTTCAACAACACACAACATAATCTGAAGCTGTCTCTTACATTTATGATTACTATATATTACATCAGGCAAGGCAGTACAGATTAGTCAACACACATGAAATGTTCAAGGCTGAAAACTTGCTATAAAGCAAGATTACAGAGCAGATTTGACCGAAAATCCAATAGAACTGTATATTCTGTTAGAGACTGATATTTTTCGGGCATCTAATAATTAATGCCAGTAACCTATGTTCACACTTTGGTCCATACTGTTGTTCTACCTCACACTTTTTGCTGATTTGCATTTGTAGATTTTTTTATTGAACTGCTGTGTATTAATTGCAATTGTAACTATTTTATTGAATGCTGATTGATTAGCTGCAATTACAGTTTTTCTGCCTGGGTCAAACTGGATGGGCGGCATGTGTGGCGAAGGTACATCATGAAATGTTGGAATAGCCGGACTGTTCTTCCAGAGTTGAGGCCATTTTCTTCACATACCGCATGCAGTTCAGAGCAAAACAGAGTTAAAATTATCTTTCACCACAGTTTCAATGTCTATATTGGTTGATTATGTCACAAACATAAATACTTGAAACACTTCCTGTACTTTCTAACCATCAAAGCTCTAGCATTCCTGTTGACTGAGTCCATTCATTTGTTTTAACATGGTTTTTAGGTTTTTGCAAATCTGGAAGATGCACAGCTTCATTGTCCTGGCATTTAGTTTAATACATAGCCTCTCTTTTATAAAAGGATATACGGTGGTCATACCAGAAACTCCAGCAAGGCTGCAGGCACGCAGCAGTCACGCTCTCTGAGTGAACAACAGACGCCCAAAAAACAGATCAGTGACACAGCCATCACCCAATACACACACACCTGGTTTACTGGTGTCTACAATATTCAGTCCTTTCTTTTTTGTAAACTAACAACAGATTTTTGAATATCTTGCTTTTATGATAGACGTGAATTAATAACAATCACTGTCCTGCCACTACTAAAGATGAAAAACTGATCATAGACATTCAACTGTCACTGACATTATGGATATATAAAAGTACAACTTTCACATCTAAAACCTCTCACCAAATGCCTAAAGGACTTTTTTAGTGCTGTTTCCTTGCAGAGTAGAGAAATGCAGTGTTATCCCTTTCCAGTTGCAATAGCATAGCTTGAAAAGATTAATAGCATCTTCATATCAAACTTTGTACTAAAAAAAAGGAGAAAGTTTCAACATCACTCGAGTATTTATTCAAAGAATTCACATGACATTAAAGCACATCATACATTTTCTGAAATTACAAAAGAGCTGTATGATCTGAACTGACAGCAACATCTCTTCTCTCAATTCAAACACAGGACCTTCAAAAATAAGCTTCCTGCTTAACATTTTCCCCTACTACCACCCAACTCACGAGAAAAGAATAAGTACAAGCAAATACATACACACAAATTCCACTACTAAATCCTGCAATAAGACTAGCCTTTAAATAAAGCCTCAAATTGGCCAGCTGCTTCGGAGACACTCCAACACATTTGGTACCTCACAACTAAAAACAACACTTTGTACTCTACATGTAATGTTTTCTCTGTACATGAGGGTTTTTGTAGATGCCTCTTCCTCCTTCCTCCTTGTCTGGTAACCCTTACTCTGTGGCAGGGCTTAGGTCATCAGACGAATGGAAGCCCAATGTTGAGCCCGTGTTTGTGCCTGGAGTATGTCCTTGTCATGAAAACTGGATCTGTTGTACGGTGGGAATCTGGAAGACAGAAACACAGTTTAGTTGGAGACAGTGTGAATCATTCTCAATCATCCATCAGTAAGGTGGGCTGCCACTGCCTCAGTAGGGATTCTACCTGTTGATATGAGGTGGTATACACCATGACGTTCTGCTGCTGTCCATCGGCTGTGATAATCCCGGCTGGCAGTGGATTTGCTGATGAAGGAAGAAAGTGTAGATTAATGAGAATGAACATGGAACCTCAAGGACAAATTGACCATAGCAAAGAGACAAATGCTGAACCAACTAGAATGAATTCTAAAATATTTACTATAAAAACCTGACTAGTTGTACTTACTGAAGCCATCATCTGTGAGATCTTCTCCCAGGCTGTCTCCCACCGCCACCCCAGGCATCCCCTTCTCCCCCTTCATTGCCTGGAAAAGCACCATATGAGCACATAGCATTGTTATGTTCACGTGAGCAAAAGAATACATGGAACTAAATAAGAACATTGAGTCATCTGTTAAGAAACTAATCCTTATTTCAGGGATTTCCAGTGACATGAGTTAAGAATTGAAGAAACTTGAGTGTGTTCAATAAAACCAGATTACGCATCAAATGGTGTTGTTTATGCATCATTTCTAATATGCATTCACACTGCAGTTAAAGAAAACCTGTAATGTGGCCCCGCATCATCACAACATTCACATGTTTGAGAACAGTCCAGGATTGAATATAAGATTAGAAGACAACAGACAAAATGTCAGTGTTGGTCACTGAATAGAAAAATGCCCAAGTCTTACTTTGCCATTTTCTCCTAGCAAGTTCAACAGATCTGGTCAACATGAAAATGTTCACTTTTAATGTAAAACAGATTGGTCTTTTATTGTTCAGGTGTGACGGCAATACGTTTGCATAGCTTCCATATCCCAGTGTAGTGAGCTTGGTCAGCCTTCCCCTGCCTAAGCAAGCCTGCTGCCATTAAACTCATCATTCCTCTGGGCAGTGTGAACTGTGAATGTGATTTCTCCACCATGAAAAGGGTAACTCAACACTCGACCCTTACTTTTAGAATTTACCTAAAAAAATAACCTCAACACTTTTTTGTAGGTTACAACAGACCTGATGAAAGGCAAGCACTAGGAGGTGACAATTTCCATACCATGTTGAAGCTTTTTTCCAAACCAAGTAAACAGGTGTAGCAATGACTCGTGCAGTGTTCATCAATAAATTGCATTCTTTCTCACCTCTCTGAACTTTTGCAGGTAGAGCTTCAGCGGCTCCACATACATGTCAAAGCCAAGCGTAGACATGGCAAAAAGGATGTCCTCTCCATTGATGGTCTTTCTCTTCTCCTGGTGGCAGCGCTCGCTCGCCTCCGATGTGATGAAGCTGATGAACTCACTAACACATTCCTGCACACACTCTTTGGCATCTTTTGCTATCTGTGGACAGACAGACACACACCCATTACAAAATAGGGTTGTAACAATACCAACATTTTTGTTTTGATACAGATACCAATTAATGAATTTTGATTACAGATACTGGTTAGATACTTAAAAATGATGGTGATACATTTGTCATAGCAGAGGGTGTAATTATTTTGTGAGGCTACCAGTAGTATACAAGATAATCCTGGGTTTAAGCTGAATCACCATAAAATACCAGACTTATAATGTAATTTATGTAAATTATTTCCCTGCTAAAAATTAAAGCACATTTTTTTATTGTTTTCATGCATGCAAGGCAGGTTTTTGACAATGGATAAGTAGAGTTCATCTTATAGCATTAGGATATTTATAATTTGGATTATTGTTAAAATCAAGATCATAACATGTTCACTTTAATAAATAACATTCATTTTGGGGGCTTTTATTGCCTTTAAATGGCACTCTGTAGAGTAGACAGCATCTTTGCATAAGATGAACAGGGGTGGAAAACATGTCTTTGAACAGTTAAACAAATGGACATTTAATCTTCACTGTAAACATATTGACATGTTTACATTTGCATATTTGTTTTACGTTCCGTTGGTAAAATGTTTTTTTTTGTATGGCTAATGGCTTCACTATTCTTGAAAATATGGATTTGGGACATGCACTCTATGCATTAAAGGGAGATGAGGAGTCTAAGGCAACAGTGTCGCGGCAAAATATAATACAATTGAAGGAACTAGTGATCTCTTCTTCAGATGTAATAAAGCAACAGAAAAAACACAACATGCCCTCATATTGTTCGTTTTGTGTCATCCAAGTGTCAGGAAGCCCCACATTCATTTTCGACTTGAAACATTTAAGGAGGACTTTTGGGGTTTTTAACCCCAAAAGTCCTCTGATGGCCTTTTCGGAGGCACGTTCACGTACGCACAGGCACACTGGAAGGGATGAGCAAATTAATCGACGATCGATTATTAATCATTAAGAATAATTTTTTCATTGACGAAAAAACTGGATTTGGCAAGAGGTCGGAATATCCGAGTTGCCCTGAACGCAGCACAGTAAGGATGTTAGCAGCTGGAGGAAGCAGCCCGGAGCTAGCTCCGGTGCTCGGCTTCATTTCCGCACACGGACACTCAGTCCACCGGGAAGAGAATCCGGACATACCCGGGTCTGGGTGAGGGGTATTCCGGCGTGAGGACGTGACAACAACCGGACTGAGAGGTCGAGAACTGTAAACTCCAGCTAGCTCTCAGGGGCTAGCTGCTGCTCTCTCATCGGGGCTTAAAGGGACTCTTACCTTTGTTGCATTTTTACACTTTTTGTGGATAAGGTTAAATTGGTATTAATAAGGTAATGACACTCTAAAATGCAAGACAGACCCACCAGGAGTTAAAACAAACAATTATTTCACTCTCGTAATATTTAGTGAAAACTTCAACCAATAAAATTCTTCGGACCGAAGGACCTTATTGGCCGACAGACCTGTCTGTTTGCTGCATGGACATGCAGGTTTTTTTCGTCTGCTTCTTGTGGCGCATTCGGGCCCGCGTCATCAAGGCGGTGACGGTACCGGTGCTTCTGAATCCGAATCCATTGCTTTGGTAAACAAAAACTCACGTGCGTGCGCGGAGGCAGTAGGTTGTAAATCTGCTTGTAAATAAAGTTTCTTCAAAAAAACACCGCGGATGGGAACGAGGGGGTGGGGCATTGGAGGAAGGCGGGATGATTCGAATGTGCTGTAATTCTCAAATGCAACAAAGGTAAGAGTCCCTTTAAGAGTACAGCAACACATATTTTCAAGTGTAACCAGTGAACAAATACACAAGAGTTGTTCATCTTATAATAAAGATCTCAATGAGGAAAAGCGCTTTGTTTTTTCTATTTTCACTGCATTTTAATATAGCCTATAAACAGTGAATTTTAATATAAAAATATTAATGATTAATCGAAAATCGATCTGTAATTCTCCCGACGATCGATTAAGACAATTTAATTGAATGCCCATCCCTGCTGGAAACCCGCACACACTATCTCAAAACGGCACATACCGGGTGTGCGTTCGTGTGGCTATGTCAACTAGCATCACCACTTCCAGTAGTTAAGTTATGCGAGTGCCCCTTATCTTAAAAAACAATGCTACCTAAACCATACATTTACACCGGGGCTCATATTTACATCATCTGTTTCCGCTCTATTAAACTATAACAAATCTCTTAAACTTACATAATACGTCTTGGACAATTTACTCATACTTTGGTAAAACATGGTTCAATTCTCTTTAAGATAATGGCAAAGATGGTAAGTATCTCTATGATGCACTTATTTCAGTGGCAAACACGCTGCTTTCATTTTACCACTCGACACAATAAAACAGATCTACATTTAACCAGACTGCATCTTGTTTGCTATTTGTCCTTCTGCTCGATTCTTTATGTAACTTGGGCCGTCGGTACGTGCAGTCGTGTTTTCTAAAGCAAGTAAGGTGGTAGGTCGATTAGCAATTAAAATGCTCACAACTAATTTCATTTTCAATGAACCTTAAAGCTGTGTATTTATTTTACAGAATGGTTGGTTACACAAAAAAATGCAAATCTTAAAATAAGTATAGCCAATGAGCTGTGTGAGTTTCTCCAGGAAAATAATATATATGAAGACTTTCAGTCTGGGTTTAGAGCTAATCATAGCACAGAGACAGCCTTGGAAAAAGTCACTAATGACCTTCTAATAGCTTCAAATCAGGGATTTGTGTCTGGGCTCATCCTGTTAGTTCTAAGTGCTGCATTTGACACAATTAACCATAACGTTGTATTACAGAGACTAAAACAGTTAATTAGCATTAAAGGAACTGCCCTAGAATGGTTTAAATCTTCCAATTCGTGCAAATAAATGAGTCATCTGTGCGCACCAAAGTTAACCATGTTGTTCCACAGGGCTCTGTGCTTGGCCCAATTTTGTTCTCATTATATATGCTTCCACTAGGAAACATTATCAGGACACAGGTAAATTTCCACTGCTATGCAGATGACACCCAGTAATACTTGTCAATAAAACCTGAACAAGATAATCATTTAACTAAACTTCAAGCATGTCTCAAGGACATAAAAACCTGTACGACCCGCAATTTTCTCCTATTAAACTCACATAAAACAGAGGTTATAATACTTGGCCCTTAACTCCTTAGATATACATTATCTAATGATAAAGCTGCGCTAGACGACATTTCCCTTGCTTCCAGTGAAAAACTCAGGAACTTGGGAGTGATCTTCGATCCTGATTTGCCCTTTAATACACAAATGTGGCTCTCTCTGAGGTTTCTACGTTCTTTTTACCCTGTTAAAAAGGGTTTTTAGTAGTTTTTCCTTACTCTTGTTTAGGGTTAAGGACAGAGGATGTCATACCACGTTAAAGACCTATGAGACAAATTGTGATTTGTGAATATGGGCTTTACAAATAAAATTTGATTGATTGATTGAACATACTTGATCATAAAAGATAAAGATAAAATATTTCTAAAACATTTGATTAATTTAGCTAATAGTTATTATATTCTAAGTATATTCTTTTTTCTTACTACATGTAAAATGGTTGACAGGGTGTTAATTCAAGTATAATTTTGAAAACAAATGAAGACTTAATTCATAAAACAAAAATACATCAATACAACAAATGCTGCTAGTCTTCAGCGACTGGTAGGCTTTGCTTCTACGATCAACAACGATCCTCTGATTTCCAATATAGTACCCGAAAGTATTTATGTTTTAACTGGTTGAATGTGATAGTCACTTTGTTTGTGAAGAGCGACAGACGAATGTGCACGCTCACACTCACAAACAGGCTGAAGAGAGGAGAGACGTTTTACCTGCAGATTACCACACAGTGTGTTGTTGCTCTTAACTTGAGGTGGGACAATTATTGATACAGCAATATATTGTCATCCTGACTTGTGAAATACAATTATCGATATGCTGGCACCAAATATCCTTTAATATTTAGATGAATATGCCAGTGTCAATCAATGCTGCTGCTAGCCATTTTGGTGCCCTAAGCATAACTCTTTTATGATGCCCCCCCGAGAAAAAAAATTGTTGACGGGGGATATATTTAATCGCTCTTTTGAGCGATTAAATATATCTCTTGTTCTGCCTATTTTGTTATACATGCCTGAAAGGTATGTATTCTAAGCGGGTTGTTGGTAGGGACCATTATTTTGAAAGGGGGTTTTAAAGGAGGTGTGTTCTGTTATGAGCGAAGTTGTAAAATGAGCGGGTGTGTTGTCCCGAGCGCATGACCTGCTCTTGTGTCCTCTGTTGGTTGAGGCCGGACCTATGATACAACCAAACGCTCGGCTACATAATTATTATAACTATGATGATTTTCAGTTGCTTCTTTTTTGGTGCCCCTTCAGGACTCGGTGCCCTACGCACAGCGCGTAGTGCGCGTTATGGGAGCGGCGGTGCTGGTGTCAATACTTCATGAGTCCTCCCTGCGCTTATCACAGGAATGAATGTAATGTGAACAGTAGTTAAGTGGAAAAGGTTGAAGATGATAGCAGGATAACAGTGGATAACAGTGCAAGAACTGTCTGGTGAAAGTAAAATACAATGTCAACACCACAAACACACAAAGCCATCTGAATCGCCACCATCCTGCTCAGACGCTTACATTGTAAGTTCAGCCAGTCAACTTGAGGCTGTGAATTATAATTATATTAGGACAAAAACAAAGTGGACATAAATTACTCAAACATGAAACATATTATTCCCCCTCCGTCCTTTCTCTTCCTCACAAACCTTTCCAGTCTGAGGAACAGCATTCTTCATGATACGAGCCACATTGGCAATAGGTAGATAAATGTCCTGTTCCCTGTAGTTCTCTTTAATTCCGCCATCATCATGGTCATTCAGATTCTCCTCTCCTTCATCTACAGAAAACAAAACAGAGTCAGCAGGTCTTCACTTCCTACAGTGATTGTTGTTTTTATACCAGCTCCTCACCATCTTGAGACTGGAGAACATAGTGACTGGATGCCATGTACTCTCCAGTCATCCCCAGCTGGGAAGCATCGGTGGTCGTGCCGTCTCCGTCCATCTGTAATGCAAACACACATCACACACATTGACTTCTGTATACAGGAGAAACTCAGATCACACATATAGTGATTGAGCGCTTATATAGATAAAAAAAGCTTGGGACAGAATCATTCCTATACAAATGTTTAAATTATTCGGTTAAAGTGATAAAGTAGTACACTTACAGCTTTCATTTTGGGTCTTTTCATGAATGTTTGGACCATAAAAGTTATTCTTCTAACCGTTTTAACTTGCTCTGTAAGTAATTTACTGCTCCTCTCTGTGTCTCTATCATTCGTGATGCAAACTGCATCGAGCCAAATCAAGCATGCCCCGCCATCTCCTTCTGCTCTCCATACATTGAGAAAATGTTCAAATTCTGTTTTTACCCAGTCTGACTCAGCATGTGTCTGATGACACTGTGACTGTGTGTGTGTGAGAGTACGTATGTGTGTGTCAGCAAAAGAGATGGGAATAACTAATGAATCAAGGCAAGCAGCTATGAAGATTTTACTCATTTAAGAACAGTATTGTTTATTATCTGGTGATCAGTGTTAATATCATGGTGGTCATTTGACACAACAGTGTGTGTATGGGGTTCTCTGCTCCCACATGCTCACAACAACAACCCATTTTCCCATGGCTTAAGGAGAGGGGTGGTGCAGTAGGCAGAGGCAGGATGTCAGCTATTAAAACGACCTTGGTGATCCCATGATTGTATAATGCACATCAACACTGGCATCTGCTGTTATTCCAGCAAAATCGCTTTGACATTTTCATCTATGTCTTCTTCATTTGTGACACCGCTTTGTAACCCTGATCTATTTGTTTTCCTTTTTTTGTCCATCACGAGTTAGAAGCATCATCTAACCCTCCACTTGCTCATGGTGTATCAAGCAGGGGATCCCCTGTTGTTTTCTCACATTGATTTCTGCTTAATTTATACTAGGGCACCAGGCAGAGAATATTCACAGAAACTCAGAAGGATCTCAAAAGGACATTTGCATTAAACACATACACCGCATCAGGAGAAACTGAATAGGATCTCCGGAATGAAGTGCTAGCCTAGAATAATTGTAATTGGACACTGAAATATATGCAAATGGTTGGAGTAACTTTTATTTTTTAAGTTAAGTCTGATTATTATGGAACTTTTTAACCTATTTTTTTTTACTGAAGGAAATTACTGACTTAGGTTTTTGGTGTATTGTCTTTTATTTTATCTGAAGAGGGGTTTCAATTAAATAATCTTCAAATGATATAAATGTTACATGAGTCTCAAGCTTGTTATGCACAGATACAGCTAGTAGAAAATGCCTTCAGGAGATACTTTTTACTCTTGCACATTGAGTAAACTTCAGAGCCTTTAAATTGATACTTTTATTTGAGCAACGAGGGTGATCGTTACTTCTACTTTTACTTGAGTGTTTTTTTAAAATACAAGTATATGTACTTATACTTGAGTTAAAAAAACCCCCCCCAAAAAATGCAAATGCAACCTCATCAGTCACTTGAAATGTTAACATTCTTCTGTATCGTTTAAGGTGTTTGATTGAGCCAAATTCTTTCAGCAAGACCCATCATGTCATTAGACTCATATGGAACTATCTTCAATGTTAGGAAAAACAAAGAGTTATGTCATACTGTTAGTAAAATTCTTCAGTTACTACAGCCATAGAAAACTTAAATCCTCATACGAAATCTCAAACCATTTATATCAATTAAATGGAGCGGCTTTCAATTACAATAGTCCACAATGCTTTTGTTTTGTCTGTAGCTGTTAACGTGAGGGACGACGACCCCAACAGGACAATAACGTTCTATTTCCATTTGAGATAAGCTTGTTGTGCAGCCTCATTCTGAGCACTGGCATATTAGTAACCCTCTTCACATTGTCGACAGTTTGGAGGGTGGTGCTGAAATGCGTAAACGTGCTCCGACACGACAACTACCTAGTTTAATTACGCGTTGTACAGCTATAACCTGGGCAATGACTCTTTTGGTTAGCCACACGCTTAACACATTGATCACTGCTTAGCTATCGTGTGCTAACCAGACTAGCTTATGTAAGGCGCGGGTAAGCGACATGTACAGCTAACTAGCCACTTTACTGTTCTCCAATGAAATAAGTTAATGAGTTGAGTGAGGAGAGACTATCGATGGGATGTTACCTTCGGCAGTTAACCAGTTCAGGTACAGACTGTCCGCTGAACAAATTCGCACACCGGAGCTGGTGCCAGCACAGACCGCGTTGGCCTGTTCATTGTCGTCGGGAGCAGAGCAAGACGTGGCCCAGGCCGAAATGATAAAGAGTTATTTTTAAAGTTTCAACCACTAGATACTTCCTGATAAGCAAGCCTCGTTGACTCAGACAACAAATAAAAAATCAGACAGAGACGGACATTTCCATTCGAGCTAACAAGAAATCGGTTAACAATCATTGGCCGGAGCCAGGCACAAACCTGCAATGAAGCCCTGGTTGGTTACCTCCCTGAGACGGCTGTTTGGTTGGACAGAAAATGGCTGCGGAAGGACCAGTCCCAGCGCGGAGCCGCGGCTGCACTACCATCTTTAGCCGAGAGGAGGCCGCGCTGCTTTCATGGACTTCTGACAAGCTCCGAACGCAGAAGTGTAAAAAATAATCCGGCGGTCGACACATATCAAATTAAGTATACGATCTCAATTGTGTTTCCAATTGTATATTTTGCATGTTGTTTATTGCAACAGTTAATATCAGGTTTCGCTGCGGTCGGAAACGACAGAATAAGGATAAAGTATACACATAACAAACATTCATTATTAAAAACTATTATCATTTAGAGCCTTTACACAGAAAATTGTTCGCGTGGTATTATCCCCATTTCAGGCATACTACAACGCAGATTCTGCGTAAAACCTTTAGCATAAATCCTATATCAGACGATCGCTGTGTTCTAATATTCACATTCCCGACGGCATGTGAACGCATCTCTTCTAATTTCCCTCCTGTTCGAAGCGCAACTCAACTGCCGCTATGTGTGTATGTGTGTGCGCGCGCGTTTATTTGTTTATGCTTGCGTGAATGCGCGTGTTCATGTATACGCGTGTTACCGAGCGTGCGATGTATTACTGTTAATGCATGCTAGGTGAGGTTTGTGTAGAAAACCCTTCAGAAGTGTTAAAGATCTACATGAAGTTGGTCTTTTCGGATCATAAACAAACATACAAAACGTCGATAAAACAATTCCTCCTTCAGATCAGAGTAACGTATACAACGAGCTAAAGCATTAATTGTATCAAAACCAGCCACAATCTAATTGGGAGACTAAACATTGGCCTCTGTGCAGATGGCAGTCACACGAGTGGCAGGGACCGTCTACAAAGTGCAAATACAACTACTGAATATTTAGACTTGACCTTTTGCACAACTATATCTATTCCGGTTTCAGTGTACATACAGTCAGTGGCGGCTTCTGCCTAATTTCTCAGGGGGTGCAATTGTTGCAATTTTGGTTAAGGTTACCCGTTTAATGGTATATACACAAACCTGTGTTGCTGTGGTCACTTTAAAACTGAGTCCTGCTGTTCTCAGGACTCAGAGAACCTGAGTCTTGATTGGCTCCAGAGTCTCATGAACTCTGGAGCCAATCAAACAAACACGAATTAAACGACGTGTACTGACCAGGGGTCTCATTTGTAACAGTTGCTTGTGCACAAAACGGGGCCTGAAATGTGCATACACCACTTCTCACACAAACATTTATAAACTTTATAAAAACAATGAATAAAACTTGATGTCAAAATTGTCACAGTTCCACGCAAACTCTGACCCATTCATACGAGAGACGGAGACAGGAAAGTTGAAATGCAGACGTGAAGGGGTGAACTGAAGCCAGAATATGGATCCACTTCTTCATTGACATTAAAATCAACCTCTTTAGTTTTTAATTTCAAAATATATAAAACAACCTACAGCAAATACGTTCCGATTCCATTAGACAGCGGAGTTACAGAGCCTATTAATGACTCAATAGTTTTTAATTCGTTTATCATCAAATTGTTCCAGTGAACGTGACTCTGCAATCAGTCACACAGAGCTCACTGGAGATCACTTACAAAAGATAAAGAAAAACTAATCACTGTCCAAATAATATCCCAGAGTGGAGTTGAGGATCCACTGATGTGAGGTAATCGTTCCAATTGCACTACATATTTAAATACTGCCGTGAAACTCATGCTTGATGCTGCGTGATGGATGCAAATGAATGGAAGGATGAGGAGGAAACAAGGGTTCAGCAGTGACTGATCTGCTGATATACACTACCGTTCAAAAGTTTGGGGTCACTTAGAAATGTCCTTATTTTTCAAAGAAAATAACATTTAATCAATCAGAAATACACTCTATACATTGTTAATGTGGTAAATGACTATTCTAGGTGGGAACGTCTGGTTTTTAATGAAATATCTACATAGGACTATAGCGGCCCATTTCCAGCAACTATCACTCCAGTGTTCTAATGGTACATTGTGTTTGCTAATCGCCATAGAAGACTAATGGATGATTAGAAAACCCTTGAAAACCCTTGTGCAATTATGTTAGCACAGCTGAAAACTGCTTAGCTGGTGAGAGAAGCTATAACACTGGCCTTCCTTTGAGCTAGTTGAGTATCTGGAGCATCACATTTGTGGGTTCGATTTGATCTCTTAAAATGGCCAGAAAAATTGAACTTTCATGTGAAACTCTCCAGTCTATTCTTGTTAAGGCTATTCCATGCGAGAAATTGCGAAGAAACCGAAAATGTGCTATAACGGTGTGTACTACTCCCTTCAGAGCACAGCACAAACAGGCTCTAAGAGTAGAAAGAGAGGTGGGAGGCCCCGGTGCACAACTCAGCAAAAAGACAAGTATATTAGAGTCTCTAGTTTGAAAAATAGACGCCTCACAGGTCCTCAACTATTAGCTTCTTTAAATGGTACCCGCAGAACGCCAGTGTCAACTTCTACAGTGAAGTGGCGACTCCGCGATGCTGGCCTTCTAGGCAGAGTGGCAAAGAAAAAGCCATATCTGAGATTGGCCAATAAAAAGAAAAGATTGATATGGGCAAAAGAACACAGACATTGGACAGAGAATGATTTGAAAAACGTTTTATGGAGAGACGAATCAAGGTTTGAGGTGTTTGGATCACACAGAAGAACATTTGTGAGATGCAGAACAGGTGAAAAGATGCTGGAAGCGTGCCTGACAACAACTGTCAAGAATGGTGGAGGTAATGTGATGGGTTGGGGCTGCTTTGGTGCTGGTAAAGTGGGAGATTTGTAAAAGGTAAAATCGATTTTAAATAAGGAAGGCTATCACTTCATTTTGCAACGCCATGCCATACCCTGTGGACAGCACTTGATTGGAGCCAATTTCCTCCTACAACAGGACAATGACCCAAAGCACACCTCCAAATTATGCAAGAACTATTTAGGGAAGAAGCAGGCAGCTGGTATGCTGTCTGTAATGGAGTGGCCAGCGCAGTCACCAGATCTCAACCCCATTGAGCTGTTGTGGGAGCAGCTTGACCGTATGGTACGCAAGAAGTGCCCATCAAGCCAATCCAACTTGTGGAAGGTGATTCAGGAAGCGTGGGGGAAAATTTCTACAGATTACCTCAACAAATAAACAGCTAGAATGCCAAAGGTCTGCAATGCTGTAATGGCTGCAAATTAAGCATTCTTTAAGGAATGCAAAGTTTGAAGAACAAAATGAATATTTCAAATAAAAATCATTATTTCTAATCTTGTGAATGTCTTGACTATATATTCAATTCATTTTGCAACTCATTTGATAAATAAAAGTGTGAGTATTCATGGAAAACAAGAAATTGTCTGGGTGACCCCAAACTTTTGAACGGTAGTGTAGATTCTATAGATCTGTGATCTTTCTGCTGAACTTATCGACAGATGGAACCGAACCATCCCAGTATAAACACAAGCATATAATAATTATTCTGTTAAATTCTATAGATTGGGGACATCACAGTTGTCTCTGAATTAAATAATCCTGCAGTTTTGGATGATTCAAAAACGAACATGAGATACAACCAGTTCCCTCACATTCTGACAATGTGTTTTTTTTTCCACCTTTGAATTGGATCTTTTTCTGTGTACATACTCCTTTCTCTATCGTCTTCACTCTCACTCACAGTATGAACAGCAGCAGCAGTGTTTCCTTATTAAAATCTCTCTTCAAAAAAATCTCTCTTCATCTCCACCTCACTAGCAAACACCTCATGTCAGTGTCAGAAAGTTTCGCTTCCCCTTCTCACCGCTAGATGTCGTGACTCTTTCATGACTCACAGTAGAAAACCATTGGTCAGCAGGAAAAGTTAATATTCATGAGGTGCTTTGCATTGACCAATTATGGTTGAAAGTGGGCATGTAGTGGGCGGAGTATAAAGCAGATCAAAGTACAAACGTTTCCAAGTGGACTGTGATTTATAAAGTGAAAATTGCTTTCAGGTGTGCATGCACAACGTGTTATAATTCTTATTTTTCTTTTACATAAGCCATTTCCGGCTTTTGTGCGCACATACACTTTTAGTATAAATCTCACGCACCGTTTTATCAATCAGACAATCAATCAATTTTATTTGTATAGCCTATATTCACAAATCACAATTTGTCTCATAGGGCTTTAAATGTGTGAAATCCTCTGCCCTTAACCCTCAACAGGAGTATGGAAAATCTACAAAAAAAACTTTAACAGGGTAAAAATAACCTAGAAACCTCAGAGAGAGCCACATGTGAGGGATCCCTCTCCCAGGATGGACAGAAGTGCATAAATATCAAGTGTAGAGGAAAACCTCATCAGGATAAAGGTGTTTTAGCAGCATTGATGAGGGTAAACATTTTGAAGTATAACTGAAGGTCAAATACCTTGAGCCTCAGTGTAGCCTCAAGTTCGGCCTGTATCATTGTAACAAGGCAAAAAAACCCTGATGACGCTATGATGCAAAGGGAATTTATGACACATGACGCACACAGCTTCTCTTTCCAGCTTCTCCTTCATCTTCTCTATCCCTATCCCCCTTCCCCGGAATCCCTTTGCTTTATCACCCGCAGATCCAGGGCCTCTGCTGCTGCGCCATGGATTACGATTTTTGGATCGCGTTACAGAGGTCGCAATGGTGGATCCAGTATAGCGGATTCTATATCGTGTGGGCTGATCGTAGTAATGGTAATGGCGGTTCCTGTGTCGCGTTTGCATCAGATATGGGCGGTTGACCAGGACCGCGGTGGCGTCTCATGATGGATCCTAACTGGCGGCAGTTGACTAAACTGTGGACTAAAGTGGCATCTGATCTGGATGGCGGTTCATGATCTTGCTGGATGCTGACTATGGACTATGAGTGCAGCAGGACTGCTTGATATATAGTATTGAAGTTATCCTTCAAAATGTTGCTAAAAACTTTAAATTATGTTTTCCTACAAGTGACATCTATTGCACTTCTGTCCTTCCTGGGAGAGGGATCCCTCACATTTGGCTCTCTCTGAGGTTTCTACGAAATTTTACCCTGTAAAAAGGGTTTTTAGTAGTTTTTCCTTACTCTTGCTGAGGGTTAAGGACAGAGGATGTCACACCATGTTAAAGCCCTATGCGATGAATTGTGATTTGTGAATATGGGCTATACAAATAAAATTTGATTGATTGATTGATTGAAATACTTGATATAAGTATAGTATAGTATTTCTCCTCAGATACTTGAAGGTCAAGTATAGTATAGTATTTCTCCTCAGATACTTGAAGTTCAAGTTTCTAAGGTAAAATACTATATGTCAAGCAGTCCTGCTGCAATCATAGTCTATGGTCTGCAGCCAGCAAGATCATGATCCACCATCAAGATCAGATGCCACTATAGTCCATTACGATCTCTGATACGCGATCCACAAATCGCAATCCATGATGATGTGGCCACAGATGCGGCTCTGGATCTGCTGGCGATAAGGCAAAGGGACTCCGGGGAAGGGGTCAAGTCAGTAACATGTATTGATGAGATATGAATTACTTTGATGTGATAAGGATGGAAAAGAGGAGGGAGAAGCTGGAAAGATAAGCTCTTTGTGTCATGTGTCATAAATTCCCTTTGCGCAGGCCAAACTTGAGGGTACACTTGTATGGCAGTAATATGAAAGCCATGTGGCCCATGCAGGCCTAAGACAAGCCTGGACCAGCTCTAACTATAAGTTTTATCAAAAAGGAAGGTTTTAAGCCTACTCTTACACGTACAGATCGTGTCTGCTTCCCAAACTGAAAGTGAGAGATTATTCCACAGGAGAGGGGCTTGATTGCTGAAAGCTCTGGCTCCTACTCTACTTTTAGAGACTTTAGGGACGACAAGTCAGCCAGAATTCTGGGAGCGTAGTGCTCTAGGGGGTTGATAAGGTACTAACGGCTCTTTAAGGTAAAATGGCGCCATATTATTGAGGGCCTTGAAGGTGAGGAGGAGAATTTTAAATTCTATTCTAGATTTAATCGGAAGCCAGTGTTGCGATGCTAATACTGGAGAAATGTGCTGTCTTTTCTTGGTTCTTGTCAGGACCCGTGATGCAGCATTTTGGACAAGCTACAGAGTCTTTAACAACTTAATGCTAGAACCTGATAATAATTAATTAGAGTAATCCAGTCTGTATGTAACAAAGGCATGGACCTGTTATTCTGCATCTTTTTGGTAAAGGAAATTTGTTTTAAGTGAGAATTAAAGGACAAATCAGGATCGAAGATCACTCCAAAGTTCCTGACTGTTTCATTGGAAGCAAGGGCAATGTCGTTTAGCACAGCTATATCATTAGATAATGTATCTCTAAGGTGTTTAGGGCAAAGTATTATAACCTGAAGAGAAAATTGCGGGTCATCCAGGTTTTTATGTCCTTGAGACTTTCTTGAAGTTTAGTTAATTGATTACTTTGTTTAGGTTTTATTGACAAGTATTATTGGGTGTCATCCGCATAGCATTGGAAATATACAGAGTGTGTCCTGATAATGTTTCCTAGTGGAAGCATATATAATAAAAATTGGGCCGAGCACCATGGTTAACTTTGGTGCGCACAGATGATAATTGGAAGCAATCAGAAAAATCAGATTTAAACCAGTTTAGGGCGGTTCCATTAATGTTAATTAACTGTTTTAGTCTCTGTAATAAAATGTGACGGTCATTTGTGTCTAATGCTGCACTGAGATCTGACAGAACGAGGACAGACACAAATCCCTGATCTGAAGCTATTAGAAGGTCATTAGTGAGTTTTGCCAATGCTGTCTCTGTGCTATTATTAGCTCTAAACCCAGATTGAAAGTCTTCATATACCTTATTTTCCTGGAGGAACTCACAGAGCTGATTGTCTACAACTTTTCTAAGATTTTTGAAAGGAAGGGGAGATTAGATATTGGTCTGTAATTGGCTAAACCAGTGATTTTCAACCAGTGTGCCGCGGCACACTAGTGTGCCGTGAGAGATGGTCAGGTGTGCCGTTGGAAATTATCTAATATCTAGTGTCGCCCTCCTCTCCACGCCACCGGAGGCTCGGTGTACTGCACGCCTGGGGGGGGGGTCCTAGTCCGCGGCACCTCACGTCCTCACTACTGGTACGGGGGCTTTCTTTCTCTTGGAGCGCGGGACGGTGTCCGTCGGCGGTGCGGAAGGAGGGTACCGGATACAGCGGCGGCGACTCCGGACGCGTGTCGGGCCCTTCTCGCGGATCACCTCAGCTACGGCGCCCGCTGGGGGAACCCTCCGTTCGCGCGGGGGGCCCCCTCCGGCGGTGCGTCTCGGCTGGCGCCTAGCAGCTGACTTAGAACTGGTGCGGACCAGGGGAATCCGACTGTTTAATTAAAACAAAGCATCGCGAAGGCCCACGGTGGGTGTTGACGCGATGTGATTTCTGCCCAGTGCTCTGAATGTCAAAGTGAAGAAATTCAATGAAGCGCGGGTAAACGGCTGGAGTAACTATTGGCACTCAAAACAGGTCACTCTGAGGAGGGCTGTTTTAGAAAGGGTAAAAAGGTGATCCTGGTGATATTTTGACCAAAATATTTTACAGACATTTCATTAAGACCCCAAAAAACCATATTAACTGTGATAAAATGGGCATAATATGTCTCTTTTAAATAACGTTTAGAGCCAATCACAGCACAGAAACAGCCTTGGCAAGTCACTAACGACCTTTTAATAGCCTCAGATCAGGGACTTGTGTCTGTCCTCGTTCTGTTAGATCTCAGTGCAGCATTCGACACAATTGACCATCAAATTTGATTACAAAGACTCAAACAGTTAATTAAAATTAATGGAACCGCCCTTAATTGGTTTAAATCTTATTTTTCTGATCGCTCCCAATTCGTGCAAATTAATGATGAGACATCTGTGCGCACCAAAGTTAACCATGGTGTTCCACAGGGCTCTGTGCTCGGCCCAATTTTATTCTCATTATATATGCTTCCACTAGGAAACATTATCAGGACACACTCTGTAAATTTCCACTGCTATGCGGATGACACCCAGTTATACTTGTCAATAAAACCTGAACAAAGTAATCAATTAACTAAACTTCGAGCATGTCTCAAGGACATAAAAACCTGGATGACCCGCAATTTTCTCTTATTAAACTCAGACAAAACAGAGGTTATAATACTTGGCCCCAAACACCTTAGAGATAAATTATCTAATGATATAGCTGCGCTAGACGACATTGCCCTTGCTTCCAACGAAACAGTCAGGAACTTGGGAGTGATCTTCGATACTGATTTATCTTTTAATAGTCACTTAAAACAAATTTCTCGGACTGCCTTTTTCCACTTGCGTAATATCTCAAAAATCAGGCATGTCCTTTCGCAAAAAGATGCAGAAAAACTAGTCCACGCCTTCATTACATCGAGACTGGACTATTGTAATTCATTATTATCAGGCTCCAGCAGTAAGTCGTTAAAGACTCTACAGCTTGTCCAAAATGCCGCAGCACGTGTCCTGACAAGAACAAAGAAAAGAGAGCACATTTCTCCAGTATTAGCTTCGCTACACTGGCTTCCAGTTAAATCTAGAATAGAATTTAAAATTCTCCTCCTCACCTTCAAGGCCCTCAATAATATGGCGCCATTTTACCTTAAAGAGCTGTTAGTACCTTATCAAACCCCCTAGAGCACTACGCTCCCAGAATTCTGGCTGACTTGTCGTCCCTAAAGTCTCTAAAAGTAGAGTAGGAGCCAGAGCTTTTAGCCATCAAGCCCCTCTCCTGTGGAATAATCTCTCACTTTCAGTTTGGGAAGCAGACACGATCTGTTCGTGTAAGAGTAGGCTTAAAACCTTTCTTTTTAATAAAGCTTATAGTTAGAGTTAATTAGTGCGGCAGAATGTAACTTGCTCTATTTAATGACATATGACACACGGAGCTTCTTTTTCCAGCTTCTCCTTCCTCTTCTCCATCCCTAACCCCCCCCCTTCCCCGGGGTCCCTTTGCTTTAACACCCGCAGATCCAGGGCCTCTGTGGCCGCACCATGGATTGCTGTTTGTGGATCGCGCATCGGGGGTCGCAGTGGTGGACCCAGTGTGGCGGATTCTGTGTCGTGTGGGCTGATCGTGGTGCTGGTGGCGGACCCTGTGTCGCGTTGGCACTGGGTAAAGGAGGTGGACCAGGGCCGCGGCGATGGCTCGTGGTGGGTCCTGGTGGGCGGCGGTGGACGGTGACTGAGGACTGGAGTGGCCTCTGGTCTGGATGCTGGATCGTGGTCCTGCTGGTTGCTGACCATGGACTGTGATTGCAGCGGGACTGCATCAATGCCGCTAAAGACTTTAATGATGAATGTTTTTACACGTGGCATCTATTGCACTTCTGTCCGTCCTGGGAGAGGGATCCCTCACATGTGGCTCTCTCTGAGGTTTCTACTTATTTTTACCCTGTTAAAAGGGTTTTTAGTAGTTTTTCCTCACTCTTGCTGAGGGTTAAGGACAGAGGATGCCACACCCTGTTAAAGCCCTATGAGATGAATGTAATTTGTGAATATGGGCTATACAAATAAAATTTGATTGATTGATTGATTGATAAATTTGATTCAATTTGTGCTCATTAAAAGATCAGAGTGATAAAGGGCTGAAATAATTTAAAATATGGCTTTTTAATAGATTTATAAACTACATTACTAATTGTGTTAAGCCATAGAGTGTCATTTTGTGTCATTTTGGTTGGTGGTGTGCCCCAGGATTTTACAAATGTAAAAAATGTGCCGCGGCTCTAAAAAGGTTGAAAATCACTGGGCTAAAACATCTGGGTCTGGGGTGGTTTTTTTGAGAAGGGGTTTGATTACTGCTATTTTAAAGGACTGTGGTACATATCCTGATGATAATGACAGATTGATTGTGTTCAGTAACAAACTATCAATTAGGGGCAGAACTTCTTAAAGTAACTCTGAAGGAATGGAATCTAAGATACAGGTTGTTGGTTTAGAAGATGAGATTATTTTTGGTAAACTGCACTCTCTGATGACCCGATCAGAGAGTAGCTGTCTAAATAATGGATAGGATTCTCAGCCGTTTCTGAGATTTCTGTTCTTGGTAGGGTACTAGTGCCAATTGAGGGCAGGAGATGGTTGATTTTATTTCCAATAGTTAGAATTTAATTATTAAAGAAGATCATAAAGATATTGCTATTTAGGGATCGAGGAATACTGGGTTCGGTTGAGGTGTGACTCTCTGATTGGCTGTTGGGGTTTCCTGGATTGGCGTGGAAGGCTAAGAACAAGACATTCAAATGAGTTGTAGCTGAGTTTAGGTTTAGGATTAATTGATAGACTGGAGTTAAAAATAGCAGTAACTCCAACTCCTCAGCCGAATTCTTTGGGAACGTGTGAATTTATATGACTGGGGGGTGTAGATTCATTTATACTGACTAATTCATCAGGATGCATTACAGAAGAGGATTAGGGCCACTGTGGTAAAAACAAGTGAGTTCTGACTTTTTTCTCAGAATTCTGAGAAAAAAGTCATAATTCTGAGATTAAAGTCATAATTCTGAGAAAAAAGTCATAATTATGAGATTAAAGTCAGAATACTGAGTTTAAAGTCAGAATTCTGAGATTAAAGTCAGAATTCTGAGAAAAAAGTCAGAACTCACTTGTTTTTTTTCCGCAGTGGCCCTAATCCTCCTCCGTAATGCATACACGTCTCAGTGAGGGACAAAAAATCTTTGTTGTAATCTGAGACTAGATCATTAACTAAAATAGCCTTTGATGACAGTGATCTTATGTCTAAAAGACCACATTTAAAAGTCTTAGTTTCCTGCGTTGTTGCAGAGGTTGTGTTAATTTGTATTTGATTTTTGTGTGGAGTTCTCACGCTATTATTGCTTAATTTAAATAATTTAATCGGATGGTGGACCAGAATGGCAGCAGATATTTCCATGTTCACAAATTACAATTTGACTCAAAGGGCTTTACAAGGTGGCCCAACCTCTGTGTCATGGTCTGCACCTAGGCTGCTCCTTCCTCCTCTGTGTGTGTGAATGTGAGATTTAATGATTTTTGACTGGTATGGAATATCTGTAGTGAATGAGGCTGTGTGTGATTGGTATAGATTTTGCGCACACGCAGTCCCTCCCTCTTGGCATTAGAAAAAGGATATGAAGAGCAAAGGCTCCGATTCTCACTCCTCCTGATTGTTGCTCAGCAAAATGTTCTCTTCATGACAGCCTTGACACAGCTGACACATTGTAGTTCATTGGAGTAAGGAATATTATGTTCCTGCTTGGAAATAATGTCCAAAACAACGAAACAAAACAATGTCAACTAAGTCACTCTGTCCGACCTCCAGAACTTATCAGACTGCTGCTTGAAATCTATGCGATGTGAATGAATCTATGCGATGTGAATGAATCTAAGGGAATTATGCTATCATCTAGAACAATTTAGAATAAATAGATAGATAGATTACTTTATTCATCCCCGAAGGGGACGCAGACTATAGTTAAAATATTGAAATCCTGACATCTTGAAACCAGTTATTTCCCTCTTTCCAGTCCACACATCCCTCACATTGTTCTGCGAGAGTCTGGGCTCCAGCTTCCTCCTGTAGGAGTCTTTTTAATCCCTCAGCATCCTCCTCAGTTGAAGTTTTATGATTCTCAGTTCTTCTCTGTCTCTAAACCTGAAGGGTTTCTTCTTCTTTTTGAGAAGAACTTTCAGCTCAGTTCTTCTGAGCCAAAGAACTGACAAGCTTTCCAAGGGCTTGTTGGGCAAGCAGTTTACAGTCCGTGCCGGCAAGGTAGTTTGTTCACAGAATTTTATGTATTCCGTGATGCAGTCCGATATGCTGTTGATGTCCTCCCCATGTGGCTCACAGAGCACATCCCAGTCAGTGGACTCAAAGCAGTCCTGCAGTGCCTCAGTGGCCTCCTGAGTGTGCCTCCTCACAGTTCTTTGGGATGCAGGCTGCCACTGGACAGGAGGGACACACTTGGGTGTCAGCAATACCAGGTTGTGGTCTGATCTGCCGAGTTGGGGGAGGGCAGCGGTACTGTATGCATTCAGAGCATTTGCATACAGATGGTTTTGGTAAGTTGTTTTGTATTTATATAGTGCTTTTCTAGTCTACAGCATGTCAAGCGTTTTACTGTCTCATGCTGGGCAGTTAACATACCGATGAAATAAAGGTAAAGGTTTGTCCAGTGTGACATGATTGAATTCACAAGTGATGGCTATAAAAGCATTGAGATGTTGTGCTTAAAGCCTTGCCACATTGGAGTGAATGGTGTCGGTAGCTACAGTCCCATCCTCTGATGGAGATATTTAAAGAGCGATGGCGGACGTAAACTCCCTAGGCAAATAATATGGGCCCATTCCCACTGCTAGCAGTTCAATGTCCGGGAAACACCATTTTTAACTCACATATAGTGCAATCCCTCCTTCCTTCTTCTAACTGATCTGTATAACGTCCCTGTACTCCAGAACAGTCGTGAAGCCGGGTAACTCCGCACAACTCGATGAAACACAACAAGCTGCACTCATGGTATTCCCTCTGGAGCTGAAAAGAACAACTCCCGCGATTTGTTGTGGTTCCTCTATGTCAGAAACTATACTCTAAAATGCGTCCTATGGAAATACGACCAGAACTGACGTACTGGCATAGCCCCCCCGCATAGCAGATTCTTACCTCAAGACGCCGCCCTCAAGATGCCGCACCGTGTTTATTGCAAGTGTATTGAGAAGTACATGATTAACACAATTCACTTTTATTGTTTTAAATGTTTTTTAAACTAGCAAGTCCCTGTATATACAAAACAATAGTTTTTATAACATATAATATATACAGATTTAAATGAGAAAATGCTTATAATTACTATTTTATAATTGCCTATTTGTCTTAGGGTTAACTCACATTTAATTATTTTCTTTATTTATCTTAATATTTCCAAACATTATATTTACTTGTTTATTCTTTCATTATTCCAATTGTACTCCCACATATAGCATGATGGAAAGCTTCAAAGGTTTTGGCCACAAATATCAAAAATCTCATCCAGACACACGTATTATAACTGAAGAAGCATTGTTACAAACGGTTGTACATAGAGTTCTGAAAAATGGGAGTCCACTGAACATGGTTACATTGCAATATTTATATTTCCATTATGCTATCTTGTAGTATTATTTATATTATGGTCACTTACCTTTTAATTATTTTCTGTATCATGGTCACTACTGTTGCAATATTACTTATAATATTTTTGTTTTTATTATAATAACACTTACATCATTCCACTTTCTCCCCAGTACCTGCTTTTGCACAGTGTCTGTTTTGCTGGTTGTTTGTTTCTGTACTCTCATTATGTGTAGTTTAGTAGTGTACATATTGTGATCTTTTTTATTGTGCTTCGGCACTGTTACTTAAATTCTGTTTTCTCTTATTGCTGTAACAAGTGAATTTCCCCATTGTGTGGATAAATAAAGAAATCTAATCTAATCTAATCTAATCTAATAACATCTGTCGTGAGAGATACAGTCACAAGTGGCCACCATCTTAGGATGTCAGTTACAGCTTGACATTAGAAGATGTTCTGAATGTGTTCATTGAGGAGGCAATGCTTCAATATTGCCGGGGACATATTTGCAAAACCACTGCTAAATGAATATGGCCACATGTTTCCTAGACCAACTCAAAATCCAGCCTGAATGGATATGAAATGGGTCCCCAATGCATCTTCGGTGCACTCACACCAAGGCTTAGAGCTGTCCACTGGTGATTAAACCTGTGTCTGACCTGACCCGAGCCCAAAGCAGTTAAAGTAAGCTCCACTGAATTTGTATTACTCTGTCTGTGAGGACTGTGTGTTACTGTTAGCGTTTTGTGGTTCCTCCTCTTTCCCTTCTGTGCAGGTGGAGTGTGGCAGGGGGCGTGGCTGGCTCCGGTTGCTACGAACGAGACACACCTGCACTCAATCTCCTCATCATCCGTTCCATAAAGGCCTGGTCGGTCCACCTCTTCAGTGCCGGATTATTACGTATCTAATGGTAGCAAGTGTGCCGCAGAAGCCTTTCATCTTTAAACTGCTTTTTGGAAACCCTCTAACCCGTGACTTTCCCTCTATGCAGAAACTCCTGGTGAACCTACGCCTGCGCCTCATCTTGGTCTCGTCCTGGAGCTACCTAGCCAGCCAGCACCCGGCCACTCAAGCCCACACCAACGACTGCAACAATAAAAACCCTGTTCATTCTCATACAACTCTTCTGTCTGTGTCTGCTTCGGGGTCCGAACCAGACTCACCCCTAACACTGTCTCTGACACAAATGGTAATTTTTCACAGATTACAGAAACGAGCAGAGTAAAACATCAGACCATCGTGACAGACCTGACCCAAATCAAATTAAAAACACATAGCGCTGTGTGGTCAATGATACGCTGATCCAACTCAGATACTACATAACTTTTAGTTTTTTTAAATAATTTTCTATTTACAAAATATATCAGCTTTTTCCTTTGTGCCATCATCCATTTCGTTTAAACATTCTTGACTTCTTAGAAATCCTTTTCTGTTTCTGTGTGCACATGCCACTGCAGTTTCATGCCCTTTTATGGGCTTTGGCAGGGTTTACCTTTGCTAATTAGGAACTTACATGACATGTCATTCGTCAATATAAGAATTTAGGTGGAAACAATTCTGCAGTTTAAGATTATATCATGAATCGAGTTTCGTAAAGAATGTTCTTAAAAACAAATTAAAGACAATACTAAAGAAGATATTGGTGCATGTGGCCCAAGGTCACTACCAGGTCTGCAAGATTCATCACACACAAATTAATGTTGTGTCAAACCAATCCCGAAATCATTGCATAACAATGATCCAAACTTTGTGGTCCATTTACTTTGCTTTCAACAGTTACATCTTTGTATAATTTTGAGTTTAACTCTCTCTATACCCCTCTCAGGAGGATTAGGAACTGCCTCAGCCACCTGAGAGGAAGGTGCCTGAGGCAGGTGAATAATGTAGACAGGTGAGGAATGAATTTCATTCCGTTTGTGAAACTCATGAGCAAAAGGTTTCTGGAGGTCTCCTTACTCCAACACACCAAAAACA
Source organism: Pseudopleuronectes americanus (assembly GCA_038501795.1). Taxonomy (NCBI): domain Eukaryota; kingdom Metazoa; phylum Chordata; class Actinopteri; order Pleuronectiformes; family Pleuronectidae; genus Pseudopleuronectes; species Pseudopleuronectes americanus. The sequence goes on along the minus strand of CM076737.1, from coordinate 219,992 downwards.
CACTACAGTCTAAACAAGTCCTTACAATCCTAGTCTATTTAGTCCAGACTGGCTCCAGAAGTGTGGGCAGTGTCTTCCTCTCTTGATCTATACCCATGATGATGATGCAGAATCTTTCAGGTCTATGCCTCGAATGTCAGTTTCCTTTCTAGCCGGTCCAGCTTGGCCAAGTTTTCCTTCAGAAGTTTGGAACCAGGGTTCAAAAGCAGGGCTCGCTGGTAGTAGATCCTGGCTGCTGCATAATCTCCCTGCCGGTGCAGACACACAGAGAAAAAAAGCCAGTTTAATCATGTTAAACATAATTTAAATAGATAATAATAGTTTACAGAGAAGAACAGAAAAGAAACTGAGTCTATGTACATGTCATTTGTAGCAAGGCTAGAAACCAATCTCTATGAAGCAGTGGCAGTAAATTGTCCTACCTGAATTAGGATTACAGTGTACATTTATGTCAGGGGCATAATTATATTTTTAGACATAAAAAAAATAGTTTTTGAAATCTCAGTACACATGGTGCAGAAATCTGAAGGGAAAATGCTATCACACTTTTACACCCACTAATAAAACGTTCTAATATTCCTCTCTGTTTGTGTTTCGGTCTTGACAAAAACAGACATAGGTCTAAATGAATTACATTCATTCTACAAAAAACTACTTTTTTTTGCATAAATAGTTATTTCTTAGGGGGTAGCTAAGCACTACCTTAATGTGTTGAATCCCTCCCATATTCATCCAGGCCTGGGACCGGTCAGGTTTGAGTTCAACCGCTAGTTTGTAGCTCTAATGGGAGAAAAAAACAATAGAAGTTGTCACCAAAATTAAATTTATAGACTTATGACAGTGATACCATTTTGTTGCAGCAACTCGATATATAATGTAACAGTATTGACATACAGCTAAAGATAGCTTCTCAAGAAACTCATATTAAATCTTTGAATTAGGGACTATTGGTGTGTTGATTAAGTGACCATAGGAAGACAGGAGGAGCTGGAGATTGAACCAGTTACTTAAAAGTTAGAAAACCAGCTGGACATTCTGAGCCACAGCAGCCCAAATAAATATGTAATACTTACTATTTTTGATTTAGATGTAAGCTTGCAATGTACACCATTATTTCTCCAGTTTGTGGATTTAAAGCTCCATAACTTGTGGATCCTTCACTTTCTATGATTCAAGTAAATAGTGACACATTCTACCAAATTAACACCCAACGCTTTGAGAGTTTGTGATCCAGACAGACTTTCAGTAAATAAGCCTTAGACAATGCTCGATCAAATTTAGCTTGTACAATGTGTTGTTGACACTGTTGACACTTCCAAACTATCCGATTCCAAGGCAGAGTAAAAAGACGGTTGTCAGACGGTTGTCAGACCGGTTGTCAGATTTTTGACCATTGTTGAGGAAACTTCGCACATTACATCAGTTGACGAATAGGAGTACCCATGGTCAGGTTATAGATAAAGGGCCAACTAGCAGTACATTGTAGGGTACTCAGGGACTTTCCAATCCAATTCAGCCCCAGACAAAGAGGCACCAAACTCCAACTCTTTTGCGTATTATACCAGTGGCAAGCTGTTGCTGAACGGGTAGAGCAGTTGTCCTCAAACGGAAGTTCAGTGGCTCAAATCCCAGCCCATGGCCCCAAAATCGTGTAATTGTAATGGGGAAGAGCAGTTGTCCTTCAACCAGAAGGTCAATGGCCCGAATCCCAACCCATGCCCCCCAAAAATGGCCTAATTGTAATTTGGATAAAACGTCAGCTAAAAAACATCTAATGTAATGACAAGACATAAGGACACAACATGATTAGGAATGCATACTGTAGGCTTAACTATCCATGACCTACGTGTAACATGAGGATGCTGTATGAGACATATTCAGACATCAATCAATCAAATTTTATTTGTATAGCCCATATTCACAAATTACAATTCATCTCATAGGGCTTTAACAGGGTGTGAGATCCTCTGTCCTTAACCCTCAGCAAGAGTAAGAAAAAACTACTAAAAACCCTTTTAACAGGGTAAAAATACGTAGAAACCTCAGAGAGAGCCACATGTGAGGGATCCCTCTCCCAGGACGGCCAGAAGTGCAATAGATGCCACGTGTAGAAAACATTATACAGATGTAAAGTTTTTAGCGGCATTGATGCAGTCCCGCTGCAATCACAGTCCATGGTCAGCAACCATCAGGACCACGATCCACCATCCAGACCAGAGGCCACTCCAGTCCTCAGTCACCGTCCACCGCCGCCCACCAGGAGCCACCACGAGCCACCTCCTGTACCCAATGCCAACGCGACACAGGGTCCGCCACCAGCACCACGATCAGCCCACACGACACAGAATCCGCCAAACTGGGTCCACCACTGCGACCCCCGATGCGCGATCCACAAACAGCAATCCATGGTGCGGCCACAGAGGCCCTGGATCTGCGGGTGATAAAGCAAAGGGATTCCAGGGAAGGGGCATAGGGATGGAGAAAAGGAAGGAGAAGCTGGAAAAGAAGCTCCGTGTGTCATGTGTCATAAAATAGAACAAGTTACGTTCTGCCGCACCAATTAGCTCTAACTATAAGCTTTATTAAAAAGAAAGGTTTTGAGCCTACTCTTAAACAAACAGATGGTGTCTGCCTCCCAAACTGAAATTGGTAGATTATTCCACAAGTGAGGGGCTTGATGGCTAAAAGCTCTGGCTCCTACTCTACTTTTAGAGACTTTAGGGACGACAAGTAAGCCTGAATTCTGGGAGCGGAGTGCTCTAGCGGGTTTATAAGGTATTAACAGCTCTTTAAGGTAAAAAGGCGCTATATTATTAAGGGCCTTGAAGGTGAGGAGGAGAATTTTAAATTCTATTCTAGATTTAACTGGAAGCCAGTGTAGCGAAGCTAATACTGGAGAAATGTGCTCTCTTTTCTTTGTTCTTGTCAGGACACGTGCTGCGGCATTTTGGACAAGCTGTAGAGTCTTTAACGACTTACTGCTGGAGCCTGATAATAATGAGTTACAATAGTGACTGTAGTCCAGTCTCGATGTAACGAAGGCGTTACATCAAGACTGGACTACAGTCTAACCTCGACGTACACATTAACATTAACCTCTTTATATTTGCTTGATGTGAAATTCAGAATGGAAATTTCAAATCCTGTCCCTTAGCTACAAAGCCTTTAATGATCAAGCCTCATCATATCATAAAGGAGACAATTTGAGAAATTCCCCTTTCAATGCTTTTAAACTTGTAAATGGGTCTCTGGGGAGCCTAGGAATGCAGATACCGATACATCGCAAAACGTCTTCACACTTTCATGTATTTCTTATGCTTACTTATTAATGGACTCAATGTATGAGTGTGTGCAATTTGGTATGTATTCTAGTGGTTCTGAAGCACACATTTTTGGGGACCTGGTCACTAGGGGCGCTGCAACAAAACTAGCTCTGTGAAGTTACTCATTCCTGAGCCACAGTGTCAGTGTTTCACATTGTTTCAGTTCAATGATAGTTTGAGGTGATACTCTGCTGTAGCCTGCAGCTGGTCCTCCAGTTGTTTTCCTGTGTGTGCGTCCCAAGGAAAGTATGTTTTTTGTTTATTTGTTAGCTACATTGTTAGATTAGAATTGGGATGTCCAACTTGATGTTCTTTTTGATGGTGTAAAAAGCTCTTCTTGCCTTGTCTCTAAGGTAATTCACAGCTTTGTTAAAGTTACCAGTAGAACTGATGTTTAGGCCGAGGTACGTATAGGTTTTTGTCTTGTTCTATTTTATGACACATGACTTACGGAGCTTATTTTTCCATCTTCTCCTTCCTCTTCTCCATGCCATTCCCCCTTCCCCGGAATCCCTTTGCTTTATCACCCGCAGATCCAGGGCATCTGTGGCCGCACCATGGTTTGTGGATCGCGCATTGGGGGTCGAAGTGGTGGATCCAGTATGGCGGATTCTGTGTCATGTGGGCTGATTGTGGTGCTGGTGGCGGACCCTGTGTCGCGTTGGCATTGGGTACGGGCGGTGGACCAGGACCGCGGCGGTGGCTCGTGGTGGGCTCTGGTGGGCGGCGGTGGATGGTGACTGAGGACTGGAGTGGCGTCTGGTCTGGATTGTGGATCGTGGTCCTGCTGGTTGCTGACCACGGACTGTGATTGCAGCGGGACTGCTTGGCATGTCATGTTGGGATTGTCCTTCGGGATGTTTACCCTCATCAAATGCTGCTAAAAACTTTAATCTGAATGATGTTTTCCTACACGTGACATCTATTGCACTTCTCACCGTCCTGGGAGAGGGATCCCTCACATGTGGCTCTCTCTGAGGTTTCTACGCATTTTTACCCTATAAAAAGGGTTTTTAGTAGTTTTTCCTTACTCTTGTTGAGGGTTAAGGACAGAGGATGTCACACCTTGTTAAAGCCCTATGAGACGAATTGTAATTTGTGAATATGGGCTATACAAATAAAATTTGATTGATTGATGTTCTAGAGCAATAGTATCTAAAAATAATTTGTAGTTTGTGGGGTAGAGGCTATTGGTGCAGAAGGTCATGGTGCCTTTGTATGCTTTCTTTGGTTGCAGAACCAGATCATCTGCAAACAGTAGGCATTGATGTAGATAATGAAGAGGGTAGGGTAGTTTACCGTTACATCTCCATTTTGGGTGGGTAGGTCGTCATGTTTTTGTTTGTTTAGGTGTTCCACTTTTCCAGAAGTCGTTTATTTTTATGGATTCCTCAAAGGCATGTAGCTGGTTTCTAACATGAATAATTTTTTACATCACTATGTTTTTTTCTCTCTCTCTCTCTCTCTCTCTCGCTCTCTCTCGCTCTCTCTCTCTCGGAGTGTATGTTGGGATTGAGTGTGGTGAGTGAGCTGGAGAAAGTTTGTTCAAATTGTTTGTTTTTTCTACCGGTTTTCTTTGCTATTTTTTCCTCTGCACTTGTAGTAGAGGTGTTTTTTGTTTGTGTGTGAGTGACAGTGTCAGGAGCAGCAGTTTAGTTGTTAGTTGTGTGTTTGTGTTTGTGCAGCATGGCTGCTGCAGGTGGAGGCTCCGGCCTCCACAAGCTAACACGTCGACATGGCATCAAACTGTGTCCGGCTGTGGACTGCTCGGTGGAGGAGGTCAGTCTGGCTGTAGGTGAGGCTGTGGGGTATGGCAGTGTGAAGTCGGCCTCACGTATGAACAGGGCTGTGGTTGTGTTTGTAGATAGCATAGAAAAAGCTAACCAGCTACTGGAGAGGGGAGTGGTGATTCAGGGCTCCTTCACACCTGTGTTGTCCCTGGCTAATCCGGTCAAGAAGATCCTCATTTCTAATGTCCCCCCATTCCTGAAGAATGAGCTACTAGGGAAAGAATTGGCAAGACATGGACAATTAATGTCCCCTATAAAAATGATCCCCATATATAGTAGATCTCCACACCTCAAACATGTCATGTCTTTTAGGAGACACGTGTTTATGGTGCTAAAGAAGAGTGAGGAAGAGTTGAACCTCAATTTGTTATAGTAACTTGTTTGTTGGAACTTCACTGAGACTTAAAAAAATCAAATATCTCTCTCTCTCTCTCTCTCTCTCTCTGTTTGTGTGTGAATGTGTTTGTGGGTTAACCCTAACCCTGGTCTCTATCAACAAATCACCAGACATCTATCTTCTCATCGCCAAATTGTTCATTCACCTCATGAAAAGTGGTTCAACAGATGTATCAAATCAGCAGGATTTGGTGTCACTGAGTCAGGACCATTTCTCTGACGCCAGCACTGAGGGTTATGTACATTATCTTACATCATGTAGGCCAAAGCAAGGGACCAAAAACAAACTTCATTCCTGATGGTAAACTACTGGCCTACAATTTTCTACACTAGTTGAAATAGTGGGAGCCTAAATGCACACTAGTAAGCTAGTGTTTCCTCCTCTCCCTGGAAAGTAAAATATCCAAGCTAACTCCTCTTGAGGGGAGTAATACCTCTCAATCCCGATATAAATTACTGGCATTGCAGCAGCAGCACAAACTGCAATGTGTAAACATTGGTTAGCTATCAGAAATGATCATCACTGAGTACAGTAGAGGTCTACAATTTAGCCCTCTCCTCCATTCCTGTTTTGATATTTCAAGTTATGTATAGTCCCAGGACTCGGTAGCCTCTGGAGTGGCCAGAGGTAAAAACCTGCCTCTTTGAAAATCCCACATCAGTAAAGTCCATTTCAATTATATTCTGCAGGCATTACAGGCTTCTTCCTCTTTAATTATACTGTTGATACAAAAAATTATCCAAAGGTGCAGAAATTATCCAAATACATGAATATTCCATTGTAGGCCCAATGAAGGTATTATTAAATTATTTTATGAACAACTAATCTTAGTTATGTTCGGCGGTCAGTGTATGTTGATCTGCTGCAGCATTTACTATCGCCAGTAGGTGGCAGTGCTAAATTAACTGAGTAGCTTTTCTTTGCTACTTTTCAATTGAAAATTTGCCATATACAAACAAATTAAGCAATGACTAAACTAGTGATAACCTACTGTGTTCACTGGTCACAGGAATTACACATCTGTTAACATCCACAACGTAATTTCACATATCTAAGGATGTCAACCATTTACTGTATCATAACATATGAGCACACAATGTGCTTCCATTTTTTAACTATGCTCCAGAATTATGGAATTCACTACCCCCGGCCACATGAGATGCAAGCTCTGTCAGCATTTTAAAATGGCAATTGAAAAGTTATTAATCAGCTGTCACGCTTTCTAAGCAGGCTGTCTTATCTCTTACACATTTTATTGTTCTTACAGTGCCTTGCATAAGTATTCACCCCCCTTGGACTTTTTCCATTTTGTACCGTCACAAACTGGAATTCCAATAGACTTAAATATACTTTTTCCCATTTGATCAACAGAACATGCATAGTACTTTGAAGGTGCAAAATTAATTTTATTGTGATACAAACAATAAGGAAAACAAAAAAGTTGAAATCTGATGGATGCATAAGTATTCACCCCCTTGAGTCAATACTTGGTAGAACCCCCTTTCGCTGCAATTTCCACTGCAAGTCTTTCGGTGTATGTCTCTACCAGCTTTGCACATCTAGAGATGGAAATGTTTGTCCATCCTTCTTGGCAAAAAAGCTTAAGCTCAGTCAGATTGGATGGAGACCGTCTGTGAACAGCAATTTTCAAGTCTTGCCATACATTCTCAATTAAATTTAGGTCTGAGCTTTGACTGCTTTGACTTTTAAGACATTAACATGCTTTGATCTAAATCATTCCATTGTAGCTCTGGCTGTATGTTTATGTTCATTGTCCTGCAGGAAGATGAACCTCTGTCCCAGTCTCAAGTCTTTTGCAGACTGCATCAGATTTTCTTCAAGGTTTGCCCTGTATTTGGCTCCATCCTTCTTTTCCTCAATTCTGACCAGTTTCCCTGTACCTTCTGAAGAGAAACATCTCCACAGCATGATGCTACCACCACCATGTTTCACTGTAGGGATGGTGTGCTCAGGGTGATGGGAAGTGTTGGGTTTCCGCCACACATAGCGTTTTGCATTGAGGCCAAAAAGTTCAATTTTGGTCTCATCTGATCAGAGCACCTTCTTCCACATGTTTGCTGTGTCTCCCCCGTGGCTTCTGGCAAACTCCAAACGGGATTTCTTATGGTTCACCTTCAACAGCGGCTTCCTTCTTGCCACTCTTCCATAAAGGCCAGAGGTGTGGAGTAGACGACTAATAGTTGTCCTGTGGACAGATTCTCCCCACTCAGCTGAGGATCTTTGCAGCTACTCCAGAGTTACCATGGGCCTCTTGGTGCTCCTCTGATTAATTTTCTCCTTGTCTGGCTTGTCAGTTTGGGTGGACTGCCTTGTCTTGGTAGGTTTGCGATTGTGCCATATTCTTTCCATTTCAAGATGATGGATTTTATGGTGCTCTGTGAGATGTTCAAAGCTTGGAATATTTATTTATAACCTAACCCTGCTTCATATTTCTCCACAACTTTATCCCTGACCTGTTTGGTGAGCTCCTTGGTCTTCATGATTCTGTTTGATCAGTAATGATCTATAACAAACTCTGAGTCCTTCATAGAACCGGTGTATTTATACTGAGATTAAATTGCAGACATGTGGACCGTATTTACTAACTACGTGACTTGCAAAGGCAATTGGTCGCATCAGATCTTTGTTAGGAGTTTCACAGTAAAGGGGGTGAATACATATGCACTCCACACTTTTCAGATTTGTATTTGTAAAATATTTTGAAATCCATGTAGTATTTCCCCCCACTTCCAAATGATGTACTATTTTGTGTTGTCCCATCACATAAAATCCCAATTAAATAAATTGTAATCTGGGGTTATGCCATGACAAAATTTAGAAAAGTCCAAAGGGGGGTGAATACTTATGCAAGGCATTGTATGTGTTTCTACGTGTCATTTCTATCTTTTACTTATGTTATTTTTCTTAGCTTACCTGTTCTTGCTATTTGCTTTCTCTTTAGTTTATTATGAATTGTATTGCTTGGTTTTATCGTGCACTATTTGAAGTCTTTTTTTAGTTTTTGTTGTTTCTTCACTTTATTGTACAACACTTTGAGCTACTAATGAACCCTAATGAATCAACATTTAATCAAATATAACGTTTTAGGCATAGCTGCTAAAATAACTGTCTTATGCCATAAAAGAATGTTGCTAAAAGGTTAAGATCATCACAATTCAGAGCGGGCACTTTAAGGCTTTGAAACACAATTTGAACACTGACCAATTGAAATTCCTTGTCCCGCCTGCTTAATTTGTTGCAGTCCACTAGTTTATTAGTGGACATTTGCGCCCCCATAGTGACACTAGTGGTTGCATTTGCAGTTTACATGTTACCTAGTGAGGCATAAATGTCCACTAGTAAACTAGTTCGGGTCTCTTTGACCTTACTAGTTAACTAGTGCGACTTAAAAATTGTCACTAGTGTAACGAGTAAGAGCCAAATTGTCCACTAGTCTCACAAGTGAGGTAGTTTTTTTACTTACTAGTAAACTAGTGTGGCTCAAAAGGGCTCACTACCTTACTAGTGGAGCCTAAAAGTCCACTAGTAGCACTAGTTGGGGTATTTTTGGCTGTGCTAGTGAGCTAGCTACAGTCACATTATTTAACTAGGTCCAAAAAGAGCCAGTAGTAAACTAGTGGCACTGATGTTTCCCTCACTAGTAGTGATGGGAAGTTCGGATCATTTTACCGACTCAGTTCTTTGAATCTCGTTCAGTCAAATGAACAAATCTTTTTTCGAGTCATTCATTCATTTCAACGGCAGCTTGTGAGCGCCGCGGAGCATGTCGGGGCGACATTATCACAAGAACTCAAATAAATGCCAGTTCAAGTCAAGTTTGTTAGGTCAGAGAGCAGAATTAACTGTTAACTGAACCAATTTGGTCAGACCAACTGACAACCTGTGAATAGTCACTGAAATGACAGGAATAAACACCAGTTTTAAAATAAATCGGCTACCACTTTTATTGTGTGTTTATGGCTTTTTATTACACACAATGTGACAGTAGTTTATAATTTTATGTTTCAAATCATTGACAGCTCATCAAGGCATACAATAAAGGCTTTGTTGAAAATATGTTTAAGGCATTTCATATGCTCTTGGCCATGTTTGCGATGATTACTGTTTTCTTTACAGAATACATCAACCAGGGAGCTAGAGTGCTGATCTGTAGCCACAGACTATAGAAAATATTATCTTGCTTAGAGCAAGAATAGGAGACATAGTGGGGGAAAAGGCAGTGGGTAAGAGAAGAAAAGTAGACGAGAGTGTGGAAGATGGCGTAATACCTCAAAGGCCCGGTCCAGCTGGTTCATCTCTCGGAGCTGGTTTCCTTTGGAGAAATACAGCTCTGCTCTTACTGTCAGATCACTGGGATTCTGCTGCAGGGCCCTATCCAGAGCATCCAGGGCCTGGCATGAACACACAATGAAAGCACACATAAATACAGAGCCAAGACATCAAAACACATAGATAACATACACATTTTGAGCGTACTTTCTTGCTAACCTACTGAGAGTCACTGCTGGTTTAAAAACAGAAATTACATAGGGCTCTGAAAAAAAAGAGCAAATATTTTGAACAATGAAGGCGAGTAGGAAGGGCGAAGGCACGAAGGAGTTGAAAATTAAGAAAGGAAAAAGTCTGAACTGATTTAGAGCAGAGTAGTCAGGCAGAAAAAGGAGGAGGATAGAGATGCAGTAGAAGAACTGAGAACAATAAATATACAGGAGGTCAAAATTCTAAACAAAAAAAAATTATCATGAGAAATCTCTTTATCCTATGTATCTGAAGAATTACTGTGAATAACTATCTTTCACTTCTTACGTGAAAAGTAAAATATGAAGACAATGCCCAGTGCTTCACTCAATATCTAAGGACAGGACAGATACTATATCGTAGGAGTTGCCCGGGTCCTGTAGTATGATCCAGCATTTACCCTTATCCTGGTATCTTCAGGTTTAACTCAGGGTTTTCAGTCCTACAAAGCTCCTTCACTTCTTATTGGGCTAAATCCCAATGGTGATTTATGCTGAACGGCTTAATTGGAGATTCCAGATCAGCCATTACAACAGCACCACCCACTGACCAATAAATTCCATATAAAGTGACATCACATCAAAAACTGAATAAAAAAAAATATATATATATATAGTAAGTAGCACTTCTATGGCACTTAAAATATAGATCTTTCTAGTTTGGCTTTCCTGAAGAAAATTGTTCTTGCTTGATTCTTGTTGTTCTGGATTTTATACCCTCATGGTTGAATGCAATTATTGTAAGTCACTTTGGCTAAAAGCCAAACGAAATGTAATGGGCGGCTATGGCTGAGGGGTAGAGTGGTCGTCCTCCAACCTGAGGGTCGGCAGTTCGATCCCCAGTCTGAACCATCTGCATGCCGAAGTGTCCTTAGGCGAGATGCTGAACCCCTAATGGCCCCCATAGAATAACAAAAATGCTTCAAGTAGATGCACTGTATGAATGCGTGTGTGTGAATGGGGGAATGTGAAACTGTAAAGCGCTTTGAGTGGTCATCAAGACTAGAAAAGCGCTATATAAATACAAATCCATTTACCAAATCCATTTAATGTTCTAAGAGGATCCCGCTGAGCTTGTGTCATGGATTGTTAGAGGGTCTCTGAGGATGCAGCGCTATAGTCAACAAAATAGAATCCTACATAGGTGTCTCGCTGATCCAGGTGTTACAGGACAGTGTGTGCCCTGTTAGCAAACTGGGGCTCCCCTGCAGTGTCAGCTTATTTATGGGTGGGTTGTTGTTTCAGTCGAACCATGCAAAGAAATCATTAAGAGGGAGAGATACGTTTGCTGTGTGTTACGGTTTGAGGGAGGCGATGGACCCAGGATGCAGAGGTAGTTAACAAAAAGGTATTTAATATAGAGTCTTTAAACAAGACAAAAACAAAACATAAACACTAACAGCTAAACACTGGCGACAAGGCACACGGAGAACAAGGAAAGAAAAGCAGGACAAGCTGGACGAGACAGCAGGACAAGACAAACCATAGTTGACAACGTGTCGAAACGAGTAGCAACAAAGGTACGAACCGACAGAGGACCAGGGGAAGGACAGAGGCTTAAATACACACAGGAAAGGTAGGGGTAATTGGCCACAGGTGCAACACATGAGTTAGAAAGACAATCACCAAGACAGGAATTGAAGACAGAAACAACCCACAAGGGACAGAGACTACAAAATAAAACAGGAAATAGAAACAGAGTGCACACATGAAAACAACTCAAACACAAAACAACAGAGATCTAATAATTAACAGAAAACACTTTTACAAAATCTTAAATGTTAGACCGTTACAGAACCACCCTCTCAAGGGCCAGATACCAGACGGCCCAAAAACAAAACCGAGCCGGGAGGAGGAGGGAGGAACCGGAAGAGGGAATCCGGGACGTGGACAGAGTCTCGGGTGGATGCTCAGCGGCAGAGTTCTGAGACTCGGGAGGGCGGCGCGGTGGCTGCTCAGGGACAGAGTTCTGAGGCTTGTGGGGGCGGCGCCTTGGCCGCTCTGAGGACCACTGATGTCGGAGAACGAGATACATCAGCTGGGAGCTTCCGGCGCGGAGCAGGGACTGGAGCAGGGGCTGGAGCAGACGCCGCTGTGAGGACCACTGACGTCGGTGAATGAGAGACATCAGCTGGGAGCCTCCGGCTCGGAGCAGGGATTGGAGCTGACGCCGCTGTGAGGACCACTTACGTCAGAGTACGAGAGACATCAGCTGGGATCCTCCGGCGCGGAGCAGGGACTGGAGAAGGGGCTGGAGTAGACGCCGCTGTGAGGACCACTGACGTCGGAGAATGAGAGACATCCGCTGGGAGCCTCCGGCTCGGAGCAGACGCCGCTGTGAGGACCACTGACGTCGGAGAACAAGAGACATCAGCTGGGAGCCTCCGGAGCAGGGACTGGAGCGGGGATGGGAGCTGACACCGCGAAGACCTCCTACGCGGAACCAGAGTGGCGTCTGCTGGGGCCCTCCGGCGCTGGACAGGGACTCGAGCTGGCACCGCGAGGATCTCCGACGCCGGAACAGAGGGGACGTCAGCCGAGAGCCTCTGGCGCGGAGCAGGCACTGGAGCAGGGACTGGAGAAAGGGCTGGAGCTGGCACTGCAAGGATCTCCGACGCCGGAACACAGGGGACGTCAGCCAAAACTGTTAGACCGTTACAGCTGTGTGTATTGGACAGGAGTTGTAAGCTCTGTCGTCTGCCCAAGCGCCAAGAGTCAAGGCTGCTGTATGCTTCTCTGAGTCCGTCAAGGACTCAGAGAAGCATACAGCACGGACGGACGGATCGGACGGACACTTTTTGATTTATAGTTCCCCGTTGCTGAAAACAATTGGGCGCCAGAACAATAGGGGGCGCAACGGAGGACGAGCTTAGACAAGCCTACCTCATGAGTTCTCAGAAGAAGTCCACGTTCATTGTTTACCTGCTCCCGGCTTTTCACACACACGGTGTACGATGGTAACTAAATAAAATAAAGTGACACCCAGCGGGTCATAATGTTTATGTAATCGTGTCTTAGCGCAGCGGTTCCCCGGTCTTGTTTCCGAACTGCGTTGCTAATTCCACAGCTTGAAGCTACACAGAGGCAGCTAGCTTCCCCCCCCCCAGCTTCCACACACAGTCAGCAGGGACTCCCGATACTAACTACTACCAAGTGTTTGCCTCTAACCTGACAGTGTTAGAGAAACAGTGTCATGATAGCACTGGAATTAAAGTCAGTCGGTTTTTGCGCTGTTCCCACCGCAGTTAGCATGGTGGCTAGCGCCGTTATAACAGGGCTTTATAACCGTATGTGACCCTACACACATGCCGTCAGGTCTCTAACCAGCCACCGTCAGCCGGACAACTCCACTGGCTTAACACACTTGTCACATTAATCATAGAGTCGTAGTTGTGTTTGGGTTTATTGTGCTATAGGGAATGAAACAGGAAGTTTGAGGTCCGGAAATGTCGTTAGCGGACGTTAGCGGACCAATCACAGCCAAGGGCTATCCGTAGGCTCTCCGCCAGGCCGACGTGTAGTTAGAAAAATCAGAGGTGCACGAAAAGCTCTCGGAGTGGGCGTTTCTCTGTCTGTGTCCGTCCGTCTCCGTCAAAACGGAGTAAAAACGTAGGAGCATACAGCGGCCTTCAGAGTTGATGAAGTGCTCCTCTATTTTATAAAGGTTGTACTGATTATTTTAGTTTTTTGTCAGATGATGAGGTGAGGACGTATGTCGGTCTGTTTGTTGTTAAAAGAGAGGAAGGAAAATAAGTAGTTCATGTGGGATGATATGTCCGACATAAGATATGCTAATTTATATTGATAAAATCGAACAGTGTTTTTGTATAATTTCTCTAATAAAAGACATCAGAGGTTGTAGGTTTTTTTCTCTCATGTTATTTGACTCTTTATTGGTATGATAAAACACTAAAAGCATCAACACTGTCAGGCAATATTTCTGGAATCTTTGTTGAATTAAAATTAAGCTGTAATAGTTGTGATATATTTTTGTATTCTGATGGAAGTTCTGTGAGTGGACACATGTGAAGAAAAAAAAACTACTTTCAACAAAAATATGAATGCCACTCTCAAATTGTGTTCTCCGTCAGTGTGAGTGAGAGAATCTGTCCATCTGACAGGTGTGACATTAAAAGATGCTGATTATTATTACACAGATGTGCCTTCTACTGGTCACACGAAAAGGCCATTTGAAATTGTTCAGTTTATCAAACAGACAAGCAGAGGTGATTAGATCCCTGGGAATAAAACATCTATGAGAGTCTTAGGAACACAGATTGTGTTATTTCATAAATCATCAGCAGACACTATCAGATAGACATACACCTGCAATATGCACACAAACCTCTGTAAAGTTCCCACGCTTGCTGTAGATGGCAGACAGTAGTCTGTAACATTCAATACAGCTGCCTTCTCTGGATATGATGTCCAAGGTTATCTTCTCTGCTTCTATGGTATGGCTGACCATGACTAAAACTTGAGCCTGGTAAAATGTTTGAAACAAGAGAAGTAGCTTTTTTAGTTTGTCAAAGTGTTTAAGGGAACACAAATGGATTAGGGCTTTGGTGTGTGTGCACCCATGTCTATCTATGGTTATGAGGGGCAATTTTGGTTTAATGCCATCATGGTGAAGACATGTTGACGTTGTGAGGACATTTTGGCTGGTCCTCACGAATTGAATGGGCTGTTTGAGGGTTAAGATTTGGTTTTAGGGCTAGTTGTGATGGTTAAGGTTAGGGTAAGGGGCTAGAGACGACATTTTGTCAATGAGTGTCCTCACAACTATAGAGAAACATGTGTGCATGTGTGTGTGTGTGTGTGTGTGTGTGTGTGTGTGTTCACCAGTGCCAGCCAAATGTCTGTGTTTTCTGGCTGCAGGGCTGCAGCCTCTCTATACACCAGCAGAGCCTCTTCAAATCGACCTGTGTTGTAGTACAGTGCTCCAAGCGGTGTCAGGATGTCCACCTTCCTTGTTATCTGCAGCGCCCTGCAGGCAATGGGTCAAAGGTCATGAGGATGGCTTGTTATGGAGGTGGGTACACCCATGTATAGGTTCAACAGCTACTGACTAACTCTGTCTGCATTGAAACTGTAATCTGCAGTTGTTGTAGAGAACTTTTGAATGCTTATGCTGTGCACAACCTTTGAATAATATCTGGTTTTGAGTTGCATTTGATACTGTGTATGATAAGCCTCTGGCACTGTGCATAGACATTGAAGAATGTCTAATAAACAACAGACACAGAAAGAGTCTCCCTCGAAAGGAAATGCGCTCATCCACCTAAGCATGTTAAAGTTGATTATGTGCTACACTCAGGGATGACGAACACCAAGCATACAGGTCAAACCCATGCAGAACAGATTTCTCTGTGCAAATATACGCCTGCAAAAGACTTAATCAATCTCTGAGAATCGCTACCTAAACGTGGTGAAAGGGTTTGTGTGTCACAGTTACATGACAGCTGTGTTGTCTGGAGCTCTAGCCTCTAGTGGGGTCTCCCAAGGCAAAGTAAATACAGGGTAAGGGACAGACAGTGATGAAGAAAATTATGATGAAAAATGGTAACAGACTTATGTTAATCTTGCCTGGAATAGGGAACCAGTGGCCCCAACCTGGAGTCAGACCTGGGAAGGGAGCTCATTGGCAAGCATCCAGTGGCCAGGAGCTTCATTTATTACAGTATGAAGGATTCCTACTAGAAATGTATGTGAGCACAAACGCCGAAAATGGCCAAAAAAGATACACACCTGAAAAGAGCCACTATGCAGCCTGCGTGTGTGTTGTTAAATATTTATGTTGCATTGATATTCTCTTATATTATCCAGGTTTGTAGTTTTAACTTTATACAGTTAAAAAATATTTTGAATAGTGTGTCTGCTGTATTCAATTATATTCTGTTTTGGGCGTTTTTTGCATCATTTTCTGCAACAGTTGTTGAGGCCTTAAAGCGGTTCATCGCACATGTGCTAGGGTCTTATGGAGGCGCATGAAGATCTTGGTGATTTGGAGTGGGCACAAATCTGAAATAAGTCACAGGACCATTACTTTTGTTGGTGGAGTCTGTTAAGTGGAATGAAACAAGTTATAACGTTGAAACGTGATAAAGGGACATCCAGACAGGTTTGGAAAGACAGCATGCCAATTTCAATAAAGGATCGTTAAAAGGTGTGTCAGTAATGTGCTGGAACAGAAAATAAAACGCCTTTTTTCAAGTTTAAGCTGCCTCCTGGAGTTTTGTGACATTGGGTTCTGACAATGGGGCGAGTCTATTTGTTGGACATGAGTCAAACTCAAGAAACACTCCTCAGACATAATACAAGTGTCCATCGTACTGTGGAACCAAACGGAACGGCCACTACAGACAATATTCCCTTTATGTATCACCCACCCTGGAAACATGCATAGTTGAATCTGCCTCTACACGACCATTTTCAGCACCGCATTAATGCTGATGCATATAAATGAAGCTACTGATAATTGAATTTTTACGGTGAATCCTTGCACAGAGGAAGACCAACAAGCACAACTTAGCAGACACTAACATCGAGGCATGTGAGTGAAGTGGGGTTGAGAAAAGCGGGTATTGTTTGGGGGCCACCGCAGTGACATAACAAACAAGAGAAAATGAACCGAGTGGCAATGTGTAACTGCTGCAGTTAATGCGGTGAGTGTGTAAGAAGGGTGACAATGACACTGACATGGCTGAGACCACAGAAGATCAAGTTAAAGCACAGTTCAAAGTTTGATTGAAATACAAATTAGACTCATAAAAGCACAGTGATTGATATGCTGTACCCTTGGTTGCAGCAGGTGGCGAGGAGGCCCCCGGCAGGGGAGCCCCAAGCAAAGAGACCCCTGTAGACAGCAATACCCGTGCTGCACACGCATAGAGACAATAAAGTATTTTTAATTGTTTCCTGCCTGAAATGAAGTTCAGTCAGGAAGACTGTCCTCTTGGGCATGCCTCCTAAATCACTGGCACAGTCTCTGCTAACCCTAAAGGCCTCTGTATGCTTCTCCGAGTCCGTCAAGGACGGACGGACGGACGGATCGGACGGACACTTTTTGATTTATAGTCGTGCAAGCCTTTTTGTACTGAAAACAACTCACCGCCAGACCATTAGGTGGCGCAACGGAAGACGAGCTTAGAGAAGCCTACCTCATGAAATGTGTAGAAGAAGTCCACGCTGGTTTATTGCCGTCCTCCCGGTGACTCACACACAGAGAACGATGGCAACTAACAGACAAAGGCTGTTGATAGCGCGACAGTTTTTGCGGAAATAAAGTGACATGCTGCGGGTCATAATGTTTATGTTATCGTGTCTTAGTGCAGCGGTTCCCCGGTCTTGTTTCTGAACTGCGTTGCTATTTCCACAGCTTGAAGCTACACAGAGGCAGCTAGCTCCCCAGCTTCCACACACAGTCAGCAGGAGCTCCCGATACTAACTACTACCAAGTGTTTACTTCTAACCTGACGGTGTTTGAGAAACAGTGTCATGACAGCCGTTTATTATAATTAAAGTCAGCGGCTTTTTGCACAGTTACCACCGCAGTTAGCATGGTGGCTAGCACCGCTAGCGCCGTTATGATAGGGCTTTATAACCGTATGTGACCGTACACACATGCCGTTAGTGCTCTAACCAGCCACCGTCAGCCGGACAACTCCGCTGGCTTAACACACTTGTCACATTAATCGTAGAACCGTAGTTGTGTTTGGGTTTATTGCGCTATAGGGAATGAAACAGGAAGTTTGAGGTCCGGAAATGTCGTTAGCCGACCAATCACAGCCAAGGGCTATCTGTAGGCTCTCCGCCATGCCGACGTGTAGTTAGAAAAATCAGAGGTGCACGAAAAGCTATCCGAGGCGCTCGGAGTGGGCGTTTCTCTGTCCGTGTCCGTCCGTTTTTGAAAAAACGGAGAAGCATACATAGGCCTTAAGGACTATCAGGTTATCCTCTTGGTTAACTGTTTTTATCTAATCCCAGCTTGGCATGCTTGCGTCCAGCCAATCCCACTGAACAGTTTAAAATGCTCTCTCTCGTCTGTAATTCAGCTCTCCTTACAGCAAGGTGCTACAGCATTTAAGCCCCCCCCCCGCGCCAACTTTAATCTCGATTCCTGGTCATCTGCTCAAACCATCATCTAGAAGCCCCTCACAGACGTTTCAACTCCATGTACCATCCCTCATTATCACCAACAATGTCACTTAAAGATTTATCGATCCCATCTCAAGTATATTTATCAAGTGTCTGACTATGCGGTTTCAATGAGCATACAAGTTATACACTCAACGGTATAGACCTATTCTAACTTTTATAGCAAATGACGGCGGCCGTAAAAGTATGTTTAAGAAAACAACTCTGCCGGTGTCCTGGATTAAAGTCACAGCAGAATACCCTGAGATCGCCACAACAGCACTAAAAACTCTGTTGCCATTTCCGACATCATATCTGTAGTGACATGGGTGGAATTTTTTTTAATTAACCAAATAATTATTTATTTTAAATAACCCAAAAAAAACTCTCCAAATTCCGTTAAATAAAAAAAAATCTACCGCTCTCACCAGAGGCCGTACCAGAGGGACTCCGTAATGAGGCTCCTTAGACACACCTTAACGGCCGGTCCGGGAAAATATTGTCTCACATCCAACCGGTCCGTAGCGCGAAAAAGGTTGGGGACCACTGATCTAGTGCACTAGCACTTTATGTGTATGGCATAATAGTATTGGTGTGTTGTTGCTGGTATTGTACGTTGCAAAAAGAGGGGCAGTCTGAGTATTCTTCGCACACGCCGGTCCTGCTTATCATATCTTCACCTCTTGTACCAAGACTCCGCTGCTTCATTCTCATTGGATGATCTGAGAAGGCGGCCCAGGTTTACCATGGCGACATAGTGCGCTGGTTTGAGTCGAACTGCTTGCAAGTAGTGAGCTGCTGCTAGCGCTCCTTCTCCTGTTGTAGAGAAATAAGAAGGATGAAAAAGCAAATGGAATGGATAGAGTGAAAACAGATTGAAAGAAAGCGGGAAAAAAATTTATTATGTTATCATGTTTTCCAAATGTAATGGCTCCAATTGGTCATGAGACCTGTGTGGCCTCTGGTATCGACAGAATTAGTTGAGGTGAAGAGATAAGAAGTTTCCAGACATGACCTCAGGGAGAAACCCAGAAGAGGAGAATTTACCCAAAAATAAAAAAAATCTGAGAGAAAACTAATATCCCCAGATGAAAAAGCAGAGCCATACACGTAGAAGGCAACGACCCAGATGTCGAAGGGTTTGTGGCGATAAGAGCTGGTGTCTGTGTGTTGTCAAATAAATCATGTAATCTCCGCAGTGGAAT
Source organism: Pseudopleuronectes americanus (assembly GCA_038501795.1). Taxonomy (NCBI): domain Eukaryota; kingdom Metazoa; phylum Chordata; class Actinopteri; order Pleuronectiformes; family Pleuronectidae; genus Pseudopleuronectes; species Pseudopleuronectes americanus. Next base: position 200,603 of record CM076737.1, on the reverse strand, counting down.
GAATATGTTACTTTATTCTCTGCCTGCTGCACCACCTTTTACCTGAATGATGTAGAGGATTTGTCACTGTTGTGAACACGCCTTTGCAGAGAACCCTCCCGCTGCATTATGTATGTGTGAAAAGCAAACTCTGGGTATACTTTGTTGCAAATTCTCTGGGCCATGTCTGAAAACTTCTTTAGTGTATCATATTTATAAATTCAAGCTTAATTTAGTGAATGCATTTTGACCATGCTGCCTATTTTTGAGTCTATCGGCTCAACTCACCTGTATCTACCAGAAACACACCATAATTGTTATGCAGGTCAGAACTGTCTGGACAGTTCTGTATGCCTTTCAGATACACTTCATTGGCTTCAGGAAAGCGTTTCTGTGGGAGAATGCAGATTAAAGATTTCAGGTTTAATTAAAACCGGCATGACCTATAGACCAGGGGTGCCCAAACTTTTTGTCCCGAGGGTCACATACAGAAAAAAATACGAAGGACTGGGCCACTCACGCCGCCACGCCCCCCTTCCCTGGAACGGACTGTTGACAGTGAGACTCAACCGCGTCGCTCAGGTTGGGGGGGCGTGACAGTTGCAACGCCTTCGTCGTCGACTGTGTATTACTTTTTCTGGAGGACAAATTTGTCCCCGATCTTTCTCCACAGCTTCGTACACTCGTCGGCCATTGTATCCTTTGTGTCCTTGTATTCAGTCAATGACAGGTTATACAAGTGGTCATATTTTCAGACCTCTTCTGCAAAACACTTTTTATTTGGTCCATATTCGTTCTTCTAAATCTTCTGTGGTTTCTGCCGGTATTATGAGGCATGAAACTGGAAATGTGACTCCGGAAAGGATGTAGTTAGCGGACCAATCACAGCCTTGCAGGCTGCGTTAGGCTTGCGTAGCTTTGTCGCATAGTAACAAAAATTGGGCAATTCACGCAAGCAAGCAAGGGGCACTTTCGTGCTTGCGTACCCCTTCTTGCATGTCTCTGAAAACGCAGAAGCGCATGAACGCCGAGAATACAAAGCCAGAACAACAAGAAAATTAAGAAAGTAAAATTTCTTCAAAAATAAAGCAAAACAAAGTGCTATAAGTAAGTGCCATTTAAGTGCTACTAAATTGTTAGTTTAAAAAACAAAACTATTATTTAATTTTTTTTTAGATATTATATTTTAAGACATTGATGCGTGCCAATTAAAAATGTGTGGTGGGACGCAGTTGGCCCGCGGGCCGTGATTTGGACACCCTTGCTCTATACCATTGTTTCATTAGGCTGTGTAGTGTACAAATTAACTTATTAAATATGTGCCATTACTGTATTACAGCTACTTGCACACAAATCAACTATCTTCAGCTAAAGTTAATTTAGTTCAGTAATAAGTGATGAGTCATAATACTCCTTTGAGCAAATAAGCCAAACATGACGATTGTCAGAGGAAGTGCACTTTCTGTATGTGTCACCTGTTCAGCATAAAGTGATGCCAGACTGGAGTAAGAATCAGCAAAATGGGCACCGAAGTGTATGGAGTCCATCAGCAGAGCCTCAGCCTCTTTTGCCTTCCCCTGGTACCTGGAACACAGCATCAGTGGTATTACCCTGATACTAAAGATGGCACTCCCCTAGTGGCTGCCTTTTGCAACAGCTCTAGCTCGCTTTGAGCATTATTTTCTCTAAACTTCGTCCCTTATCTTCTTTCTATACATTTCTTTAATATTCCTACTTATTACTACTGATATCTATTTGCTGCTGTAATATTGCAAATTTCCCAATTGCGGTACTAATAAAGAACTTCTTATTCTTACTCTCATTTTCACAGTCATCTTCACGTCATTATTACTAAACTCTTTCTCATAATCATTTATTTTCTAATGAATGTTTTCATACTTATTTCAGACACAGACATCGCAATTTTTGTAACAGTAAAGTTGTACCTTTCGGCATCGATTTATTAACAATTAATTTAGCTACCAGAAAATATATAATACAAATTGAATTGACATTAAAGTTACCTCTGGGCATCACCCCTCAAAGGAAGGGAAAATATAACCAATTTACTTATTCAGTCTCATAAAATTGGGAATAAGGAACTTTGATTAATAACATACTTAATAATGAAACGCAAAATCCCCATATCAGCAGTTTGCAAGTTGAAGGATTTGTAGTTCTTGGCATTGTAGAGGTTGGTAAAATTCAAACTTAAAGAGACATATACAGTGCTGTGAAAGTATTTGCCCCCTTCCTCATTTTTTATTTTTTTGCATTTTTGTCACACTTAAATCATTCAGATCATCACACAAATTTGTATATTAGACAAAGGTAAATACAAAATGCATTTTTTAAATGATGATTTCTCTTAGTTCCAGTCAGTGCTGACTGGCACTCACTCTCAAGCAGCTGTAAAGTGAAGGAGGCGAGTTGTGTGTGTGGTTACCGGCGGTATTTAAAAAACAGCGCGAGTTGAAAATGGCAGAGGGAGGGCAGCCCTGTTCGATCGACAAAAAGGGTAGAAAAAGTTCTCTTGTATGGGAACACTTCGGATTCGAAGAATCTGACGAGGAGCAGCACCACACAATGTAGCTGCCGCGCAGCGTCCATTCTCCAGCGTGCAGCCGCCTGGCTGTTCACACCGTACCCACATTTCTCCGCGCCGGTCAGCCAGCGATTCTCCGCTTGTTGTAGTATGTAACCCGTTCAATTATTTGATTATTTTACCCATGGTGAACACAGATACAAACCTGCTTACCTATGGATTGTCGACAGGCAAACTCAACGCCACAGGATATAGGTGGGTTGCTGAACTAGCAGATTTTCACTTAACTATCAGATAAAGGTAAAAGAGAACTGTGCTGCTGATGTGCCCTGTGAAATATGAACAATGATAGAAGAATGTACAGAGGAAATGTCTTCTCTTTCCATAAAAGCAGCATTGCAAGCAGTGGAAACAATAGATGGGAACACAGTGTGGTTCATAAGGGCTATAGAGAGTGCAGAGAGAGATGCACGGGAACCTATGCTTATCTCTAGATCAGATATACGTTGCACAGCTGCAGAAAAACTGTGGAGTTGTGGGTTCAAGAACCACATCGTACCACCAAGAAGGGAATGGTCAAGTCGAAAGCTTAAAGAGAACACTGCTGCAAATGTTGAATACACTCACTGAAAAGCAGACCCCAAATTGGAAAGAGACACTACCTAAGCTCATTTATGCATATAAATTGCGCTGTGAAGTTACCAGATTCTCCCCATTCTATCTCCTATTTGGGAGGTAACCGAGGCTGACTGTTGACTTAATGATTGGTTTGACTCCTGAGACAGGAACTGCAGATCATCATGAATAAATGACTGTGGGTACTATCATATGCCCAGGATTCAGCCTAGGCCTGTGATGAAGCCACAGGTAATCACAGACAGAGAGGATGCTGACAGGGAACTCACAAAGCACTCACAAAATGTGCAGCATCACTACAAGGACATGCCCAAACCGCAAGAGGCTCAGGACAGAGGAGTTGCGCTGAATCAAGACGAGACATTAGACCAAGGGGAGAGAGTTCAAGAAGAACTTGCTTTGGGAGAGAGAATACATTGTTAAATCGTAAATAAAGTCTCTCATGATTGAAATGAAGAACAGCGTAAGTTCAGGCAGGAAGACTTAACCTGCTTATTGATCAGCTGATTGTGGGCATTTCTAAATGGCCAATTATATCTGCCACGGTATCTTCCAGGGTACACAGGGGAATAAAATGCCAAAGACTAAAACATTCACATAACTTCTATGCACATGAATCAAGTCTCTACTGATTGAACTAAAAACTGACCTGGCCTGACAAGCTGGGATTCAGTTTCCACAGTAACTTTGGTCTAATGTATTTAAACCATCCTCCATGAAACAGGACAAATTGAAAATTCGATAGAGTTACTGAAATAACGTGTTACCTTGCTTTGTTAAAAACACCCCTTCATCAGTCTCTATGTCCCTATTGTTTTTTGGTCAAAACAAATTAAATCTTCAGTTTCTTTCATATTTCATAAAATGATGATCAGATTTTGGATACTGTCACCATGTGTTCTCAAAAAGCATTTTGATGTGTTTGTGAGAATGTGTCTGTCTTACTTGAGGAGGTTGCCCAGGTTAAAAAGAGCGCGGTTATGTTGGGGGTTGGTATCCAGTGCTTTCCTATAGAAGTACTCTGCCTCCTCTGGGCAGTGTGTCAGAGTGCCAAGATTGTTCATGGCACTGGCATGACGAGGATATAACCTAAGAGGAGATGACAGATGTGAGAACAGAGGAAAAAATAGGCGAGGAGAATCAAACAAAAATATTTCACTTTCTTTTTCACTGGAAAAAAAGATCCAGAGTTAAATAACCAGTATGTGAACAATTTGTTAATAAACTGCTGGAACTGAGCATAGCTGAAAACTATTTTTATTTTAGGTTTGTTTTACTTAGAGTTTTAGTAATGACATTTACTGCTACTCTGCCTCAATACTACAAACCCCTCTGTGTAATTGCAATAAACTTTTATAGTCAGTGTCCTTATTGGGGACACAAGCTTGAAGAGCTGCCCATGGCAGGAGAGAGTTGGGTGCCATGGCAATATTGCTACTGCCACATATTATGGGATTAGCTTTTGAGAAAGAAGACACACTAGCAGCTCTGGAAACACCTGAGAGAAATAAGCAAGGTTTAGTTAATCGTGTATTTGTTAAAGAAATTAAATGAGATTCCAATTTGTCTTTTAATTCTCACTTCGTTAATTATGATGGTGGATCGCAAATCAGAGATCGTGATCGTAATGGCGGATCCTGTATCTTGTTGACATCCTGTATCGTGTTGGTGGTGGATCCTGATGGCGGCAGTGGCTCATGATTGTTTACTATGGCTCCATCCGATTGTGATGGTGGATCCTGATCGTGGTGGCTGTTGACCATGGACTATGATTACAACAAGCCTGCTTTATATACAATATTGATACTCAGATACTCTACCGTTACTGTCAATAATCCATCATTTTTCATTATGGATTTCATTTCCCTTCCATTATTCTACGAAGTATTTATTCTAATCAATGCTGCAAATAGAATTGCACTTCTGTCCGTCCTGGGAGAGGGATCCCTCACATGTGGCTCTCTCTGATGTTTCTGTGTTATTTTTACCCTCTTAAAAGGTTGTTTTTTTTTAACATCACACCTTGTTAAAACCTTATCAGACAAGTTGTGATTTATGAATATGGGCTAAACAAATGAAATGTAATTGATGGAAAACTTAAATTACAAACTGGATCTCGCATTAAAAAGGTACTGGATAGTCTATTTTGCTACTTGCCATGACGGATACACAATACATAATGTCCAAGAAGTTTTCAATCGGATTCAGGCCTGGAGAACGTGAGCGTAATTTAATGGCACCTGCCTTTCATCATGGAACTGCTTACACACTCTGGCCACATAAGACATTGTCCTTCACCAGGATGAGGGCAGGGTCCACTGCAACAGCGTAAGGTCTGACAATCACACTGGGGATTTCACCCTGTTACCTTACAGCAGTCAGGGTACCGTTGGCTATGACATGGAGGTATGTGCGACCGTCCAAGGATATGCCTCCCCTACTATCACTGACCCACAACTAAACCAATGATGCTGGATGATGTTAGAGGCAGCATCACGTTTGCCACTGCAGTTCCAGACTCTTCCACGTCTATCACAAGTGCTCAGTGATAACCTGCTCTCATCTGTGAAGAGAATGGAGTACCAGTAACGAACCTGCTAGTTCCAGGGTTCTCTGGCCAATGCCAATCAAGGTCCCACAAGAGCACTTCGAGCCCTCACTGTTTCTGACAGATTGGTCAAAAACAAGCACACCAGTAGCCTGCTGGAGGCAATTTTGTATGGCAGTGCTTCTCCTGTTCCTCACAAAGGAGCATATACTGTTCTTGTTGCTCTGCTGATGCCCTTCCACGAGCTTGTCCAGCTCTCCTCGTTTAACGGCCGGTCTCCTGATATCCCCTCTCCCTGCTCTTGAAACTGCTGAGAGACAGAGCAAACCTTCTTGCGCAACACAAAACACAAAACTAGAAAAGAATCAGTCAATACGGATAAGGAGAGTAATTGGCTGCAAAGCCATTCCCTTTCTGCCTCTCCATTGCACCTGTTGTCACTTTCATTGGCAACAAAGCAGTTGAAATTGATTCACAATAACTTGTGCTTCTTAATGGGTGGATAGATATCCCTAATATTTAACTGACTTGGTTACAATGTGTTTTTTCAGCAGTGTTTAAATTTGTACCTCTACGTTTGTATGTCCTTGTTCCATGGCTTATCCGAGCTCCTGCGGTCTATCCTCTTGCCCCTACCAGCCAGACTGCCAGACAGAATTGTTCCTTGGAGAGTGTCTTAAGATCTGTTGTTTATGTACCAGCCCGGTTTGGTAGGTGTGGTAGCATTTTTTGTTTAACCCATGTTTTCACCTGTATTTGATTAGGAGTAAGGTTAATTACATCTCTTTGTTCTCTTTAATATGAGTAGGTAAGTTTAGGCTGTTCACCTTAAGGTTGTTTTTGTTTGTTGTTTTGGGGGCTCGTGTATTTCCTTTTTTGGTTTGCATTTTCGTTTAATTCGGTAAGGCGTGGCAGATAATGTGTTCTTCTGGTTGCCAGTTTTTTTGTTCATATTAATAGGATGGAGTTTCAATTGGATGTTTTTGCCATTTTACGGAGCTACACTTTGTGCTCTGTATTAAGGAGGTGGAGCTAAGGGACAAAGAGTTGGAGCGGGAGGTAATGCACCTGAGGGTGCGAGCTCTGGAGTTGAAGCAGAAACCCCAGCTTGCGTCTGCCACCCCTTGGTGACCCTCATGCAGTCTGGCTAGCCAATCATGCTGATGGTTGTCTTCCACCACTGGTGTGGCTTCCTCTGGCCAGTAGCTTTTCAGCAGAGTAAAAATCTAATCAAATCAAATATTATCTGTATAACCCATATTTACAAATCACAATTTGTCTCATAGGGTTTTAAAAATGTGCGGCCCTTAACCCTCAACATGAGTAAGGAAAAACTACCAAAAAACCCTATTAATAGGGGCAAAAACTTATAAGCTTCATCTAGAACCACATGTGATGGAACCCTCCCATGACAGAAGTGCAAAAATGCCACGAGTAATGGAGAATATCAGCAAAATAGGAGTATTTACAATATTGATTAGAAAAAACTATTTATAATACAATGAAAAGTAAATGAATTGAAGAGTTATTGTCAGTAATGGTAGAGTACGTGATGTGTGCATATTGTATATCAAGAAAATAATAGTCCACGATCAGCTACCACCACGATCAGGATCCACTGACACTATCGGGATCCACCATCGAGTCCATTTTGAAATAAGGCTGTAACATAAAAAAATGTGGAAAAAGTGATGCGCTTTGAATACTTTCCGGATGCACTGTATGAATACTGTGGTCTGGCCAGTCTCAGGACGGGTTGCATTCACTTCCTTGTAGTTGGGGATTACGTGCTGTCGTGGATTTAGAGGCTATACCTAGATTGGCTCTGACACTTCTTTAGATACACTGTCACTCGTTGAAACTGACCAATGGACTGCCGTAATCCTCTGCATGTACATGTTGTTTGACTTTAAGATCACCTGCTACTATTGTACCGTATGTTGAGTGATATTTAGAAAGCTTGTACACCACTTTATTTAAGAAGTAGAGGTAATTAGATTAAATGAATACCTATAGCTAAATATAAGGGTTAATAAAGAAGTTTTCATCTGCATAATTTCATTTGAGGTATTCACTCTTAAATGATACATTTCTGTTAGGCTTATTTCATATAACTTGTGTTACATCTTCATAATGTCTGACCCAGTTACATCTTTATTAATGCTTACACTTCCACAGACATCCCACAAGTGTAACTTTTATATAGATACCAAGATTATTTATATTGAGCATGCACGGTATCTGCAGAATTATTATATTATTGTTGTTGTCCATCTTACTGTTGTCTCCTTGTCAATAAGAGTTTTGGAACTTCAGAGACAGTTAATCGTTTCATCCTTAATGTTTTTATATCAAAGTAGATAGTAGTCTATTCATGCCATTTAAAGACTTGCATTTTACTCATACAATATGACCATAAACACCATCAAATGTGTATTTTCATGCTGTATGGATTTTCAGTTTTCTTGTTTTTGTTTTTTGCATTTATGTTGTAAATGAGTGAAGACATTGCTTTGCTAGCATAGTGCTCATGATACCTTTTCTGTCTAAACACATTGCTAGAAGCATATACAGTCTCAGTTTGGAACGATATTATACCTGAGGGCCGTGGTGTAGTGGTGAATGGCCTCCTCGTGTCGGCCACTGTCTTTCAGGAAGTTGGCATAGTTGTAGTGGGCTTTGGCATTGTGAGGCAGAGTCTGGATACCAGACCTGAAATAAGGAGGAAGAGAAGGAGGAAAAGAAGAGGAGGCATCATGTTGATCTTAAGAAAGACAAAAATGGTTATCGGTAATCCCTGTTAGAAGCAAACACCTTTCGAGGAAAGAAAAAATGTGGCCCTTTATCGACTACATTTATGATCATATGGGGTGAGATAATTTTGATATTACTTGCACTGATGCAGTGCTTTTAATCCAGTCTGGCATATAGGTATGTATCGTGAATCAGGAGGTATTCAGACTCTTCATTTCTTATTGTGGTGCAGAATTCAATTATAAAGTATTAAAAAGTTCCCTCATAATTCAAACATAAAATGTGTCCAAAACAGTAGGCAATCAATAATAACAATGTGAAAGCAAGTATTGCAAATTTTGTTATTCAGTAATTTGTAGATGCCTCATTGGCAGCTCTAACAATTTTCCGTCTTCTTAGGTAATTCAGAACAAGATTTGTAGATCTTGATTTGGGTAGTTTATCCCATTCTTCCTGGGAAATATTCTCAAGCCTCCTCTGACTGGGCGGAATGTGTCTGTCAATTGCTATCTTCAAGTTTCTCTAAAGATGTGTTACCACCACGGGTGCAATAGTGCCTCCAAATATTTCCCAAGGCAAGAAATGGGCCTTATTGAGAGCAAGTAATACAAACTCAATGACACATTATGCAAGAGCTGTAGCAGACAAGGGAAACAAATGCTGGAGCCACAACAGGGAAGGGGGGTGTGTGTCCTTCACCCATGTGGCCCTGTAAGGGTGAGGATGAAAAAGCTTCATGGAGCCACAACCACATGGCCCACTACCCACTGGGATAGGAATCAGGCAAGGATGCTATGTATTTCCCGGTGGCAGGCAAAGGCAGGAACCTCTGTGTGCAGGATCCTGATCCTGCTCTGGAAACACACAGTGAGCATCTTTAAGCCACGTATGCGTCATCTCCGGTAAGCGTCCCGCGTCATTTCCTGTTCATTTCCTGTTTACTTGCTGCTAGTGTTGGTCGCTCTCTGTATTAGCTCCTCCGCTAAACTCTGTAACACTACGGCTAAAATCACCGGTCTGTAGTTAAACACCCACACATAACAACCCATACTCTAGCGTTCTTAGTGATTCTGTGTGAGCTCACCCTCGTAGCTCTATATCAGCGATGTCTTCTCTATCTCCCTCCACTGCTCTCTCTTGCTCCGAGTGTCTTATGTTTACTTACTCCTCTGCCTCACTTAACAGTAGTGGTACTTGTAATAAATGTAGTGTGTTGGTAGCGATGGAGGCGAGGCTTAGTGACTTAGAAGCTCGGCTCCGCAGCTTAGAAACTCCGTTAGCTGTAGTTAGCCGGCTTCCGCTAGCGTCGGAGCCACCTAGCATAGCACATAGTTTAGGACGTAGCTTAGCTTCAACTAGCAGTCCCCTGACTAGTCCTGTGCAGCAGGGAGCCCAGGGCAGCTGGGTGACGGTCCGGAGGGGGCATAGTGCTAGTCTTAAAAAGCCCATGATTAAAGAGCCACCAGCTCACGTTTCAAATAGATTCTCTCCACTCAGCGAGGCACCCGCTGATAAACAAACTCTGATTGTTAGCGACTCGGTTCTGAGAAACGTCAGGGTAGCGACACCAGCGACCATAGTTAACTGTATCCCAGGGGCCAGAGCCGGCGACATCGCATCTAAACTTAAGTTAATGGCTAAAACTGAACGTAAATACAATAGAATTGTAATTCACGTCGGCAGCAATGACTCCCGGCTTCGTATGTCGGAGATCACTAAAGTGAATGTTGAGTCGTTGTGTGCTTTTGCTAAAACGATGTCAGACAAAGTAGTTTTCTCTGGCCCGCTCCCTAATACAACAGGTGATGACATGTTTAGCCGCATGTTGTCTTTTAACCGCTGGCTGTCGACGTGGTGTCCTGTAAACGGTGTGGGCTTTGTAGATAATTGGCTAACTTTTTTGAGAAAACCTGGTCTTGTTATGAGAGACGGCGTTCATCCCACTTGGGATGGAGCAGCTCTCTTATCTAGGAATATTACAAAGTCTATAACATGACAACCCATAGTTGGGACCAGGAAGCAGAGCTGCAGTGCTAAACACTTCTCTGCGCTCCCTCTGGATCAGTCACACAACCCCATAGAGATTGTGTCTGTCCACCGTCCGATTAAATTATTGAAATTAAACAATAACAGAGCGAGAACTCCACACAAAAATCTAATAAAAATTAAAACAACCTCTGCAACAACACAGGGAACTAAGACTTTTAAATGTGGTCTTTTAAACATTAGATCACTATCAACTAAGGCTCTTTTAGTTAATGAACTAGTCTCTGACTACAACCTAGATGTATTGTCCCTCACTGAGACGTGGCTGCATCCTGATGAATTTGTCAGTCTAAATGAATCTACTCCCCCCAGTCATATAAATGCACAGGTTCCCAGAGAATTTGGGCGAGGAGGTGGAGTTGCTGCTATTTTTAACTCCAGTCTATCAATTAATCCAAAACCTAAACTTAACCTAAGCTACAAATCATTTGAATGTCTGGTTCTTAGTCTTCCACGCCAATCCAGGAAACACCAACAGCCAATCATATTTGCTGTAGTTTACCATCCTCCCAGGGCTTATACTGAATTTTTAACGGAATTCCCTGAGTTTTTATCAAACTTAGTCCTAAAGAGCGATAAAATTATTATTGTTGGTGACTTTAATATCCATGTTGACAATAAGAAAGATTACCGTAGCGTAGCATTTAATTCAATACTAGACTCAATTGGTTTCAGTCAGTGTGTGCACCAACCGACTCATTGTTGTAACCACACACTTGACCTTATATTATCGTACGGTGTCGGAATTGAACATTTAACAGTCCTCCCGCACAATCCAGTTCTATCAGACCATAATTTAATAACCTTCCATTTTTCAATAAATGAATATATGCCACCAATAAAAAACTCATTTTCTAGATGTCTACCTGATAGTGCTGTAGCTAAATTTAAGGAAATAATTCCAATTACATTTAAACCCGTATTATCCGTAGATATAAAGAACAAATTCTTTAAAAACCCGAGCTCCATTGAGATCGACCACCTCGTCGATAGCTCTGCAGACTCATTACGATTAACATTAGATTCAATAGCGCCTCTAAAAAAGAAAAATGTCAAACATGGTAAATTAGCTCCGTGGTATAATTCCCAGACAAATGAGTTAAAACAATTATCAAGAAAACTAGAAAGGAAGTGGCGCTCCAGCAACCATGTTGAAAACCTCATAGACTGGAAGAATAGTGTTAAAGAATATAAAAAGGCTCTCCACAAAGCAAGAGCAGCCTACTATTCAAAACTAATAGAAGAGAATAAAAACAACCCCAGGTTTCTCTTCAGCACTGTAGCCAGGCTGACAGAGAGTCACACCTCCACCGAACCCAGTATTCCTCCATCCCTAAATAGCAATACCTTTATGACCTTTTTTAATGATAAAATTCTAACCATTAGAAATAAAATCAACAATCTCCTGCCCTCAATTGGCACTAATACCCTCCCAATAACAGAAATCTCAGAAATGGCTGAGAATCCTAACCATTATTTAGACAGCTTCTCTCTGATCACTTGTGATCAGTTTACCAAAATAATCTCAGGTTCTAAACCAACAACCTGTATCTTAGATCCCATTCCTACAAAATTACTTAAAGAAATTCTGCCCCTAATTGATAGTTCGTTACTTAACACAATCAATCTGTCATTATCATCAGGTTATGTACCACAGTCTTTTAAAATAGCAGTAATCAAACCCCTTCTCAAAAAACCCACCCTAGACCCAGAGGTTTTAGCCAATTACAGACCAATATCTAATCTCCCCTTCATGTCTAAAATCTTAGAAAAAGTGGTAGCCAATCAGCTGTGTGAGTTTCTCCAGGAAAATAATATATATGAAGACTTTCAGTCGGGGTTTAGAGCCAATCACAGCACAGAAACAGCCTTGGCAAAAGTCACTAATGACCTTTTAATAGCCTCAGATCAGGGACTTGTGTCTGTCCTCGTTCTGTTAGATCTCAGTGCAGCATTCGACACAATTGACCATCAAATTTTATTACAAAGACTCAAACAGTTAATTAAAATTAATGGAACTGCCCTTAATTGGTTTAAATCTTATTTTTCTGATCGCTCCCAATTCGTGCAAATTAATGATGAGACATCTGTGCGCACCAAAGTTAACCATGGTGTTCCACAGGGCTCTGTGCTCGGCCCAATTTTATTCTCATTATATATGCTTCCACTAGGAAACATTATCAGGACACACTCGGTAAATTTCCACTGCTATGCGGATGACACCCAGTTATACTTGTCAATAAAACCTGAACAAAGTAATCAATTAACTAAACTTCGAGCATGTCTCAAGGACATAAAAACCTGGATGACCCGCAATTTTCTCTTATTAAACTCAGACAAAACAGAGGTTATAATACTTGGCCCCAAACACCTTAGAGATAAATTATCTAATGATATAGCTGCGCTAGACGACATTGCCCTTGCTTCCAACGAAACAGTCAGGAACTTGGGAGTGATCTTCGATCCTGATTTATCTTTTAATAGTCACTTAAAACAAATTTCTCGGACTGCCTTTTTCCACTTGCGTAATATTTCAAAAATCAGGCATGTCCTTTCGCAAAAAGATGCAGAAAAACTAGTCCACGCCTTCGTTACATCGAGACTGGACTATTGTAACTCATTATTATCAGGCTCCAGCAGTAAGTCGTTAAAGACTCTACAGCTTGTCCAAAATGCCGCAGCACGTGTCCTGACAAGAACAAAGAAAAGAGAGCACATTTCTCCAGTATTAGCTTCGCTACACTGGCTTCCAGTTAAATCTAGAATAGAATTTAAAATTCTCCTCCTCACCTTCAAGGCCCTTAATAATATAGCGCCTTTTTACCTTAAAGAGCTGTTAGTACCTTATAAACCCTCTAGAGCACTCCGCTCCCAGAATTCAGGCTTACTTGTCGTCCCTAAAGTCTCTAAAAGTAGAGTAGGAGCCAGAGCTTTTAGCCATCAAGCCCCTCACTTGTGGAATAATCTACCAATTTCAGTTCGGGAGGCAGACACCATCTGTTTGTTTAAGAGTAGGCTCAAAACCTTTCTTTTTGATAAAGCTTATAGTTAGAGTTAATTAGTGAGGCAGAACGTAACTTGCTCTATTTAATGACATATGACACACGGAGCTTCTTTTTCCAGCTTCTCCTTCCTCTTCTCCATCCCTAACCCCCCCCCCTTCCCCGGGGTCCCTTTGCTTTAACACCCGCAGATCCAGGGCCTCTGTGGCCGCACCATGGATTGCTGTTTGTGGATCGCGCATCGGGGGTCGCAGTGGTGGACCCAGTGTGGCGGATTCTGTGTCGTGTGGGCTGATCGTGGTGCTGGTGGCGGACCCTGTGTCGCGTTGGCACTGGGTAAAGGAGGTGGACCAGGGCCGCGGCGATGGCTCGTGGTGGGTCCTGGTGGGCGGCGGTGGACGGTGACTGAGGACTGGAGTGGCCTCTGGTCTGGATGGTGGATCGTGGTCCTGCTGGTTGCTGACCATGGACTGTGATTGCAGCGGGACTGCATCAATGCCGCTAAAGACTTTAATGATTAATGTTTTTACACGTGGCATCTATTGCACTTCTGTCCATCCTGGGAGAGGGATCCCTCACATGTGGCTCTCTCTGAGGTTTCTACTTATTTTTACCTGTTAAAATGGTTTTTAGTAGTTTTTCCTCACTCTTGCTGAGGGTTAAGGACAGAGGATGCCACACCCTGTTAAAGCCCTATGAGATGAATGTAATTTGTGAATATGGGCTATACAAATAAAATTTGATTGATTGATTGATTGATGCCTGGCATTGCAGACTAGTTCTAGGGACATGGAAAGACACCTCTGGTGAGGAAGGCGCCTGAGCTGGTTGAGCAATAGTTGGGCCAACCTCAATGCATGAACATGGTTTCCTCAACCATAAACTAATTTTAAGGAGTTACCCAGGGTGACAGGCATTTTCCCTGGATAATGACAGGATGCGTCTTTGTAACTTCAAGTTGCTTAGGAGAAAGCTCTTGGTGTTGTGCAGTTCAGATTACCTGACATTTTTGAATATCCCTAGGTGAGATCCTGGAAAGGGTTCCATCTGGGGTCCATTAAATCCTGATGTTGCACTTCAATTTGGGGGAAATGTTTGGGAGTAATGACCTATCTGATCTGAGCCTGAGCAGCGCCTTGTTATTTGACTTCTGTGCAAGAATGGCCATAAATAACTCCATGTTCAACAATAAGAGGGTACATAAGTGTACCTGCTTCAACACATCTGAGCAGCACCAACAACTGATTATATACTTTGAGGTTGTATCATCAGATCTGTAGTTGTATGTTGCAGACACAGGTAAAGAGAAGAGGAGGGCCTTCAACTAATCAGCGCCTGATGAAGGATCAGTGCAATCCAGAAAAGGTAGTGGAAAAAGAACTTCATAGAACCCCATCCTACACAGTCTCTGTGTATGAAGCAAAGTTTGAAGAGTCGGGGGAAGCATCATCTATTTCCCTGGCAGAGGTCACAGAGGTAAATAAGAAGCTCTCGGCTACAAGAAGCCAGAGGTAATAAGATTTGCCAGAACTAGTTCAGTTTGAAAGATAAACTCCACTTAAGTTTAAGACAGATGTCAAGGATATTTATAACAGACTGGATGGAGTTGAGCACAGTTCGGAGACACACCAAATTGTCTGAATAAGTACTTAAAAATGGGAGATTTTGATTTCAGATATAGATTATATATAGATAGTCACTGTGCTAAAACATGTTTTCACTCTGTCATTGTAGATAATTGGTTATAGACAACAAATGGGTTACAACATTTACATTCTAGGAGAGTCTTTTGGCTTTCTTTTTTTGCTTTGTCTTGCTGAATTTCCATATCTGTTAAAGGAAAAATCCTGTAATTTTTCAATGTTTAAAAGGCCATCTAGAATTATGTATCAAATTACAAAAGAGCACAGCTAATATTTCATTCACTATCTCGCCCTGTAATGTTGATCATGTCCAAGTGTTACATATAAATGCATCTTCAAACAGACATTTATCATGGAGGGAGAAAGAGAGAGGTCATAGATAAATGAATGAGCAGCATGCAGGGTAGTTTGATAGTCAGAGCAGCTGAACAACATCATATAAGTATCATGTATGTAACTGACATACTGGTTTGTGTACATGTGTAAACATATAAACATATCCATCCTGTTAATCACAAGACACACACACACATTCTTAAGCCTGCATTTGCTTACATTCTGGCACAATTAAAGATCTGGTGAACTAGGTATGTGCAGTCCTAACTGCAGTCTCCCTATGGATGTACAGACAACTGTCACTGGATTACTGTAGCCCATTATTCATAGCTGAGATCAGACTGGGGGGGGGTGTTGTTCCGTGGAAGGACAAAAGACAGCAGACACACATTAAGGTTAACTGATGTCTGATTTGGCAGCAATTAATTATTTAACTGATATATAATTTTATGAAATGCAATAAAAAAATTGTGGATGTGGCAATAAAGTATAAGGTAAGTGTCTTTTGAAAATTAAAATATCATACGTGACAATAATCTCGTATTCTACATATCCCTATTCTGTGAGTGGACGCTGTCATTACAGTATGTTATTACAGACATTGACATTCTACATGTAAAAGTATAAACCAATTATTGTGTACCAGATGTCCTCTCTCTCTCTCTCTCTCTCTCTCTCTCTCTCTCTCTCTCTCTCTCTCTCTCTCTCTCTCTCTCTCTCTCTCTCTCTCTCTCTCTCTCTCTCCTCTCTCTCTCTCTCTCTCTCTCTCTCTCTCTCTCTCTCTCTCTCTCTCTCTCTCTCTCTCTCTCTCTCTCTCTCTCTCCCTCCCTCCCTCCCTCCCTCCCTCCCTCCCTCCCTCCCTCCCTCCCTCCCTCCCTCCCTACTTACTGGAAAAGGGCCTCCCTGGTTATCCAGACACGGTTCTGCTGGATGGTCTTCCAGGAGAAGAGAAGTAGGAGCAACAGCATGGAGAAACTGAGGACTGTGGTGCCCCAGCGCCCTACCACCGCACACAACCGACCCATGCCATGAGCCACTAAGATACAGTAACCCATACTACAGACAAGGGAGGGAGGAAGTAAGGGAAAGGAGAAAATTATAAGGACGTTTGGGTGGAACAATGAGGGAGGAAAAGAAGGGAAGGTGAGAGACAAAGCAAAAATTATTTGTTAAGTCCTATATCATGTATTTAAGTCCTACTGACTGTTTTCACTCAGCCTACTCCTCTTTAAACCGATGTGTTATAACTTATTTTCACTACAGTTGGCCTGCTGTGGGCTGTTAAAAAATATACAGCATATACACCGTGTAAGTACACCTTGTAAAACAGCAGCACAATAAATGGACAAAAGGGAGGCAAGTCTCTGAGACAGGTTAGTTTTGAGGCCAAAAATGTTTTCAAAAATAATTCCAATCAACTCTGCTGATGTTGCAATAAAGAAAGTTAGAGTCAAGTATCTTTTGAAAATTTAAATATCATACATGACATCAATCTCGTTGTAATTCTTCATATCACTTTTTTAGAAAAGATGAAATTTGGAGTGAGTTTGGAGTTCGGAGTTTGGAAAAGAGAGTTTGGAGTCTTCTGAATAATTCCCCATTCTGCATGTGATTGGACTGCTGTCATTACAGTAGGTTTATCTTGGTCGTCCACATGTAAAAGCATAAAGCATTTATTGTGTACCAGATGTCATTGTGAAATGAACTTGAATGTCACATTTGTGAAGCCATTTTGATAAAGTTAGCTTAGTTTCAAACAGCTATGCAATTTCAATAAGTGCATAATTACCAGTTGACTTAATGTTACAGAAACTAACCCATGCATGTTGCACAAGAACTGCGTGTCATTTAAATGGGAAAATGTTAGTATTTTGGTGTTACGTAATAAAAGGAGCAACATTTTCTGCTTTTTGAAAACAACAACATAGTTCAAAACGTTCTTGGGACTACATGTGTTCTCTTGAGGAATAAAGAAAATTAAACCTTAAAGTGCCTTTACGTAGTTCAAAACATAGTGGAGACTAGGTGTGTTCTCTTGAAAAGGAGAAATCAACTTTAAAGGGATTGTTCGGAAAATTCACCTATTATCTGCTCACCCCTATGCCGATCGAAGGGTGGGTGAAGTGTTTGAGGCCACAAAAACCTTTAGGAGTCGCAGGGTTAAATAGTATTGCAGCCTAATCCAATACAATAGAAGTAACTGGTGACTCCTTCTTCAGACTTTGCTCAGTCCTGGTCTCGTTCATTACGATTTTGATGCTCTGGCTACTGTTCACCTTTCACTCTGAAAACATTACCCTTATTCAGTTGATATGTTCAGCTTTATTGATCTATGAGGAGAATGATTAGTCTGCATGGTGTAAGATTACAATGCCACCCCCTGGAGGCTCTTGAAAACAGAGTTAGGAGACATGAGCCGCCATCATCGATAAATAACCAAATACATGTGATTATCAGATTGTGTGTAAAGAAGGACAGAGACGAGCACTCACACACACACTCATACACACATACATGCTGTGTGACTTACTTAAAATAAAGAGAAGGTGGCAAGGAGAAGTGTTTGGAGCCTCTTACCGCTCCCAAGTTCAAGGAGTTTTAGGGTCAATGTATTATACTTTAAGGAAGCTTATTATATGACAAACTTAATTTAGTGTCTACAAATCTACAGGCTTGGAGTTGTCTCAAAGAAAAACTAGAAAGTCTATATCAAACTTTATTAAAGATCTTTACTCCTATGAATTTTGGCCTGAACTGAACTTATAATATTGAATATTCTTGTTACTATAGCACACATAAACAAATTCAAAAAGTTTCTTTCTCATATCAACAAAGATAGACACAAAATCAAGGATTACCGTTACGATAGCATAGTAATAGCAGATCATGCACCAATATATTTTACATACATGGATAGTAAATTGATCAATAGCCCTCAGAGATGGCATTTCCATATGAATTGGCTAAAGGACCCGGATTTTATAGTGGCCATTGGCAAACAAATAGATATGTTTTTATATATACAGAGGGCTGAATGTATATTATGTTCTTCGATATTATGTCGGAAAATTGCTTCTAAAGACATATTAATAGTAGATTTTGAAGGGCTTTTTTATTGCAATGAAAACTATTTCAACACTGTAATAAAAAATGTCAACCTGGTTATCTAATATTCCGAAAAATATGAGGTAATACCTAATTTGTATGTTTACCCATGGATATTCGTAAAACCTGCAATACAATGAAGAAATGTCCTATTCTAAATGATTAACTGACCACATTTCATAGTGATATCAATTAATTAAAATGTCTAACCTATTTACCTGCAGTGAACAGTACAATTGTAGAAGAAACAAGAATTGAATAAGGACCTAATGGTTTTACACTTGGAAAGTTTTAGAAAAACTGTAGACTTCTTTTGGTGATTGTTTAAAAAGAACAAGAGAATATCGAACAAAACAATATGTAATGCTTTATTTTAAGTCATTATACAAGAGTCAGACTAGAACTATCCACAGATACTGTGGATGCCCACATGCACACACTCACCTCGGCATGTAGAGAACCCTTTCGGCCACAACAAATCCAACCCTGAAGAAAAGGTTACTGGCAGGAATGAATGGAAACACCAGAAACAGCACTCCAACCAACACCTCCTTGCTCTCTTGTCTCTGCAGAGAGTGAAAAGTGTGTGTGCGGGGGGGGGGAATAAAGAAGACAAACACAGATTGTTCTTAAGCACATGTTGTTTGGGGACCTAGCCACCAGGGGCACTGCTACACTTTTAGGAGCAGACATTACACATGCTGCTTTCGTAAAGAGGGGCTTGCTTTGACCCGGAAGTATTTCAGTGGCTGCCAGTTGTTCGAATTCTCTAAATGAAGGAAAAGAGCTGTACTGCTTCTTAACACCACTCCTTTAGCATAGGAAACACCGGACCATCCTTTATCAAAGGAAAGTAGAAAATGACGCCCCCCCCCATTCTTGAGGGCAGCAAAAATTTAAAGCGACACAACGTCGTATTTTGCACCTGGACACACACACGTAAATATCAAAAACAGAACAGCTGTCTTAATCTCCTGACACGATCCAGAACTGACATGAATTATCACACTGCCACATCTGTACAGTGATTTACAATCTGATTGAACTTAGTTCACAATTTCATTATCAGAACTAAATACTGTATAATACAATTTCTAAATTCCTGGCCCGTTTGTTTTATTTAGATTTTTAACAATTTAGCTGTTCAATTGGGTGAGGAACTGATGGTTAAAAGGTCTGAGACCATGTTGCCACACCAGTAAGTTTTATTTAACATTGATATATATATACACTGCCGTTCAAAAGTTTGGGGTCACTTAGAAATGTCCTTGTTTTTCAAAGAAAAGCACTGTTTTTTTCAATTAAAATAACATTAAATCAATCAGAAATACACTCCATACATTGTTAATGTGGTAAATGACTATTCTAGGTGGAAACGTCCGGTTTTTAATGAAATATCTACATAGGTGTATAGAGACCCATTTCCAGCAACTATCACTCCAGTGTTCTAAAACCTTGAAAACCCTTGTGCAATTATGTTAGCACAGCTGAAAACTGTTTAGCTGGTGAGAGAAGCTATAAAACTGGCCTTCCATTGAGCTAGTGGAGTTCCTGGAGCATCTCATTTGTGGCCAGAAAAAGAAAACTTTCATGTGAAACTCGCAAGTATATTCTTGTTCTTAGAAATGAAGGCTATTCCATGTGAGAAATTGCGAAGAAACTGAAAATTTACTACAACGGTGTATACTTCTTCCTTCAGAGAACAGCACAAACGGGCTCTAACTAGAGTAGAAAGAGAAGTGGGAGGCCCCGGTGCACAACTCAGCAAGAAGACAAGTATATTAGAGTCTCTAGTTTGAGAAATAAACCCCTCACAGGTCCTCAACTGGCAGCTTCTTTAAATGGTACCCGCAAAACGCCAGTGTCAACGTCTACAGTGAAAAGGCGACTCCGGGATGCTGGCCTTCTATGCAGAGAGGCAAAGAAAAAGCCATATCTGAGACTGATATGGGCAGTGATCATTTTTGTCTCATAATATGAGAGGTGCAAAGCAACAGAAGGAAGAAGAAGCAAATTTTTGCTGCCTGTCACATTCTTGCTCTTACTTGCAGTGAGAAGACGCAGTGCAGGCAAAGTGCAACCATAACAATGGCCAGCAGCATGGCAGCCCCGTTGCGAAAGTCACTCAACGACTCCACCAGGGGAATGCTCCCCACCTGCCAGTCGTAGCAAAGCACAATGGGGGCAAGCAGCAACCCGGCATTAAATGACAGCAGGTAAGAGTAGGTCAAAATCCTGTAGGGAGGACAAGGACAAATGGTTGATGTTTGTTGGAGAGAAATGGTAGGGGAAAAAAGGAAGTAAGAAGAGAATTTTAAAATGAAGAAAAAAATGAGTAACATATAGAGGATATTAATTGTAACATTAATTGACTTAGAAATGTCAATTATTAAAATTCACTCTTTATTAAAACCTTTATGTGTCTGGCAGTTTACTTGAGAAAAAAATAAACAGGTGGTTGTAAAAGGTTAAAGGAATAGTTCACTTGTCTTTACACAAGCTCATAAACACAAAGTTATAAGCCTAAAGTTCTGCTGATATCTTCCTTAAAATTAGGGAAATAAATAGGAGGAATGGCACTCACATGTCTGAGAAATTATTTCTATGCTTCTAGACAAACTATGCTCATCTACTGTACTGGTGTAAAACCAAATAGAAGGAAATATCATTTTCAAATCAAGAACGTGGCATAAAGTAGTTTAGGTTATGTTTTCAGATGGTGTGCCGACAATCAGAAATTCTTCCAAACAAAGGAGATAAACGATCTGAAACCCGGTTTAGGACTTTGTATATATATATATATATATATCTTTCATTCATGCACAAAAATGTACTGCTAGTACATTTTTACCATTGGTCCTCAACCAATTCCATGCATGCATGCGAGAGACATTGACCTGGTAAGAAGGTGAGGGGAGAAGGAGGCGGGGTTGTCCTGTTCAGAGAAGAGAGGCATGGATCCTCCCATCAGCCACAGCCTGACTGACATGATGAGCACCACCTGAAAGAGGGACAATGGAGGGGAAAATGTCTCACCGTGGTATCACTGCATGGAAAGAAGAAATTGTCAGTTAGTGCCCCTGTAAATTTATATGGGAGTTCAGGTTAACGACAGGAATTCCTGCAAAAGGGATATCTACTGGCAGCACAGAAAACTGCCATGAACTGTCAGGAGCTGCCGGGAATTGACGTGGGGTTCCAGTTTTGGGCAGTTCTACTAGCCTGAGAAGCTTGGCAGTTGACCTCCCTGCTCCTAGGTATATGAGTGCTTTGATATGTAAATAACAAAACTTTGATCTTAAAGAAATGCAAATCAGGATAGTTTCAATCAATGTTGCCAAACGCATGACCGAACGTTTGTCAGCTAAATCATCCCAATAAAAAATGGAAAAAATGAACGTGAACTAGTTCATTTTAATCTGCATGAACTTAACTCAGAACTAGTTCATTTTAAGTGTGAACTGGCAATGATCACTGAGAATAACTAGATATAAAACTTTATGAGCTGTGCTATCAAATATGTTTTGCGCCTCCACACAAATTGTATTTGGTGGAGGAGAGCGCAAAATGGCTCTTTTGATGATAAAGGTTGCCGACCCCTGGTCTAGAAGGATGGAAAACCATATATTTATCAAAGCAGAAATCCATCTTATACTTGGCCAACCGTAATGTGGTGTTTGGTAGCTAAGTGACCAAAACATGTAAAGCTAATTGAATGGTACTTTTTAATGTTAGAGAAAAAAAGAACTCACATATCCAGAGATCAGGCAGGCTCTTTTGACGAAGGGGCTGCAGATGTAAAGGAGGTTGCCTGTTCTGGAGCTATACAGGTGACTGAAGGAAAATAGAAAGTTGGTAAGTCTGCATCCCAAAAAATTAAAATAATAAATGATAACAGTAAAAGTAATTGATTGATAAGCAATAGTAAGATTAGTGGTATGGATGAAAACATCTCAACAATACTTTGTGCTTCACAAAGGAAAATATATCACCTATATCTTAGTCCTGGAGCCCCTAACAAATTTGGTTAAGGCCAACTTCTAAAACCCAACTCTTGATGAAAACTAAAACTCTGGTGACTGCAATTTGGTCGGCTACCCCAATTGATGTGGCCACTGAGTGTACTAAACGTTCCACAAACAGGAGTTGAGAATATGGAGAGAATGATAAGCTCGATAATAAGATAATGGCCTAGGAGTCCCATGTTGTCTGAGCAACATTAGCCTTTATGGACAAGGCAACCTTGAGATGCCTATTCAAAAGTTATATAACTATACAACCCTTTCTTAAAAGGATGAATATGGGCACCAAAAAAAGCAACTCAACAATGCAAAGGTAGTATTCCAGTGTGCTGACATTGTGGGCCATGTTCAAGAAGGAAGAGGAGGTTTGGGTCTATGCCAGAGTAGAACAGTTGCATCTTGAGTTCCGTCTTGCCAGCTATGCTCAGCTCGAGCTGTTCTCATACACATCCTCGCTGGTTGCTTACTTAATAAGAGGCTTGCAGCAGAGGACCAGGGCATCATAGAGCACGCACACTCCAAACACTGTGATGCCTGTCTCCTTGATCAGCATGGCGCAAGTGCCCAGCAACAAACTGACAATCAGATAACATGCCGACATGGTGGAGGGCAGAGAGTCCTCTGAGACACACACACCCACACTTCTGAGAGAAAGAAAAAAGAACAACAAAATGCATCATATGGAATATATATATATATATATATACATACATATAGGATTACAGAAGATTCCATCGAATCACAGAGATAAGTAATGATTTATTTATAGCTTTAAATCTGAGATCATCCAAAAACATAAAGACAAAACCCCATTCATGCTCACATTCACAACTAGGATAATTTGTGTCTCTAATAAACCTGCATGTCTTTGGACTGTGGCAGAAAGCAGCGAAGAGCAACAGGGATAGGGAGAATGTGCAAGCTTCTGAAATATGCAAACTATTAAAATCGTTTTTAAATTTGACAAACTGTGATTTAAATCATGTACTTTAAAATAACCAAGGAGGAAATTCTTAACATGCATAACCACCTCCATATACAGTCTATGATAACCACATACTGTAGGAGGTTGATGGATGTTGCCAACAAGCACGCAACCTTGTATGATAATAATTTTTTAGGAGCCAAATACCTGCTAATGAAAAACTACATTATCTTGTCTACATTAAAATCATATCATCATCCGTTTCTCCGGCAGACTAATATCGAATATCTTATACGTGTGTGTCTTACAGAGTCATCTTACCTAACATAGGAAAGAAAAGTTAGCAAGAACAGCAGACAGGCCAAAACATCAGACCTGCCCACAACACCAGACACCTGTAACACACAAACATTTCAGTGATTACTCACATGTGGGACAGTGAGGATATACAGCTGGATGTCCTTGTGGAGCCCATTATTTTTGCTACACTTTATGAGATTCACAACTTAAGCTTCTGCTGTAATAAATTATAAATATTTTGCTTAATTACTGACCCACACTTCTTATTGTAAGAAGTAAGAAGTGAGACATTTCCCAACACGTCTTGCTTCAACTGAAATTGCCATCCCAAAACTTGGCATTGTTGGCAGGGTTACTTGTGTGATAGGATATCTGGAACTCAACACTGTTAGCAAAGACAAAAATATAGAGTCTGGGACTCTAACCTCAACCTCTCCAGAGGGCCAGAGCTGCTAGACACTGTCTAGCAACACAAAAATTGGGTGTGTTGTTTCGAATTCTGCTTTAGAATAATTCATTGCACTCTTGCATTGTGTTTATGTTTTAAATGGTGGATGACCAATGAGAGTCACTAGAGCAGGTAGACACTCTAATACAAATAAATTAAAGGCTGATAACCAGAAAAAAATCAAAGGAAAATGGTACGACAGGAGCAAAGTCTTGGGCTGATCACTGTTTGGAATAGACCTAAATAAATTTAACAAAATAAGATAAATGAAGAGTGTTTGTTCTGGAGTAATAGTATTATTATTATGAATAACAACAGAGAAGTGGAGTGCAACTTGTTATAGGGTAAATAGAATAGTACTATTATTATAACAAAACAAAGAGGAAGAAAAAGGAGTTTTGAGTTCAGTGAACTGAGATCCAAACTAGAAATAGAGTGAACATTTTGTGTTTGAATTCAATATCTAAAAGAAAACTATATTTACAGGTAAATTTCAAACCAGTGTAAATTCTAAAGCATGGGAAAAAAAAGCTTTTAAAATTCCTTAATAAGTTAAGGTGTGGGGTGAAATTACGGTAACCTAAAACGCGTGTCTGAGGAATACCCAAAGTAAATTGAAAGCTGTTCTTGAACCATTGGAGAACATGCATGGTCTTGGTCTCTTTTGAAAGGTAACATTCTGAACCTTTCCCTCCAACAGTCAGAATCATTCTAAGTGTTACTGGCATTGAGTAAAAACAGTTGGAACATACTGAAGTAGGTTTTTATTTCCACCTGAATATTTTTGGTAAACAGATGCCTGCAGATGACTCTAGCTGGAACTTATGAGCTAGAAAAAATAATGGGACCACAGCATAAAGCTTTACCTAGTATAAGTTCAAATTTTATAACAATATCACAGAAAATAAATATTTTACACATATTTTCCTGAGGGGGTTTCCATTCTGAGACTACAAAGGACCCTTGGTCACCAGATGGCTATACAAAAAAGTACCAAAACAACCCTTCTTTGCCTTTTACACACAGCTGTTCTTCATTACGCAGTGACTTCGTCGCTGTGCATGTAACTTGACACCCTGACGCGTCACATCTGCATGTTGGAAATTTCATTGGCTAAATGAAACGCCAGTCATTAGAACAATCGGTTGAAATTGGCTCAGTCTTTACACGACTGAAGAGGGGCAGGAACTGTCCGTCAAAGAGATCTCTCGTTGGCTATTGTAGGCTGTGGACAACCCATGCCAGCTCCTATTGGGTCAGGTGAGCTGTCATTCTAAAGTTTAGAATCTACCCGCCATTTTTGAATCAACAGCTTGGCTGTGTTCACATGCGAACGATAGTTACGAAGGGAAATACATAAAAGGTTCCACAGAGCTGCTGGCTGCTATGAGATGACGCAACAGCAGTCTGTGGCTATTCTTTGATGTAATAATGTGTTTTGGACTAAATATGTTACTGGATTGGATCGTCTGGACCTTTGGCAATGTAATAAAATCGTTTTTGTTGGAATATTATCGTTCTGTGGATTATTAATGAAGCCTCATAGGTAAGTGATCTCCACTTTATAAAAAAAAATTGTTGCTGTCGGTCTGACTGAGATGTTGATTGTACCGCTACAATAATGCATCTGTCGAATCACAGGAATCTTAGTTCCAAAGATATGTCGCATCAGTACCTAGCTGTACGAATTTGTAAATAAAAAATGTTGAGACCCCCCCGGGGTCGAAATAAATCTCTAAATAATTACTCGTGAATGCACCAGACTCTATATCCTAAATTAAAATGTCAGAGGAAAAAAATGAGACCATGGGTAAAAAGCCAAAGAATATCACCCCTTTAATTACTCGATCATTTAATACATCATTACCAGTTATGCTAAAGAGAGCACTGACCTATTTGGCATATTCATACAGGGATGTGGCTTTCCGATGGCAGTTTTAGCATAAGACAAATACACATATTTAACCCAATATGATCTGTATAGCCCATATTCCCAATTTGTCTCATAGGACTTTACAAGGTACGACATTCTCTTCCTGTAATCCTTGACGAGAGAAAGGACAAACTATAGCAACAAAATGTATAAACCTCAGAGACACCTGTGAGGGGTTCCCCGCCCCCAGGATGGACAGAAGTGCAATATATGTCGCAACACTGATTAGAAGAAACAATTTTTAACATAATGGTTGTTAGTTAGAGATTAAGGGAGCAGCAATGACAATTTAAATGGAAGGGTTATTGCCAGTAATGGTAGAATATGTGAGCAGGCATATTGTATGTCAAGCGGTCTTGTTGTAATCATAGTCTGCCACCAATATCACATTCCACCACCACAATTAGCTGAAACAACTATCACAATCCACCATCATGATTCACCATCAATATCAGCATCCACATCACAATCCATGATCAGCTGCCACCACGATCACGATCCACAATCATGATCTCTGATTCACAGTCATAGACTTGGAGACAGGTCAGGTGGTACAGTGGGGAACTAAGTGTTTCAAGCAGAGGTGTAAAGTAACGAATTACATTTACTCAAGTTACTGTAATTGAGCCAGAGGGGTGGCTCGACTGCTCCATTGACCCTCTGCTGAGACCGTCTCTATTCCTTGTCTATCTCAGAGGACTCAACGAGATAGAGGTTAAGAACAGATAACCACTTCCCCAACGTATCAAGGCCAAAACCCGATATGACAACTCACAGAAATAAATCACTTTTTTATCAAAAAGTCCCTAGCATGAAATATATATCAAACTGGAAGTTGATTGGATGAATATGTAGGAGGAGTAGGATTTTGTAGCCTATGAAAATGCCCCAAATCCCACTAAATTTGCATGTTCAATCCAAAATGGTTGATTTCCTGTTGGTTGTTGCGGATAGCAAGTGGATTCTCCAAGTGAATCTTGGCACGATACACCCATCCCAAAATATATTTTATTTGCCAAAAGTAAATATATAGGACCTTTCAGTTGAAAATCTGCAGGGGACACCAATGAGCCATTTTTGGACACATATTCCCAAGCGTGCCTGCGGAATTTGCTGAGTTTTCAACCATGTGCAGTGATGTTACAACCCCTTCATGTTTGTTTCCGTTCCATCGAAAGGCACGCCATCGCCATTTAACATAGAGGCTTTAGTTTTACAATATCCCTTCACCAACGTCTCAAGGTTTCCCTGACTTACTTTAAAGTGGAGAATTAAAAAGCTAGACATCGCATGTCAAAGTATAAAACATGATACTGTCATTAATCAGTCCCTAATAATCGATGCAAAAGCAATAGAGTCCTCACACGATCAGTGCTTGGAACCTGAAAATAATAATCGAGGGAATCCCAATAGGGTCCTTGCTTGCAACTGTCACTGGTCAGGCCCTAATAATCTAATTAAAAACAATCGGGTCCTTGCACTGTCAATGATCAGGCCCTAATTATCACAGTCCTTGCAGCTTTTGCCGCTCAGGCCCTAATAATAATCTGATCAAAAACAATGAGGTCCTTGCACTTGTTGCAGGCATGGCCTGCCCCTTCAAGGAAAGTGGCCAGTGTGTGAGGTAGTACCCCAAGGGGTTGTGTTGTCAGAAGACAACACAAGTATTCCAATATGGCTATATGGACTTCAACTATGTGCTCTGCTAGACTCTGGCACTTGGCGGAATGTACTGCCTCTTCGTCATTTCAATGCCATCTCTAATTAATCCAGACCTCAAATCCAGCCAAAAGTTTAATTGAGAGGCACCGTGTCCTGGTGGCCCGCGTTGTTGTTCAGACCCACCCAGTGAACTGCAGCTTCTCACACTTCCATATTAGTCTCATTGCTCAGCCCGGGATGTTGCCCCTTGCCTCTACCACTTGTCTTATTTTAAAGCTAACCTGACCCAGTTTGTGACAGGCTGTGTGTCGCATACTCACGGCTTCAGTGTGGACAGGGTGCACAGCAAAGAGGAGTGCTGTGATGAAAGCCAAACGCGAGTCTTCAAACACACAGCTTTTACATGTGTGCATGAGCAGGCAAGTTACAGCACAGTGGAAACACACATTGACCATATGGAAATACAGAGGTGTCATTCCGCCCAACAGGATGTTCAACCTGACGGACAAGAGAAAGAAATATTCAGCACTGTGGGTTGAGACAACAGACTTTTTAAAAGTTATTTCTTCATTGTAAAAGGGTACAGTCAGTATCACCCATTGTTCAATATATCCTTATACACATATGGAGACAAAAACATATCAACCTTATCTAAACAAACATCCAGCAATCCAGCCACTATTAATGACATATTTTACTAATGATATAAGTATTCAAATATGCATCCCATAGTTTGTATTCTCTTTGTGTTGTCCTGGATTTTTAATTTCTCCAATCACATACCGTAAATTCCGGCATATAAGCCACTACTTTTTTCCCACGCTTTGAGACTGCGGCTTTTACAACGATGCGGCTAATTGATGGATTTTCATAGTGTTGCAGGTATGGCCTGCCCATTTAAGAAAGTTGTTGTGTTTGTGACGTAGTGCACTTGAAAATTGTGGGTAGGGCGCTACATGTTGTATGAGTAAGAGTCATATCAGACCAATGAAATTACCGAACAGGTGACAGTGGACCAATGAAACTGTTTCGGCAAACTAACTCACACTTAATTCTTCAGATCACCCATTTTGCGCTTCGTGCGCGCACCCTCATCATGGAAAAGACAGACTGAAAAGCGTATGATGCGGCTTTGAAGTTAAAAGCGATCAGTCTGGCTGTCGAAGAAGGAAATAGAGCTGCTGCAAGTACGCTCACCATCAATGAATCGATGGTGAGACGTTAGAGACGGCAGCATGAAGAACTGACTCGTTGCAAAAAGACGACAAAAGCTTTCAGAGGCAAGAAAAGCAGATAGCCCGAAATTGTAAACGTTCTTGAAGACTGGGTGAACACACAGAGAGCAGACAGTCGAGGTGTTTCCACCGTGGAATCCGACTGAAAGCTAAAACAAGTTGTGGATGTTACCGACATTTATTTAATCAAAAGTTTAAAAAAATCTTTCCTGTAACATCTTTCCGCGTTAATATCTCATGTTTCAACGGGGACACCTGCGGCTTATAGACAAGTGCGGTTTATTTATGTACAATTTCTTTAGGTAGTGATATTGAAGAAGAACATTTGTTATAATGAATTGAAATGTAATGAAAATCTAAAAAGTAAATTCATAATTTGTGTGGGTCCGACGCGTCGATTTAAAATATTGATTAATTTTTTTGATAAAATGTTTTTATTGCCGGACTGTAAAGAAACAATAAACTTTTCAGCGTGAAACACACTTTCCACCTACTGACCCCTGGGAAGGGCTCCTGCACAAAACGTTCAGCATTCTCAGAAGAATTAATTTAGATGGATAAAATGGATTATGTGTCTGACTCATTTCTGTACGTCACTTCATGAAAATATGAAATAGAATTACGTACTGGTTTGTGGAAAACAAATATGGCACCTTCTTACATGGCTTCAATGTTAAGAGATTCTGAATCAAATTCAACAAAATTGGGAAATACATTTCCCCACAACGATAACTGTCCTGTAGCCTTATTGATCCGGAAAGTCAGAATCTGTGAATATTTACAACTTTATTGAACTTGTGAGAGGGTTCGCATCAGCATCACAACTTTCGGTCGCGGACCTCTCCACTAAAAATTTTTTTAAATCACACTGTTTCCAGTCTAATTTAATTGGTTTACAGACACTTGGATGACACATCAGGAGTAGTATGGGGGCATTATATGTTTTTTTTCTGTTGTTTTTTACACTTGCAGAATTGGTCAAAATGTACTTCTATTGTATTGCAACACTGTTTATCCCTGAAACTATGAAAGTGTGTTGTGGACTCGAACACTTCACCCACCCCTCCATCTGCGTAGTGGTTAATAGAAAATGAGTGACTTTTCATTTTTGGGTGAACTATCCCTTTAACACGTGAACTCACGACATTAGACTGGGCATTGCTGTCTATTGCAGTGACACCGTGTTAATCCAATCAGGTGTGATGTTAAGGAATGTTGAGCTTGAATCAGTTTTAAATTGGGTGTGTGGCTGCAAAAGCTGTATGACGTCAGCGTCAACTGCATGTTTACATAGCATTCATACCGTGGTTAGTACGGGTTCTACTCACCTCAGTTAAATATAATTAACAGTACGGCTACACTACCATTTTTAGAGGTTCAAGGTGAGATGAAGAGAGCGTCCACTTACTTGAAGGAGAGGATGCAGAGCGGTCTGTAGGACTTGTGGCTCGTATTGTCCGCCATCATTTTGCCCCAGAAGTCGTTACTGAAGATGTTTATTAGGCTTGAGCCCGGTCTGACGTCCGGGTTGTTGATGATAGCCCAAACATCGTCGTGCACTAACTCCCCGCGGAGAGAGTTGCAGTAGCACAGGACACACAGGGCTGTCAACACAACATAGCGACCTGCAGCACTCATAGCCTCTGATTGCACGGTCACCCGCGGTTGCCGGCGGGCTCTGTTCTGGGGTTCCGGTGATGCCCAGTCGTGCATGGCCTCTCCTGCAGCTCGGCTGGACTGAGGGTGAAACATGTAGCACCGGTGTTTACGTCACCTCCGCCCAGCAGGTAGCAACTGTATGTGCTGTGGTTAGAGGGGACTGCGTTGATCATCGACTGCTGTGTTGATGCATTGTGCTGCCTTCATGTATGTGTTGAAACGTCGGACTAACTCATGTCTAGTGTAACGTTATACCTCTAAAGTTTTCCTTTCAATGCAAAATCATAATTTCTGTATTTTATTTCATATTTTAATTATATAATGTGAATTTACTTCAATTTAAATATAATTTGGTATATATGTACGATTGGTTTTATTGCTTATTATTAACAGAGAAATTTTCTTGGTCTCAAAATAATAAGCTATTGTGAGTGAAAATTAATTCATTACCTTGCAATGTCATTTCACAAAACAAATCTAAAATCAATATTCTTAGTTGTCCAGCTGTATTTTTAAAGCTTTCAAATGTTCTTCCGCCACACAGATTTGCGTATGAGGTTGTACTTAGTGTTTATTATTGTTCATTAAAGCACAAACATACTGACGTAAAAATATATATTTTATTGCCCAATAGCATTAAAATTACTTTTCAGTTAGGAGAACAGCCACAAGAGTTTCTCCAAAAAGAGGAAAATAACTGGGATTGGAAAATGTAATTACATTTTCATTTCTGTAAAATCCCGATGTATTTTACGTGGGACGGATGGATGGAAGAGGATCTTAGAATTTGGATTTCCAATTATGAATAATGGACAAGTGGCATTGTTGAGCCATGAGTTTTGGATTTACGAGTTTATGAAAGCACCTGAATGCGGCAAAGTGAACTCGCTGTCAGAGCATGCGCAGCAGGTACACGCCTCTTCATGTGGTCAAAAACATCATCAGCAGATATTTAATGCACCCTGGCACATACTACTATGACTGAAACTGGTAAAATAAATAATAAAAACTGAAATAAATATATTACTGAGTAAAATAAAAAAAGGTTCCACCTCCAAGTTTGGGTCATCTGCCATATAGGAATGGGAGCCTGAGGATGTCGGCAGTATCTTACCTGTTACTAGGACTGTTCTCTTCAGGGGCGGTTCTGGCTAATTGGAGGCTCTGGGCAAAGAACAATTTTGAGGCCCCTAAAACGAACACTTAATGAGCCATGTTATGTGAAACTGACATTTATTGTGAATAGAAACGACTAAACAATTATTTACTTCATAATGATTAACTTTACAGCAAAACGGCTGACTTTAACATCTATTTTGACTGTGTGTGTTTGTGTTGTGAGAGAGAGAGAGAGAGAGAGAGAGGAGAGAGAGAGAGAGAGAGAGAGAGAGAGAGAGAGAGAGAGAGTAGAGAGTGCGAGAGAGAGAGAGACTAGTGTGTTGTGTGAAAAAGGGAGACGTGAGTGAGTGAGTTAGTGTTTGTGTCATACTAACTATCGAAAGAGCCATTTTTCCCCCCTCTTCCCCCAAATTAAATCTGTCTGGAGCCGCAAAACATATTTGATAACACAGGTTATAAAGTTATAAATATAGTTATTCAATACATATAGTATTGAATAACTATAAGCTATAGTTTGTTGTGTTTATTAAATTATAGAACAACAATAAAAAAACTGTTGACATTTAACTGCTATTTTAACCTTTTACAAAAAAGGAAAACACCAAACTCTTATGAAGAGGAGAACAAAATACATGTGTAGGACTACTTTGAAATAAATGAAATACAAAAATATGCTTTTTTGCTCATCTCCAGCTGGGTACTTTTCAAAGATTGCTGTGTGCTCGCTCTGGAAATATCTTTCCACATTAGATTTCTTATTGTTTGCTAATTCCTCGCCACATATCAAGCATACAGGTACACCTGCCTCGTTGGCAGTGAAAGCAAATTAATCTGTCCACGCAGAATTATACTCTATTTTCCTCCCAGATTTTTTTTGGGGGGGGATTTTATTACTGGTTAGTTTACAGAGGCGGTGGTCGGACTCTATAGATTAGCGACCTGCAGGGAAGAGCACCGGGCCGTAATAGGATGTGATGCATATTTTAGTTGACGAAATATTAAAACAAAACCTGAGAGCAGGTCAGACTGGAGGCGGACACAGAAACTGAAGCTCGGTACAAACCACCTGCAGCTTCTGATCTGATCAAGAAGCTGCGGCGCTGATCTCTGAGCAGCTGTGACCAGAGAAAAAACTCTGTGTTTTCACTGTTTCCACTGTTAAGATGCAGCCGTCAGTCACTGAGCGCCACTAGAACGAGCTCTGATCTCACTGTTTCTCTGAGCGAGTGAGCGGGGGCCGGGGGCGGGGCTACGGTGCGTGTGTGTGTGCGTGTGTGTGCGTGTGTGTGTGTGTGTGTGTGTGTGTGTGTGTGTCCGCTATCAGGGAGCGCGCACCCACACATTCACCCGCTCCTGGTATTTCATGAAGGCCTGATACGATGATGATTTAAAAAAATGTACGTGAAAGTGAAGTTCATATGAAAACTGATTAGTTCAGTTCACCGTTCGCGAAAAATATGCGCAACATGCAGAACACTGCACAGGGAGTCGCTGCAGAGGGGCTGAAGAGCCGCAGGTTGCCGACCTCAGCACTAACCAAACACCAAAAAAAAACGTCTGGCCCGCGAAGCAGTTTTCTATTATCTATCATATCACTGTGTAGGGAATTGGCAACTGCAGGCGCCCCTGCTTGATGCTGTGTGAGAAGGGGGAAGGGGAGGGGGCGCGGGGGACAGTTCACCTCAGGGTCTTCCAAATGCAGTGATTCCTCCAACTGTGTCGCGCGCCCGGGCGCGTGACCGGGAGGGGAAATGTGAGCCTGAACTTATGTTTTGAGTCAAAGCTTTTGACGTCCGCATCTCTTTGACGGGGGAACTGTAAACAAATCGTTCTTTCGCCGTAGCCAGGGGTCGGCAAACCGCGTCTCTGCAGCGGCTCCCTGTACAGAGACGTGCGGGCGAGTGTGTGTGTATGCGCTCAGAGACAAAGTGAGATCTGAGCTCCTTCCTGTGAAGCAGCCGTTCAGTGACAAACAAGACACGGTGTTCAAAAACCAAGTTGAAAAGAAAGTACGACGAAGCCTGTGTTGCTCTTGGGTTCACATTGAATGATGGAGGACATGAGGATTGATTTATTTGAATTATTAAAAAAAAATCCGACGAGGCCCCCTGGTGGCCGAGGCCCTGGGCAACTGCCCGACTTGCCCAATGGGACGCGCCGCCCCGGTTCTCTTGTAGACAGAGACCTCCGATGTAGTTTCCTGGAATCCATTCAAGCAACTCATTCAGTTTGGAGGTTACTATAATTACCACTGGCCCCACTGTTGCTGTCACATTCCGAATCTTTTCCAGCCTCTCTCTTAACCTTGTCGTGTTCGTTCTGCTTGATGTTGGTGTTGCTTGTGATCGCTACATCTATTACATATGCTGTTTGTTGACCACCACGTTGTCCAGTTAGTTAGCCATCACCATTTTATCCATCTGAATCTATACATATATGCTGAAATACAAGTAAATCCCAAAATAAATAAATTTGTAGTATGTATTTATTTAGTTTTAACAGGTAATATATTCTATGTGGTCCATAATATCAACAATGAGTGACTGTACGCTACATACATGCCGGACTGCAACACGTGTAACAAATTATAGTTTCTCCTGTATGTCACGACCCACATCCCAAAAACTCCCTGTCTCACTGGCTCCCCTTTGCAGACTGGCTGTAACAGATATGAACTGGCTTCTGACACGGGACTGCATTCAAACCCAACTACTCAACCTATAAATTGTATTCATGTTTGCCTCAAAGCAGACAGCAAAATTTCATCCCTAAACCATACAGTTCAGTACACTATGGCATTCTTAAATGCACAACACAATTTAATACACTGTAATTCCAATGAAGCCATGAACTGTGATTTTACAAACTTAGTTGAAGTCTTAGATCTCAAACAATTTGTGAAAGGCCCTACCATCAGGTCTCTTAATCTCCAACCCAGTAGAAGAGGTTTTTCACCTGTCTGACAACTGAGTAATCATTTTCAATCTGAACTAGATCTGAATGCTCTTCTGCATTTCAGCATGTTTAATTCCTCCAGGGCCTTTAGGCATGTAGAAGCCTATAGTGAGTTCCCCATTGCTGTCAGCATTGAGGCTGCACCTTTTTCTGCAAACACAGTAGAACTTTTCTTTATTTAACAGTACAGTTTTAGCCACCACCTTGACTCTGTTGCTCCAGTGAAAGTTAAAAGCGTAAGCTTTTGGTCACACTAAAGGGTTATTTTTAGTCTATTAAAATCAATCACCACGTTCACTTCAACCTCCTGCTTTCTTAAATGTTTACAAATAAAAAGTACTTATTATCAGAGCTGGAATAATTCTTTCTCTAAAAGGTCTATCCATCCCCTTTGGACACTGCAGCTCCTTCTCTTTACTAGAACTTAAATTATTTCAGATGTCTTGACATTATAAATTCTTCAAAACTTTTCAAAGAAGTTCTTGGTGCAATAGGTTGAAAGGCTAAATGATTCGTTTTTATTTAAACAGACCTATTTTTTTTAAATAATTGAATTAATCTAGTATTCTTTAAATATACTCCAAACTTAGGTAATTCACTTCTATGTCAG
The DNA here is from genome assembly GCA_038501795.1 of Pseudopleuronectes americanus. Classification (NCBI taxonomy): domain Eukaryota; kingdom Metazoa; phylum Chordata; class Actinopteri; order Pleuronectiformes; family Pleuronectidae; genus Pseudopleuronectes; species Pseudopleuronectes americanus. Next base: position 165,141 of record CM076737.1, on the reverse strand, counting down.
TAGATGGCAGTCTATTTTTTTGAATGAACTTCTTTTTATTTCCTTTTATCAAATACAGTCATAAAGTACATCACATCTGGTCATGTGAAATTAGGTACCACAGGTACAAGTCTTTGGTTTGTGGGGTAATCTGTCCATGGATGTCTCGGGCCCAAGCCTTCAAGATCAAGGTATATCAGAATTGAGTTTTACACATTTACTTTGTCCACACACACAGTACATCTCACATGTCATTACATCCAGACAATATTACAAAGGTGGATGGCCTGCAGATGTCCATTGCTTGAAAAAAAAAGAGAAAAGAAATGGGGGACCAGTTGTTTTTGAATACATCTTTTTTCAGTTGTAATAGGGCAGTGAGGTATTCCATCCTATACATTTCTTGTATTCTGTCTCTCCATTGGATTATTGTGGGGGGCTGTGGCTTCAGTCAGGAGGCTGTTATTACTTTAATTGCTAATAAAAGAAGGGCTCTCAGAAGTTTTGCCTGTGGAGGGAGCTCATCAGAGAAACTCCAGGTGAACCAGGGAGAGTTGATTAACTCTATTAACCCCTCCCTGATTCAAAAGGCAGCAGGAGAGCTGCCACAGGGGAGAGAGACATATGGACAAAACGGAGCGTAGCTGCCACACCAGCAGAGACTGCTGGCCACTTTATGTTTGGTTAAATGTATGTTTGCTCATGTGTTAAAGAATGAAAGAGTGTCAAAAAAGTGAGTGGTTCGTGTCTGGCTGCTGTTGGGAGACACTGGTGGCATAGTCGTTTGCAAGACTATAAAAACAACTATTTAGAGCTGATTTAATGCTTAGAAATAAATTAGCTCTGGTATTAGGAAGACACTAAGTCTGGTTAGCTCTCTATTGTTCCACAGACACTGTTTATTTTTTATATCTGCTATATAAAAAATATAAAGCAGATTTATATCTGAACTATAATAACTCCACCATACTAGCACTGTGATATATTTGCTCCAAATTGCACTTTGTTGTTTTTATTTCTCTTCAGCTGTTTTTATATATATTCAGACATATATATACTTTATTTAAAATTTTGATATTCCATTTTATTCTATTTTATACTATTAATATTTTATTTTTTAGGTTGTAATTGAGCATTGTTAGAAGAGAGCCTGTGACTCAAGCATTTCATTGCCAGCGACTGCTTAATGTTATTGTTGTGCATTTGATAAATAAAAACAAATCTTGAAATCTTGAATCACAGTGCTCCCTAGCCTATCTTTATAACCCTTACTGCCGGTCACAACTTAGTCTAAAATCTAAAATCTTGGAAAAAGATGAAAACAATTTCAGTCTGGTTTCAGATCTCTCTACGGTAATGAATCTGGATTACTGAAGATAACTATGACCTCCTCCTAACTGCAATCTCCTCCTACGTCCAGATCTAACATCAACTTTGGACACTCTTGATCACTCCATTCTCATTCACAGAAAGATCCAATGGGCAGGGTTCTCTGATTTAGCTTTAAACTGATTTCCTTCATTTTTCTTCAAGAGATATTTTAGCATCTCTTTTAGTAACTCCTCCTCCTCCTCAGTTTCTATCTCCTGTGGAGTCCCTAAAGGTTCCATACTTGCTCCAATCCTCTTTTCCATCCACCTGCTTCCACTAGGTCACATTATTCAAATACACAACATAACTTTTCACTGTTAAAATCAGTCAGATTTTAAATTTGACAAACAAATGAATCAAGTTATAAATTTAAGCTTCATGTAAATACAAACCATTTCCAAATACAGATAATTTCTCAGTACTTCCAACCTGGAGAAAGTCATCCATGCCCTCATATCGCCACACCCTGATTACTGCAATTTGTTATATTTTGGCATCACTCTGTCTTCTTTATCCCATATCCAAATGCAGCAGTTTCAACTAGGTCAAAAAAGAGGGAACGCATCACACACTATGGACACTGCCATATGTTAAGAACATAAATTAAGAGAAGCAGGGAAGTTTGATAGCCTTTTTTTGTTTGACATAGAGAAGGCCTATGATATGATGTGAAATGATGGGTTAAAGGTTCAATGTATATGTGGATCAAATATTATTTGAATGGAAGATTGATTCAGGTAAGATTAGGGAAGTGTTCAGGATATTTTGTTGTTAAAAATGGAACACCTCAAGGTAATACAGTGAGTCCTTTGTTATTTTCAATGATGGTCAATTAAGCATTACTGAGTTTGGAGAATGGGATTGGATATCTCTATCCTGCAGATGATGGGGATAGTTGGAGAGGTAGGAATCTGGAGTTTATTGTGAAGAAACAGTAAGAGCATATTGTTAAAATAGAATAATGATAATTTAATTTGGATTCAAATTCTCAGCAGACAAAACCAAGATAGTTTTCTTTACACAGAGAATTGGGACTAATTTTTGATTAAAATTATATAAACAAAAACTAATAAGAGTGACACATACATTTTTAGGATTGTGGTTTTAGGATGGCATGGGCTGTACACAGTACAGCCCAGTACAAGTGTAACAAATTATTATACGTGAAGAAATGTCTGGTTGGAAGTGATTGGGGAACAGGAAAGAAATGTGCAGTAGGAATGCCACTGGAATTAAGAAGATAACAGCTATCTCTGAATTACTGGATTAGTTTAAAAGGACATAATGGAGATCACACAAAACAAGAGACATTAAAAGCATGTTGGGAAAAGTAGAGGAGAGAAACAAAAGGTTTTGGATGGACTTTTGAACAGAAAGCAAAATAATTAACTGGAAATAAAAATTAGTCCAAAAGTATCACTGTAATACACCTGTGGATAATTCCCGACTCTGTTGTAGACCTCACATTGCTTGGTTAAAAGATTAAAGATATGCAATTTAGTTTACACCCACAGGTTATACTGATATATAGCTAACACCAGATCTATACGCTTCAACGAACTCGGTTAAAAATGTTTTTATTTAATTCATGGTTTCAGATTTCAACATAAAAATTCTCTAAGTATCAGTGATGGATAATTAGTGTATACTGGGGAGATGTTGGAGCATTGCAGTGGGTTGAAGGGGTGAGACCTATGATGGCATTAATATGTTCTCATTCCAATTCATCGTTAACCAGCTTGAAACACAGCCATTCAGATAGCACACCAGGTGATTTAATTCAAATGAGGGGACAAAGTACAACACCTGGATAGAGACCAGCACAAGTAGGAATCAAAAGAAAAAAACTAAATAGCTGACAAATGTGCAAAGGAAGCCACAAAATAATCATGTTGACATCACACTATCGTTTACTAAATGGTAATGTAGACCACAATTATGCATAGGTTCAAATCAAATCAAGTCAAATATACTGTATTGTACCGTGGGGAATATTGTCATGGGCCAAAGGTTAAGAGAAAGGTTGCAATAGCAATGGGAGAAAAAAAAAGGACGGTGGTTTTGCAGAATCAAAGAAAAGTAGGTATGATAAGAAACACGAGTAGAACCTTTAGAGAGGAAATAAAAAAGGAAATAAAGTAGCTCTAATTTTATTTATTTAACCATTTTGGAAAATAAATGGAAATAAAAATTGAAAGTTTTAATCTCTATCAAGTTTGTTCTGCTGAGATACTGACACAAAAATATATAAATAAATTAAAGTTTTTTAGAACAAGTTAATTTATTTAGGGTCCCTATCTACACGCCGTACCAGTTGATGGCGGTAATGCAACATAGCTGTGTTTGCCAACCGCCATAAAATATCAAAGAAGAAGAGGAAAGGATTTTATTTTGAATGCAGTAGCCGGAAGTCGTATTTGTAATCGTGGTAGATTTAATCGTTCGAGCCACATTAGGTGCAGACTCTCACGCTTGGCTAAATTGAGGACGCAAACGTGAGCTCGCTGTACATAAATGAGATAGCTAAACTCTGAGGAAACCGTAGGATGGATCCTAACCGGATAATGCAAGCTCTCAAAGGGACTATCGACCCTAATCTGAGAATAGCTGCGGAAAATGAACTCAATCAGGTGGGTTAGCTGAAATAGTTTTTTTGATTGTTGTTTTCAGAGGGTGCACCGCCGACCAGTTTTGCTTAGAAATGATGTCAGTGTTATCGGAGGAGCTTAGGCCGTGTTTTGGTGAATCGAGCTCTACTACGGCCTGGTGAATCTGTATGACTTCGCAGCAGTTTTCGCTAGGCCTGGTATCACCAGTTCCAAACTCTGACTCATCTGCCTTGCAATCTAATGCAAGTCAGTCCTGACAGCAATCGTGATCCATCAGTGATATCTAGTCTTGATTCTGTCAACACATACACGCGCTTCCGCTGGAGTTTCACACGCTACTAATGTAGCAGTGATAACTGATATAACTAAATATAACTGCATAACAAGTAAGAAATATAGCATAAAGAGAAAACACTAGATGGCCTAAATAATAACAATGACCCCTGAATAATTGAACAGTAAAGTGTGAGTAAAACAGTTTTCAGTAATTCAACTCGAGCATAATTCCGAGGGCTCTGCTGAAAATATGTTCATCTTTTCATTCCATCTGAAAGCTTATCAGATTTGTTTTTACATTAGTTTGGATAATTTTACTCATTGTTTCTTCATCCAATTGCTCATTACCCAAGTTTTATGTTCAACCTTTTCCCCTTTAAATCAGATTCAATGTTGAGTAGCACAAAGTTAACTTATAAATTGGCATCTCCTCTTGAGACATTATAATTTTCATACCATACCTTATGGTCCATACTTCTGTTTATCATTAACACGTATATCACACCAGGGCTCCAGACCACTGAACCAGCACATCATTTAGGTGCACCCAAAAGTCGTCACTGTGCCATTTTGGAATGCAATAATACAGCTATTAAACATTTTCTCAACCGTTCCCATATACATTGGTAATTTCTTAATTTGGGATGGGTATTATCACTGATTAGCCGCATTGACAAATTTGTAATTCACAAAGTTGGTGGTCAATTGGTGCATTATTTCTGTGATGCCAACTAATTTTCTTGGACGTTATAATGTCCCAGATAATATTAGGATGAATTATATTATTGTCATCCTTTTTTAACCATTTTATACCACTGATAATGAAATAGCATGATCATGCAAGCAGTCTACACCCTTTTCAAAGAGCATTAACATCATTCTTAAGAATATTCAGTCTGCACACGGTACAAACCAACTGCTCGGTAGGCTTAACGAGTTTCACCATAATACCGCTTCTCCAATACACTTCATACAAAGGGTTATATACAGGGTTTCTCCCTATGTGAATCCCCCTCGATCCCAGAGGAGATGAGAGAGAGAGACTAGTTAAATATAAGAAGCGCAGATGTGCACAGGTCCGGAAAAAGAAAGCTTAAGTCGCACTTCACAGATGTTTGGTTGCATGTGCGTTTGGTTTATTCGTGTTTATGAATTGCCTCACCGGCCGGATCAATCACTCTTGCAGGTTGTATACAGCCCAAAGGCTGGTCATTCCCCATCCCTGAAGTCCAAAATACAGGGGCACAACCTCTCTGCCGTTAATAGTAGGGATGGGGGAAAAAAAATCGATTCAGTTACAAATCGCGATTCTCGTGTATGACGATTTTAAATCGCCATGCTGCCTCCAATATGGATATTTTATTTTTTTAATTTTAATTAAAAAAAAATATATATAAATTTTTAATTTTTTTTATTTTGAATTGATTTTATATGGGGGGAATATATGGGGGGGAGGAGTATCTAGAAATACCCAAGCACTAGCTTTGCATAGCCTAGATGCAAACAACAGTGAAGCATAGCCTACTTTTTGTTTATTTCAAAGTCTATGTTTTAAGTAAACTTTTATTCATTCTATTTAATTTACCTTTTATTTATTGTTTAAAGTAGCCTAAGTGGTAAACATTTCTTAATCTGTCAGTTTGTGTGCAGTTGACAGGGACTATACAATAATAGGGCACATTTTTATTTATATTCTCTATTGGCTGCCCGGCAGTCATTAAGTTAATGTTAATATTTGAAATAAAACTTGTAAAGCTTTAAGTCAATTTGACTGTGTTGTATTTGAAAGTATGATGCAACTGTTTTCCATGGTCCAGTATTTAAAAAAAAAGAAAAAAAGAAATCGTAATATCGAATCGCAATACTTACAGAATCTCAATACCCACAGAATCGCAATACATATCGTATCGCCACCTAAGTTTCGTGATAGTATCGTATCGGGAGGTCCCTGCCGATTCCCGTCCCTAGTTAATAGTAGCAGGAACCCTGATGGAATGCTTAGGAAACTTCACTGAGCTTATCTGTCTGCCTGAAAAGTTAGTCGGTTAAAACATAAAGGGAGACTAGAGCTGGATAATATATAAAATATTATGCGTTCGTGCGTGATTGCGTGTCAGTGAAAGAGAGGGAGAGAAGCAGAGCAAGTAGTCAGAATGAGCTGAATTAATTAATGAATAAGCACAGCTATGAAAGATTTTACAAAACGATTGATCATTATGTGGTAAACAGTGTTGATATTGTGGCTGTAATGTCTAACAAATCAACGATAGCGGAGTATGTTTTGGTCTGTGCAACTGTATGTAAGTATTTAGGTAAAACCCGGACAATTGGTTACACAGTTTAGTAACTTATTAACGTTGCTTCTGATGTTTACCTCATCCCAACACCGCCGTCAACACTAATCACCACAAACTATCTCAGGGTTTTTTGAAATTTTTACATTTATGTGTTATTGTCAGACATTTATTAACAATACTTTGGTCATTGACGTGACGCCTATATTTTCGGTCCAACTACATTTGCTCAGTTAAAAGAAAGGTTTAAATACACAAAGAAATATCATATGTATGTACTACCTCTCCCATATATGTACCCACTGTAATTTTCCTGAAAAATATTAGTTATTTGTATTGTTTCTGTTATTTAAGGTGTCAAAATATCATGTGGTGCGACCCTCCGGGCCATGACTGCCGATGGAAAACTTCTTTGAAATTACTCTAAATCTATTCAAATTTATTTTCTGCCCTATTTGGCATGATTTCCAAATTGTTTTTTAGTCCTGTTCAAAATTGCATAGCATTTGTATAAATATTTCCATCATAGGATACAAACAAACTTTTTACGATGATGTCCATTTGATGAAATATCATGTGGTGCAGTGTTAATTTCGTTGACGAAAACGATAACGAAAACTATTCGTTAGCCCCTTTTCCCATGACTAAGACGAGACGAAGACGTAACGAAAACGGATCTTCGAAAATAAAAACTAAGACTAAATCTATTTTAACTTTCGTTGACGAGACGAGACGAAAATGTTGGCGGTTGACTAAGTCACAATAATTTTTAAAACATCATCGTATCAGGCCGTCATGAAGTATCAGGAGCAGGCGAGTGAGTCTGTGTCTGTGTGTCTGTGTGTCTGTGTGTCTGTGTGTCTGTGTGTCTGTGTGTGTGTGTGCTCCGTCTGCTCTCAGATAGCGCTCCGGTCCGTAGCCCCGCCCCCTGCCCCCGCGCACTCGCTCAGAGAGACACAGTGGCTGTGTCTCAAACCGCGCACTTGTGCACTTCGAGCACTGACTTTTAGGGCTTAGGGCGTTCACACTGACAGAACCAGCAGAATTCAGTGCACTGAAAGTACCCGGATGGCGCACTGCAAACGGTCAAAAAATGCAGTGTAAAACGATGGACACTTCTCGCCCTAAACGGGCGCCATCTTGGCTACGTAGCGGAAGAGGAGGAGCCTTTTTGGCAGCTTTTCATTTCATTTCTAAAACAGATTTGCGTCCGTCACTTCCGCCAAGTGGTTAACGTAAGTGTTCCATTTGAGACAGCACTAATCAGCGACGGAGTCCACTACAGATGTAAGTGCACTGTATTGCAGTGCACTGTATTGCAGTGTACTTCGTAAAGTGTTCGGTTTGAGACACAGCCAATGTCTCTCTGAGCTCGTTCACGTGGTGCTGCCGCTCAGTGACTGACTGCTTCTTAACTATGGAAACAGTGAAAACACAGAGTTTCTCTGGTCTCAGCTGATCGGAGATCAGCTCCGCAGCTTCTTGATCAGAGCAGAAGCTGCAGTTGGTTTCTACCGAGCTGCAGTGCTCGCCTCCAGTCTGACCTGCTCTCTCTTTTTGTTTTCACATTTAAAACAAAATATATATTTTTAAGCTATTAGGCTGCAGCTATATGTTTTTATAGAGAAGGAGTTTAATGTGGCTATTAAATGTGACTAAAACTAGACTAAAATGGAATTAGTTTTCGTTGACTAAAACTAGACTAAAATGTTCTGAGTTTTCGTCGACGAAAACTAGACTAAAACTAAGAAGGATAAATAAATGACTAAATGTGACTAAAACTAATATGCATTTTCGTCAAAAGACTAAGACTAAGACTAAATCAAAAATAGCTGCCAAAATTAACACTGATGTGGTGCGACCATCAAGAAACAACAAATTTGGGACTTTTATGATGAAATCCATTCAAAGACAGGAAGTTGCATCATACACCATTTTGCCAAGGACCCATGGACGAAAGAACAGGTTTGTAACTCTCTCTCAAATTTGGAAAAAAATAAACTTTTTAAGAGCTGGGATGTAGTTGCCACATTTGGATATCATGTGGTGCGACCTCAAAAAAACTATGAATATATTTTTATCATAAATTTCCTAGTGACCTTTTGTGCTAACCTAGCTTGTTTTCTTTAGGAGTCCAATTCTGTCACTGTTAATTTGGACTGAACTAGAAGTTATCATGTGGTGCGACCAAATATCATGTGGTGCGACCAAATATCATGTGGTTCGACCATACGATATATGTCCTAGATTAGGAGTTTTAGTGGTTTTATGTTAAATTAAGGATGTATATACATAAAGTACTTATTTTAGTATTATTTAGAAAATATTTTTATACATTTCATAATTTTTTTCTAATATTTCAGAAACAATGGTTTGTTTAATGTTGTACAATATTGTGATAAAATATGGCCAACAAATTTGAGCATTTAATTTCACTTTTGTAATATTCATTTATTATTTATTTATGTATAACTGTTTTAATTTATTTTACCAGATGCCACTTCCAGGCAAAATAAAAACCGCTCGCCATAGGCAGCCATGTTTTATTAATATTATTTTCATTTATCCAGCATAAGGTCAGATTTATCATTGTAAAATTTGTAGTACTGTAGTAGTACCTAATATGTATATCCAGTTGCCTGGTCATGGACATATCTGTGGACTCATCCACCTCAAGGCCACTGGCAGTAGAGAGTCTGATGGCCTCTAGAATTGTTTTTTCCACAACACTGGCCAGGATCTCCAACATCTCATCAACAATTTTGTGGGATCTATAATTGGCTCTTTTATCAATCTAAAAAAAAATAGAAAGAGTAACATTTAAAGTTTACCTGAAGTTTGGAGAAGTAGTCACAGCCAAGCCTATAAAGCACTGGGGGAAACCCTGCTATCAACACTTTTCACTGGGAGGTATTTGTTCTCTTTTAGTTTTCATATTTGTCTCCTCACTCGAACGCGGTGAATAGCCGCTGTGTTCACACGTAAATTTCTCCTTGATTTCTACGGACATCATACTAGGAGATTAGGCTGATAAAGTCATTTTGTTTTAGTAACATTCACTTTGGTTTCATGTACATCTTTATTATGTAGATGTTATGGAATAGCAATTTCATTGTAAAAGCTAGAGTAAGCAATATTACATCATAATGTTATGTATTCACCAAGCAAACAGCAGCTATAGATCAGTTGCAAGGCCAACATAAAGTGTTGCGTTGTATGCCAACTGCCGCTTTCTAGCAAGCAATACAGCAGACTAGAGAAAAGCTTATCACCTCAGGCTTTGAAACTTTTCAATTTAACCTATCTATGATACCACAAAAAACATTTAATTTTTAATGATTTTATTTACGGTCATCCATTTAAATTGTTTTACAAGGAGCTTAAAGGAACAACTACAATTTCATAATACAATCCTGTGTTTCAAAATGATATGTGAACCTTGTTGCTTGTATTAATATAATTTAATTTTCTCCAGACTGTAGGCTCCCATTTGAATTAAAAGTTAAGGTTAAAATTAGGAAACTCTATTTTTCTTTCTTTATTTCTACCCTACCAACTCTAATAACTAACTATTATCTGTGCAGGACCTCATCTCTGAAAGTGAGGGGTTCAGTTTCAGTTCCTCTGAATTTGCGCTTTCTGGAGTGGGCAGAGAACATGGAAGAGTGGGAGCTGGCAGGGGATGATGTCAGATGGTGCTTGTTCCCGGGACTGTATATAAAACTCTCCATCTGAGTCTCCTCAATAACTCTGTTAATATTGTTCAACTCTTCCCATCAATTCCTGAACCATACCCTTTTGATATTTCCTGTCCAAATAAAACAGTATCGGAAATCTCTGAAACAGGTTCTGTGCACTGCTACTGTTTTGGGGGGCCCTGCTATACAGTTCAGTTTGGTAGTCATATAGATACCTTGGAGGCATGCTCACACTGTGGCTTCTTCCTTTTTGCTGTCTCTAATCTTCCTAGGGAACAATATCCAACAGGACCCATTTTCCTACATAGATGTTCTCTCTGGCTTGAAATACTATGAAAATGCTATATTCTTGGTGTTCCTGGCACACAAAACATCTGATGTGGTGCATATTTAAACACAGGATCCAGGAAGCCCTTCCAACAGTTCATGCTAATCATAAACAGTCAACATTCCTCTGGTAATAGTAGGAAAGGCTATCTGATTAACTCTAACCAAATGATCGGTCTGTCAGAAAAGATCCAACACATCTGATTATTCCACATTCTACTACTGCAGCAGTACCCCCATCATGCCATGGGGTCTGATAGTATGAAGTTTTGCCGATTGAAGTGGAAAACATATCCTGCTAGGAAATATCAAAGGTTAAATCGCTATTAAAATATTAAGTCTGCTATGGTTAAGGGACTGTAAATTATAGTATCTTGTGTCACCATCAGTTGTAAGCTTGAGCATGTTGAATACTCAAGAAAACAGCTTTGCATGAAAGTTTTAATGAAGCCATGCTGTCTTGCAGTGTATTGCTACAAATATAATTAGATTCTCAATAATAATCTTGTCCTGTAAATTTCATGTTCACAGAAAGTGTTTACCTTAGACAAATATAACTAATAATAATTGCAGGACAAAAATAAGGACTTTCTATGACATAGTGTTGGCTTCTGCAGTGTTCTACGCCATTGTCTGCTCTAACTCAAAATTAGAATATATCGGTGTCGAAGACTATGTTGTCCCATATTTTTCATCCCAGAATTACACTCTGACCCATATATCAATCAAACCGGTATTTAATTTACATCCTGTTCATTAAATGATTTTCTGGAAAAACAATTAAATTTAACTTTGTAAACCTTCTGAAATCCTGTATTGTAATTTTTTCAAATTTAAATGTGAATAGAATGTAAAAACTGTCCTCCCCCTTTTTTTTCTTTTTGTTTCAGTCTTACAAGATCATCAACTTTGCACCAACCCTGCTTCAGATCATTGTATCAGAGCAGGTGGAGTTTCCTGTTCGCCATGCAGGTAAGACACCAACAAATCCAGATAAAAGCACTGCTGCTTTTTGCAATTCACTGTTGTGCCTTTTGGTTGTTAAGTTTTAATATTGACTATAATTTACATAATTTACCTCTCCATGTATTTTTCATTTTGAGAAATCTCATTGGTCATGTTCATAAGGACACAAGGCATAAAGGCATCTAGCCTGCCTTCTGCTTTGAAACTGTTATATTATTTTTCACGAAATATTTCATACATTTTATATAATTGGTTTGTTTATTCCAGGAAAAGATGTATTTTTCTCAGTTAACAGTCTCCTCCCACAGTAATGTGTGACTTTAAAAAGTCTCAGGTAGTATCCAGTCTTTTATTAAGAAGGCTAATGTGAAATGTTTAGGACTTGTATGACATGTATTGTATTGACAGGTATGACTCGCACGCACGCACAGATACACAGAGCACTCATTAAAAAATGGAAATATTCAAAATTACAACAGAACTATATACAAAATAATAAAAAATTGAACTACATAAAACAATTTAACATACAAAAATTATATTACTTCAGTTGCTGGGAAGGCAGCACAGAATGTTTGAAATGAATATGAAAAATATTACATATATATGTAAACATAAAAATAGAACTACAGGTGCATCTCAAAAAGTTCATTTATTTCGATATTTCAAATCAAAAAGTGAAACTCAAATATAGATTCCTTACACCGAGAGTGAAATACTTCAAGCGTTTATTTCTTTTAATTTTGAGGATTAACAGCTAATGAAAACCAAAAATTCAGTATCTCAGAAAAGAAGAATATTACAAAAGACCAATAAAACTAAATATTTTATTACAGAAATGTCAGCCTACTGTACAGTATCTTCATATTTATATATTTGCACTCAATACTTGGTCGGGGCTCCTTTTGCAAGAATTACTGCATCAATGCGGCGGGGCATGGATGCGATCAGACTATGGCACTCTGGGGTGTTATGGACGCCAAGTTTGCTTGGGTTCAGGTCATGCGAGTTTGCGGGCCAATAAAGCAGAGTGATACCAAGGTCATTAAACCAGGTATTGGTTCTTTTGGCAGTGTGGGCAGGTGTCAAGTCCTGCTGGAAAATGAAATCAGCATCTCCATAAACCCTGTTAGCGGAAGGAAGCATGAAGTACTCTAAAATGAAGATACTTCTGACGTTTACTATGGTTCAAGAGTGGCTGGACAGGAGGAACCAGAATCAGAAAGGATTTATTGCTAAGTAGGTTTACACCTACCTGGAATTTTCTTTGGTGTGAATGCAACAGTTGTAGCCCATTTCCTGGATAAGTCTGTGTGTGGTCGCTCTTGATGGACTGACTCCAGCCTCAGTCTACTCCTCGTGAATCTCCCCCAAACTCTTGATTGGTCGTTGCTTCACAATCCTCTCAAGGTTACAGTTATCCCTGGTGCTTGTGCACCTTTTTCTAACACATTTTTTCTTCCACTCAACTTTCTATGAATATGCTTGGATACAGCACTCTGTGAACAGCCAGCATCTTTAGCAATGGCCTTTTGTGGCTTACCCTTCTTGTGGAGGTTAAGCCCCAAAAGCTGAACATGTGTGTACCGATTTTCATGAAGATCATAATAATATGATAATTTCAATGTCAATAAGGCCTTCGCACTGTCAGTGCTCGTACCCTAATAAAGCCTGACCAGACCTCCAGCCTCAAACAGAAAGAAACCAATAGAAACAAAAACAACATTATTAAACATCATCACCAGGGAGAGATAGCCTCCCCTGGACCCTCCCTTAAATACTGATCTGATCTGCAACACCTATAAGGATAACAGAGCAGAGAGTAAAGGGGGAGGGAAAGCATGGAGGGAGTGCGTAACAAAAACACAAACAGGCATTTATTCCAGTGTTTGCAGAAACATGAGGAATACCTTGTGTCACTCTTCTGAGTGACACAAGGTCACTCAGAAGAGTGCGCAATTATGAAGTTATTGGTCCAATCAGCTTATAGACACATAAATTCCTCCAGACCGGTCTGTACGACCCTCCAAGGATATGGCTCCCCAGACCATCCCTGACCCACCTGCAAACCGGTCATATGTTGGATGATGTTAAAAGCAGCATAATGTCCACCATGGTGTCTCCAGACTTTTTCACGCCTGTCACATGTGCTCAATTTGAACCTGCTCTCTTCTGTGAAGAGAACGATTGCCACTGGCAGACCTGCAAATTCAGATGTTTTTTAGTAAATGCGAATTGAGCTTTTTTCCGTTCTAGCCAGATGAACACACACATGATACAAATCTGAGCTGTGCTAATGATTTTACTCATTAATTTACTTACATTTATATATTTTAACAAAACGCTACCTGTTGCCAGTCAGTCAAAACGTTTGAGTGTTATAAAACTGGTTTGCCAATCCTTTACTAGGGGTTTAGGTCAATTCTAACCGAAAGGTGTCCCACTTTATCTAATCTGAAGGGGAAGGATACAGGATATTGTGATCATAAGGAACAATGTTTACATTATATAATAAAGTTAAACGTAGTAACAAGTCCTCTGGCAGTAATTGGACAATTATGTGTATGACAGTTAATGACATTTAATATGTCAACTATGTCCTGGAAATATTTCAGTCAAAAGTGAACGGAGGACAATGCAAGTTAGTCTGTCTGGACAGTGGATGTGTGTATGCGGAGGGTCCAATTGAGCCGACGGTGTCTTTGCAAGTAGTGATTAGTCATTTGCAAGAGGGAAAACTGAGATGGGGTATACTGCAACAGTAGCTGAGATTGTACAGTCCTTGCCATTACAATAGCATTTAGGACCGCAACTTCAACTTTAAAGCATGTATTTTTGGGGGCAGCGTTATCCCATGCAGTTCTAGGAAAAGCTTCTGAAACATCTCAAATGTGTTGCGCTATTACTGATGATACGCTGATTACATTGTATGCACTATGCACGGTTGAGCCCCATATGTAGTGTGCAAGCTTTAGCAATGCTACCACATCCTGGTAATATCTCCTTGCCTTCAAGAAGGATTAATAGATTCACTAGATCAGTGGTTCTCAACCTTTTTTCAGTGATGTACCCCCTTTGGAAAAAAAATATCAGCCGAGTACCCCCTAACCAACACAAAGCATTTCTTGTTGAAATAAATATGTAATAAACATTGCTGTGCCATTAGTGTCTGATTTATTAAACCTTGTAAATAGACACTTTAAAATTTCAAACTCCAGCAATGTCCATAACATTGCTCATTTGTAGTTGTCTCTCTTGAACTATTTGGAAATAAAATGATGTGAAAATACCTAAAGAGTTATTAAAAAAGAAATAATTATCTCATCATTAACTTAATTTTAATTTAAAAAAATATATTTATCATCTTAAAATATCTTCTTCAAGGATCGAAAGAATAGTGATCTTAAATTTACAAACTTTCAACAATGAAGGTTACATTGTTGGATTGAACTGAGTGAGTGCTTTTGCATTTACATTTTTGTGAGAAACTGCATGTGCTTCACTGAGGATCTTTGTCAGTCTTGGTGGCAGGGAAGCGACTGACGTGATCAAGCTCTTCTCCAGGCACAGCCTGTTTCTTTGCTTTGTTTTCATCACAGTCATTGCAGAGAAGGAGGCCTCACATACATGTCTGGAGGCAAAGGGTAGTAGCTGCTCCAAAGCTTTCTGTCCCAGGTGAGGGTGCTCCTGCTTCACACACACCAAAACTGAGTGTGAATGCTGGAAACTTCATGCAGAGGCCACGGTCAGATGACACTTCCAGGAGTTTTTCCTGATAAGTGACAGGTAGCTTGTTTCCGTTTGCTTGGGGGAGGCTTTTCGCTTTCTGGCTTGAGATGATCTGAATTTCAGAAAATTTCCTCTTAAAAAACTCAGGTGGCTTACCAGCATGACTTTCATGTTTTGTCTTGAGATACCGCTGAAGATGTGCTGGCTTCATGCCACTGTTGGCTAATCTCTCTCCACAGAAAAAACAGAAAGTGTAAATAACCCAATCTATGTCATTGTTAATATCGTTGACATGTCTTTCTGTTATTTTATTGTGAAATATTTGCTCGATTGCGTCAGAAAATTTCATTTCTGTTTTTGTATATAATGCAGACTTTCTGTTATGAATCTGTAAATTCACAATGGAAAATTTGATGTTTTAGCGACCCTCCGAAGAGGCACAAGCTCTTACGGTGTTGTTTAGGGAAGGCTCACATAAACCTGAAAACATCAGTTAAAGTCTCGACCATCTTGTGAATACTGTCGAAAATTTGCCGGCTCTGGATACGCCTTATTTGGCACTTGAACTTCCGTGTTTTCAGCGGCATTGCTGCTGCACTTCGACCCCAACTCCATTGTTTGAGATTTAAAGGCGGCGGTGATAACAGGTGATGATAGATTTATTGAATAGCCTACTGAATATAAAATTCAGTTCATGAACTTACACAATTTGTAAAGGATTTTTGAATGGATGCTAATTTTAAATATACAAACACGTACCCCATTGAAACCCTTCAAGTACCCCTTACACGTACCCCCATGTGAGAACCACTGCACTAGATGATCCCCATCAGCACAATGTATGACCAGGATCTTTAGGATGTTTAGTAAAGTCATTGCGGCTGTCTATTATACAATATAAAAGAAAAATCTATACATTTTTGTGATAACATTTATTTTTAATCATTTTGAATATCCGTTTAGTTAGTAATTCAAGATGATATTAGATTTAGTTGGCTTCTCCATTGTATTATTAGAGCCATTGGTGAGTAGCATATCTCCATCCCTTCACCTGTTTTCCTCTCTGATTTTAGGGTACACCTGCTCATTAAATAAGAATAAGATACGTTTATTTATACCAAGCACATGCACAGACATGCACCGACACACTCATGCAATGGTAGGTACATTTATCCTCTGCTTTTAACCCATCTGTGTGCAGTACACACAGAGCAGTGAGCAGCCATGTAAAGCGCCCGGGGAGCAGATGTTGGGGGAGTAAGGGGCCTTGCTCAGGGGCACTATACAGGGTAGGGAGAATCCTCTTGGATTTTTGGACAGATCAATCCAGGTTCGTCTTTTATTGTTTCTCTGTGGAGTCGAACCAGAGACGAACCAGAGACCTTTCTGCCCATAGTCCAAGTTTCTGCCACTAGTCCACCGCCTCTCCACACCATAAGGGTTTTATTAGTTGAATACCAATGTATATGGGTATTTAGTAGCATTGTTGAGGAATTTAAATCCTAATCTTGCCATTTTAGTGAAAAGTATTTGAATTCTACATATATATATATATATATATATATATATATATATATATATATAATGCAAATTCATGCAATTTTTTTAACTGGTCTTAAGATTTTGATCAGGAGTGTATATATATATATATATATATATATATATATATATATGTATATATACACTCCACTGTATATATATATATATACACTCCAGATTTTGATCAGGAGTATATATATATATATATATACACTCCTGATCAAAATCTTAAGACCAGTTAAAAAATTGCATGAATTTGCATTTTGCACTGTTGAGTCTTAGGAAGGTTCTAAGTAGAGTTTCAAAATGCAAAAAGAAGAAATGGGAACAAGAGCCCAAAAGTTGTGAGCAGGCAATTTATTGAAAACAACAATTTAACTGAAGTAGGCTGTTCATCAGCTGATCAAAAGTTCTTAAGATTTTGATCAGGAGTGTATATATATATATATGAAGGATTCAAATACTTTTATATATGGATTAACAATTGAGACTAGACATTTGCTTCCAATCATCAACAATCCTGCGACTCTGGTGGCTCCCTCTTTGATGTGACGTCTCTGGTGCGTCACTATCTCATGCTAGTATCTCATCGAGAGAGTAGCAATGTGGTGAGTAATGGGGATTATAGGTGTTTTTTGTTCTTCTTTTGTCACGCAAGAGGATGGTAGGTGACCTCCAACCCCTAAGTAATCCACCTTCACCAATGATGGGGTTTAGCTATTTGAGTGGACTTTGCATTGGTAATGTCTGCCTGTTCCGAGCATTTGTATTCTTCCCCCAAGATTTTGAGCTGCACAGTGAGAACAATTCATATTTTCTCATGGGAGTTCTTTATGGGACTTGCTTCAGTGTAACACTTCCATCCATGACATTTTGTCTCCTCTGAGGTCTTCTTGAATGCTGCTGCAACACCGATGAGTGAAGCTATGGTGTGGCACAGGGCCATTCATTGAGAAAATCTTTCAAAGGGATGATACGTTAACTGGTATTCTAGGCCTTTACATCAGACCGTACCTAGAGTGAAGATGTCAGACTGTGCTATCTCAGGGTTGGATTGTGTAACGTTACGTTTCATACATTTTCATTTAGCACACGCTTTTATCCAAAGCAACTCAAAGTAAGTACATTCAACCATGAGGGTACAAACCCAGAACAACAAGAATCAAGGAAGTACAATTTCTTCAAAAAGGCAAAACTACAAAGTGCTCTAAATAAGTCGATTATATGATAATAAATTGTTAGTTTAAAATTGTATTCAAGGTATAGTCGGAAGAGGTGTGTTCTTAGTTTGCGACGGAAGATGTATAAACTTTCTGATGTTCGGACGTCGATGGGGAGCTCATTTCACCATTTAGGAGCCAGGACAGAAAACAGTCTTGATTTGTATGAGTGTTTGGCTCGCAGTGAGGGATCAACAAGCTGATTGGCAGAAGCAGGGCGGAGTGAAAGGGTTGAGGTGTAACGTTTGACCATGTCCTGGATGTAGACTGGACCCGATCCGTTCGTAGCACGGTACGCAAGTACTAATGTTTTGAAATAGATGCAGCCACTGATAACCACTGAAGGGAGCAGAGGAGCGAAGTAGTGTGAGTGAATTTAGGTTGGTTAAAGACCAGCTGAGCTGCTGCATTCTGGATGAGCAGCAGAGGTCAGATGGCATCTTGCTCTATGTTACCACATACAATGCATCGGGAAAGTATTCACAGAGCTTCACTTTTTCCACATTGTTATGTTACAGCCTTATTCCAAAATGGACTAAATTCATTTTGGAATGAGAAGTAGTAAAAATGCCCTGAATACTAGCTAAAACACGACTAACAGACAGTCAGACCCTTACGTTGACTCGGCCAGGTGATATAAACAAAATAAATCTGCAGGAACGCGGCTGACCACTGTAGAAGTTAGCTAACTATATTTCCTCTCCTCTACTTTTGACCACTGAAGCCCCCTTTCTTTGGTTACTTTTATGCCTCTAGTTAGCTAAATAATGCGAGAAGGAATTAGAAAAACTAGGGCTGTGAAATTTTTAATCAAATTAATTACAGGTTTCTATGGATTAATCATGATTAATCACATTACTGATTTTCTCTGTATATTTGTGGAAAAAGATTTATGACAAAAGACAGATATATACATTTAACATGTTTTCTTTTTTTATTCATAAATAAACAAAACAATGGTGCTGCAACTCAGCAGTTCTTTAGCAGTTCTCTTTGCTATTCCATATGGAACATTAATATAATCTTCATCCTAAACAGAATTCGGGCTTCATATGGTTGAATAAATATTTTTTATTTTCTTTTTAAATCAAACCATTGTTTTTATATTATGGTTAAAAAGTTTTCTATTTTTTGTCAAACAACCATTCAACACACCATGGCACAATCTAATACCTCTAAAGGTCCTCTTAGCTAGTCTTCCTTTAGCCAGTCGGTGAGGTAATCTAACTTCACATTCTCTGACAGTAAAGCTGACCGCTTTACTGCTTTTGCACTACCAGACTCACTACTGCGAGTGAGTCTGGTTTGGCGGATTTCACTTGAACGCCCCTCGCCGACCAACGCATGCTCCGCGTTGAGGTGGAACTTTAAGCGGCTTAGCTCCGGTGAAACAATAACGTCTTCCTGCAGAGAGTGCATATCACCTTGGTTTTATTGAATGTTCCATCTTTGTTTTTTTGGAGCACGATCTTCCCACAAGGTGATGTTTGTTTGTTTGACTGCATTAGAGCGGACACTAGTGCAGATTGGGCGGAAATGTGCGTATATTGGAAGGTCCTTCTGCGCATGCGTTAAATGCGTTAAAATAAATTAACGAATTAATCCTGTAATTTAATCATAACGCGTTATTTTTCACAGCTCTAGAAAAAACATATGCTGCGTTAAGCAATCGCAACTCTAAATCAGAAAGTCAATCACTGACGTTTCACACGAGAGAATCCACCCATGCAGCTTCTCTGTGAAAACCACCGTTCAAACGTCTCTGCTCCAACGCTGAATTCGTGGGCAACATTCAGTAACAAATGCGCATGCGTGGATTCAAACGGGCTATCAATACTTTCAGATTAATTTAGTATGTAGGACAATAACACCAGGGACGTCTGGAGTGGGATGCAGGAGATCACCGGCTTCCAGAGGAGAGGTGGGGGAGCAGCTGGGAATGAACGACGTGCGAACGAGCTGAACACGTTCTTCAATAGGTTCAACTCCAACCCCCCCACCCCCATCACCCCCTGCCCCCCACCACCCCCGTCACCACCTCACCCCAACCGCCCCCTGGCTTTCACCACAGACCTTTTCACACCTCCCACACCCAGGACATCCTCACATGACCCACAGCCCCCCCACCACCTCCTGCAACACACACACCTCTGCAGCACCCTCATAACATCCACCCTTAAACCCACCACTGACACCCCCCACCCCCCAGTCTGGACTCCACATCACAGCCAGCCAGGTGAGGAGAGAGCTGGAGAGGCTCAAACCGAGGAAAGCTGCGGGACCGGACCGCATCAGCCCTCGTGTGCTGAAGGCATGTTCCAGCCAGCTCTGTGGAGTTCTCCAGCCCCTTTTCAACCTGAGCCTACACCTTCAGAGGGTGCCAGTGCGTTGGAAAACATCCTGCCTGGTCCCAGTACCCAAAAAAGGACGTCCTGCTGAGCTGGAGGACTACAGGCCGGTGGCACTGACCTCTCACATCATGAAGGTCATGGAAAGACTTGTCTTGGCCCACCTCAGACCGCTTGTGTGCCCATCACAAGACCCCCTGCAGTTTGAGTCCGGATCATGTTTTCAACTTCTCCAGCGCCTTCAACACCATCCAGCCCAGTCTGCTGAAGGCCAAACTGGAGGGCACGCAGGTGAGTGCTCTCCTCATCACTTTGGTCGATGACTATCTGAGGGGCAGACCACAGTTTGTGAGATTACAGAACTGTGTGTCTGATCAGTAACATCGGGGCCCCCCCAGGGAACTGTACTGTCCCCCTTCCTCTTCACCATATACACTGCTGACTTTACGCACTGCACAGAGACGTGTCATCTGCAGAAGTTCTCTGATGCCTCAGCCATTGTGTGTGTTGAGGGCGGGAGGGAGGCTGAGTACAGGGACCTGGTTGACCGGTTTGTGAAGTGGTGTGGGGAAAACCGCATGCAGCTCAACGTGGCGAAGACGAGGGAGATGGTGGTGGACTTCAGGAGGAACAAGCCTCTGCCCTCTCCTGTCAGCATCGGTGGGACGGATGTGTCCTGGGGTGCGGGCATTAAGGCAAAGGACACCAACAGACTGAAAAAACTCATCAGGAAGGCAGAGTCTGTTGTTTGCTCTAAGCTTGTCACCCTGGAGGAGGTGGTGGAGGACAGGATGCTGGCAAAACTGCTGGCAATCATGGACAATCCCTCTCACCCCCTCAAAAAACACTGGACAAGCTAAGGAGCAGCTTCAGCCACAGACTCATTCAACCCCGCTGCTCTAAGGAACGATACAGGAAATCGTTCCTCCCAACCGCAATAAGACTTTACAACGCATCTACCTCTGTCAGAGCCACCATCACACAACTGCACTAAATATACCTGTTACCTTGCACTGCGTACCCTGTACAACACTCCGCTCCATATACTGGAACACTTACTTCACATCATATGTGATATGTGTTAATATAAACCATATTGATACTATATATCATTTTATACAATAATATTGTCTTCAGCACACTCTGTCTAAATATTCTTACACTCATAGTATATTATATTATCTATTGTATAGTCAAATACTTATATTTATACCTCTACTATATATCATATTATATTATATCATACTCTTTGTATATTCTTTGTATATATAAGTCTATATACACATATTTATACATGTGTACATATTATTATTATTATATTTACAATATTTACTATTATTAGTATATATACTGTTGCTGCCATTATTACTATATACTGCTATTATATTGGTATAATTACTATCATATATATTATGTTATATTATATACTATATATACTGTACTATTTTTATATACTGTCTAACAATAACATTACCATCATATCATCAGTACTATTAACATCATCTTGCCACTGCACCTTATCTACCTATTTATCTTGTGTTTCTGTTTTTTATTCTTTCTACCTCAATATTTTTTATTTTATTCTATTGTATTGTATTTTATTGTATTCAAATGTACCGGCTGCTATGACGACTTATTTTCCCTTCGGGAATGAATAAAGTAATCTATCTATCTATTTCTAGGTTTATGTGCAGTGTCTATACAATTTGTTTTATAATATTTGCATATCCATAATTAACTTTCTCTACCCACACAGTTAGTTTATAACTTGAAGAAAATGTGTGCATAAATATGTTTTTTCTTCACAAATTTGAGTGAAGATGTGTTAATTTAAAATAGTTTACTACCCCACAAAGGAGTGAGGTTCCTCTGATACTGCCTTTACCTGCTGCAACGACCCTTGCCTGAATACCTTGGAGGATTTTTTTCTGTTCTAAATGCAAGTTAGCAATGAACTTCCCGCTGCATTTTTCACATGTGAAAGGAAACCTCTGGAGAAAGACCTGACCTGTCCCACCTGCAGATGTTATGTCTCAAAATGGCTTTTGTGTCTTCATGCTGATGAAGGAACAAGCTACAGTGCTTTTCAAGCTGTTTAATAGCTTTTAGAAATAAAAAAACTCAATGATGCAGGGGTATAATATATATCAGGTTGTGGTAAAAAGACATAACTGTTGGTAGGAGACATTATTTTTCTTTATTTTTTTTAAACTTTATTTCCTTTTATCAAATGCATACATATAGTACTTCACATCCAATCATTTTTAACATGAAATTAGGTGCCCTGGGATAATTCTTATGCTAGTGGGGTTAACTGTCCATGGATATCTTGGGCCAGAGCCATCAGGGTCAAGACATATCAGAGTTGAGTTACACATTACACAGTACATCACACATTACACAGTACATCACACATGACATTACATCAAGACAGTATTCCGAAAGAGAAAGAGGATGGCCTGAAAATGTCCATTGCTTTAAAAGGAAAAACAAAAACAAAAGAATTGTAGAGCAACGGGGGACCAGTTGTTTATGAATACCTCTGTTTTCAGTTGTAATAGAGCAGTTAAGTGTTCCATCCTGTACATATCTTGAATTCCATCCCTCCGTTGGGTTATTGTGGCGGGCTGTGGCTTCAACCAGGAGGCTGTTATTACTTTATTTTCTATTGGAAGAAGGGCTCTCATAAGTTTTGTTTGGCTTTTTTCTTCAAGGTTATCAGGCAATATCCCTAAAATAAAGTGTGATGGTTCTAACGGTATGGCTATAAATAAACATGCTTTTATTTCCCTTAGTATTTTTTGCCAATATTCTGATAGCTTTGGCCAATCCCAAAATATGTGTGTGGTCTCCCACCTTGCCTCAACCCCTCCAAAATTGTGCTGAAGTATTGCTCCATTTAGATGTTATAAGTGGAGTTCTGAAGTATCTAATTTTAATCTTCCATCCAAATTCCCTCCAGTTAGGACTACTGGTTACTCTGTGTCCCTGATCGCATGAGTTTTCCCATTGTTCATCAGAGATTATTGTGGTCATCTCTAGTTCCAATTTTTCTTTAATATCCAAATTATTCTCCTTTAGTTCTTCCTGCAATATCCTGTACAAATGTGATATGAACCTTGCTTTCCCTGTTCCTTCAATTGCCGATATGAAGAAGTGTTCTATTTTGGATGGCGGTGAGCAGAGCTTTTCCCATTCTTGATGTGTATGTAAATAGTGACTTATTTGTAAATATCTGTAAAAGTCTTGATTTGGTAACTCTGATTTCTCTTTAAGCCGTTCAAATGACTTCCATACACCTCCTTCGAACAGCTGGTCCAGTACTACCATACCAATCTCCCTCCATCTTTCAAAACACATGTCTAGTCTAGCAGGAATAAATTCAGAGTTGCTTGCTATTCTTATAGTTCTGGATATAGTCATGGGGAGTTTCAGTTTTTCGTAGGAGACATTAATGAGATCAAGTACATGTTTTGTGTGTAGCGGCCATCTACCTGAAGAACATGGTGAGTCAGTACTGGCAGGACAGGGAGCCATCTCTCGGGGAAGTCATCTTTCCCTTCAATATCCACGAGAATGACCGGCAGCAGATCAGAGATCACATAGTGGAGGGCATCATCCGCTGTCCGGAGTCCATACGGTACACACACACCACCCTATCATCAATAATTCAAGTCTGTTTCTCATCCCAGCAGCTTTCTTTTACTTTTTGGAATACATTAGACCATTCTTCTCTTGAGAAAATCCCCATTAACAACATGTCTGCCTACCTGCCTCCATATGTTAAAATCAAAATCAAAAACTTGCTTTGTAAAGGTTTTCACAGATGTTACATACGACATAGTGAGTTCTCCTGATGAACACAGACTGAAAAATACTTGAAGACTCCAAATGTTTTTGTAGTGCCCAGCTGACTATGTGTTTGCGAGCCATCATCAAGCATGACTTCCCCGGCCGCTGGACAGCCATTGTGGACAAGATTGGCATGAACCTGCAGTCTCTGAGCAGCGGCAGTTGGTATGGCAGCCTGCTGGCTCTCTACCAACTTGTCAAAACCTATGAGTGAGTAACTTGTCTGTTTTCTTGCAACCTTACTACTCTGTACTTTCCCTGGAAGACATCACCCTCACATAATGGCTATGAGTTATAAAGGAGGGCATTTACAGTTATAATTCCAGTTAAATTTTTTTACATGAAAATTATTAATTTCAGATATGAAAAACTGATCTATAATCAAACTTCTTTTGTCTCACTCAAACCAAATCCTTGGAATTATAAAAGAGTTCCTGGCATATTGTGTCAAACAGTTCAATGGAGAATTGGTTGAGTGTGTAAGATTTAGTGACATCTAATGTCGAAGTTGCATGTTCCTGCTGAGTACTTAGGGGCGGCTGTGGCTGAGGGGTAGAGTGGTCGTCCTCCAACCTGAAGGTCGGCGGTTCGATTCCCAGTCTGAACCATCTGCATGCCGAAGTGTCCTTGGGCAAGATGCTGAACCCCGAATGGCCCCCCCCTTAGAATAACAAAGTGCTGGGATAGATGCACTGTATGAATGTGTGTGTGAATGGGTGAATGTGAAACTGTAATGTAAAGCGCTTTGAGTGGTCATCAAGACTAGAAAATCGCTATATAAATACAAATCCATTTACTTCTCACCCTCCCCTTCCAAACATGAACGATATCCTTCAGTTGTTATAGAAACTCAAAAGGTGTTTAGTTTGTCCAGTCTGGGTTCCTGTAACCTGCCAGCCTCCATAGAGAGGACCTGCTCACGGTGTAAATAAAAGTATTTAAACATAAAGGGCCCTTTCTAGGGTAAAGAACATTCATTTAAACAATTTAGATGAAACACACTAGTGAACACATAACTAGGATTATTTTGTATCAATTTCCTTTCCCCTGAATCTTACACACTGGACCTTTAAGATAAACTATTGTACTCCATAATTTAGAGAAACTGTCAGAGGTTAAGATATCTTAATAATAATAATTTGATTTAGCCTTTTTAATCGCACTGTAAGTGTTTCTGAGTTGTCAACATTTTTAACCAGCCATCAGGGTTACCACTTTATCTAGACTTAGTCCATGCTTTTTCTCTATTGTGGATAGAGGACAGTTGTGGAGAACCAACAACTTTATCTGTGTTTAATTCTGTGTTTCCTGTAGGGGGCATGTCTGTCAGCAATAGTGTTAAAAGATTCAGAGAAGATTGTGTGGGATGGTCAGATTGAAAAAATGTGATTAATGTAAGAGGTTGCTAAATTATTATTATTTATAAAATATTTTAGTATATATAATTTCGGATAGTAATGATTTGGTCTTGGGGATTTTGGTATATCTGACAAAGGCAATGGGAAAATGGTCAATGATATCAGGGCAAAAACCCCAGAGGCAGGCAATTTATGTGGATTTTTAAATATTTTTTAAGATCAGTCTAGTAGGTTTGTCTATAGGTTGAAACAAATTTAGTTCCAGGCACTGTTTTCATTTGATTTGTTAGAGCTGTCAGAGAGCCAGTCCAGGCTATGATATCCCATATTTAATAGCTAAGTGGAGGCATGCAGTAGAGTTTGGCAATCTCTCTCAGACTATCCAAAAGCGCTGAACAGCTGTGATAAATACCAATAATGGTCATGTGTATGCCCCAACCTAGAAGGAGAGCCAACACAATGTATTCATCATTTTCTGGTACTGAGCATGAGATGAGATTTGGTCAATTCATAATGTGTGTGTGCGTGTGTCTGTCTCTCTCAGGTACAGAAAGGCTGATGAGAGGGAGCCTTTGCTAGCAGCCATGCAAATCTTTCTGCCGAGGATCCAGCTACTCATCAGCCAACTGCTGTCTGATGCCACCATCTTCTCTGTCCTCATCCAGAAGCAGATCCTCAAGATATTCCATGCTCTTGTACAGGTGTGTTCTTGAAATCATAGTAGATGTTTTCTTCTGTTTTATAGATCAAACAAATTTTAATGAGATACAGGGAATGTGAGTAAACACAAAATGCAGCTTTTAACTGATCTTTTAACTATTTAGTAGTATAGTATTCAAAAAGTGCTTTACACTTCTACTTTATACTCAATCGCATTGGATGGTTTTCGAGCATGACTTGTCCGTAGAGTTTGTGACACAGTATCTAAATTGACTTAGTCCAGAATTTGACCAGACTACTCAAGCCTACTCTAGCCCTAGACTATCACAGTACCACAACTGTGTTTGACTGTTTGTGTGATGATCTTATTGAAGACTGCTCTGTTGGCTTTATGCCAGCTGTAACAAGGCCCATGTCTTCCAAAAAGATTAATCTGTCGAAAGAAAATCATCCCACAAATCTTGAGTGTAATCCAGATGTTTTTGGCAAATGTGAGGCAAGCCTTTCTGTTCTTTTTGGTCAATAGTGGTTTGCACCTTGCAACTCTCCGATGGATGCTTCTTTTGCCGAGTGTCTTTCTTATTGTGGAATTATGAACAATTGGCCTTATTCAAGAATTGTTTGTATGAATATAAATGTGAAGTTTTGTGTAGTGTTGATAAGGAGAACTTGTAACATTTACAAATGTTCTTGTATCTTGAGTTCCCTTCTCTTGAAAAAATAAATAGTCTGCTGTTATTCAGATCAAAATCAAGGTCAAGTTAAATGGTTTGTATGTACACTGCTCCAAAAAATTAACATTTTATCAGGGTATGGCATGAATTCAATTGCACTTTTTTGATAATTATCTTGTCAGTTAAGTAGCAGAGGGGGTTGTTAATCAGTTTCAGCTGCATTGGTGTTGATGGAATTAACAATTATGGAGGACCACACATGACTTAAGTATAAATAAATAAATAAAAAAGGAAATAAATAGGCCCGCCTTTCTCATTAGCATAAGGACAGTAAAAATGAAAAGGAAATGAAGCAGGGAAAAAAATGAATGTGCAAATATATTTAGGACATTTATTTAGACATTTCTGTTATTAACGTATTTATTTATTTCTGTATTAATTAATTAATTTCCTTTTTTATTTATTTATTTATTTATTTATTTATTTATTTATTTATTTATTTATTTATTTATTTATTTATTTATACTTAAGTCATGTATGGTCCTCCATAAACTACAGGTGCACTAGAGGGGCAACAATGAGACGACCCCTAAAATAGGAGTGGTTTTGCATGTGGAGGCCATTTCAAGTTTCTCCTTCTTGATCACTTCGACTGGTTTTCCATTAGTGTTGGCTTTAGCTAGAGTCATTATCTCTACTGGGAGCATGAGGCGATTTCTTAACCCTACAGAAGTTGCACAGATTGTCCAACTCCTCCAGGATGGCACATCCATGCGTGCCGTTGCAAGGAGATTTGATGTGTCTCCCAGCATAATCTCCAGAACATGGAGGAGATTCCAGGAGACAGGCAGTTACTCTAGAAGAGCTGGACAGGGCCGTAGAAGGTCCTCAACCCATCAGCAGGACCGATATCTGCTGCTTTGTGCAAGGAGGAACAGGTTGAGCACTGCCCGAGCACTACAGAATGACCTCCAGCAGGCCACTGGTGTGAATGTCTCTGCCCAAACAGTCAGAAACAGACTTCATGAGGGTGGCCTCAGGGCGCAACGTCCTGTAGTGTGCCCTGTGCTCACTGCCCAGCACCATGGAGCTCGATTGGCATTTGCTATAGAACACCAGAATTGGCATGTCCGCCACTGGCGCCCTGTGCTTTTTACAGATGATAGCAGGTTCACCCTGAGCACCTGTGATAGACGTGAAAGGGTCTGGAGAAGCCAAGGAGAACGCTATGCTGCCTGCAACATTGTTCATCTTGACCGGTTTGGTGGTGGGTCAGTGATGGTCTGGGGACGCACAGACCTCTACAGGCTAGAGAACGGCAATCTTACTGCCATTAGGTATCGGGATGAAATCCTTGAACCCATGGTCTGACCCTACGCTGGTGCAGTAGGTCCTGGGTTCCTCCTGATGCACGATAATGCCCAGCCTCATGTGGCAAGGGTATATGTAGGCAGTACCTGGAGGATGAAGAAATTGATGCAATTGAATGGCCCTCACGATCACCTGACCTAAACCCGATAGAACACCTCTGGGACATTATGTTTCGGTCCATCAGACGCCGCCAGGTTGCTCCTCAGACTTTACAGGAGCTCACTGATGCCCTTAGACAGATCTGGGAGGACATCCCACAAGACACCATCCGTTGTCTCATTAGGAGCATGCCGCGACGTTGTCAAGCATGCATACAAGCATGTGGGGGCCACACAAGATATTGAGAAGCATTTTGAGTTGCAGAAATTGAATTTTGGCAAAATGGACAAGCCTGCCAAATCACTTTTTCACTATGATTTTCGGGGTGTCTATAATATTGAGCCCTCTGTAGGCTGAAAACTTTAATTTCCATCAAAGATGTGGCATCCTTTTGTTCCTAAGACATTAAACTGTCCATATTGGTATAAATATCCAACATACTTTTTTTAACAATGAGATCTGATGTGTTCCTTTAATTTTTTTGAGCAGTGTATATAGCACTTTTCTAGTCTTGATGACCACTCAAAGTGCTTTACAGTACAGTTTGCCATTGGATAAGCTGGATTGTTGAGGGAGGACCCAGGAAAGTGTAGCACGGTACAAACCAACTGCTGCATCTTCCCTGATCACGAAGCAGCGGCGCTGATCATTGTGTAGCTGTGGACTGTAGTGAATCTCTGTATTTTTATCTCACTGGGCTTCGCTGTGTAAGTGGCAACCCCCTCCATCATCCTTGGTCATTAAGTCAAAATGAGGCTACATTTTTGCGGCAGGCTTAGCATCGCTCAGCAGCTCGATGAAGGCTACAGGATTAGCATATGGTTTGTTGTGTTTTGTTTGATGAGGCTGGTTTCAGTTTGTTTGTTCCTAGAGACCAGGGCCTAACATAGCAGATGGCTGTAGGCCGAGGTGTTAGAGCGGTCACCTCTAACCAGAATATTGCGTGTGTCTGTGCGTGTGTGATTGACAATAAACGTCACTGTAAAGAGCTTTCAGGGGTCATCAAGACTGGAAAAGCACTATATAAATACCAACCATTTATCATTTTACAAGAACCAAGGTGCAGGTTATTCACAGATGCCCCTAATATAGTCCAGCACATAGTAACACGGTCTAAAATGCAGTTGGGGATGGTGTACAATGAGAGGCATAACAACGTAGCTGGGATAGTGTAAGGAACATCTGTGTTGAGTACTGATTAGACACAAGTCCCGATTGGACATACAGTGCTGTGCAAAAGTATTTGCCCCCTTCCGAGTTTCTTAGTTTTTTGCATATTTGTCACACTTAAAGGTTTCAGATCATCAAACAAAATTTAATATGAGACAAAGACAACCCGAGTAAATACAAAATGCAGTTTTTAAATTATAATTTCATTTATTAAGGGATAAAAGTTATCCAACCCTATCTGGCCCTATGTGAAAAAGTATTTGCCCCCTCTTGATAAATCCTGAATAAACTGTGATAAACCACATTTTTTGGAAAGCTGAGTTCAATGTCACTAGCCACACCCAGGCCTGATTACTGCCAGAACTATTTAATCTAGAAATCAGTTAAATAGAAGCTGTCTGACAAAGTTAAGTAGACTAAAATATCTCAAAAAACAACTCATCATGCCGCGATCTAAAGAAATTCAAAAACAGATGAGACACAAAGTTATTGACATGTATCAGTCTGGAAAAGGTTACAAAGCCATTTCTAAGGCTTTGGGACTTCAGTGAGAGCCTTTATCCACATATGGAGAAGACTTGGAGCAGTCGTGAACCTTCCCAGGAGTGGCCGGCCTACCAAAATAACTCCAATAGCACATCAACGACTCATCCAGGAGTTCATAAAAGACCCCAGAACAACATCTAAGGAACTGCAGGCCTCACTTGCTTCAGTTAAGGTCAGTGTTCATGATTCAACAATAAGAAAGAGACTGAGCAAAAATGGCATCCATGGGAGAGTTCCCAGGCGAAAGCCACTGCTGATCAAAAAGTCCACAAAGGCTTGTCTCACATTTGCCAAAAAACATCTTGTTGATCCCCAAGACTTTTAGACAAATATTCTGTGGACTGATCAAAAAAAATTGAACTTTTTGGAAGGTGTGGGTCCTGTTACGTCTGGCGTAAAACGAGCACAGCATTTCATAAAAACAACATCATACCAACACTCAAACATGGCGGTGGTAGTGTGATGTTCTGGGGCTGCTTTGCAGCTTCAGGACCTGGATGACTTGCCATAATTGATGGAACCATGAATTCTGCTCTCTAACAGAAAATCCTGAAGAAGAATGTCCGGCCATCAGTTTGTGACATCAAGCTCAAGCGCACTTGGGTTATGAAACAGGACAATGAGCCGAAATACACAAGCAGGGCAAAATCTGAATGGCTCAAAATAAACAAAATGAAGGTTTTGGAGTGGACTAGTCAAAGTCCAGACTTAAATCGGATTGAGATGCTGTGGCATGAACTTAAACAAGCCATTTATGCTCGAAAACCATCCAATGTTGCTGAATTAAAAGAATTCTGCAAAGAAGAGTGGGCAAAAATTCCTCCACAGCGATGTGAGAGACTCATTGGCAGTTATCACAAACATCTGATGGCAGTTGTTGCCGCCAAGGGTAGCACAACCAGTTATTAGGTTTAGGGGGCAAATACTTTTTCACAGAGGGCCAAGTAGGTTTGGATATACTTTTTCACTTAATAAATGAAATCATCATTTAAAAACTGCATTTTGTATTTACTCAGGCTACCTTTGTCTAATATACAAATTTGTGTGATGATCCAAATCATTCAAGTGTGACAAAAATGCAAAACAATTAAAAATCAGGAAGGGGGCAAATACTTTTGCACGGCACTGTACCACCAACGGAGGTTTAGTACATCAGAGCTAAATCCTGTGTGACTTTTAAATTTGTTTTGCTATTAAATAGCAAATATAAATTTTCTGAATTTGAACCCTTTAATTAATATTTTTTAAACATGATTCAAAAAAATTGTTGACGGTTTGACAGAGTTGCTAATCATTACTGTGGTTTGTCTGAGAACCAAGAAGAAGATGCTTTCAACTCAGTCTGCAGACTGAAGGCACACGGCCCGTCCCCTGACTACTGACTAGCGCTAGTCATCTCTTAATTCAAATTGTATAAATCTGGAAATATTTCCAAAATGCACTCAATTCTGCACTTCCTTGGGACATTTGGAATACACAATGCAAGTGTGAAGCTGATAAGGTTAAGACGTATGCATGCTTTCCACAGAGAGACATTTGTGGAATTAGTTGGCTCATTATTTAGAAATAAGGTTGCAACATAATGTAGAACAATTCAGGGTAATGTAGAGCATACATATTCATAATATAATAGAATATATGTTAACAGGACCCTGTTTCAACCAAACATGGTTTTTGTCAGGTAAACTTTCATTTATGATGGAAAGTTTTCTCATCTCCTAATTTGATTTCTAGAACATCTTTACTGGATCAAAGTCTAAGGACACTAAGATGTTGAGTACTTGTTTTTTCAACAGTACTTTTACTCATCTCTGCAGCCTTGTACTGGAAACGTTGGTGCTGGACAAAAAACATCTCCTTTGTAAAAACCGTGGATGAAGTCAGCATCTAAACAAGTATTCCATATTTGTCAAGAGATCTTTTGTGGGTCACAGAAATGATTATTATGATAGTAACTCATTGTTGCCTTGCAGTACTCGTTGCCTCTCCAGCTGATAAACAACACGGTGATGACTCAGTGGATGGAAATCCTCAGAGCCATAATGGACCGAGACGTCCCTGCTGTAAGACTCACAAAGACGCACAAACACACAACAAATTTTCATAGACTTGTCAGTGTCGTTTTTTTATTATTATTATTATTATTTAGCTTTGTATTTGCAGCCAGGGGATTCATAAAAGAGTACCAATATTTTATTTTCTGACTGGTCTGACAATTATACCATAGAACAAATTATAGTGCTCAAAGAATAGAAACAAGCAGGAAAGCAGAAACAACCAATAACATTAAATGGGAACAAACTTAAATATCCAGATCAGTTTCCATTAGATTCATCATCAAGACATCAATTTATATTATCAGAGGGAATATTTAAATCTTACAAAGTCACACACTGACCAGTTGGATCACAAATAAAGATAACAAATATGTAATTAATTTAAGAAAATAACAACAGAATTATGAAAATTACATTTTAACCTTCCCCTTTTTGCAAGAATGCAAGCTTCAATAATTTGATAATGAAAGTTGTGGCAAATTTTTTCTTTCCACAATGTATTTTTCTTACAGGAAACAGTTCTGTCATTGCCAGCTCAAGAGGCTTCAGCTTGGCTTCACAAAGACATACAGTTCTATATTCAAACCTTGGCATTTTGCTAGGATATATGTTTTGACTGACTCATATCTTAAACCTTAAAAGTTTTAGGGGTGGATAAAAATGTTTCAGTTTGTAATTCAGATGTTTACAATTTTGAAGGTGATGAATTTGCTGTGATTGGCACAATGCTGTGGAATGTTACATCAAAGCCATGAATTCAGTACTGAAAATAACTTATATTTTTTTAGGTTTAGCAGAAAGACAATTTTGACCACAGATGTGAGTTTAATATTAACCTGTGATGGACACTGGGTTTGGCAATAAACAATTGGAAAAAATAAAAATGTAATATTTGATTCAATGGTGAAGGTCTTTGTGTTTCTAAAACATTTTATCCCATTTTGCCTAGCAATAAATACAAGGCCATTAACGTATTTTTACTACCGGTAATAACTAATTTCATAAAAAGTTATACTTGCAAACATACACACAGGGTATACTACAGTTACAAGTCCTTTTAAAATAGTCTGAAACATCGGGAAACATTTAAAATCTCAACCTATGTCTAATTATCAGTTGTATATGGTTTTTTTGTTCTCTAACTGGCTAAACAAGCCCCTTGAACTGACCATAATGTCTGCTTGTTAGGAGACTTTGGAGGTTGATGAGGATGACCGTCCTGAACTGGCATGGTGGAAGTGCAAGAAGTGGTCGTTGCGCATCATCACCAGACTGTTTGAGCGGTGATTGCAGAGTTTTCATTACATCACCAAAAAATATAATTGAACCTTTCAGAGGTTTTTCCAGCTGATCACATGCTTTTGGTCTGAATTACAGTTATGGAAGTCCTGGCAATGTGACAAAAGAGTACGGCGAGTTTGCAGACTTTTTTCTAAAGACGTATGCCGTTGGCATACAACAGGTAGGCATGTGTGGTTTTAGTTTTTTTCTTTTTTTGTTGTCCAGGCTCCAACTGCTGTAGTTTATCTGTCCTTTTATGTTGTCATCCAGGTTCTGCTGAAAGTGGTTGACCAGCACCGACAGAAGCAGTACATTACTCCTCGTGTCCTGCAGCAATGTCTCAACTACCTCAACCAGGGCCTGTCACACTCCCTGACCTGGAAACAGATGAAGCCACACATGCAGGTAGGTAAATAAAAGGATGAATTTGATAGCTCTTCCAAAAGATAATTTTGAAGTTCTTTGAAATTATTTGAATTTCACCTGCTCTGAGTATATACAAAACACACACAAGCATCCACTCTCGCTGGAGAATGCCGCTCATGTTCATCATTTGTAAACTGATTTGTTCGGATCAGCTTTCACAAAGAATAGGAACAAACTTTCCATGGTGTCTGATTTACCATCAGAGCAATGAATGCATCACTGAAAATAACTGATATGTCTTTAGGTTTTGCAGAAAGAAAATGTAGACCGCAGATGTGAGTCTGATATCAACCTGTGCTGAACACTGGGTTTGGCTCACTGCGTCTCCCTCCTCTCCTAATACAAAAATATGAGTGCAGAAATGTGTTTTCTAGATGGGCGGGGAAGTGAGCAGTCTGCTGTGAGGGGCATGAGAAGAGAGAGCGAAACTAAGAGGATTTCATACTGACGGCTTAAACTATTCATGTGACAATTTATATTCGATGGTCGCAATATAGTCATTTTCTATATCCTAATTCACTACATTTCATTTAGCTGAGGTTTTTATCAAAAGCAATGGGCCTACATTGTAGGCCCATTTGAGAAGGGCTCACTAATGACAAGGAATAACTCTGAAGTAGGCTAAGGAGCATTACCGTATGCCAAGCAAACAAGCAAGTTTAGAACAATCACAGGACTAGCTTGGTATAATGCTCCTGACCCAAGGCTAATAGTCACATGGTTACATGTTCAATGAAATAAGATAACACTAAACGGTTGTTTTTCTTACATGAAAAACAAAATACAAAACCCATTTTGTTCTATACACCACTTCATACAAGTCAAACCCAAGCATAAGTGGTAAACACTCAGCCAATATGCCAACCTAATAAATAATAATGAATGAAAGTTGAATTAACATTTTTCTTCTATATACATAAGTGCCATCACTTTGTTTAAAGTTCCTGACAGATGAGCTTAAGAAACATTCAACATTTTCACCATCAGGCGTTTTACAGTCA
Source organism: Pseudopleuronectes americanus (assembly GCA_038501795.1). Taxonomy (NCBI): domain Eukaryota; kingdom Metazoa; phylum Chordata; class Actinopteri; order Pleuronectiformes; family Pleuronectidae; genus Pseudopleuronectes; species Pseudopleuronectes americanus. The sequence goes on along the minus strand of CM076737.1, from coordinate 130,290 downwards.
TCTTATTGTTGACTATTATTTTAAAGCCACTGTAATTGCCTGATTGTGGTCATGATGACCTTCTTTTCTTACAGACCATATGCCAAGAGGTCATCTTCCCTCTGATGTGTTACAAAGATGAGGATGAGAAGCTCTGGCAGGAAGACCCCTATGAGTACATCCGCATGAAGTTCAGTGAGTAAACTTGGTGTGATAATATACCAGCAAATCAAACCAGAAATCTCTCCAATCTTAATTTTACCAAAAAGTAAGAGTATGTAGCAGACCACTGAAATACAACTATTTAGTTTTAATAACAATATCAAACAGAAGTATAACAAATTAACCTCACAGTACAGGTTAAAGTTAAAGAAGGTGAAAGGGTTTTTGTTTTTCTATCTAGGGTGGGCCAATATCCCTTCATCTATGCTCTAATATTTGACCTTAAGCTGCTTTATTACAATTGTAGACTGTGGTTAAGGAAGAAGATCTGCCTTCCTTTGGAACATGTTGTCTGATCCCATTATTTGTGTAAGCATGTATGTGTTTGTCTCTGTCACAGACCTATATGATGACCATTCTCTCCCAGCTACCGCTGCTCAGAGCCTCTTGTGTAAAGCTGCCCGCAAACGTAAGGAGGTGAGGAGCTTTTTAACACGGGTCAATTGTAACTGAACTAAATTTATTCAACTACAGTACCAAACAGTTTTTACGATACTGGCTCTTACCCTAAGTAGATCCATATTTACATACTTTTCCTTTTATTCCACTACATCTGATGGTTTTGACTACCATTGGGTTAATGCTTTTGTACAAAACATAGCAAAGCTTTTTTACATCATTGGTTTTTATGCTCAAGCTTCTTAACTCTACATGGTTAATGTGAGATATTTTACATCTGCCACTAAATGGATTTTATAAAAACAATGGATTAAATTACTATGTATAATATGAAAGGTCTTGTTTGTTGGATGACGGGAATTTTCACTAACCCGGCAGAACCCCTCAGTTCCATTGAACTTTTTAGCATTTTAGGCCTCCGTGCCAGCGATGGCCAGTGGCATTATGTTTTTCAGGTTGTTGTTCTGTCTATCCCACACTTGTGAATGCGATCACTCAAGAACGCCTTGAGGGAATGTCTTCAAATTTGGTACAAACATTTACTTGTACTCAAAGATGAACTGATATGATTTTGGTGGTTAAAGGTCGAGATCAATATGAAGTCTCAAAACACATGTTTTGCCTTGTCAGTGTAATAACTCAGGAACACCTGAAGTGATTTTTTTTCTTTTTCACATTTGGGACACATGTTCACTTGGACTCAATCACTGATTTGGGTTTTCAGAGTTCAAGGTCACAATGGCCTCAATAAACATCTTCAAATGTTGATCAGTTGTCACTTAGCCTCAAAGATGGAGTGATTAGATATCAGTGGGTAAAGTAAAAGCTCATAGTGACCGTATATGAATCTGAAAAAATACTTGTGGAGTTTTACAACGGCAGTGCCAGTTTACAATTAATGTAAATATAATTCTGTGTTCAGCAGCAGGCAGCTAATACTGAAAAAATTTGATAAACCCACTGTATGCTGTGTATGTTTCCTGCTGCTGGGTTGATATCCTTCTACAGCCCTGTCCAGCTATCCTTGTGTAATGACCAATCTCCTGGTATCTCCTCCATGCTCTTGAGGCTGTACTAGGACCACATTATACACTGAAATGCTAAGCGGAGAGCATAAATAATTGTAACGTATAGATAAAAAGATTGCTCTTCAACATTTATCTTGCCAACATGCCCACTGAGAGGCACTCACATGGGACTAAACAGGAAGTTTATTGGAGTGTCTCCCTGGGTCCATCGGGTGGCTCTTGAGAATGCCTCACAATTCAGCTACAAGGTCTGTAGACTGCGGGGAAAATTTAAGGTAATGACATTTGAACCAGAGGGACTACCTACTGTTTCGAGTAGATGGCGCCTTTTAGCCCTTTATCCTCACTTGCCAAATATTGTCCTTTGTGTGTTTATTAAACAACTCTCATTGTACATGTCAAGTTGAAGGCTACGGAGTATGCGCAATGACATTACAACTGCTTCCTGGTTTTTGGCGTTGCGTCAAAGGTCACAAGGCTAGAAGGCGCTGTGACAATTATAGTATATTGGCATCGAGATGTGTTCAGGGTAGGGATCTTATTACACATCGAAATTCTCTGCAACGCCATCGGCACATCAACCTGATAAAAGCTCCCAAGTTTCATTATATGGCATCACGAAGTCCTTTAAGCTCTCTTTAGACATACATCAGGTAAACGGGCGCGCTGCAGGACACAAAAATGTAAAAAATGACATTTCCTGTTACAACTAGGGGGCACTGACACTATTATTAGGACCCGAGCACGACAGTGCAAGGAGCCTATTGAATCTGTGTTGATTATTATTATTATTAGGTCCCGAGCACCGACAGTGTGAGAGTCATACGTTGTGTATTCTAACGAACTCCTCCTTGAACTTTCATCAGATCAACTTCAAATCCGTTGAGTGTCATCTAAACAAGATGGACATTAAATCTTCTACTATTTTTGAGTTTGAGTCACGCAGTGTGACCGGGGCATGGCGTAAAATATTGATTACTCGCCATCAAGACACAGGTTGATGTATCTCAGACATACAGTACATGATCCAATCAAAACTGGATATGTATGACAAGATGACATATGCAGCAGTCATGTGATGAATAATTTTGAGCTTTTCTTTTGCCAATTTATTTAGTTGGCAAATGACATTGTTGTGACAATGACTTATATTTGAGACTCAAGAGCAGAGACACCTGTTAAAAGCACAGACTGTAGATTCCGACTCCATTAGAAGAAACACAGAAAAAATTGTTTTTTGATCCTCAAAACATAATTTGACTATAATTAGTAAATAGATCAATTTCAGCAGTCACAACCTTCACAGGTAAGTGTTTAGTCTGAACAGTCTTCAATCGTAACAGCTGGAACTGTCCAACCTTATAAGATAAGATACATTTATTAATTCCACACACATGCACAGTCACAAGACATGCAGATTTGGGAAATTTCTCCTCTGCTTTAACCCATCTTGTGAACATCGCAGGACACACAGAGCAGAGGGCAGCCATGCACAGAACCCGGGGACCATGTTCACCTGGATAATTGTGACTTCTATAGCAAATATTTACTGCTATTTACACTTTAAAAGTGTGTATTAGATCAGTGGTTCTCAAATGGGGGTACCTGTACCCCAAGGGACACGTGAGATTTTTTTTAAATAGATTTAAAATTAGCATCCATTCAAATATCCTTTAAAAAAATGTAAGATTAAGATCCATTTATTTATCCAAAACACATGCATAGACACACTAATACAGTTTTTAGGAAATTTAGCCTCTGCTTTTAACCCATCTGGTGCAGGACACACAGAGCAGTGAGTAGCCATGTACAGCGTCCGGGGAGCAGATGTTGACGGAGTAAGGTGCCTTGCTCAGGGGCACTAGACAGGGTAGGGAGAATCCTCTTGGATTTTTGGACAAATCAATCCATGTTCGTCTTTTGTTTTTACTCCGTGGAGTTGAACCAGAGTCGAACCATAGACCTTTTCTGCCCATAGTCCAAGTTTCTGCCACTAGTCCACCGCCATTTAATAAATATTCAATAACATATAAGTGTTTAATAAATCAGACACTGATGGTGCAGCGCTGTGTATTACATATTTTTTCAACCAAAAATGCTTTATGCTGTCTAGGGGATACTTGGCTGAAAAAGTATTTCACCGGGGTACATCACTGAAAAAAAGGTTGACAACCATTGTATTAGATATACAAACTCTTAAAAGTTTACCTAACCTCTGATATTTAAATTTGAAATCTAACTGAGTACATTTTCTATTGTCTGCAGATGACTTCCCTTTTTTTTGCACATTTACCCTTTTCTTCCTTATTATAAATCCAACGGCACACTTCGGTGAATTTGTTTGAATTTTCATAAAATGTTGTCATAAGACACATAAGGAAAGTATCAGCTCATATCTTAATTGTCAATAATTGATTTGATTAAACACAAATTTAAAAGGCTTTTGATTAATTTCAAATTCCAACAACAAGATCATCAGTGTTCTTCGATGATCGAAATAATGTGCATGTTGCTGATGTAACTTTTAACAGATGTGCTCCTTAGAATCATGACTAGTAAAACAGAGCTTCATAGATCATTTTATTTCACATTAAACCACATTCATTTATAATCCAGCAGAAAAATGAAATACAGTTTAGTGAGTATAATGTACAGTAAAAATGTTTGAATTGAGAGAACAATAGTAAAGTATTATTTTATATAAACATCTTACAGCACTTGATTCTGTCGTCTTTACTGTAAGAATAAAGTCCAAAGCCTGGAGGAACATTATTATTTAAACCTTTATTTTACCAGGTCAGTCCCGTTGAGATGCAATTATCTCTTTTTCAAGGGCAGCCTGGCCAAGACAGCAGCATACAAAAATGTCAAACAATCACAGGACACACAGAAATCACGTAACACAGAAAGAAAAAAAGAAAAAGATAAGGCAACAGGACTAAAGCTTTGGATTTACACTAAAACAAGAACAAGTGCGGTATGAAGCCGCTCCAATTTCTCTAACACGAGTTTTAAAAGTTTCAAGATTTAAGAGCTCCTTTAACTTGAGAGTTTTTTGAAGTGTATTCCAGGCAGCAGGTGCAGCGAACTTAAAACAGTGCTTACCAAGTTCAGTATGAACCTTGGGCATAATTAATAAATAAAACTCAGTCGAACGTAAGCAGTAACTGCTCCGGGATTTAAAAATGTAATTACATAAGTAATGGGGAAGCAGACCCAAGATAGCTTTATAAATTAAAATATGCCAATGTATAAGGCGGCGTGCTGCCAGAGATGGCCACTCAACTCGAGCATATAAGATGCAGTGGTGAGTGAGGGCTTTATAACCAGTGACAAACCTTAAGGCACCATGATATACAGTGTCTAGAGAACGCAGACAGTTAGCTGGGGCATTCATATATAAGAGATCACTGTAATCAAGTACAGGGAGGAAAGTGGTAGCAATCAACTTTTTTCTGGTAAAAAAAGAAAAACAAGATTTGTGACGGAAGAAGAATCCCAGTTTCACTCTTAATTTTTTTACCAGATTTTCTACATGTGGTTTAAAAGAAAGTCGAACATCAATTAAAATGCCGAGATACTTGTAACAGTTCACAAGTTCAATTTCATACCCTTGCAATGATAAAATGCTGGGTGAAGACACAGGCACTTTCCTGCCATTGGAAAATATCATCAGTTTGGTTTTGGCGGCATTTAAGACAAGTCTTAATTCAATGAGCTGATTTTCCACAAGGTTAAAAGCAATTTGTAAGTTGCCAAGGGCTTCGGCAAGAGTGGTGCCACAACAGTATATAACTGTGTCATCAGCATAAAAATGAAATTTGGCATTTGGGACGTTACTGCCCAATGTATTTACATAGATAACAAACAGAATCGGGCCCAGAACTGAGCCCTGTGGCACACCAGTAGAGACATTTAGCAGTGTGGATGAGCTGCCTTCAAAACAAACACATTGCTTTCTATTTGACAGATAATTAGTAAACCAGCCAACAGCCTGCTCAGATAAACCTATATCAAGCAGGCGTTGCTTCAGAATAGAATGATCCACTGTGTCAAAGGCCTTAGAAAGGTCAACAAAGAGAGCTGTGCACACTTTCTTCTGATCCAGCCAGTCTATTATATCATTAGTGAGTTTGAGTGAGGCTGTAGTTGTACTGTGTTTTTTCCTAAAGCCGGATTGGTATGGGGAGAGAATGTCGTTAGTATGGAGAAAATCTTTCAACTGATCGTTTACTAGACCTTCAAGGACCTTTGACAGGATGGACAACTTGGAGATGGGTCGATAATTATTCAAGCAAGTAGGGTCCCCCCCTTTCAAAAGGGGAAGGACGTAAGCGACTTTCCAAATTTCAGGAATACAATTTGTAGTGATAGTGAGGTTAAAAATATATTGGAGCGGTTTGGCAATAAAATCAGCTGCTAACTTTAAGAAATATGGTTCCAAGTGATCTGGGCCTGCAGATTTACTGATATCCAGAGAGCAAAGAGCTCTACGGACCTCTTCCACTGAAAACAACCTAAAAACAAAGGAAGGTTGACCAGCAGAGTTAAGGCCTAGAGACATGTTTCCAACATCTGGCGCAGAAGACGCAATATTAAGGGCAGGCATAGCAATCGTGGAAGAAGACCGAGAGAATAAGGAACCAGAGGCAGAAAAATGCGTATTAAAACAATCAAGTATAGTAGCCCTGTCAGTTACAGTGGTAGCATCATTAACAATACAGGGTGGGAGTTCGCTATGATTATCAGTGGCTGAGATAGATTTGATCACTTTCCAAAATTGTTTAGGGTCGTTTACATTTTTTGTTATTGCAGAGAGATAAAAACTAGACTTTGCTTTTTTAATAAGAAAGGTAAAACTATTTCTGAGTTGCCTAAATATAAGTTTATCTGCCTCAGACTGTGTCTTTCTGGCCTTAGCCCAGGCAAGATTTCTATTATGCAGTAGATCGGCTAACTCAGGCGTGAACCAGGGATTATCCCTCCCCTTAACCTTATATCTTCTGAAGGGAGCATGCTTATCAAGCAGGGAAGATAAACCTTCAGAGAAAAATTGCCATGCAGTCTCTACATCATTAATTAATTCAATACGATCCAAGTTAAGATCATATAAATCACGGAAGAACGCCTGTTCAACAAAGGCCCTCATATTACGTTTTATCAAAATACGAGGTTTGGATTTTGGAACTTTCGCATTTCTGACTGCAGCAATCACACAGTGGTCACTAATATCATTTGCAAAAACACCTGACATAGAATACTTATGCGGGACATTAGTCAAGAACAAGTCAATTAAAGATGATTTATCTGGACACTTCAAATTGGGGTGTGTGGGGCTTTCAATGAGCTGCGTAAGATTCAATGAAACACAGGAATCTTTGAAGGCATCAGAGTTAGAATTTAGCCAATCCCAATTTAGATCACCAGTTAATATTATTTCATTATAGGTCAGTTCAGCTAATAGCTGATTCAGAGAAGTTAGCGCTTCGGCAGTAGCTGATGGGGGTCTATAGCAGCCCACAACAGTGATGGAAAACCCATTTGAAATGTCAAGTTTTATGGCTAAGAACTCAAACTGTTTACTGATTGATTTGGACTGCAGGACATTTACATTAAATTTTGATTTACAATAAATTGCAACCCCGCCCCCTTTCCTAGGATGGTCAGCCCTAAATACATTATACCCTTTGATGGCGATTGCTTTGTCAGAATAAGATTTAGAGAGCCACGTTTCCGACAGAACAATGACATCTGCATCAGTTGATTTTGCCCAGATATGCAGCATATCAATCTTTGATGGCAGACTACGAATATTCAGATGGATTAAACCTAGCCCGGTCCTATCCTTAAATTCAGCAGGTGTGTTACAATTAGCAGTGCCAGGACCAGGATTTGGCTGGATACCAGAAATCAAGAGTAAAAGAAGCAACAGAAATCGTTTTCTACTAATTTCATGGTTGCTAGGTGTTTCTGTTTTAGAGTGTAATCTAGCATGCAACATGACAAGAGACTTATCAGACTGTAAAAAGTTTGATTCCAGGACAGAGATGCAAACAAGACATAACCATTGTGCAAAGACAAAAGGATCCAAATAAGAATGGGTCAGCACTTGTTCACTTAGATCACTGAGCAAGTTATTTGTTCCAGGGTTTGGAATGATTGGGGGAGAGAGCACAATACCTGGTGTGCACTCCCCATGGTAGCTGGTTAACCCAGAATCCGAGAGAATCACAGTAGCGATGAGGACCATGAAAAGAGAACACATAGTACCAGCACAGAGTTGAAGCGAGCCTCAGGCTGCAGAGCAGGGTGGATGGAAAAGGCCTCAGACTGCAGAGCAGTGTGGATGGAACAGGCCTCAGGCTGCAGAGCAGGGTGGATGGAGCAGGCCTCAGGCTGCAGAGCAGGGTGGATGGAGCAGGCCTCAGGCTGCAGAGCAGGGTGGATGGAGCAGGCCTCAGGCTGCAGAGCAGGGTGGATGGAGCAGGCCTCAGGCTGTAGAGCAGGGTGGATGGAGCAGGCCTCAGGCTGCAGAGCAGGGTGGATGGAACAGGCCTCAGGCTTTGAGGATCGACCATTCATCAGCACAAAAAATCCTAAAAGAATCCTAAAAAAATCCCAAATAAAAACAAGAAAACAAGAAAACAAGACAGACACCTGACAGAGACAAAAGACATGCGGCCATCTTGGATTGAAAGACATCTGCTGCTCTTACATTAAAATTGTTTAACAGTGAGTTGTTTGACTGTAACAATGGGGATGGAGGGAAAATACAAACAGTCCAGGAGCTGTTATTCATCAGGAGTCACCACAGTTCATGTAGCAGTTCAGATCTGTTCTGACGTCTCTTCATGTTCTGCAGATTAAAACATACTGTAGTATGTTACATAAAACTAATTAATGTTAGCTCATACGATCATTTCAGCAACAACTCATTACCGCTCTGAAATATGTATACATGTGCACCACTGGCTTTTCATATAACTTAAACATGAACTTTACCTCAGATGATGAAAGGTAACTGTGTTAGCAGCTCATTCTCAGCCCAGTCAGGAGCTTGGGTCAGCAGCCGTTGTAGGTGGGCATGTGACTCCTCGAGTTGAGAGGTCAGAGGAGGTCAGACCCAGCTCCTCATTTTGTCCAAATATGGTAACATCCAGCTCAGCCTTGCTCCAAATCGCCAAGATGGCGCTGATCAAATTCGAAACTCTCGGCTTCAAAGTAGCAGTTCACAAATCAATGGGTGAGGTCACGCTAGGTTTCCACTTGGTTATATGGTGATATTCTGTCAATTTTATTTTTAGCTTGTTCTGCTGCCCCCAGGTGGCAAACAAAATATTTCAGCTGTCAGTAATATTTATAATGTTGGACTTTAAACGGTTATTCAAGTGTATCTCTTGGCCACAGACACCCTCATATATGTCTGTAACAAACTCATTATTTATGCATTAGCCTTTTCATTGTGAAATCTTCATAATTTTTTCTTGGAAGGTTCTTCCTCAGATTATGGAGTTCTGCCACCAGATACTGATGGACCCCTCTGCAAATCCCCGCAGTAAGGATGGAGCACTGCACTGTATCGGTGCTCTGGCTGAGCTTATACTGAGGGTACACACATCTGATACATCTCTTTGCCTTTTTTATTTAATTTTCCTATTAAAAAAAAAGGGATCAAATTCTGTGTGTTTAATCACCACTGTGCTTGGCTGTTTGTGATTCTACAGAAGCGGATGTACAGAGAGAAGATGGAGCTGATACTACAAAACTATGTTTTTCCTTTGCTCAACTCTCCCATGGGTTACCTGCGAGCCAGAGTAAGTGAATTCCCCATAGCTCCTTAATGGTTAATTATTTTAATATTTGTTTAGTTTTCCTTTCACTCAGAGATCCCTTGCTCTTGAAAAAACCTTAAACCCAGCTAGTGTGCATACATCCCAAGAACTGGCTGATTTGTAGATCAGAATAATTATTTTCTCGTATAGGACATGCTGACAAAAAATTCTCATCTAATAAACATAATGTTGAGTGAATATATACATTTCATCTCCCTGTTATTGTAAGGTACTTCTATCTGACCTCTGAAATGCCCACAGTCATCAAAAGTGACTATATGGAATATAATTGTTTATTTCACAGTTATGATGGTTTCTATTGTTGACATATTTGACTTTTGAACTTGGTTCACTAACTTTAAATAATATGTACAATAATTTTCTGATCAAACTGCTGTTTTTGACCTTATTCAAGTAGGAAATACAACAGAGAATATAACAGAACATTTAAAAAAGAATTTATCTAAGAATTTAACCGAGTATATATCAGTCTATATTCAGCTGAATAGGACCGAGTGCTCAACTCTGCACCGCTGGCTCAGAAGTCTGACAAACAGGAGTTCACAATTTCAGATATTTAATGTACTCTCGTCAAACAACTATCGTCAGTTAGAGGAAACACTATGAACATGGTATTCCGTTCCAGGTCAGGTGCAAACTAATTTATAAATCTAAATCTTTTTAATTTGAACTTTGTGTACACACTTTTTGCATGAATCATATGCACTGTAATATAAATGAGGCCCCTGAAACCAACAGCTTAGTTTTGCTCGCGCGACATATCTGTTCCACATGAACCTTTTAATAAAAAAATATATAAAAAAACTTAGAGCAAATTACGTTTAGATTCCATTGAAGAGCGGAGTTACGGAGACGAGTCATGAACAGGTTTTAATAATATCTTCAAACACTGTGCGTGTATAATCAAATCACTGCAGTGAACGTGACTGTGCCATAAATCGCACGGAGCGCACAGGAGATCACTTACAAGAAGGAACTTTACAAATAATATCTCAGAGAGGAGGTGAGGATCCACTGATGTGAGGGAATTAGTCAGATGCTTAGTCTAAATACATACAGTTGCAATCAGAAATATTCAACCCCCTCACCTCAATAGACATAATAGTGATGCGGATGACAGATAATGACAATAAATGACAAAAAACTTCATCAAACAACAAAAGATATTTATTGATGCGTATTTTAGTTATTTTGACAACAGAAGTTGACTTAACTTTGAAGTTCAAATGGAAAAATTTAACTCTTTCAACACATGTGCATGTGCAGTATTATTCAACCCCCAGCTTTATTACTTTGTGGCGCATCCTCTAGCTTTTATAACTTAAAAAAATCATTTTCCGTAAGTGTGGACAAGCTTTTTTGGACCTTTTGATTGGAATCTTTGCCCATTTTTCAAGTGCAAAAGCCTCAAGCTCAGTGATGTCTGATGGTTTCCGTTCTGCAACTGCCTTCTTTAAATCCCACCAAAGATTTTCAATCAAATTTGAATCTGGTGACTGTGAATGCCACTCCAGGACGTTCCAGGATCTTTTTCTCAAACAAGCTTTGGTGGACTTGGAGGTTTTGCTTTGGATCATTGTCTCGCTGGAAAGTCCAACGATCACCAAGGTTTAATTTGTCAACAGAAGGCATCACATTCCTCCTTAAAATGGCCTGGTATTTCTGTGAATCCATTATTCCATGTTCACGATCAAGATTGCTAGTTCCTGCCGCAGAAAAAACAGCCCAACATCAACTTTGACCAACCTCCATGCTGGACTGTGGGGATGGTATTCTTCTGGTCATAAGCCTGGTTGTTCTTATCCAAATTCCTCCTGGCATATTCTAGTCGACTTTTGATGTTCCTTCTGGTCAAGAGCGGAGTGCGTCTTTGAGACAGCCATGGAGTCCTTTTTTATTCAGTGCATGTCTCATAGTTGCCACTGATGCACTTGTACCAGCTTTCATCAGGTCATCCTGTAGGTGTCTTGAAGGGTTATTCTGACTAAGTTGCTGAGGGTCCTTGATGAAATGTTGGGCTTTCTTCCACGGCCAGGCAGGTTTGAAGCTGCTCCATCAGTTTTAAACTTCCTTATAATGTTCCCGATGGTGTCTCTTGGAATATAATTTTTGGGCGAAATCTTCGTCTACCAAAGGCCTTTCAGGTGTGATGAAATAATCTCCTATCTCAGCTTTTGTGTAAGCTCCTTTATGGGTGGGGTTTATATACGCATCACAGCTGAAGCAAATGTACTGCTACACACAAATACATCATGCATTTTCCGTGTTGATTTTCTGTATCACTCAACTCATAAAGAAGTCATCCGAAGCAGAATTTTGCTCAAAAAACAAGATCCTGTCAACTTTAATTGATAAATCATTAAAATCTTTGGGGGGTTGAATATTTCTTATTGCAACTGTATATACTGCCGTGAAAGTGGTGTGGGGTTCTGCGTGATGAGTGCAAGCAAATGCAAGGTTGAGGAAGAATAGAGGGTTCAACAGTGTTGTAAAGTAACGGAGTAGAAGTACTTTGTTACAGTACTTAAGTAGTTTTTTTGAGGATCTATACTTTCCTTGAGTATTTCTATTCATCAGGACTTCTACTTTTACTCCACTACATTTAAAAGAAAAAATATATACTTTTACTCTGTTACATTTTCATTGACCACCTCGTTACTCGTTACAAATTAAAATCTGAATATAATTATAATTGTCTCTCATCGCGATTAGATTATCCGGACTGTGCGTGTTTGCGCGAGAACCGACGGTGTCTCGCGAGGATAACCTGAGGGCGGCACGGGAGATAAGCCGTAACGCCGGGAACACACCGGACGCGGAAGCGACGCCAAAGCGTCAAGCCTCTGGCTCCCATCCACTGTTAAATCGTTGTGCTGAACATTAGTGATGGGAAGTTCGGATCTTTTTACCGTCTCGGTTCTTTGAATCTCGTTCAGTAAAATGAACGAATCTTTTTTCGAGTCATTCGTTAATTTGGGGTGGTGCTCCTGACCGTGAGTCCTGATGGAGGCACGGCATCAAGCGATGTGAGGAGGAAGTGAAACTTTTGACACTGACATCGAGAAGTCTGTTAGTGAGGTGAAGAGTGACTTTATGGGACAGCAGTGATGTCACTATTAAGAAAATACACTGACACTCTGCCGCTGCTGTGGATAGCACAATGTGTGGATAACACACTGTGTGCGATCAGAAATCCCTGAACCCTCGCTTCCTCCTGTCCTTCCATTCGCATGCACACATAACGCAGATCCCCGCACCACTGTCACGGCAGTATTTATTTATTTAGAGCATCAAACCAATTCCCTCACATCTGTGGATCCTTGCCTACAGTCCGGGATATTATTTGGAAAATTACTTAATTTCTTATAAGTGATTTCCTGTGCGCTCAGTGCGCTCCGTGCGCTCAGTGCGCTCCGTGCGCTGGGTCACTCAGTGCGCGTGCGCGGGGTCACTGTGCGCTGTGCCCCGTGCGCTCCGTGCGCTGGGTCACTAGGTGCGCTGTGCCCCGTGCGCTCTGTGCGCTCTTTGCGCCTGATGGCACAGTCACGTTCACTGCAGTGATTTGATGAGACACGAACAGTGTTATAAGATATTATTAAAAACTATAAATGATTCGGCTCCGCAACTCCGCTGTTAAATCGAATCTGAACGTAACTTGCTTTAAGTTGTTTTATATATTTTTTAATAAAAAGCTCGTGTGGAATAGATAAAACTAAGTTATTGTTTTTAATGTAAATTATGAAGTGGATCAATAATCTGGCATCAGTTCACCACCTCACGTCTGCTTCGCCATTATCCCGTCTCCAAAACGTCCGTAGCCATGGGTCTAAATTTGCTTAGAAATAAGCACATTTTCCCCGTCAATTTCGTTTTGATAAATCCCAACTTTGGCAGTGGCGTGCGCACGTTTCAGGCCCCGTATTTTCACACTATCATTTACTTATCACTGCAAACAATTACCTCGCACTGAACTGTAAGTAAAGTACAAAAAAGTTAAAATAACGAAACATGTAATTATTACTTGTGAACGAATATCATTCACGTCTTACTAAACCTAGTCACGCGAACGTGGTGAACGAGGTAAACAAATCCTTTCTGTTTCCTCTTCTGAGCCTATGGAGCTCACGTGAAAAATTATCCAAAGACTCGTACCCGGCAGTTGAACGAATCCTTCACCTCTCCCGACCGTGTCTTCGGATCAATGTTTCGTTCTTCTGCCGGGTACGAGTCTTCGGATCAATGTTTCGTTCTTCTGCCGGGTACGAGTCTTCGGATCAATGTTTCGTTCATCTGCCGGGTACGAGTCTTCGGATCAATGATTCGTTCATCTGCCAACAGAGTCTTCGGATCACTGATTCGTTCATCTGCCGGATACGAGTCTTTGGATCCTTTTTCACGTGACCTGCATATGCGCGGCCACGAGAAAATGAACGAACGAATCTCTGTCTGGGAGGACTCGTTACTCCCGAGTCCTTGTAAGGATTCGTTCAAAACGAACGAATCGTTCACGACCGACACGCCACTACTGAACATACCGGACGCTGAAGCGTAGCGGTGCGCCGCGCCTGTCTAGCGCCGTGAAGCGATCGTTTTTTTTCCACTTGACGCGAGCGTATCGCCACAGGAAACACACTATTTACATTATCAAATATGCATCCCATACTTTGTATTCACCTTCTGTTGTCTTGGAGTTTTAATTTTACCACTTTTACCAACCACATTATTAAATGCCCCCCTCTGCCCATCCACTACAGCCACACATGTCATATAGGTAAAAAGAGAGACTGGGCTGTATGTGTGATCACGGAGCAGAATCGGCAGGATGACCGGCGTGGGGAAATGCGAGTCCGATGTGAACAACCAAGCGCCAGCGCTCTGGGGATTAACGCGTAATAATTAAAAACAGTTGAAATAAAGTCTGAATAGAACAATTTCGGTTGTTTTGTTTCTGTGTAGGCCTACTATAAAAAGCACTTTACATTTTTAATTTGATACTTGTACTTTTACTTTTGATACTTAAGTACATTTCAACACCAGATACTTTTGATATTTAAGTACATTTAATATGAGCTACTTTAAGACTTTTACTCAAGTCATTTTCTGACTGGTGACTTTTACTTTTACCGAAGTCACTTTCAGGTAAGATATCTGTACTTTTACTCAAGTATGGCTTTCAAGTACTTTGTACACCACTGGGGTTCAACGATGTCTGATCAACTGATATAGATTCTATTCATCTATGATTTTTTTTTACTTGAGGCTCCGTTCTTTCTATCATCTTCACTCACACATTGTATTATCCACAACAGCGGGAGATATCAGTGTATTTTCTTTATTAATGACATCACTGCTGTCCGATAAAATCGTTCTTCACTTCCACCTCACTAACCAACACCTCGATGTCAGTGTCAGAACATTTTCGCTTCCTCTTCTCATCGCTCGATGCCTTGACTCCGTCAGGACCCGTTTCCAGGTGGAATGTGATTACTGAAGCGAACATTGCGTTCCGGTGTGCTTGCACAAATTTTTATAAGGAATTTTCTTTTGCATACGCAATTTCTGGCTTTTCTGCATACGTACACCTTTAGTATGAATCCTATGCATTGTTTTATAAATGAGGTCCCTGGTCAGTCTGTGTGCGACTGACAAAAGTAACCAGAGTGTGAGCCTTCCCTGCTCAAGCTAGAAAGGGCTAAACACTTAAATGCTACCTGAAATAATCTCTGTCGACTGAAGGATCTTCAACTGATCGTTCTTGGAAACCCCACTCACATGCAGATATTTAATATTTTAAGACTACTAAGAGAGAATTGGTTTGACATGCATTATATGTCCCCTGACCAGGCATTGAGAAATGGACCTTGTAGCTATCTGATATGTGCCCTTTCCAGTAGAATACGACGGCACCTCAATATTTTAAGACAGTTTGGGCACACACTGAAAATGTTGTTGAAGCCTGCATTGTGGAAAACATAAACACATACATTTGTTTAATTTCAAATGTTGTATGGGTCACTAAATACAGTTTAAATGAATAGACTGTATTTTAATGCTTTAACCTTTGGTTCCCTTGCTTTCAGTCCTGTTGGGTGCTCCATTCAATCAATGTGAGTCAGTGTTTCATTAACTTTAGCACCTTGTGCTTGCATACACACCTGCTCTCGCAGCAGAGGACACTTGTGGTGGTGGTTTCAGAGATCTAGAGATCTAGATTTCTATCATTGACTAAGAAGTGCCCAGATGCTGTACTAATGTGCTGTTCTCTGCTTTGTTTTGGCAGTCATGCTGGGTGCTCCACTCTTTCAGCCCACTAAGTTTCCAGGATGAGCTGGTTCTGAGGAATGCTGTTGAGTTAGTGAAACAGGATCTGATCGACGACAAAGAGATGCCGGTCAAGGTGGAGGCTGCCATTGCCCTGCAGACATTGGTCAGCAACCAGGAGCAAGGTCTGTGGACAATTATTGACATTTTGACTGTGTTTTGACATTCATATTAAAATTGTATAAGTGGTGAAATAATTTGGACTACCACAAAGTGCAAGTAAGATCATAAATTGCAAACATATTCAAAAATCTGGGCCATTATATGACATATTAATTAATTGACTGACAGAATATAATCTCATAGACTGAGGTCTAATTTATTCTATTCATTCACAATTTTGTAATCATGGGAGCCTGACTTGTTCAATGAAAAAAAAGGAATCCTGATGATTAACAGCTGAGTTGCAGAGCCGCACTCAAAACAGGTCAATATGAGGAGGGCGGCTTTAGACAGGGTAAAAAGGGTGCTGTTTTTAATGATCCTTGTGGTATTTTGACCAAAATATGTTAGACATTTCATTAAGACCCCAAGGAACCATATCAACTCTGGTAAAATGGGCATACGATGGGTCCTCTTAAAGAAAAAACCTCAGGACACCACCCTTACAAGGAAAATATTGCCTATTCACTGACTCAGGCTAAAACATTATTAATTATCAATTCGGTAGTCTGGTTAATAATTAAATAACTATAACCAAAATGACCACATAAGGTGAAGGAGTTATTTCCAGTAAAGAGGATGGTAAAATTCACACTTATGCAACATAATATTTTGAAACATTTATTCAAAGAGAAACGATACCAAATCTAAGACTTAAAACTGCAGAAATGTCTGAGTGTTTGTGTGTGACAACGTGGTTGCTGTGTTTCTTTCTAAATGCCAACACATGTAGGAAAAGTGTGCCAGGCTAGACTAGTGACCACATGGTACCTGAGGTACAAAGTCACCAATGATGGCTAAAAGTTGGGTCATGAAACAGGTTTCCCATAGAGGTTTGAAAGGATGAAGGACCCAGGGAGATGCTCTCTATTGTCTTCAGGAAACATTTCATTTCACTGCAGCATTGCACTGCTGTCACACAACTTCTGGATCTTGGATTCATTAGGAGATTCAAAAATATTATGGAAGACAACTATCAGAATGGACAGGAACTAAACAGGAAAACATGGAAATAATAAATAAAGAAATCACATCATATACTAAAGCAGTAACCAAAGCACTAAATTACTAATTCCTTGCACAGAAGAAAGTCCTCAAAGAAAAGGAAAGCAGCTTGGATATCTTATAACACAGTTCACTGCCTCCCTTGGCTGGAGGCTAAATAACCATCATACTTATTGTTAAGTGTGTTGATTTATCCTAAATATGAGAAGAGCCGGACTGATCCAATTCAAGTATTTATTGAGATGCAATGAACAACATGATCATGGACAATTACACAGCCTAAGCTAATTAAGTTAGCAATAGGAAGTTAATAATGCCCTGAACAGAAGGGGTTTGATATAATTATAAGAGCTGATTTAATGTGATTGTTTAAAATATTGGAGGAGAGTCACCGCAAATCACTTTGGTTCTCCCTTGTTGGTGCATAGACATGTCCACGCCTCTTGGCACTGGAATCCAGGAAGTCCCAAGAAGCCGCTCTCCGTGACGCTCCTACTACTCTGATAGTTGCTAAGCAAAATGTTCTCTTCATGAAAGGCCTTGACACCGCTGATGCCATGTGGGCCAGTGGAGAAAGGAATATGATGTTCCTGCTATTTTCAAACAATGTCTACTTGGTGTAAACATTAGGATCCTCAGACCAAAACAACGAGACGAAACAATGTCAGCAAAGTCACTCTGCCCAACCTCCAGAAGTTACCAGACAGCTGCTTGAACTATATGTGAACTATATGACAAATGCACAGTCTTAAAAACAGGCAGCAGCTCTTAGCAGACCTTTTATCAAGACAGGTGTGAGACTAAACAACCAAGATTAAACACTAGGGAAGGAAAGATTATTATTAGTAATGTGTATGAAGGCCTACTGTTACTGGTTAAAGTGAATTAAATTAATTTGCCATGTCCAGGCTGCCCTCAGCTCCTCTGCCACTAGCTGGTCTGAAGCCGGTGATGGTCTTCATTCATTTCTTCTGCTGGAATTTCCCCTCCAGCTTGCTCCTGTAGCTGTCCTTTACCTCCTTGATTTGTAGGTCCCTCTGAATAGTCCACAGCTCCCCCTTATTGTCACCTCTGAAAGCCCTCTTGATGCCTTTTGTTACCCACGGCTTGTTATTTGGGTAACAACAGACAGTCCTTGTTGGGACAGTGCAGTCCACACAGAAGTTTAATCCAGTATGCACTCTGTAAGCCCATCAATGTCCTGTCCTTGCATCTCACTGAGTGTATCGGAGTCAGTCACCTCAAAGCAGGCCTGCAGTGTCTCATAGGCCTCCTATGACCATCTCATAACTGTCTTTGTGATCACAGGCTGCCTTTTCACACAGTTGTGTTGATGGACTCGTTTTAATTTATGGATCTCCAAGGGTTGCGCATGTTGCAAAGCAATTCATCGCCAGAAAGATAGGTGGAGAAAAGTTTTTTGTTGAAGTCGACCTTACCCTGCTTCATACTTCTACATAACTTTATCCCTTACCTGTTTGGTGAGCTCCTTGGTCTTCATGATGCCGTTTGTTCAGTAATGATCTCTAACAAACTCTGCAGCATTTACAGTACAGGTGTATTTATACTGAGATTAAATTGCAGACATGTGGACCCTATTTACTAATACGTGACTTGCAAATGTGACTTTTGAAGGCAATTGGTCGCACCAGATCTTTGTTAGGGCTTTCACAGTAAAGGGGGTGAATACATATGCACTCCACACTTTTCAGATTTTTATTTGTAAACAATTTTGAAATCCATGTCATATTTCCCCCCCTCTTCCAAATGATGGACTATTTAGTGTTATTCCATCACATCAAATCCCAATTAAATAAATTGTAATCTGGGGTTATGCCATGACAAAATGTAGAAAAGTCCAAGGGGGGAGAATACTTATGCAAGGCACTGTATCTCCTCTTCTCCAAGAATCCTTGTCTTTTAGCAACATGGCTCTTTTCCTCCTCTTCACAGATACTTTTCCTCTGCAACCCCGGTGTGTTTTTCTCCGAAGTTCAGTGGGGATCTCCACTCTCCCATTCGCCAAGTCGGCAGGCTTCAGCACCATCAGCTGATTGCTGGAGAAAACAGTGTGGTGTTGCTGAGCGACGGTCGAGTGGCAGAACAAAACGAGTAGTTCCACTTTGAAAAAAACTGACCAAAACTCTGCAAACAAACAAATGTGTAGAGAGGACGCAACTTAAACATGTCACTCACAAAAGACAAATCAAATTTGTCAAGGGAAAAATATAAAAAGTATAACAAAATGACCAGGAGCGACTGTAGCAGGCACACTTTATATAAATGATCTAACTATAAGCTTTATCATAAAGGAAGGTTTTAAGCTATCTTAACTGGCTTGCCGGTAAATACAGGGCGCACTTTTTATTTGTGAATAAAAAGAACGGGGAGACTCTAACCCGCTGGGTTGTGCCAACCTTAATCCTTTCAGATCAAGGATCCCAGTTTGTGTTGTCCAACTTGTCAGTGATGGAGCCTCAAACAGAAACGAACCTCACTCTATCATCCTCAAACAAAGGTGACGGAGTGGACAAATCGAATGTTAAGGCCATGATTGCTTCATTTGTCGAGGAAAAACGCAAGAAATGGGAAAAATTTGCCTTAAACTCAGCTGTGCATGAGTCTACAGGAGTTACACCTGTGAAGCTAAAACTCAGAAGCCTCCTAAAAAGACCCCTTGGTGCTGAACTTAGCCTCAGATCACTCCACATTCACTCCGCTTGACTGTCAGCTGTCATTCACTCAATACCCAGCACTAATCTGGACCAGCAACCCCTCACTGACTGAACTGAACTGATTGACTTTTTCATTTTTTGTTTGATGGTCATTCTTCATTAATGATATTATTTATAATAATAATAATAATAATTATTATTATTATTATTATCATGATTGGCTTTGACTTCCCAGAGCATCACTGACCCACTGCCAAATGATGTAATTGGCAGCATAACGTACACAACTGCGTCTCCAGAGTCTTTCACGTCTGTCATGTGCTCAGTGGCAGTCAGTCCAATTCTTGTGTTCTCTGGTGAATGCCATTCTGGTGAAAGCTGCATAGTGCTGGGTTGTGAGCACAGATCAGACTAGAGGATGTCAGGCACTCATGCCACACTCATAGTCTGTTTCGGATAGTTTTGTCAGAAATATGCACACCAGTAGTTGGCTGAAGGTTATTTCATAGGGCTCTGGCAGTGCTCCTCCTGTTCCTCCTTGCACCTGAGGAGCAGATACTAGTCCTACTGCTGGGTTGATGCCTTTCTACCGCCATGTCCAGCTCTCATTGTGTAACGGCTGGTCTCCTGGTATGTCCTCCATGTTCCTGAGACTTTGCTGGGAGACGCAGATAACTTATGGATGTGCTACCAGTAGTGACCAGGACCCTAGCCAAATACAAAACTAAGGAAGAATCAGTAAGGAAAAATAAAGAGTGGGCATTTGACTCTGGCCACCACATGCAAAACTATTCCCTTTTGGGGGGTTCTCTTGCTTTTGCCTCTCCATTGCACCTATTGTCACTTTCATTTGCACCAAAGCAGGTGAAATTTAATCACAATCACTTATGCTCCCTAAATGGACATATTTATACCACTGTAGTTTTACTGAATTGGTTTCATACTGTGATGATTAAGCGTTCTCTTAGTTTTTGAGCATATACATGACTGTGGGTGTGGGTACGGGCGTGTGTGTGTGTGTGTGAAATATACTGTAAATTGCTTACACACATGCTCTGTTTTCATGTTTGTATAGCAAAGCTCTACATCAGGCCATATATCCAGCCAGTCATGCAGGAGATGCTGCATGTGGTGAAAGAGACAGAGAATGACGACTTGACTAATGTCATTCAGAAGATGATCTGTGAGTACAACCAGGAGGTTGCAGTCATTGCTGTGGATATGACACAGAACCTGGTAGGAACACAGCGTGAACATTTCCAATGATTTCATGATCGACTGGGTCTTTTATAGGAAGCTATATGTAACTCTTTCTTCAGGTTAGTCAGTTATTGCAGAATATTTAATGTAATGTTCTAAAGTAAGTGTGTGTGTGTGTCTGTCTGTCTGTCCTCCTTTTTATCATAGGCAGATATCTTCACCAGGGTTCTTCAGAGTGAGGAGTATGAGGAGAACGAAGACAAGACTGTCATGGCCCTTGGCCTCCTTAGCACCATCGACACCATACTCACTGTCATGGAGGACCACAAAGAGGTCTCAACACACATTCATATACACACAGAATAACTTGCTACATTACTTGTCTTGTAATATTTGATACTTAATTTCAGATTACTCAGCAGTTGGAAGGGATCTGTTTGCAGGTGATCGGCCTGGTCTTGCAGAAACCCATCATAGGTATGGCAGGTGTGTGAGAGCTGCTAACTACTTTATCATGGATTTACATAGTTAATTAATTTGCTCCCTGAAATGATGCTATGATACTGTCAGGCAGCTTCCATCACAAATACAAGTAATATTCCCTCTTTCTTAACAGTAAATTTTACATGTCTGATTTGAATTACTGGTATGATCCTGCAGTGTAACCCAAAGGTTGCGACAGTTCTCAAACTAAAGGTTTTCCTTACTTGCTTGTTTGCAGACTAAAAACGTTCACATTTTGTTTCTGAGGGGAGACACCTGAAGAACTGCTACTGAGTGCGAAACAATGGTCATGTGACAGGAGGCCGCCAAAAGCTTATCAACCAGCTGTGTTTCTCTACTCTATGGGCCTGATCTACTAAGATCCCAAATACAGTAAAGAGTGCTAAATGCATGTGCATTATTACCGATTGAACGTTCGGTTGTTTTGCAGGTGATCTATTAACAATAAATGGCTATATGATAACAGGTGCAAACATGGTAGAGGCAGTTGTATTTAAATGAGTGATTTCAGTGCGTTACTGGTCACTGTCATGGAGCATTATGGAGAGCAGTGTGACCGCAAGCGCAAAGCGAAATTTAATGCCATGGAATTGGAGGTGTTAGTACAAAATGCAAACAAAAATGTTGTTGAGCTCCAACAAAGGAATATTAACATAACTCAAAGAAACGCGATATGGTAGAGTATCTGCGAGAATGCTGTGGGTAAAACTAAAAGAACAACTGTTGAATTTAAGAGAAGATGCTTCTGTCAATCCAAACATGCTAACATGAGCAGAAAAAACATTTTTCTCCGTCTTCTACCATGCCATGTCGTCCTAACTACATAACTGCAGCCATCTGTGCGCAACGTTGTAACGATTAGCACCTTCCTTTCAAAGATATTAAATATAGACACAGTCACAATCACAGCAATTACTTTGATGCTTTGATGCTTGATTAAGATTTCTTTGTTTTCAACCAGTTGATGGACATTGTTTATATCTCAGCTCCTCTCTTAAAGCTATATTGGGGAACATCTATAAAAGTTAAAAACTATTCCCTTTTGCGGGGTTGCCTTGCTTTTGCCTCT
Organism: Pseudopleuronectes americanus; assembly: GCA_038501795.1. Classification (NCBI taxonomy): domain Eukaryota; kingdom Metazoa; phylum Chordata; class Actinopteri; order Pleuronectiformes; family Pleuronectidae; genus Pseudopleuronectes; species Pseudopleuronectes americanus. The sequence continues at coordinate 107,873 of CM076737.1, read as the reverse complement.
CCATTTCACCTATTTTCACTTTCATTTGCAACAAAGCAGGTGAAATTAATTCACAATCACTTATGCTTCCTAAATGGACCTATTTATACCACTGGAGTTCTACTGACTTGGTTTTATACTGTGATGATTAAGTGTTCCCTTAGTTTTTTGAGCATATACGTGTCTGTGGGTGCGTGTGTGTGTGTGTGTGTGTGTGTGTGTGTGTGTGTGTGTGTGTGTGTGAGTGTGAGTGGGAAAAACAGTAAATTGCACTTGTCAATCACTACTTGTGCACAGTGATGTTATTTAAATTGGAGTTGCAATTATCACTAACATGAGCAAGTTCTTCACAGTAAGGCCGCTGGTTAGGGTAATTTTATTTGTAAGTTGTGAATTGCCCAGGCCAGCTATAGTCAGGTTTCCTTACACATAGAGGAATTATTCCAATCAGTTTCCCACAGTGATTATTACAGACTTTAAATTGGGGGAAAGAGAAATTAGTTATGCCTGAACTATACCTAATATTGGCATTCATATATAATATTTTTTTGATTTTCGATTGTGGATTTGAATCCAGCCCTTAAATGGTTGATGATCTTGGTTTCCATGACCATTTTTATGTAATTTTGTTCGCAACAATTATACAATGTAAAACAATAAAGATTTTCAACTTGCATAATTCGTTCATCGAGATTTCATGTGGGATTTAAGTGTTCCCTTAATTGCTTTCAGCACTGCCATTGTGAATGTGTGTGAACATTATATTAGCAGCCCTGTCTTCCCTCTTTGCAGAGTTCTATGAGGAGATCCTCTCTCTGGCATTTGGCCTCACCTGTCAGACCATTTCTCCCCAGATGTGGCAGCTACTTGGCATCTTGTACGAGGTCTTCCAGCATGATTGCTTCGATTACTTCACAGGTGCCTCACACACAAAGTTATGTTACTAACAGCACACAGAGTGTAATCCAGTATCACATACACTGATCACAATCAGCTTTAGCGGTGTACCTGTACAGTAAACTTTACTTTTGCATGATGATACACCATCCCTGTAAAAATGATAACACTATTAATGATAAAATGCATTTGTGTTTCAGATATGATGCCTCTTTTGCACAACTACATCACTGTGGATACAGACATGCTCTTGTCTAACCCAAAACACTTAGAGGTCATTTACAGCATGTGCAAAAAGGTCAGACTTCAGACGTTTCCCCTGCTGTTTGCTGTTGCATAAAATCTGAACAAAGATCCACTGTCTCCAGCAGTGCTACTTAGCCATGACTGCTCAATTCTTTTTTTTAACTTTGACCTGTAGGTGCTGACCATAGATGTAGGTGAGGATGCAGAGTGTCATGCTGCCAAACTGTTGGAGGTCATCATACTGCAGTGCAGAGGCAGAGGCATCGACCAGGTCAGAAATTACCCCAAACATTACAGACTTTCATATAATTAGTCAACGGAGTGACTGACATTCGAATATTCTACATTTAACACAGCAGTTCCCAATATTCTGTCTAATAAACCCTCACAATTTACACTAAGCATCATGTTCCAAATGTGTTCATTTTACTTAATTGTAAACACAATACTTTTTTGCACAATTGGATATAAAGTTATGCATCTATTTTTTGAACTATGTATCCACTTTTTTTTACTTTCTTTCACCATGTATCAGATTTATGAATTTATTAATTATTGACTTAATCCTTGGATATATTTTTTTATGTTTTTTTGGAAACTGCAAAGCATCCTACTGAAGTACAAGTTACAGTTCGGAATCACATATTGAACATTTCTGAATTTTCTTACTCAAAAAATTATAGGTTGTGGAAGGATTTGCAGGTGCATGTAAAATTCTCCAGCCACTTCATATTTAGCTGACTTAATGCATCATATTAGCCAAAATATTTTGGTGTGTAACAGTTTACAGCAATGGCGAGAAAGACAAGAAAATATATCTATGATCATCTTTAAGTAACTTTTTGCTCTCTGTCTCTCTGTCAAAATACAGTAGAAATACAGTTGATTACTATAATCAAATTGCGTAGCTTCTGTATGATACTCCCAGAACTTGAGGGAAATGTAACATTGCATCACATTATCATTGATACTTTTCTTCAATGAGTTAAATCTGTCCTCATAGTTGCAAAGCCATTCATCACCCAATCACACTAGCTCCCTTTATCTCTCTCTCTCTCTCTCTCTCTCTCGAGCACTGACAAAAAAGCACACCAACAAACGCACTCACACACACTAATAATGTCATCTGACATGTGTGTAAACTCAGACTTGGTGAAAAGAACAGAGTTTGTAAACTTAGTCAATGTATGGAAAGCCGGAAGAGATGGTAGGGTGCGCCCTGTTTGGCTCAATTCATTTCCCAGTCCACAGCTCAAGTAATAGATACATAGAGAATAACAGTACATTACTGACAGCCAGTAAAAACTGTAAAAGAAATTGAGGGCCCTTTGTGGGTTAATAACTATGGACTCTTTCACATAAGCTTGAATATTTTACTATAACTGCAGTGACTGGAATCAAAATGTGAAACCTTTAATCTGGCTATGAGACACATTACGTTGTTGGGAGGTCTGTTGATGGGATTGTTGCGCACATTGCTTATAACTTAACATTGTGAACAGTGTGTACACAAACCAAAACAAAACTGGAGGGTATTACCCAACAAAAGTGATTTGTATAAGCTTGATTTATTTGATTTTCCCTACTGCAGTGCATCCCTCTGTTTGTGGAGGCAGTACTGGAGCGTTTGATGAGAGGGGTGAAATCCAGTGAACTGAGAACCATGTGCCTTCAGGTGGCCATTGCTGCTCTTTACTACAATCCAGGGCTGCTCATACACACTCTGGACAACATGCACTTCCCACACAACCCGCAGCCCATTATTGCACACTTCATCAACCAGTGGATGAATGACACAGAGTTCTTTCTGGGGTAAGGATGAGGCTCCTTCTGATTTTAACACATTATGGTAGATCATTAGAAGGTACCTCAAACACTGAGGTAATTAGGTTATAGAGGGATAGACATGTGGGTAAAAGGAGGAGCATGCTGGTATTGTATGAACAACTAAGGGTAATACATAATAGTAGGCACCCCTCAACACCTAGGAGTCAGTTGAGGTATTAACTTAAAATAGGATTCTGACAAAAAAATTACAAGCATTTCATGGCACAAAATAGGTGGTGACATAGTGACTACTTTTGCTCTCAATCCTGATCCGTCAGAGAGTTGATTCAAAGGCTTGTTTTTGTACTTTAGACTCCTTTCTTTGACTACAAACAGTCACAACTCATAGGTGAATCAGTTTATTAGGGCGGAAAGTAGTAGCTATTTATATTAGTAGCTGAACTGTAGACCAATTGCATAGCTGAAAAAATTGCCAACATCACAAATTAATTTTCTTTACATTTTTTTAGTTCAACCAAAGATCCAAGACGAGATGAAGACATGATCAAATAAAATCATCACATTAGAAAAGAAGATCAAGAGGACTTTTTTATGTTAATCAATTACTCAACTAATGATTTCAGCAATTTGTTTTCTGGCGTCTTGTTTGAAAAACGTTGCCACTTCACACCTCCTGCAAAGACGTAGCAACGTCAGCAATCATTTACAGATTTTCTGTCTAACAGACAGATGCAGAATCTGACACTCGCTCTCTTTTTTTTGTCAGTGCTTGGTCTCAACTTGTCTCTTTTAATGCTAAATGCTCCACTATGATTTGTGGAGCTTGAAGCTACAGAAAAGTCTGTTTTGGTCATGAGTGTTGCCTCAAAACTAAAAAAAGGAAAAAGGTTCCTGAATTGGAATCTGACCTAATGGTCTTGAACTTTTTTGTATTCTGTTTTGTTCTGTTCTTTTCTGTTCGTCTATTCTGTTGTGTTTGTATTTTCTCTTTAGCAACAATGAACAAGATAAGATTTAGTAAATGAGCTTAGGCTACAAATGCTGTTGTACGTCATTGGTTGATGCCATGTACTTTACAAATTTACAAGTAATGCTATTACGTAGTACAACAAGGTTGTAATCATAAGCTGCCTTCAGGTGAACACATATGTCTAAGTGAGAGCCCCTGGACTTTCTTTGAACTTAATCCAGCCAGTCCCCCAGTATTAAGTCCACATTAAGGAAGGACAGGTGTGAGAACACAGCAGGAAATCCTCCTCAGGATTCACTGCAGGAGTGGGGGTCTTCTGAAAATGATAAGACACCAAGTAAGATGTTGAGAGAACTTTTTAAGATGAGACCCTACGCCAATGTCGATGTGCTGGAGACAAAAACACGTGGTCTCTGCAGCAGAATTGATACGTTACATCGTATTGGGCCACTCTGCTTACAATGCTGGATATTCATTTATCTTTGTGTTTGCTTTTGCACCTATTCTTACTTACTGTACTATTTAGTCATACAATAGTCAGTTTTCAGAGGGAAATCAGGGAAAGAAGCAAAGGGGGGAAATTAAATGGAAAACTCATCACAATTAGTCATTAAAAACAGACAAGAACCTCTGGGATCCATAGAGGTAGATATTTTTATTTTAGATACTGTTGATACAGTTATTTTGTGTGGCTTATATACAAGTGTGAATGATTTACTTCACAGATAATTTTTTTATACATTGCAAGTTGGCTCTTTCAGAGATGTGTTGAGCAATCAACACAGTCTTCAGACGCAAGTTCATAACTCTTCTTGAACTTCAGTTCAGTATAAGGCATTGGCTTCTTAGCGCCTCTAGATACCTAGAAACTAGATTGTCAATGTTCTGTGGAGAACTTTTAATAATACTGATACCGTCACTTACCCTCAACCCCATTCTCTGTCTGCCTTCCTTTCCCTTATGCACACCTCAGGCTTCATGACCGGAAGATATGTATCATCGGCCTGAGTGTGCTGATGGAGCTGCCCAGCCGACCAGCAGTGCTTGATGGTGTTGCTGCCCAGATCATCCCTTCCATCCTGCTCCTTTTCCTGGGTCTCAAGCACCTTCACACCTCTCGCCTCATCAACAAACCAGATGTGCTGGCCCAAACAGGGCCCCAAGATGAAGACCAGAATGGTGAGAAAAGATCTGGTGTCTCATTTATAAAACAGTGCGTAGGATTCATACTAAAAGTGTACGTACGTACAAAAGCTGGAAATGACGTACGCCAAAAAAAGTTCAGATTTTTTAAACCGTGCGCACGCACAACTGAACGCAGTGTTCGCTTTATAAATCACAGTCCACCTGGAAATGTTCTTACGTGGATCTGACTCCAAATCCGCCCTCCACACGCCCACTTTCAACATTAAATGGTCAATGCAAAGCACGGCACGAATATTAAATGATGCTGCTGACCAATGGGTTTCCACAGTGAGTCCTGACGGAGTCAAGGCATTAAGCGATTAGAAGAGGAAGTGAAACTTTCTGACACTGACATCGAGGTGTCTGTTAGTGAGGTGGAGGTGGAGAACGCTTTTATGGGACAACAGTGATGTCACTAATAAAGAAAGCGCAAAGCGAAATTTAATGCCATGGAATTGGAGGTGTTAGTAGAAGATGCAAACGAAAATGTTGTTGAGCTCCAGCAAAGGAATATTAACATAACTCAAAGAAACGCGATATGGTAGCCTGACGTTGTCATACTCACAATTCTAGGCAGAATGTGAGTCTGATACCGGCTGTGATTATGGGGCGTGTTTCAACCAAACCAGAAAAAAAAATGCCTCTTGTGTCAATTGGATAGACCTACAACCAATCAGAGCAACGTAGTATGTGACGTATGTTAGTTATCATTGTGAGTTATTTACTAACGCCGGGTTCACACCGGACGCTGAAGCGCAACGCCAAGTCTTAAATAACAGCTGGCTCCCATCCACTCCCATGTTAAACCTTTGTGCGGGTCACACCAGAGGCTGAAGCGCCGCTCTGCCCCAAGGCTGCCTCGCGCCGTGCAGCGATCGTATCGCGACAGGAAACACACTGAAAAATTATTTTAAATACTTTTAATTCCCCCTCTGTTGTCCTGGAGTTTTAATTTTACCAATGGCATTATTAAATGTCACCCTCTGCCCATCCACTACAGCCACACAAGCAGTGATAAAGACAAAAAGAGAGAGGGGGGGGGGCTACGTATTCTCCACATCGGCTTGAGTGGAGAATACGTAATTTACCCTCCACACCCGACATTTAACGGAGCAAACAGCGGAGAAGTTCTTCAACATGGATGACATTAAATTAATAATTGAAGTGGAGAAGTGCAGTGAGTTGTATGATCCTCGGAACATGTTGTATAAAGAAAAACATCAAGAAAGACAAATGTTGGGATGCTGTTGCTTAATGTTGGAGCAACAAGTAAGTATATGCTTGAATACTACTGGATCAACGGGTGATATTATTAGCGCTGCCTGGCGGTTCAGCGTCGCTTCAGCGTCCGGTGTTAACAGCCAAGCGCCGGCTCGATATTGATTAGCGTGGCGCGGCGCTTTGGCGTCGCCTCTGCGTTCTCTGTTCCTCTTTCAAAATGAATGCGCTGTCGATGTTTCCTAAAACAGACTCAAATGCAGCATCTACATATCTCAGCTCTCCAGCGGCAGGCATTCAATCCAAGCGCACTTTGATGACGTGGTTGATTACGTTACCGTTGATCATCTGTCCATCATCGTATAAAGCCCGCCCTGACAATATGATTGGCACGGACGTTTTGGAACCGGTCATAATTTCTCCCCAACGGAGCGACTCCAGACCGAACTTCCCGACCTCAAATGTTGTGGGCGGGGCTAAGTTCGTCTGGCATCCAGGCTAGCGATATGGTAGAGTATCTGCGAGAATGCTGTGGGTAAAACTAAAAGAACAACTGTTGAATTTAAGAGAAGATGCTTCTGTCAATCCAAACATGCTAACATGAGCAGAAAAAACATTTCTCTCAGTCTTCTACCATGCCATGTCGTCCTCACTACATAACTGCAGCCATTTGTGCACAACGTTGTAACGATTAGCACCTTCCTTTCAAAGATATTAAATATAGACACAGTCACAATCACAGCAATTACTTTGATGCTTTGATGCTTGATTAAGATTTCTTTGTTTTCAACCAGTTGATGGACATTGTTTATATCTCAGCTCCTCTCTTAAAGCTATATTGGGGAACATCTATAAAAGTTAAAAACTATTCCCTTTTGGGGGGTTGCTTTGCTTTTGCCTCTCCATTTCAACCTATTTTCACTTTCATTTGCAACAAAGCAGGTGAAATTAATTCACAATCACTTATGATTCCTAAATGGACATATTTATACCCCTGGAGTTCTACTGACTTGGTTTTATACTGTGATGATTAAGTGTTCCCTTAGTTTTGTGTGCGTGTGTGTGTGTGTGTGTGTGTGTGTGTGTGTGTGTGTGTGTGTGTGTGTGTGTGTGTGTGTGTGTGTGTGTGTGTGTGTGTGTGTGTGTGTGTGTGTGTGTGTGTGTGTGTGTGTGTGTGTGTGTGTGTGTGTGTGTGTGTGTGTGTGTGTGTGTGTGTGTGTGTGTGTGTGTGTGTGTGTGTGTGTGTGTGTGTGTGTGTGTGTGTGTGTGTGTGTGTGTGTGTGTGTGTGTGTGTGTGTGTGTGTGTGTGTGTGTGTGTGTGTGTGTGTGTGTGTGTGTGTGTGTGTGTCAGTAAATTGCACTTGTCAATCACATAGAGGAATTATTCCAATCAGTTTCCCACAGTGATTATTACATACATTTAATTGGGGGAAAGAGAAATTAGTTATGCCTGAACTATACCTAATATTGGCATTCATATATAATATTTTTTGGATTTTCGATTGTGGATTTGAATCCAGCCCTTAAAGGGTTGATGATCTTGGTTTCCATGACCATTTTTATGTAATTTTGTAATTTTTTGTTTTTTGAGCATATACTTGTCTGTGGGTGCGTGTGTGTGTGTGAAAAACAGTAAATTGCACTGTGGGAGATCAGAAATCGCTGAACCCTCACTTTCTCCTCTTCCTTCCATTCGCATGCACACATCACGCAGAACCCTGCACCACTGTCACAGCAGTATTTATTTATTTAGAGAATGGGTGTCCAAACTACGGCCCGCGGGCCAACTGCGGCACACCATGCATTTTTAATTGGCCCGCATGATCAAAATTGAAAAAAAATAAAAATGTGAAAAAAGCACTTAAATGGCAAGTACTTATATAACTTTGTAGGTTTGCTTCATTATTGAGGAAATTGTACTTTCTGGATTCTTGTTGTTCTGGGTTTGTACCCTGTTGAATGCAATTGGAGAGGTGGTGGACTATTGGCAGAAACTTGGACTATGGGCAGAAAAGGTCTCTGGTTTGACTTTGACAACAAAAGACGAACCTGGATTGATCTATCCAAAAATCCAAGAGGATTCTCATTACCCTGTCTAGTGCCCCTGAGCAAGGCACCTTACTCCCCAAACATCTGCTCTCTGGGCGCTGTACATGGCTGTTCACTGCTCTGTGTGTCCTGCACCAGATGGGTTAAATGCAGAGGGTACATTTCCCTACAATTGCATGAGTGTGTCTGTGCATGTCTCTACGTGTGTGGGATAAATAAATGTATCTTAATGTTATTGTAAAGGCCTGCGAATTCTTCTGCAACTGCGGCTTTTCACGCAGCTATGTCGATGGATTTGTTTTAATTTATGGGTCTCCTGTAAACTGCAGTGGCGACTGTTTATTTACATCGCCACTGCGGCTCCTCATAGCCTCTTTCTGGCGGTCAAATCTGCCAGTCAGTGACGGGTTATACAAGTGGTCATACTTTCGGATCTCTTCTGCCAAACACTCTTCTATTTGGTCCATATTCTTTTTCTTCTAAATCTTCTGTGGTTTCTGCCGGTATTATGGGGCATGAAACTGGAAATGTTACTCCTGAAAGGCTGTTTAGTTAGCAGACCATTCACAGCCTTGCGGGCTGCGTGAGGCTTGCGTAGCTTTGTCGAATAGTCAGAAAAATTGGGCGCCGCACGCAAGAACGCAAGAAGGGGTACGCAAGCACATAAGAGGCACGCAAGGGGCTCTTGTGTGCTTGTGTGTCCCTGAAAACGCAGAGGCATGCGCCGGACTTTAGTCGCTTTTGATAAAGCGTCAGGTAAACGAAATGTAATGTTATGTACTTTGGCCCACTGTACTGCACTACGCGCGCGCCGCGCGATTGAGGCGCACTGTCAATAGTCCGCTCCAGGGCAGGTGGGCATGGCGGCATGAGTGGCACAGACCTTCATATTTTTTTCTTTATTCGGCCCCCGGGATAAAAAGTTTGGACACCCCTGATTTAGAGCATCGAACCGATTCCCTCACATCTGTGGATCCTAACCTCAGGGCCGGTCTTTCCTACAGGCGACATAGGCGGTTGCCTAGGGCGCCACTCAGAGAGGGGGGCGCCAAAAACTGCGCAGAGCAAAAAAACAAAATTATAATAAAAAAAATATTATATTAAATACTTTTTGCTAGGCAGAGTTTTTTGCGCCCCCTTCTATATGTGGTATGGCCAAAAATATTGTATTTAACTTTAACAGTAATTAAAGTAGTTTCATCAGAGAAATCAGTAAATGACCGCAGCACTCAGGTGGAACGTTTGGCACGGGAGCAGTTGCACCCCGTCCTGTCTCTTTGGGGGTTCCGCCCACATGCCAGGTGCAGTCTGGATGAGGAACTGAATGTTCCGTGTCTTTATTGCTGCTGCATTCATCCTGTATTCTACAGGTTAATAGTGGGTGAGAGTCACCTACGTTAGCTCCTAAAGCTTCGCTTGATCACCACGGGTGTCATTGAGACATATTGATATCGTTTTGATTATCTACTTAGACTGGTTTAAACTCAGAAACTCCGTTGAGCAGTGAGGGGAAACACTCGCACCACTAGGTGGGCGGGGCTACATTCGCCTGTATAGGTGTTTAATTTACCTGCACGTCGTCTTGTAGGCGGGTCGCGATAGTATATTGTTTACTTTACAGTGTTCAGCTCCGACACACACAGACTCTGTAATTAAGTCATGTATTGTAATTATGCCTTATAAAGACCAGTTATAAGCTAATGTTCAATAGGTCTATATTGTAAATGTTTATATTTCCTTATGAGTGATAATGTATATTAAGATGTTTGGAGGAAATAGACACCATAATTATTGAATGTATGTTTTATGCACTTTAAAATGCAGTTACACTCAGAGAAATGCTTGTACTTGAAATTGTGTTTAATTTGAATAGGATGCAGTCTGGACGAGGAACTGAAGGCTCCGTGTCGTTATTGCTGCTGCATTCATGCTATATTCTACAGATATACTTTGTTGCTGTCGTATCAATTTTGGGACCCGTCACATATATCTCTAACCAATATTTTGATATTAAAAAATTAAATCAAACTTTAGGGTAAAATGAGGCAAAAATCGAGGTATGTACCTCCTTGGTGTTGTCAGAACATGCTAACACATTGAGGCTTATGGTTAGAGTGTGTGTGTCCAAGCAACATTTTTGGGGGGGGGGCGCCAGGAGTGAAGCTTGCCTAGAGCGCCAAATGTGCTAGGCCCTGCCTAACCTCCACCCTGGGATATTATTTGGAAAGTTTCTTCATTTCTTGTAAGTGATCTCCTGTGCGCCTGATGGCACAGTCACGTTCACTGCAACGATTTGATGATACACGTACAGTGTTAGAAGATATTATTAAAAACTCTTATTGACTCGGCTCTGTAACTCCGCTGTTAAATCGAATCTGAACGTAATTTGCTGTAAGTTTTTTTTTAAAATATTTTTTAAATCAAAACTAAGCTGTTGGTATTAATGTAAATGATGAATTGGATCAATAATCTGGCTTCGGTTCAACACCTGACATCTGCGTCGCCACTTTCCCATCTCCAAAACGTTCGTACGCATGGGTAAGAGTTTGCTTGGAAATACGCAAAATTTCCTGTCAAGTTTGTTTTTATAAATCCCAACGTTTTGTGTGAGAAGTGGCGTACGTTTCAGGCCCTGTCTTTTGCGTACGCAACGGTTATAAATGAGACCCCAGGAAAGATGAGCTCGAGGAAGAGAGGAAGAAATATTACTGAAAGGAAGAAAAAGTTGCAGAAACAAAGCAGATTCAAAAGGGGAGATGGAAAGTAGAGAGGAGGATTGGCTTGGTATTATAATATTGATATTAGTTTTTCAGATTTGATCAGTGGATCAGACCCTCAACTTATCAGATCTTGATTCAGTTCCAATCGCAAATTATATTCAGCATCTACTTTCCTAACCCAAAAGTCTTTACTTCACTTCAAGTCAAGTGTAAAAGAATTGGATTTCCAAAACCTTGTCTACTGCTCATATAGCAGCCTGATATATTAACTTAGTTCTACGGTGATGGCTAAGGGTTCCTCCTGTGGCCTGTTTTTTAAGGTTCATTAATTTCACTGCATTAAATGCTTCAGAATGTATATGGTTACCGTGTACTCTACTTCTCTCACTTCAAATTTTCTATCATCTTATATCTTTATTGTCAATATCTACATTAGCACTTACTTCTTTCCAGTGACATCTATCTATCCATCCAAACTCACGCACAATTTTACACAATTTATAAAAACTCCTGGTCCTGGCAGAGCTTGCAACACTTTTCTGATGTTACCATCATTATGTTCAATGTTCCCATTTCTACCTCTAACAAGGAGATAATGTTTCACCCTTTTCTGTTTGTTTGTGTTTGTGTGTTTGTCGGCAGGATTATGCAAAAACGACTGATCAGACAAAATTTTGTGAAAAGATGAGGCATGGTCCAGGAAAGAACACATTTTTTATAACTTCCTTTATCATTGAGAGATAAGTTGTGGGTAGTTGAGGTGAGAATGGAGAGAGGAGAGGAGGTGGAGGGAAGATTTGCCCCCATAACCAGTGGCGGACTGAAACAATAATTCAGGCCGGGAATTTGACTCTATCCCAGGCCACTGCCCCCACGATCACTTAATCCACCAGACCACTAATCCTGTAGCTCAACCTATTTGTTTATGTAATGGATACCAGATTAGTTATGAATTTGGCATTTATATTCATCTGGGAACAAATTTCTCCAGATTACAAAATACCCCAATAATTTGACTGACCAAAAGGTAATCTTCCCGAATACTGAGTTTTCAAGGTATACTGTAGCTATTGGTGAACCATCAAAAACCGATTAGGATTTCACCAATCATACTATCATCATAGCACATACATCTCAAATATTTAAATGTTTCTATTTATTTTCAACACACACAGAGAGAGATAATTAACATAGCTACAACAATTTAAATAATAAAACATTTTGAGATTACAAATTTCACTCACTCATCCCATATTTTCCAGTTTATCCTGCTATTGAAATTCACCCAATTTGACTAGCACCCAAATTTGTTTATGTTTAAGGCAACAGACAATAACATTTATATTGTAGTTTAGGGTACAGTAAGACATATCCTACAGCACAGTCCATAAAACTGAAAATCTGAATTCCTGGTCAAATTTTGGACTAGACAAATATTGTATCTCCATATCTGAATGCTTTTGTTAGCTTGTCATTTTCAAAAATTTAGCTTTTTAGCTTTTTTTTTATTAAAAGATAGCTAGGTAGCCATCCTGAGTATGTTGTGTGTGTCCGTTTTATTAAGTGTTTTGACTGACCTGCTGCTCCCTTGCGTCTTTCTTTTTACTGTATTTTGCTGCTTCTGCAGCCAAGGCTTTTCTTCTTCTCATCCTCTCTCTCTGCATCACCTTTCCTTAACTGCTGCTGACTGCGGTCCATTTTGACTGACGTCACTACAGAACTCAGCTCGCCCTGAGATCCCTGCTTGGTTCAGGGACGGGGGCACTTTTTCGTCCACACAGCTGCCGCTCACCAGATATTTTCTCTTTTTCGGAGCATTCTCAGGAAACCCTAGAGATTGTTGTGCGTGAAAATACCAGTAGATCAGCAGTTTTTGAAATACTCTTGAACTTCAGCAAGTCATCTTCAATACAATTTGGGAGGTTGAGTCTGCGGGTGTGGAGGGATCTGATCGGATGTAAGGATATACAGAGGTCATTGTAAAATGTTATGATATCTTTCTTTTTTTTCGCTCCTTTGTAGAAGTAACTGATTTCTACTGTAATTGAATGTCATTATTGACGTTAAATGCTTTAATCTAAATGGTTATGCTATGTTTTGTGTTGATAGAGGAGATTCCCAGTGATGAAGATGAGGTGAATGAGAACTGGAATGCCATGCAGCAGCAGTCCGGCACAGTAACAGGCCATGGCAGTGAGGAAGATGATGAAGATGAATACTGGGATGATGACTGCTTTGAGGGTACGCCCCTAGAAGAATACAGCACACCGCTCGACTATGACAATGGAGAGGACGAGTATCAGTTCTTTACCTCCGCCCTGCTTGGTAAGTAATCATTCAAGCCATAAAAGTAGTAAAAGTGTGAATGGAACTTCGAGTTATGGCGACCTGCTAGGAAGACGCATACACTAGGACCATAACCGAGCCTCCATGTTTCACAGTAGGTACAGTGTTCTTTTCTTGGTATGCTTCATTTTTGTCTCTTTGAACATAGAGCTGATGTGAATTGAAAAAAAAGCTCCAGTTTTGTCTCATCTGTCCAAAGGACATTCTCCCAGAAGCTTTGTAGCTTGTCAATATGCATTTAGCAAATTTCCATCTCGTTTTTTATTATTTGCTTTCAACAGTGGTGTCATCCTTGGTTGTCTTCCATGAAGTCCAGTTTGGCTCAAACAGCGACGGATGGTGCGATCAGACACTGATGGACCTTGACCTTGGAGTTCTCTTCTAATCTCTTTGGAAGTTGTTCTGGGCTCTTTGGTTACCATTCATATTATCTGTCTCTTCATTTTGTCATACATTTTCCTCATGCAGGCACCTCCAGGGAGGTTGGCTACAGTCCTGTGGACCTTAAACTTCTGAATTATATGTGCAGCTGTAGTCACATGAACATCAAGCTGCTTGGAGATGGTCTTGTAGCCTTTACCTTAAACACGCTTGTCTAAAATTGTCTTTCTAATCTCCTGAGACAACTCTCTCCTTAGCTTCTGTGGTCCATGTTCAGTGAGGTACACACCATGATACCAAACAGCACAGTGACTATTTTTCACCCTTTAAATAGGCAGACTGACTGATAACAAGTTTGAAGACACCTCCAATGCTAATTAGAGAACACTCCTTAGTTTAACACATCCCATGGTCAAATTATTTTCAATCTTTTCTAGGGGTACCACCATTTTTGTCCAGGCCATTTTCATTAGTTTGTTTTTTTAAAAGATTATGTTGAACCACAGTTCAAGAGCAATGTCTAATTTTCATTAGTTAATTTTAAGTAAATTTGTATTATTACTTTTGTCAGTATCAAGTTATTTCAGCGACCATTGATGGATTTTCTTTCTTTAACAGAAGGGTACCAACAATTTTGTCCACGTCTGTACTTCTGACATGAACATATTTTTAGATAATCTTGATATACCCATTATCCCAGAGGACCTAAGATCCAGCCTGGAAGCTGAGTTATCATTAAAAGAGATATCCGATGCAACTGATACTATGAAATTTGGAAAGGCGGCGGGTCTCGATGGCCTACCTATAGATATTTACAGAAAGTTTAAAACCAAATTACAGACCCTTTTTTTAAATTAGAGATGCAGATGCATTTTATTATCCTAAACACATGCACAGACATGCAAAGGCACACTCATGCAGGTAGGGAAATTTAATCTCTGCTTTTGACCCATCTGTGTGCGGGACACACAGAGCAGTGAGCGACTATGTACAGCGCTCGGGGAGCAGATGTTGGGGGAGTAAGGTGCCTTGCTCAGGGGCACTAGACAGGGTCTAGACAGACTCTTGGATTTTTGGGCAGATCAATCCAGGTTCGTCTTTTCTTGTCTTTCCGTGGAATGGAACCAGAGACGAACCAGAGACCTTCTCTGCCCATAGTCCAAGTTTCTGCCACTAGGCCTATGTTATTAGAATAACCAATAATAATCCACTATCCTTGAGGGAAGCCTGTTATCAAGGCTCCCCTCAAGGATTGTGGATTATTATTATTATTATTATTATTATTATTATTATTATTATTAATATTACTGATACCAAAGTCAGGGAAACCCTGCAATAGATGTGAAACCTTAAGACCAATAGTCTTCTAAATTCAGATGTAAAGCTGCTATGTAAAGTTCTGGCAAAGAGGTTGGAAGGCTCACTCCAAAGAATAATTGAAAAAGATCAAAACGGGTTTATTGGAGTTCGACAAGGGTTTCATAATGTCAGGAGGGTGCTGAACATGTACACATCCAGAAGGACGCACCAGACACGATTATCTTGTAGTTAGATGCTGAGAAAACCTTTGATATGGTTGAATGGCCCTATCTTTTTGACATTCTTAAATGCTTCAGATGTGGGGAATATTTTTGTCAGTGGATTAAACTGTTATTTAAGGAACCCTGTGTTGAAGTAATCACGAATAATACAACATCAAAACCAATTAAGATCCATAGAGGAAGCCGTCAAGGGTGCCCTTTATTGCCACTGCTGTTTATAATGGCCATTGAGCCTGTTGCCATAGCCGTACGATCTCATAAAGTGGTAGCTGGTGTAACAATATAGGTCAAACTGATCATTATCATTAACCTGGAGAAATCCATACCAGCTGTGTGGTATGGATTTCATACCAGTATTTAAAAATGTTGGTGATTTTTCAGGCCAAAAAGTAAATGACTCCAATTCCTCTATAATGCTACTAAACTCCAAAGAGAAAGGTAATCCATCCGCAGAAGTTTCTCATTTTAATGTTGGTATCAAGTTACATATTTGGGTGTCTTCATTGTACCAAATAAAGACAGTATCAAATCTAATTATGATTTTACCATGGAATCAATTACTAGTTTGATTAATAGATGCACATCCATGCCAACCTCTTTAATTTTAAAGATAAATATTTTGTAAATGAACAGACTGCCTAAATTACTCTATTTGTTGCAGAACAAAATTTGTTCATAAATTGTCTGTGGAATAACAGACGACTCAGACTAAAGCTGTCTCTTCTTTACTTACACTATGATAGAGGGGGGCTTCAATGTCCTAATCCGGTACTCTGCTATTGGGCAGCTCAATTAAGAACTATTAAGTTTTTACTTCTTTAATTCTCCTGTCTGGAGAGATAGGGAATCTCAATCCCTAGAACTATCCTTTCCTGAATATATGTACTCAACCAGTCTGAAGAAACTAGTAAGTAAAACCACTAACCCCATATCCAGGAACATGATTCATTTTGGCATGTGGTAAGGAAATATTTGAACAAGGCACTTTCTCTTTCACGTTTTAGCCCACCTTGGGGACATAAAAAATGTCATTCCCGGTACAGCCAATAGTGGATTTAGGAAATGTTTGGATAAGGGGCTGCAGAATTTAAATAATGTTAAACTGAAGTCATTTGAAGAGTTGTAAGTAAAGTTTTATTGAAGCGATCACTAGCTGTTCCTCCCTTTTCACCATTAGCGAAAACCGTTTTGAAAGACCGTACCGGCATAATATCTAGATTTCATGATTTACTCATATCTGGGTCCCCCGAATCTTCTGAAGCTAAACTCAGAGCTTGGAGAGAGGACTTACTGGACATTATGTCATTTGACGATTGGGAAAATGCTTGCAAAGCAGCTTAAACTCAAATCGAAAACACACATCTTAGGATTTTACTATATAATTGGCAGAAAAATTTAATAAATTGAATAGCAATATTCCAGATTAGTGCTTTAAATTTAAGCTTTTCAGTATTGCTAAATGTTAGAAAGACTTTCTGCAATAATACCATTAGATATAAATCCCCTATTCTATCCAGGTGAAAACAATAATCTTTTGAAAGAATATGGGGTCCTTTTCTTAGTTGTCTAGAATTGACAGATCTGAAAAACATATTGAATCAACAGAATGAATCTGGAAAGATCGATTAAATGCCCCTCTGCTGGGAACAGAATGGAATCATTTTAATTTGGTCAACAAACATGCAGTAGATCAAAGGTTCAAGTATTTAAAATTGGGGCACACACGATTTCACAAGTAAGTCACAGCTAAAGGTCACTAATTTTCCACAACAACTGACAACGTTGCTGTGGAAACCACACCCACCTTTAACATAGGCAGCCACCACTTTGCTTAATGAATGACTTGAGAATACAGGAATTAGTTGCACACGTTTTGATAAGATAAATGCAATTTATATTTTGTGAAACATGTCAAGTCATAACTAGCAAATGAGTTCAGGGTGAAGTTTGCAGAAGTTAATCCTGAGATCGCCTGAATTATATTGTGACCTTTTGCTCTACTCTGTTTTAACTGTTTTTCCTTTGTTCCAAGAAATCAGCTGTCTGACACAACAACCGAACCATACATGGTACTATTTCCCTTCCAACACATTTAGGATGCATCCTATAAGGCACACCTGTACAGACTATATGTTCCAGACAAAGAACAATACATGGCTTTCTAAAGTGTCGGCACCTCCTATTGTTTTGGCGCTCAATTGTTTTCAGCACGGAGAACTATAAATCAAAACGTGTCCGTCCGATCCGTCCGTCCTCAACGGACTCGGGGAAGCATACATCGGCCTTTACATTTAAGTGACCAGATGCCATCTTGCCAAAGTCTCCTGTCTTCTTCTTATTTATTGCGCCTCAGCTGCGTCTACTCGTTACATGTCAGGCTGCCTGCGCGCGTTTCAATGACGTCGTGTGGAGGCACTCACACGTGATGGGCTGGAAAGGAGTGAGACAGCTGATTGGCTACAGACGATCCCCTCTTAGAAAAAACCTATTTGTGGATCAGAGTCACGTCAGGGGAGTCTCAAAAGTTTCACACACAAATGCAGCGAGGTTTACAAATTAAAAGCACTTTGTAAATGCACGTCCAACAGTTTATAAATGAATGTAACAAGATCCACATATGTATTTGATGAAGAATGCAAATAATGTTACATGCATATATTTGTGAATTTTTTTTCTATTTGTTTGTGCATCGGAAATATGTTTATTAATCTTATGTTTTACATGTGAATTTTTTTTACGTTTATATGGCATGAAACATATTTGTGTGTGCATTGAAAATGTATTTGTGTTTAGAGTCACATACATTTGTGGATCTTTTTTGCGCACGTATTCATTTCTGTGTGCACGTATTCATTTCTGTGTGCACGTATTCATTTCTGTGTGCATTTATTTCTTTTGAGACTGATCTAGCTCCATAAAGGATAGGGCTTTCAAATTAGCTAAACTACCAGTAGGTTGATGGTTGGTAGATAAATCTGATTTTAAGATGGCTGCGACCCCTCTACCTTACCCTGTGCTTCGGGGAAATATAATTAATAATCGGGCTGGGGACCAGGTAGCCCACATTGTTTTCTGGACACCACCTCGACAGTCAGCGGTGACTTGTGGCTGTATGTGTCATCACTTTTGTGACCTCTGACTGATCAGGTCCTATGTCGTTACTACAGCTATATCAGTTGACGAATCATCACTTTTCATCCCAGCAAGTAATTGTTGCCGCACAAATCTGGGATTCATCAAAATATTAGTACCCATTTTATTCGTTCCCTGTGAACAAATTTAGAACTTCCTCAGACCATGCCTACGCACAAATGATGAAGGACAGACGGTTTTGGAAATTGTGAACACACCCTCTTTTGCTTAAATGTATAGTATATTAAAGATCCATTTATTTAAATAAAATGTAGTAATTAATTTACCCAAAATCGGCTGGTACGCATGTGTCGTGAATTTCTGCGCACATGTTAGTAAATTATGCCCAATGAGCTTCATAATCTAACAGAAGGTCTGTGGTCCAATCCCAGTCTTCCCAATTCCGAATGTCTAAGTGGGCAAGATACTTTGTTACCCCAAATTGCCCCTTCTCACTTTTTCTTTAGATTGTGGTTTATTTATTGCCAGTTGTCAATCTTCAAGATTTCTTGCACCAAAGCACTTAACATTATAAACTTTTTCTTTGTCCCTGTATGTTTTAGGGGTGCAGAACAGTGATGCAACCTGGTACCAGAGTCTGACTGGTCCACTCAGTGATGACCAGAAGAAACAGCTGCAGGAGATATACAGCATCTCACAGCAGCGTAGGAGCACTGCCACAAAGGGCCAATGGTGAGTGGAAATACACACAAAGGAGGAGGAAAGGATTTAGTGTGGAACAGAGGGAAAGGGAGAAATAGTGACAGGCAGAACAGATCTTAGAGATATTTCTTAACTAGAACCCTTGCCTGATGGGTTGAGAGCAAAATATGTACTTGCCCAAAGCTATTCCTTCAGTTTTTTCAGATAGATTTTAATGTTTTCAGTTAGTGAGTAAGACATCTATATAAATTACCTTACAGTAAACACAACGATTTACTCACTTTGTCAGATCATGCAGAGCTATTTCTGACAACTCACTTTGGTTTCCTCCCATCTTTTGTCCCTTTTGGAGTTCTGTACTAAACATTTAGAATGACTACCAGCAACAGAGTGAGTAGAGTGTTACAAAATATACTGTATCGTAATCTTCATGTGTTTTCAGAGTGCTGATGAGACAGATGAACTGCAGAATCAGTGAAGGGGGCCGAAGAAAGAGAGCAGCTGGTCTGACCTAACTTGAATTTAATTTCTGTCTTTTTTGAATGATATCAGTCCAGATAAGATCATACCTTAATGGATCCCACCAAAACCAGGTTCCAGATTGCAATCAGAATTAGATGAGTACCAGGGGCTGGATTGGCATTATAGAAGTTCGAGTCCTAGTGCACTGTATAAAACCACTTCTACTACTGGAATATTTCAATGACCAGAACAGGACTGCTATCCTGCCTGTGTGTTTGCCTGCATGCACGCAGATTTCAGTGAAAGATCTGCATTATAATTACAAATTTCTTTGACCAGCATTTATGTTCATGTACAGTGCAGTCCTTTGATCCAAGTACTTTTAATGTGCCTGTGTGGGTCCGAGAAACTGTAAAAAATAAAACCTCAACATGTGGATTTGTATGTACCTGTATCTGAAAACTTTCTATCATCTCATGAGGTGCGCTTATATCCCCGTAAAAAAGATCCTGATTTCTGTTTGGGGTGGTCATGTGTACAGATTGCAGATGATTGAGAAGAATGAGGTCCAAGACTTGTGGCCACCGACTAGGACCACAGACAAATTAAATGTAAATTGGGAGGGATGTCTAAAAATAAGCAGTTTTTAGTTTTTCTTCGACCCTGGTTTTTGTTCTGTAACACTTTTCAGAGCTAATTTAAGAAACAAAAGAATAATGTAACATTTCCTGTGATATTCTTTTTATTCCATCCTTCTTTTCCTACCTTAATTAAATATCTTTGATGTTTCCCAAAGAAGCATTGTCTAAATACAGTCTCACGAAGCCACTAACATGGCTGTTCAAATAAGTCTTGTTAAATATAAAATAAACACAAAGAACAACTGAGCCTGATGTCATTGTTATTAGTTTTGCAGCGAAACAAAAACTACAACTATTCACTATTTGTCATGAACATGTTTATAGACAAAGAATATATATAGAAATTTTAGCAACAATGTTATTATTGCTAGCTGTAGATTGCTACATTTCAGAGACTCAAGCTATGTGTTTACTGGGTGGCAATTGCAGCATATATATTGCAGAGCAAATGTCTGTTTTTGCTGGTGTGATATTGAACCACTTTTGTTAAAGTATTGCTCTTTAAAAATCTGAAACATAATAAATTAGTTTTTTGTCCATCTCTCAGTTCAAGCAGTGGTCAATAATGATTGGCTAGACCATAAACTTTATCTAAAAATGGACGACGTTCCTCCACTTCCGCCAAGTATATAGAAATAAAGCCACAATATCCCATATACGATGGGATATCTTGCACAACTGGAGCTACACAATAGCAGTCGGGATGGAGCCGGGGTGTCAGGTGTTACGCCCCTAGAAATGGGGCGAAATAATCCCAAAAGTGATGTGATGGTGTATCCTCATTAGTAATTTTTACTCCAATCAAAATACAACCATCTACAATGAAATATGCACTTTTATCAGAAGGTACAAAAACTATCCTTAACACTATATTTTAAGGAATGATAGTTTTCGCATATAATCAAGCAGAACATATCTTAAGCAATATACTTTCACAAAACTCACTTAAAGTGCATAGAACACCTTCATTTAACAATGCAAAATATTAGAACACTTGCACAGGTGAATTTAGCAGACACAAGACAGCGGCTGCACTTGGTACACATCATTACATTTCCTACCAGGGATTTGCTCACACACATATACTTTGTTACTTAACACTAACTCACTCAAAATGTTACCAAATTATTTCCCCCTCACCTCAAAATACATTATAGTGATGTGGATGAAAGATAATGACAATAAATGAACAATTAAAGAAAAAAAAAGATGTATTGATACATATTTTATCTAACTTTGAAGTTCAAACCCTTAGCACACCTGCATGTGCAGTATTATTCGACCCCCCAGCTTTAGTACTTTGTGGCACATCCTTTATCTTCTAACAAAGATTTTCGGTAAATGCTGACAAGCTTCTTACACCTCTCGATTGGATTCTTTGCCCTTTCTCCATGTACAAAAGCCTCAAGCTCAGTGATGTTTGATGGCTTCTGTGCTGCAACTGCCTTCTTTAAATCCCACCAAAGATTTTCAATCGGATTTAAATCTGGTGACTGAGAAGGCCACTCCAGGACACTCCAGGATCTTTTTCTCAACCAAGTTTTGGTTGACTTGGAGGTGTGATTTGGATCATTGTCTTTTTGGAAAGTCCAATGATCACCAAGGTTTAATTTGTCAACAGAAGGCTTCACATTCTAATTTAAAATGGCCTGATATTTCTGGGAATCCATGATGCCAAGGTACAAGATCATCCTAGAGGTGTCTAGCAGTCACACAGGGTTTCTCTTAGTAGTTCTGACTAAGTTGCTAAGGACCCTTGATTAAATGTTGGGCTTTCTTCCATGGCCAGACAGGTTTGCAGTTTTAAACTTCCTTATAATGCTCCCAATGATGTTTCTTGGAATATAACATTTTTGGGGAATCTTCTTAACAGCTATTTGCAAATGAATGCAGGTAAATTGAAAGCCGACAGTCAATGCCTTTCAACCAATCGGTGCCATAAAATCTTGTCCCTCACCTACAAATTCAGCATATTCACATGCAGAATCAGTTTTTTGAGAAGAACTGACATGCAAGTGTTGTCAGTTTTTATATAGAACAGCCCTCTAAGCCATAAAGTACAGATATCTTACCTGAAAGTGACTCTGGTAAAAGTTGAAGTCACCCGTAAAAAAATGACTTCAACCATTTTTCTCTTCAGGCTTAATTTCAACTGACTGACAAATTATAACAAAAATATACATATACTTTATTATTTTACAAATTTTTCACCCCAGTTGCTGAGGTTCAAATATCAATGGACTAGTGCATCTGAACTTCTAGGGACAACAAAGAACAAACACCACAGAATGATTAGTGTTCTTAGGCAGACACAAAGTGCCTCTTGTGTCTGCCTAAGAACACTAGTAGACCACAATACAACCACTAAAAAATTCTGTAAATATCACTACTAGCCATTGGATGGTTTAGTGAGGTCCTCGGATCTGCCCTGCCAGAGTTGGTCACGGCCCTGGTGGAGCGCCGAGAAGACGTTCAAACTTGACTATCTAGAGGAAGTAAAACTTTTAAAAGTTTCTTAAGGTGAACCTGCGGAGGGATCATTACCGGTACAGCCTGCTCGACCCCAGGGAACCATAGCAGCCTGACCAACTTCCGGACGCTTAGGGTCTCCTGCTGCCTCCCCGCAGGCAGGGGGCACGCAAGACAATTTTGAGAAAATAAGAAGTAGAAAGTTCAGAAATTTGCGTTCAAATGTTGCGAGTAAAAGTAAAAAGTCATAAGGAAATAAAATGTAATGCCTTTCCCAAGCGTACAGAGAACTTCCTGCGTCAAAATGTTGATGGCCACATTGAGCTCTCCCTTCTCTCAAGTGATGAAGGATCTTCAGACGGATATATTTAGAATGTACGGTAAGTCTATAAACTGCCCAGCTAGCAAAGTTCTATCGGCCTGTGCCAATCATCCGTTCCTGGTTCACCTGAAGGTGCTCTGGCAAGTTTGTTTATTTGTTTATTTAGAAGGATCCCCATTAGCTCTACCCTAAGACAGAGCTACTTTTAGTGGGGTCCACATTTAAGACAAACATACTGATATCGAACATTTTAAAACAAACATTCAATACCAATATCAAACATTTAAAACATTACATTATAAGTAGGGCTGTGAAATGATTACAATTTTTAATCAAATTAATTACAAGTTTCTATGGATTAATCAGGATTAATCACATTACCAATTTTCTTTGTATATTTTGTGAGAACAAAAAAGATTTATGACAACAGACAGATATATACATTTAACATGTTTTCTTTTTTTATTCATAAATAAACAAAACAATGGTGCTGCAACTCAGCAGTTATTTTGCAGTTCTCTTTGCTATTCCATATGGAACATTCATCCTAAACAGAATTTGGGCTTCTTAGCCATTGTATGGGTTAATAAAACTTTTTTCTTTTCTTTTTAAATCAAACAGAAATTATTTGGGCCTCTTAGCCATTGTTTTTATAGTATGGTTGAGCATTTTTACATTTTTTGTAAAACAACCAATTACCACACCATTGCACAATCTAATGCCTCTAAAGGCCCTCTTAGCTAGTCTTCCTTCAGCCTCTTGGTGAGGCAAACGAACTTCTTCACATTCTCTGACAGTAAAGCTGACCGCTTCTTTTGCACAATGTGTCCTGTGAGTGAAGCTGGTTTGGCGCATTCCCCTTGAACGCCCCTCGCCGACCAAAGCATGCTCCGCGTTGAGGTGGGACTTTAAGCGGCTTTGCGACGGTGAAACAATAACGTCTTCCCGCAGAGTGTGCATATCACCTTGGTTTAATTGAATGTTCCAACTTTGTTTTTTTTTGAGCACGATCTTCCTAGAATGTGATGTTTGTTTGTTTGAATAGCAGCTGCCGTCTGACTGCATTAGAGCCGTCTGACTGCACTAGTGCAGAGTGGGCGGAAATGTGGGTAAATTGGAAGGTCCTTCTGCGCATGCGTTAAATATGTTAAAAAAATTAACGAATTAATCCTGTAATTTAATCATAACGCGTTAAAGCGTTATTTTTCACAGCTCTAATTATAAGTATATGTATATTATAGATATCAAAAGCTAATATACATACAAATTGTGATCATATAATATAACATATCAAAAATAAATTTTGTGGTTGTGTAATATTACATTTGTAATGATATAAAACTCTGATATATACCACATACAATAGGGTCTCCCATGCATGCCAATGCATGATAACCTGAGGCTGATGTCCAAAACTTAAGCTGAAGTGATGTCATCTGATGAACTTTGAAGTAATAAACTTTTATTTTGATCAAGTAGAAGTCTGTGAATGAGTTAACCGGGTATTTACATATCTGTGTATTTGTGTAAAACCTTCCTCTAGGTGACTCAGACAGCCTGCACCAGTGGATGTCCAACATGAGGAGACAGAACTGAACTTCAACAAGACTGAACACTTAGAGTCATCACTTCAGCACTGACTCCAGGTACAGATCTGTTTTCATAACTTACAAAAAAATCTAAGCAAAATATTGCACATCATACATTCAATTATATATGTGACAATTTTAATGTGGAAGAACTCCATACTGAACATTCATTGTCTTGGTAGTACACTTTCTTTAATCCAAAACGATATTCTAATACATAGTTGAATATCTATGTGGAATATAAGGACACAAACTTGTAATTTATAAGTAACACTTCCTGTGCAATAATGCAGTGCTTCATATTAACTTATTAAAATTACAATCAACTGACAACTAAACACACGACTCTTCCCTAAAGATGTGAAAACCTAGACTGAGGTAGTTAACTTGCTTCAAACTGCTCATTACATGTGTTAAATAAATGGTAAATTATCACAATTACGTATTTAAAACCATTTCAGGCATGTAAGCATATGTATGACTATGATAATAGATTAATCAATAGGATTTGTTGTTTAGTTTCAGAGTAACTTACCTCCACTTAAGTTCGTCACACTTTTACAAATCACTCTTACTACAGTTTTGTGGTTTTTGACATGTTGCCAGCTGTTGGTGCTCTGACTTTAATCATCCTTATTACTGAGGGTTAATATTTATCATGAAGCTTATTGTTAGGACTGGATCAGGTGAGCCCAGAATCATCACTAAATTATGCTGCTATGAGCCTAGATGGCTGGGGGAACTCCACTAACCCTAACCTATAATATACTGAACATTTATCTGTCTCTTACTGTGTATGCCCCCTCATATCACTAACCTTGTGTGTTTTGCTCCCATACTTTCTCTCTGTCTCTGTCTGACGTGCAGGCTGAAGAGTTAACAGGTGGGCAGCCCGGCAGACACGCAAGCTACGCAAACTAGAGTTACAAAAACACATAGACTTACCCCAAAAAAGGGAAAATTGACTTGGAGTTTGAATCAGAAAGTATTTATGCCAAGTAGGTTTACACCTACCAGGAATTTGCTGCAGTAATTGGTGCATACAAAGAACATAGAAACATAAAAACACACTTAAGAAAAGCAATAAAAGTTTATATTTACTCAGTATTTACTTCTTATTTACTCACTTTTTCTAATATTTATACCAAGTAACATTTATACATAAACACATCTAAATAAAAAATGTTTGAAAGATAAAAGATATAAAAAGTTAAGTAAAAAGTGAAATGAAGAATGCAAAACAGTGAACAGTTTCAAATTGCAATATGCAATGTAATGAACTATAATATAATATAATGTGTTAATTAAACACATCCTTGAGGTGTGGGGGAGGAATAAAAGTCTGAGTCAGGTGGGGGTCCCGGGCCTTGTTGATAAGGCAAACTGCAGCCGGGAAGACGCTGGTCTTGTGGCGTGAGGTTTTGGTCCTGATGGACCACAGCCTCCTGCCCGAGGGAAGAACCTCAAAGAGTTTGTGACCCGGGTGGGAAGGATCGGCCACAATCTTGCCTGTAGAGATGGCAGATTGCAGCCGATCACCTTCTCAGCAGACCGGATGATACGCTGCAGCCTCCTTTTGTCGTTTGCGGTGGCAGCAGCGAACCAGATGGTGATGGAGGAGGTGAGGATGGACTCGATGATGCAGGTGTAGAAGTGCACCATTATTGTCTTTGGCAGGTTGAATTTCATTCAGCTGCCGCAGGAAGAACATCCTCTTGTGACCTCTTTTGGTGATGGAGCTGATGTCCAGCTCCCATTTGAGGTCCTGGGAGATGATGGTGCCCAGGAAGCGGAAGGACTCCGCAGTGACGACTGGGGCGTCTCTCAGGGTGATGGGGGTGGGTGGGGCTGGGTTCCTTCTGAAGTCCACAACCCTCTCTACTGATTACAGAGCATTGAGCTCCAGGTTGTTCTGATCACACCAGGTCACCAGATGGTCAATCTCCCACCTGTAGGCGGACTCATCCCCACCAGAGATGAGCCCAATGAGGGTGGTGTCATCCGCGAACTTAAGGAGTTTGACAGACTGGTGACTGTAGGTGCAGCTGTATACAGGGAGATGAGAAGAGGGGAAAGAATACAGCCTTGAGGGGAACCGGTGCTAATGGATCTGAATTCAGAGACATACTTACCCAGCCTCACGCGTTGCCTCCTGTCAGACAGGAAGTCTATGATCCACCTGCAGGTGGAGTCAGGCACACTCAGCTGGGAGAGCTTCTCCTGTAGCAGATTCGGGATGATTGTGTTGAAGGCAGAGCTGAAGTCCACAAACAGGATCCTGGCGTAGGTTCCTGAGGAGTCCAGGTGCTGGAGGATGAAATGAAGAACTGAAATTAACTCATTATTGCCTGAACAATCAGGCGATGAAGGAATGGGACGCTAAAGCTTATGTAGAGACTAGTGGTTGATGGTGAATGAGGAGTGTTCTTAGATATTAAAAAGCATATGATATGCTCTGGAAAGAGGGACTCCTTGTCAAAATTCACGAATTAGGCATAAAGGGTCAATTTTTCAACTGGGTGTCAAATTTCTTAATAGAAACCCAGTATTCTTTGATATACTGATTAATGATAGTTTTAAACAGGTTGAGCAAAGCATAGAAAATTAGCTCTATGCATATGATGGAACACTCTGGTTTAGGGGGCGGAATTTGGAGTACTTAAAAAATAAAATGCAAACTGAAGTAAATTATAATGGAGGAATGGTCAAATAAATTGGGTTACAGAATGTCAACAGAAAAATCCTATATTTTACTAAATGCCACAAACCAGTACTTAGGTTCACTTTTATAGTTCACTTTGATTAAAAAACTTACCTGGTGCTTACATATTGATAAAGTAAAAAATGTATGTCAGGGCGAGATTGGAGAACTAGCAGAGCAGCACTGTTGAATATTTATCAGGCTCTTATGAGAGCAGCTCTAGATAATGGACGCATAGCCTTCATATCTGCTGCAGAAACCAACCTAAAAAAGCTAGATGTAGCATTTAAAACATCACAAGTTGCAGCAATACAAGTTGAGATGGGTGAGCTGCGGTTAAGGATGATAAGATTGAAACATAATTTGACATATTGGGACATAATAAATCATATCCGCCAAAAGGTGTTTTACAGGAATGTTGCATAACAAAACCAGATGTTTTAGTTTAGGATGTATAGGAAACACCAGAGCACAAGATGTAGGGTTAAACTAAATTAACATCAGTTCTACTGTTTCAATATCAGAGATAGCACCATGGAAATTTGTGTGCATAGACAACCTTCTGCAGCAAAAGCAGAATGAAAAAGACAAGACGTTACCAAGGTGCAAATAGTACAAAACCATATAGATCAATAAACTATTCATTTTCAGAGATTCCTCAAAGGAGCCAGAAAAAGGGCGTACAGTTTCTGCTTTTTCATTCCACAGTTAGACATGTCGATAAAATGTTTTGTCTCAGATCACTTGTCAGTATAAACAGCAGAACTACTGGGTATTCTGTTTGCATTGCATTGGGCGGAGGAAAGAAGCCAGGCCACTTAGATTGTCATGGCATCTTGTCAGCAATTGCCTGTATAAGATCAATGAAATCATCATGCAGACAAGATATTTCAAATGAAATTTTCCATATGATGTTCAGATTATATCAGAGAGGGGTCAATACCTCCTTCATACGGGTTCCAGCTCACGGAAGGTAACGAAAAGGCAATCATTAACAAATAATTAAAAAAATTGGCACTGGTGAGAGGAGCAGAAGAGAGAAAGTCATTACTTGTCCAAAAATTTGTCATATAGTATTAAATGATACACTTTATAAAATAGGTAAGCACCCAACGGGACTATGCGAGTACTGCCAGCAACCGGAAACTGTCACTCAGGACTTTAGGAAATAATTGTGTAGGTTATTTTTGTTTGTTTTTATTTATATATTATTTATTTTTGTTTGTTTATTTGATTGTTTGTTTACTGCCAATCTACTGATCCACACTCCAGTTCAGAAGGGCGGTAATGTATCCAGAAACTGGTTTGCCAACGCCAATAAACACTACAAGAAGAAGAACAGGAGAGGGCAGCAATGCGATATTGAAGCGTATACTCTGCTTAATTCAAAGAGGAAGAAGAAGAAGAAGGAAATGTTGGTGAGGGGAGGGCTTGCGTCCAGGGATCGATCAGGCAGGCAGTGGTTGCTTAATACAAGGACCAGTGGACTACCATTCCTTCTCTGTAGTGTCCGTTTTTCGGCAGGCACGCTTCTACGGACAGAAAAAAAAATATGGCAGAACTCCAGGTGGGTATGGATCAGGGCAACGTGTTGATTCATAACGGTTTGTCCATATTTCATAGCGTCCAGCTTTGTTCTAGAGATCTTGGCTTTGCCAAATAAACTGAGCTTGTTTCAGGTTGGTAATGTTGCCGTAGTCAAACGTTTTTAGAGGACTATTGGATATTATCTGAACGTTATCGGTGTTTGAGGGGGTGTTGGTAGTTGGAATTTATCCAGTTTTGTCCGTCTCAGGGCATGTGTGTACGAAGTGAATGCTATGTTTTTGTCTTTTGATAGTCATTTCTATCCAACGTGTTCCCCCTCAGATATGGTAGAATGGTGGACTGTGAACAACAGTTGGCCGGGAAGAGATCAGCGATGGGAAGATTTAGTTAACTTAATATCAAAAATCCATGTTTGTCGTCGCATCATACATGTTTTCGTAATAATGTTTGTTTCCATAGAGAGTTCAAACACACAGCCATATCTTACAGCTGACCAGCACAGGGTTTTTTGTAAATTATTTGGTCTTCAGACTTTCAGCGGAAACCTCTCACCTACTTACTGTAAATAATGGGTGCCGGCTATTTGCTCCTCCTATAATCTGATTGCACGTCTTTTTGTTGTGTGTTTTTTATTTAGAGTAAACATTGTTTTATGTCATTGTGTGTTATCAATGTCATCTTTTCACAGTAATATCTGTCTTGCTATTCTGGTAATAAGAAACCAAAAGAAATACTTGAAGCATGAATCAAAATCTGGGACCTTACAGTTTCTCAGTGGCGGTTCTACATGGAATTACTAAATCTAAATTTTTTTTAAATGTATAATAATAACAATATAATTGAAAGTGAAATTTCTCAATTGCACAAATCCTTCAATAGAACATTTGAATAACACACTTGAGAGAATCAACGCACACAATTCTGCACAACACAGTATAAGTTCCAACATAAAAGTGGCAAAAATATATACAATCACATATAGAAAAAAGTTAACAAGAGCAGAGATACATAATGTTTTTGATGGCAGGTCAGGGAAGTTCTTAATTATTTATTTTTGTTTCTAAGAGTCTTCTTAATTTGTTGTTTCTCATAGAGTTTTCAGACATAAATTACACACTGGTCTCTCCTGATGTCCTACCCCATTGACTGTGAACCCAAGAACAAGACGGGCTTTATCGTACATCTTTTCAACTTGGTTTTTGAACCTCGTCTCTTGTTTGTCACTGACCGGCTGCTTCACGGAACGAGCTCTGATCTCCTGTGTGTGTCTCTGAGAGAGTGAGCGGGGCGGTCAATTTGCCAATTCCCCACAGAGTTATATGATAGATAACAGAAAACTGCTTCGCGGGCCAGATTACTTTATTTATTTTTTGCTCGTGCCGCCCCGGGCGGCTGCCGGTTCGCCCGTGCCTAAAACCGCCACTGCAGTTTCTAATGTGGTCTTGGCTAACTTTGCACAACTAATGGGGTTTGGTGTGAAGGAGTCAGAATTATTCTATGCGCTTATTGTATATGTAGTATTTTGCAGTTTCCCTGCATTAGTGTGCAGATTCACTCGTACTGGAAAGATTTGAGGGTGAGACTCGTCATGTAATCAAAAAACTAATTGACAATCAGAATGAATATGTCATGAAACTCTTTGTAAGGATCACCATTGCCAGTAAGTTAGCCACACTCATTACATATGAAGCCTTTCCCATGTATTCCATTTACAAAACTGGACTGCTGTGTAGCTGATCTTGACTTCCAACGGGATTAGATGCTACTGATGATCAGCTGGGCCTCTCCCTTTTTACGTTGCACCTTGCATAAAGACTCTACAGTGATGACAGAATTGTACAATCTATGTCATGATGATTTTGACACCTGTGTACTAACTCTCTCTCTTCATTATATATTGCGTTTCTCTTCTATGTATCTCATTCTCACCACTGCCAGCACTGGCACTGCTGGCTATGTTTGGGTTCAGTAGCTTGCCCAAGGACACGTTGGCTTATGCACTGTAGGTCCTGCAGTATCAGACCATCAACCCTCTGATAAATAAAGAACTCTCTTCCTTCTGTGCCACTGCCATTAGTTGTTGATCAAAATTATTGTCCTTTCCTCTATAGGCTAAATTTGATACAGCAACAGCTGAGGTGAAGCTGCTGACGGTGAAGCCAACAGATGATGAGATGCTGCAGGTCTACTCCCTGTTCAAACAGGCATCTTTGGGTGATGTCAACACAGGTGAGACAGCAGATAATGTGTATTAGATAAACGTCTACAAAATATTTCACCTTTTGATTATCATATTGTTTATTTATTTTAGTATTTATTATCTTAAACATTAAGACTGCAAAACATTAGGTCACGACTGAATGCAAGCTGGTGCTGGTTTGTGATTTTGTAACTAATTTGAGTATTTGAATATTTTTTTCCACCATAGATGTATTGTAGGATCCATTGCAAGAAAGAAATTCATGTAAAGAATCATGATTTAGGTCTTCCTCTCCAATAAATGGCAAAAACAAAGAAATGCCCGTATGTCTCTGTCAGTGATGCTAAAAGCTGCTTCACAGGAGGCTCTGCTAGGAATGGGGAAATAACCTCAAATTAATATCATGGTAATTTTCACTTTTTGGAAGTGACGATAATACATAACTTTATTACTTCATTTACAAGTATTGGTAAGAGAAGCCTGTCCTGTCTGGTGATATCTTTCAATTTATAACTAGTCTTGCTGTATATGATGTGACAGTGGTAAACGATACCTGGATGCTCCAATGGCGCTGGTTGTCAGCAAGTTGGTTTTGGCTGTGTTGCAGGTTACCTGCTCGTATTCATTGGTTCTCTCATGTTGGCTGGACTATCTACTTGATGATTTTACACAACCCGTCTGTCATCATTGAAAACAAGCAATTACAGTGCATGTCAGGAAGAGGAACACAATCTCAGTGCAGGTTATATTTACTTAATCAGGCTTGATTCGGGTTCAGAAACAAACTGAAAAGCCTACCATTGAGAAAGGTATCTGTTAGTTTTCCCTAAGGCTTGGATGGGCCCACACCATAAACTGTATTTAATAATGGACGTAGTGTCCTTGACGTCACCCATTGGTTTCAGAAAAGCACATTTTAGGCTCAAAGTAGTCGTTTCACCCGTCGCCATCTTGCCGGTGCGTGACTTTTCCTATTTCCTTGCTAATCCAAAAATGCAAAGAGGAAGAGGCGCAAGTTTCCACTTTAGAGAACCTTATGCTGCTGTACTAAAAATCTGTATTTTTACTTATTATTAGGCAGTGTTAATTTCGTTGACGAAAACTATAACGAAAAATATCCGTTAACGACCCTTTTCCCATGACTAAGACGAGACGAAGACGTAACGAAAACGGATCTTTGAAAATAAAAACTATGACTAAATCTATTTTAACTTTCATTGACGAGATGAGACAAAAATGTTGGTGGTTGACTAAGTCACAATCATTTTTAAACATCATCGTATCAGGCCGTCATGAAGGATCAGGAGCGGGCGAGCGAGTCAGTGTGTCTGTGTGCGTGTGTGTGTGTGTGTGTTTGTGTGTGTGTCCTCCCAGATAGCGCAGCGGCCCGTAGCTCCGCCCCCCGCCCCGCGCACTCGCTCAGAGAAACACATTGAGATCAGAGCTCGTTCACGTGGAGCAGCAGCTTAGTGACTGACTGCTTCTTAACTATGGAAACAGTGAAACACAGAGTTTCTCTGGTCTCAGCTGGCGGGAGGTCAGCGCCGCAGCTTCTTGATCAGAGCAGAAGCTGCAGTTGGTTTCTACCGAGCTGCAGTTTCTGTGTTCGCCTCCAGTCTGACCTGCTCTCACTTTTTGTTTTCACATTTAAAACTAAATATATATTTTTGAGCTATTAGGCTGCAGCTATATGTTTTTATAGAAAAGGAGTTTAATGTGGCTATTAAATGTGACTTAAACTAGACTAAAATGTTCTGAGTTTCCGTAGACGAAAACTAGACTAAAACTAAGAAGGATAAAAATGACTAAATGTGACTAAAACTAATATGCATTTTCGTCAAAAGACTAAGACTAAGACTAAATCAAAAATAGCTGCCAAAATTAACACTGGTATTAGGAAATGTCTTGTGTTATCTGTTGTGCCTGTGCACTTTATATGTTTCACTGTGGGTGAGTGGGAAACGTCATATCAGTTTCTTGTATGTCTTGAACATGTTAAGAAATTGACAATAAAGCTACTTTATCTTATCTTTATCTTTAAGTCGACCTGGGGTGGGCTGAATGAAGCCACACCCACAGTTCTCAACCTCAGTCTAAGTAGCTAGGCTGAATGCTTCCCGGTGTTGCTACTCGGTGTTGCTAACCAGCTATATTTATATATATATACTTGAAGAAAAAACAATAGTGCAATAGTGCATATATGCTAAGTTGTTGGTTTGGTTGAGTTATTGCAGATTGGAGGAGTTTAAATCCTCATGGCCTGGGGATGAAACTGTCTCTGAGCCTGGTGGTGCGGATGCCTTGTCACCGTTGGCAGACGGCAGCAGGCAAAACAGTTTATGGCTGGGGCTGGGTCTTTAATGACCTAGTTGGTTTTCTTCCTACACCGCTTGTGGTAGAGTTCCTCCACGGATGGCAGCTCGGTCCTGGTGATGAGCTGTGCAGACTTCACCACCCACTGTAAAGCCTTACGGTTCAGGGCGGTGCAGCTGCCTTACCAGTTGGTGATGCAACCAGTCAGGATACTCTCTATGATGCATGTGTAGAAATAGCAGAGAATCCTGGCATCCATGTTGAGCCTCTGCAGCCTGTGGAGGAAGAAGGGTCCAGGTCAGGTCATCACTGATATGGACAAAGGAACCTGAAGCTGCTAACTCGCTCTACCATAGTCCTGTTGATGGTGAGGGGGGCGTGTTCTGCTCCTTGTCTCTTGCTGTAGTCCAATATCAGCTCCTTTGTTTTCCCGGCGTTGAGATGGAGGTTGTTGTCCTGGCACCTAGATGTCTGGGCTCTGACCTCCTTTCTGCCTTCTCATAGTCGCAGGTGATCAGGCCTATGACAGTCTTGTCATCGGCAAACTTAATGATGGTGTTGGATGTGTGAGTGGCCAAGCAGTTATGCGTGAACAGGGAGTACATGAGAGGACTGAGCACGCAGCCCTGGGGGGCACCTGTGTTTAGAGTCAGGGTGAAGGAAGTGGTGCCGCCTATCTGCACCGCCTGTGCTCTGCCCGTCAGGAAGTTCAGAATTCAATCATAGAAGAAGATGTTGAGCCCAAGGTCTCTGAGCTTGGTGATGAGCTTCAGGGGCACGACGGTATTGAATGCTGAACTGTAGTCAATGAACAGCATTCTCAAATATGTGTCCCTCTTGTCCAGGTGGGAGAAGGCAGTGTGAGGGGTGAGTATTTGGCCTGTAGGCAAACTGAAGAGGGTCCAGAGAGGGAGGAGGTGATGAAGGGTTTGACTAGCCGCTTAAAGCACTTCATGATGGTGGAAGTGTGTGCTACTTGGCGGTAGTCGTTCAGGCAGAGGCTTTTAGTTTTTTTGGGAACAGGGACAATGATGGTGTTCTTGAAACATGCGGGCGCTACAGACTGGAGCAGTGCCAGGGGAAATTGTCTGTGAGCACATCTGCCAGCTGATATGCACACACCTTGAGAGCTCGGCCAGGGATGCCATCAGGTCCAGGTGCCTTGCGTGTGTTGATCCGGTTAAGAGATCTCCGTTCCTTGTGTTGGAGCCCTTGTAGTGAGACTCCACTTTGACCCTGTAAAGTCTCTTGGCACTGCTTATAGCATTTCGGAGCGCATACCTGGACTTCCTGACTACCTGAGATGTAGGCATCAGTCCGTGCTTTGTCCGTGCTACTCCCTTACATCCCAGAAGGGAGTGTAAACATGGTCGAGAGTGGTAAATGGTAAATGGATTTGCATTTATATAGCGCTTTTCTAGTCTTGATGACCACTCAAAGTGCTTTACATTACAGTTTCACATTCACCCATTCACACACACATTCATACAGTGCATCTATCCCAGCACTTTGTTATTCTAAGGGGGGGGCCATTCGGGGTTCAGCATCTTGCCCAAGGACACTTCGGCATGCAGATGGTTCAGACTGGGAATCGAACCGCCGACCTTCAGGTTGGAGGACGACCACTCTACCGCTCAGCCACAGCCGCCCAGCTGATGTGCTGATGGTATCTCGGCAGGACTTTCCTCATCTTGGCGTTGACCCAGTGCTTGTTTTTGGGTAAGCAGCTTACAGTCCGGGGTTCGTCAAGATGGTTGACATTATCACAAGACCTCAAATAAGTCAGTTTGGATGATTTGAAATGGTCATTTATTTTCACACTAGCATTTTATTATCACTGCAAACAATTACACTGCACTGAACTGTAAGTACAAAAAACTTTAAATAATGAAACCTGTAATTATTACTTGTGAAACAATATCATTCACGTCTTACTAAACCTTGTCACGCGAAAGTGAACGAGGTAAACAAATCCTTTATGTTTCCTCTTCTGAGCCTATGCAGGTCACGTGAAAAACGTTCCAAAGATCCGTATCCGAAGACCCAGTCAAAATGAACGAATCATTTCTGTTTTCTCTACCAGTACTGAGCCTATGCAGGTCACGTGGAAAATGATCCAAAGACTCGTACCCGGCAAATGAACGAATCGTTCACCTCCCGACCGTGTCTTCGGATCAATGATTCATTCTTCTGCCAACAGAGTTTGGATCAATGATTCGTTTGATCCTTTTTCACCTGACCTGCAAATGCGCGGCCACGAGAAAATGAACGAATCTCTCTTTAGTGGAGGAAATAACAGCAATATTTTGGGGAAATCGTTTGAATGGTGATACAAGCGTGAAATTTGGTACAAATCATCTTTGAAGGTCACTCTTCGATTTAGGAATTGGGTCCACTCAAAAATCAAAGATGGCCGCCATTTATTTCAAGATGGCCACCATGGATTTTGCATTTCAGCATAATCTTTGCCTATACTTTGTAGATTACCATAATATCGGACTCCCATAGTATGTTTTTGAACATTTTCAAACAGGAGTTACCAGTTATAACCATCTGAAACATTTCTAAAACCTGTCATATGCTAACTGTGTTACGGGTGATGGGGAAAACTACGTGAAGATTAGGGTTAATTAGAGGGATAGAGGTATTTGGGGGATATACAGTATAGGAGAAGAGTAAAAATAGTAGCTAGATTTGTGGCTGGTTGCTTTTTTGTCTTCTTTTTTGTCTTCTTTTTTGCACTGTGGCATGTGACATTTCAAACCCAAACCCCAATAGTCACTAGAGTTGTACGCTAGTCGCTTTTTCAGACATCGAAAAACATTAGAATGAACGAACAATTTGATTGGCTGTCTGGTACTATATAAGGAGTAGCACTACCCTCTGTTCTCATTCCATATACAAACCAACCTTTAAGTTATGTGTAGAGGACAGTAAAAATAGTAGCTAGATTTGGTAAGGGATTCACGATGGATTCCAATCCATGACATCGTTTCAACAATTGGGCCAGAAAGATCCAGTGGCCTACCATTTTTCCATGCATTTAGTGGGTGGACGTTGTGTCTGCATTCCGTGGCAAGGCTAAGAAATCTGTATGGCAAACATGGAATGTGTGTGATAAAGTGTCAGGGACATTTACCAAGCTCAGTCACTGGCCCACAGCTGTTGATGATGATGACCTCCAAATGCTGGAGAGATTTGTGGTCATAATGTATGACCGATCAAGTGCAGCCGCATCTGTGAATGATTCACAACTGCATCTGTTCGCCCGCAAGCAAAGGCCATATGATGCCATACCACCAACAAGTGCAGCCCTCAAGGAACACATTAAACGTGCAGCCTACCAAGCAGGAGCTGTCTGGGGCCAAGCAACTGTCACTCAACCAGTTTTACCAAGTCCTGCAGAATGGGGATGGAAACTGCAAGGACAAAGGTGGTTGGTGAACTGGAAAACATTTCCACCAATTGCTGCAAGTTGCCAGGAATTGGCAAAATGCTCATGCAAAAACAGCTTTACTAATGGCAGGTGCAAATGTTTTTGTCTGACTCTGTCTTGTACAGCCTTGTGCAGCTGTGAATGTCACTGAGACATTTGAGGCCCACTGAAGTTCTTTTGACTTGACACTGAAACAATTGCATTTTCAGACTTATTCTAGCCAGGTAATTGCTTGTAAAAATCGATAAAAAAAACACCATAAATGACAAATAAAATAAAAAATAACAAAAAGACAACATAAAAATGACAAAATAACCAAAAATATTTATCTATCACAATTGGTGAAATATTCCCCCAAATATGCAAGAAATGTAGTTATGCCCCCATTCTAAAGTTAAAGAGATGAGCCAGAAGAATGTTTATGCCAAATTTCATGCTTGTATCACAAAATGAACGATTGTTCCCCTTATTTCTTCTACTACTTTGAGAGGACTCTTTACTCCCGAGACCTTGTAAGGATTCGTTCAAAATGAACGAACCGTTCACGAACGACACATCACTAACACAGATGACACCCATGGATGTCTATGAAGCCTGATGAATCACTTAGTTCAACTTCAGGAATGTCTCTGCAATGCCTAAAGGCCTGGATGACACAGAACTTTTGATTTCATTGTAATTGGCCCTGAAAATCTTAGAGAAATACTGTCTGACCAGATAGTCACCTTGGATGGTCTTAATTTGGCTCCTAGCTCCACTGTGAGGAAACTTGGAATTATGTTTGACGAGGACATTGCTTCTGTCAAAGCTGCAGACATCGCAATCCCTCATCTCTGACGATTTCAACCATGCTTCCCTTTCTTCCATTCTCCCCACATTCACCCAGTATGTTAAATGGCACACCAGGGACCATCAAACACTGATCTTACTGTATGCAAATGACAAGGATGCATACAAGGATATAACAAAAGGCAAGGATGGAGGAGGAAGCTGGAGGAATGCCTCAAAAAGAACAAAACAAGGGAGGTGTAGAGAGGCCCATCTCCAGCCACAGTAAGGATAGTGGGAGGGCCCCCGAATCTGGAGACAAGGAGTGGGCAAATGAGCTGAATTTGTTTTCAAACCGATTTAATTCTGTTCCCGCTCCATGGAAAGGATTATACATTCTCAATAGCACTGAGCTTGCCCCCGTACAGTTCGTGTATCGACTAGGCATTAGTGTGGATAACGCGGCCATCTACTACCTGCAGAGATCCCTGGAGCACCTGAAGAACACCAGAAGCACTGGGAGATTCATGTTCATTGGGTTCTCCAGTGCTTCATCCAGCCATTACTGCCCAGGGAAAGGCTGGAGGGAGCTGGAGTGGCCTGCCACCTGGCTGCATGAACCATAGACTAACTCACGGACAGCCCACAGTATGTGAGGCTTCAAGACTGTGTGTCAGATGTAGCAGTTTGCAGCACAGGAGCCCCTCAAGGACCAGTGCTTTTCCTTTCCTGGTCACCATGTATACATCTTTACGACTTCAGAAACAACATAGACAGCAGTCATATCCAGAAGTTTTCTGATGACACAGCCATAGTTGGTCGTGTATCGGATGGCAACGAACAGGACTATTGTAAAGGTCACCTTTATAAACCAGAAACATGTACATATTTAATCGGTCAGAGGGAGGGGATCTTTGTCTTTATTGGTTTAATGAATGGATTATGGTGTATATATTGGTTTCTTTAACGTCCAAATGTGATAAATGGGGGGGAAGTGACGTCTCACCAGGGTGTTGTTTTTGATTGTGCGCGTTGGCGGAGCGACCAGCCACGTTCGAAAGAACTGCGGTCTTGTATTCCTACATGTGATTTTTCCACAAAACAGGATTATTGCCTGGGCGACACTATAATGCTCTTCTACATGTATGAGTTCTGAATCCGAGTTGCCTGGAACGCAGCACAGTGAGGATGTTAGCAACTCT
This sequence comes from Pseudopleuronectes americanus, assembly GCA_038501795.1. Lineage (NCBI taxonomy): Eukaryota > Metazoa > Chordata > Actinopteri > Pleuronectiformes > Pleuronectidae > Pseudopleuronectes > Pseudopleuronectes americanus. Next base: position 69,107 of record CM076737.1, on the reverse strand, counting down.
CTCTCGACCTCTCAATCCAGTTGTTGTCATGTCCTCACTCCCGGAACCCCTCATCCAGACCCGGCTCTGTCTGGGTTCCCTTCCACGTGCACTGAGGGTCGTTGTGCGGACATGAAGCCGAGCTCTGGAGCTAGCGGAGGCTAGCTCCAAAGCTGGCCCCTTCGGACCCGGACAGAGCCGGCTATTGGTGAGTGGTTCCGGGAGTGAGGGCGTGACAACCACTGAACTGAGAGGTCGAGAACCGTCAAATCGAGCTAGCTGTCAGCGGCTAGCAGCTCTTTCAGCGGGGCTTAAGAGAACAGCAGCGCATATTTTCATTGAAAGGATCCTGTTTAACTGAGTTGTTCATCTTGTAATAAAGATCTCAATTAGGAAACACGCTGTGTTTTTTCTGTTTTCACTGCATTTTAATATAGCCTATAAAAAGTGAATTTTAATATAAATATATTACCATTAATAAAAAATCTATCGTTAATTCTCCCGCCACATCTCAGCTCTGACGAGCATAAAAAATAAATAAAGGCATAGACTGTGTAGAAGACGATTTAAGATTAAGACTTTCTCCAATTCAGCCACACATTGCAGAATTATGTGCATCCTCTAAAGCACACCCGTCTCATTAACCTGTGCCTTGGTGATTGTTTCTGGCTGAACTCTGCTCCGGCCACTCCCCCCTTTTCAAATTCAACGCACACACTTCTGCACACTGTATTGTTTATTTATGTCCTTAGTTAAACTTTGCTAGTTAGTGTTCTTCCGGCATTTGACGCTGGGTATCTTGGTTTTCATATGGTTTGCCTTGTTTGAATTAAATAGTAATTCCAGTTCAACCCCTGAGTGAGTTAGTTCGACCTCCTTGTTTGTTTGTCATTTCCCTTTACCTTGTTATTTTACTAATAAAACTGTGTTTGATCTAGACTTCCATCCAAGTCCTGAAATCCTTGACAATTTCACAGTTTCAAGTGATATAGTCTGTATATGTGCGCCGGGGGGGGGGTACATAGCTGGAGATTGAATGTCTGACGGGGTACGGGGCTGTAAAAAGTTTGGGAACCACTGCTATAATGGATTACAGCAAGGGCTGACCTGTTTTTTTGGGCGCTCGGAAGGTGGTGAGGATAGCGCGGACCATTGTTTGTATTGTTTGCGACAACTTGCCACACCTGCATACATTTGGCTTTGGGAGGTTGTTTGGGGATTGTATGAACCTGGGGTTGGGAAATAGTGATGTATTGGATTTGTTTAAATAGTCTGTTTATGTTCACGTGTCTGCCTTTGTTTGCGGGCATAAGTCGAGGTGGTACGTGGGGATGATGGTGTTTTGTGTCAATAGAGAATATTGTATGCAACATATCTGGGTTTATTTAGTTTTTATATATATTATTTCATATTTGGTGAGACCGATGACAAGGTTAATCGGCGCACATATACAGCCTATAACACTTGAAACTGTGAAATTGTCAGGGATTTCAGGACTCGGATGGAAGTTTAGATCAAACAGAGTTGATCTATCGATTGTCAATTATCAATCAGTTGTTAATCATGATTGTCAGTTGTTAATCGATTGTCGGGAGAATTATCGATTGATTTTTGATTAATCGTTAATATTTTTATATTAAAATTCACTATTTATAGGCTCTATTAAAATGCCCCGATGAGAGAGCAACTAGCCGTTGTGAGCTAGCTGGATTTGACGGTTCTCGACCGCTCAAGAGCCGGCTCTGTCCGGGTCCGAAGGGGCTAGCTTTGGAGCTAGACCTCCTACTTGAAGAAGAGCAGTGGACTCCTCAGTATTCATGGAGACGTATAGCTTTGCAGTGTTGGCAGTGAACGCAACAGAATTGTGTTGATGACAAAATAATGTCATTGGGATTATGCCCATCCCTAGTAAAATAAATGCTGCTTTGGTCATGTTGTCATGTTTAAATACACTATTTGCACTATTTTTATGAGAAGGAAACTGTTTTGCACCCTTGTTTTTTATTATACTTGTGTCTTTATTCTCTTCTACCTCATTCTGACTTTCCTGCTGCTGTAACATGCTAATTTCCCAGGTGTGTGGATCAATAAAATTCTATCTAATCTAATCACTTCACTCACAAAATACAGGTAAGAGTAGAATGGGAGGTAGAGCCTTCAGCTACCATAGCCTCTCTCTCTCTGGTTCTCTCTCTTTGCAGGTATCTCTGACTCCAGAGCTGCAGGATTCAAACAACAACAATTCAACCTGATGGTGCACAACTGTTCCTGGTCTCTCTCTCCCCCTTCACCCATCTCTCTGTTTTCTCTCCACTCTTTTCCTCCCATCTCTCCTCTTTCCCTATTTTTCTCTGCTCCCCCCAACCAGTCGAGGCAGATGGCCACCCACATTGAGTCTGCTTCGGCTAGAGGTTTCCTCCATTTTTTGAGAGTTCTTTCTCTCATCAGTTGCAAAAGTGTTTGCTCATTGCATGAACTGATTAGTTTGTCAATAATTGTTGAGGTATTGACCTATGTATAATGCCTTGAGATAATGTATATTATGATTTGGTGCTATACAAATACAATTTAAGTTAAATTAATTTTAATGACTTGTGTTTGCTGTGTTTGTCTCTGCCATTTTTCAAATGTATATCTGTGACTCACAGCAGACCAGCTGCACTGAACTGATCTGTATTTATACAAAACTTAACAATGAAACATCTTCCAGCAGGTTGTTTTGGTGCTTTAGAACATAACTGATTTGAAACAATCAGAAAATGTTATGTTTTGATTTCTATTTCATGGCTTTGTGTTTTGTCTGACACATCCTCTTTTCATTCAGCCTATAGGTCTCGTGACCTCTCTTTTTACTGGTTAGACACAAATGTGACAGTCTTTAAAAGTGGGTCAAGATTTTACGTTTAAACCTCTAAGAAAACTTTTGTAAAGCTGATTTCACGTGACAGTAGCACATTATCACTGCGGTATGAACCTTAAAGTTATTTAAGATCCTCTAGTAAACCGAGAGAGGAGGAGGACGAAGAAGAAGCAGAGTTCCTACATGTTTTTGCTTAAGATTTATAGCACAGTGTTGCTGTTTTCATGAGAAGTCATCTTTACACAGCTTGCAGCTAACGGTCTCTGAAAAGCTTTAATTTTAACTTGCTCGGACTTCTCTGCTGTACCTGAGCTGTGCGTGTGTCAGCCAATTTTCACATTTAACCCTAGGAGGAGTAGGGATGTCACGATATGACATTATGGTGCCATGATTATTGTAGTATATGTCAGAGAAAATATCACGGTTTCACGATTATCGATACTTTAGAAGGAAAAAGACACTCAACAAGCAATATAGCTAAATATATAGATAATGAACAAACATGTTTATATTTATCATCAACTATATCCAGTTAGTTTATATATTGTAACATTTATAAGTAAATTATGTAAGCTATTTTATTTATTTGCCATATTGTGAATGAATTTGAGTTTGAAGATTTGTGACATAAGCAGTGAATCTGTTTGGCACTCTTATTGTGAAGGGTCACCAACGGAAGTTGTTCTGTTTTCGGTACTTACGTTTTGACTAGTTGTGAAAAAGTAAACAGGCATATTGTCCTGATTCAAGTACACATTCTTCATGTCCTTATTATTCTGTTACCTCTCAGTATAGGTGAAGTAAATTCTCAACTACATTTATAATGGTTAATAGGAAGAGAGAGAGAGGGATTGTGTTGGATTCCACATGTCAACTGCTCTTTCGGAGATGGTCAGAAACCGAAAGTAAAGAAGGATTTCTCTTTTCGATTTAAACTCCTCCGATAAAGTTATTTTTGGACAGCATTGGTGTAAATAAGGCTGTTGCTTTAGTTCCCTCTTCTTAACTAAAGTTTCAGTGGCTCGCACATACAGGTGCACCGTGGACAAACAAAATGTGTAAGACACCATCGTAAAATATCGTAGTTTTTTACAATTCTTACGTTTATGAAAACATGACATTATGAAAGAGCGGTTATCGTATAACCGCTTAATCCCGACATCCCTAGAGAGGAGATGGCTGTCATGTGAGCTAATGGCTTACACTTTAGCCATATGCTTTGAATGCATTACACCTGCTAAAATGTTTCATTTAATTAACTTAAATATGTCTTTATCTTTCCTTTTTTAAGGTCGTCCTGGGATGTTTGATTTCACTGGGAAAGCAAAATGGGATGCCTGGGAGAAGCAGAAGGGTATACTTTTATTACTGTGGATACAATTTTCAGCACTTTTTGTATACTTCTTCCAATAGCAGCATTGGTTTTAGGAGCAACACTGCTAAATTAGACGCACCACTTACAACAACATACAACAAATTCATATTTCAAATCTTAAATGTTTAACTGATTTGGTAATAAATATAACATTTACAAAATAACAACCACAACAAAAGAAGTAAACAAGGTACTTCATCTTAAAGAATAAATCTCCTTCCCCTCCCTTAAGAGTACAATCCCCTGAGGACCACTAGGGCCTGGCACCTCTGAAAGCCAGACCTTGTAGTTGGGCCTTCTAGCTCTTTTGCCCTGACTGAACCGAATCTGTTCAGCCTCTCTGGCATCAACCTCCAAGGTAGTTCCCGCAAGAGTTATTCTAATCAGTTCCTCCACTGTCCACATGCAGGGGACCCTCTGAGATCATATTTAATCCTATTTTGTGCTGAGAATCAAGTCATATATTATTCTGAAACTGGCTATTCTGCACTTTTACTTTAATTTAATGCTGATTAGGGCTGGTTATCACCACCACTCCAGGTGTGTCTGCTAAAACACGGCGTAATCTAATCAATGCTGCAAATACCCTTATCTTGCTGATGTTCTCCATTACAAGTGGCATCTATTGCACTTCTGTCTGTCCTGGGAGAGGGATCCCTCACATGTGACTCTCTGAGTTTTCCAAGTTCTTTTTACCCTGTTTAAAGGGTTTTTAGTATTTTCCTTACTCTTGTTGAGAAGGGGACCAGAGAACATTGGCAGGCCTGAGGCCAACACTTTCAGTCGCAGGCTACTCAAAGCTGGTCATGCTCCAGTAGTGTTAGGCTGCCCCTGGTTTCTATTGACTCTTCACGGAAAAAATATTTCTGTTGGTGGTAAGGCCCTTGCGGACGTGGTTGTAATGCCAGGTGTTAAGTCTTTGGGTTTAGCTGATTTTGGTCTGGAACAGAGGGCCACATCCTGGGTCTTCACCCAGCCACTGATGAAAATTGCTTGGGGTTGGAAGGATGTCATTTGTATTTCTGATGATGCGGCTGAGCAGCTTAATTTCGTGTCCACCGCCCCTGTTTACCAAGGGAGACTGCCTTGGCTTCTCAACACCATCTCCCTCCGTGTTGGTGCTGTTGCTCTGTTCCAGGCTGGCCTGCCTAGTTGTTAGACGGAGGCCTTCTATACAATATTCCTACTCACATACTATACCATTACTCTTATTTTGCTGATGTTCTCCGTTACACTTGGCATCTATTGCACTTCTGTCTGTCCTGGGAGAGGTTTCTAAATTGTTCCCCAATGTTTTTTTGGAAGTTTTTCCTTACTCTTGTTTAGAGTCAAGGGATGTTGCACCCGGTTAAGCCCTATGAGACAAATTGTAATTTGTGAATATGGGCTATACAAATTGGATTGATGATTTTTGACTTCATACAATCCTTGATACAACTACCAGGCTACTTCAAATATATATGGCACATATTTGGCACTGATTCATAAGGCATGTTAGACATTATGATGTCTCATTCTCTCGAACTGGACCTCTTTGGAGTTTAATTGAATGACCTAAAGTTTGGGAATTTTTAGTCAGAGACCAGTTTTCTTTTATTTTGTCGTTGGACAGCTTAACGCATATTGATATATTCCTCTTACTTGAATAGAACAAGCTCTTGCACTAACTTTACTTTTGAGAGATTTTGTATGGGACTGAAAAAGCTGATTATCAATTCATATTGGGCTATTTTTGTCCCTAAAAACACAGATGATATCCCTGAAGTTGAACTGACTTGGTGTTATACTGTGACAACAAAGTGTTCCCTTAATTTTTGGGAGTGGCCTACATTCATGCTAAATACCATCATCATAATAATCATAATCTTCTTGCTTTTCGTCTTCATTAAGACTGAGAAAAAGAACAAGCCAATCAAAATAAACCAATACTAATAACAACCAATAACCTGTGATAACGTCTCATATCTAGATTATTGCAACCATGGGCACATCATCAAAAAGTGTTCATCAAAAACTAAGCAATGCTACATTTAGGAAAATACAATGGAAATAATTCTAACTAGGGCTACGTTGTAGCACTTGCGGGCCCGAGCACCCGCCATTGAAGCCTGTAGCGGTCGGTGGAGAGAGCAATCGATGACCAAGCGCACGTCTCAGCGTTGCATGCGTTTTGCACACTGCGGCAAAGATAATCCCTTCACTTCCTGCGTCAGTCACGCAATGTCGATCCTTGCCTTCTAATTTTTGAATGATAGTTGTAAAACAAAGCTTACTTCCTGTGGCTATTAGGTGGCGCCATCACTATTTTTACGCACAGACATCTAGATCTGTTCAAGTAGGCGCTCTGATGTAGCGTGAGCAATTTTGTGTCAATTGGACAATGTTTACACAACTTAATTTTCACACTGATCAGTAGGTCGCACTATGACCGTGAACTTATATTAATATATGGAGCTGTTCAGATCAGGATTGTGATCATAGGTCAGCAGTTTGGAGCCGGTTGGATAATGCAAAGTGGATTAACAAAGTACTTCCGGTTTCATGGTGAATCAGTAGGTGGCGCCATGACACTGAGGAAATATTGACACATAGAGCTGTTCAGGCTTGGACTTTGATCAGGTGACAGAAGTTTGGTAATGATAGGACAATGCACAGTGGAGTTATGATTGCATTGTGTCCTTGGCGAAGGACTACCCTTCGCCGCACATCAATGTTTACAGGGTTTGAGGAAATGTCACTCAGCTCTTTTGAGCTGTATATTGTAAAGCAAACAAGAGCAGTTCATCAAAGTAAAAAACATGTCACTTCCTGTAGCCACCAGGGGGCGCTGTGATTTAAGGTCATTAATTCTGTGTAGATGTCATCAGGCCGAGACTCTTGTCTTACATGTTTAATTTGGACTCGATTGGACCAAATATGTCAGAGATACACAACACCTTTGTCCCGATTTTGGTAAAGATTGGTCAAGGGGTTCCAGGGGGCGCTGTTGAGCCATTTTTTGCATTGCCCAATTCAAATTACTCCAGAATACTAAAATATCCGCAGACCTTGAATTTCCTGCAAAGTTTCATAACTTTTTGAGCATTTCTAGACCCTAGAAATTTTGAAATTTTGAAATTTTCCAAAGGGAAATAATAATAATAATTATCATAATAAAAATCCTTACAATTTCAATAGGGCCTCTCACCATTCGGTGCTCGGGCCCTAATTAAATTCAAAACAACTATTATATGTCCCAAGATGGTAAATTCTAAGGCACATAGAGCATGACAAAACACAAGTAAAATGAAGAAAGAAGATATTCTGAATATTGCTATAAGAGAGCCTGTGACCCAATCATTTAATTTCCAGCAACTGCTATATGTAATTGTTGTGCATATGACCATAAACTACTGAATCTTGAATACCCTGGAAGTGCTTAAGATTGAGCAGCAGTTAACCTGAGAACAGAAAACACTGCACCAAATTTCAAACGGCAGTAATTAAGCAGCCGAGGCCAGTAACACTGCAATGTACAAAACAATATACATGTTGACATGTCCACTTTTTTAATTTGATCAAAAAGCCTAGGGACATCATTTGGTTTTGTGTTTCTGTTTACTATGAGAGCACAATGGCCTTACCTAAGCAAATTTATTTCAATTAAATATGATTTGTCCAGAAATGAATTCTAACTACACCAAAAAAATTCCCGATAGCTAGTTGACAAGAATAGAGTAAAGATTCAAACCCAGTAATTAAACTTCATTTGACAGACACTTGCAAGACTCTGAGGGCTACCTACTGCATGCAATGAGGAGGAAGTTATAATTTTATGTCGGAAGCAGTGGATATTGATTAATTAATATATTGTATTGTATTTACTTAAATCCATTTACAGGTAAGAGCAAGGAGGATGCCATGAACGAGTACATCAACCTAGTGGAGCAGTTGAAGCAAAAATATGGAATCTAACTTCACGTTAACCACAAACTGCCTGCTCCAATGGCTGGAGAAACTACACTCAATCCTCACCGTGATGCTGTGAAGCGCTCAAGATCTGTGTCCTAACACAAGTCTAAATACAGTTGATGTTTCCAGAAAAATATGTAGATCTAAATATCCACTGACTCATGATAAAAAAATCTGAATATCTCAATGTATTAGTAAATGTTCTCAAATATTATCTGCACAGCGTATCTGCACAGAGGCCTGCTTTTTCAAAATAAAATCAGTTTTCTCTATATTGTGTTATGTTTACAGATTTTGTTTACAGATTTTGTATGTCGTAACATAGACCTTGTTGCAAAGCGGTTTGAGCAGGGCCCATTAACAACAATCTGTTTTTGTAGAGCTCTTATCAGTTTGTGAGACTACAGACTGCTAAGGGAAACAGCTGCATTTCATTGTTGCCAGTGCTTGTAAAGATAGATTGTGCAACTCTGTGTACATCACTACAAAAAAACAGAACTGCTTTTTTCTTAACACTTTTTGAATAACAAATAAGTTTGTGTTACTTTGTTGTTTTGCTGCTCTCATAAACAGAAACAATGCCAAGTGTTTTAAGAAACGTTTCACATAAATAAATGTGGACAGTGATAAATTAAATGGTAAATGGATTTGTATTTATATAGCGCTTTTCAAGTCTTGATGACCACTCAAAGCGCTTTACATTACAGTTTCATATTCACCCATTCACACACACATTCATACAGTGCATCTATCCCAGCACTTTGTTATTCTAAGGGGGGCCATTCGGGGTTCAGCATCTTGCCCAAGGACACTTCGGCATGCAGATGGTTCAGACTGGGGATCGAACCGCCAACCTTCAGGTTGGAGGACGACCACTCTACCCCTCAGCCACAGACGCTGAGGGGTATTAAACAGATATAGTTGAGAGAATGTTTTAATACATATATTGCAAATATGTCAATATTATATTTGGTAAGAAGATTGATTTTACTGCTTTTGAGGAAGACAATTAACTGATATAGACCTCTACTTCCCTTTCAAAAAAGAAAAAGAAAGTATAGTCTCCAGCACATTACATTTATGGATGTGTTTGAATTCTCTCCAGGAAATTGTCCACTCAGACACGTTCACAACAACACAGGGTGTTCAGTTGAGGGGTGGTGCAGCATGCAGTTCAGGATGTAATATATATCTCACAATGTGGTGTTCCTTTTAATTTCATTGACACTCCATACATGCAAGGAAATATAATTTCACAAGGTTATTATAAAAATCATCTGGAGCAGAACACTGCATGTTCCTCAATGCAGTAGCGCTGCCATAGACTGACTTTATTTTTGAAATGAAAACCTATTGCAAAGCGCACTTGTTACAACATTAGCTGTTTATAATACTTTTTGAAAGCACCTTCTAGATTTAAAGGGAGTCAAGATTGATTTGACTGACTGTATTAATTGATGAAGAAGTAGGGAGACCATAATCTCATAATACATTATTAACACCCAAGATACATTTATATATGTTAAGCTATTAGCTATTGCAGATACCTATCAACAAAAGTTGGACATTTCTAAGCATTTTGCCTCACTGATAAGTGCCTAGAAGTGTCTGGCTCATTCCGATTGGTCGGGACATTTCGAGGCATTTTGCTACTATGAAAAGTGCCTAGAAGTGTCCCAGATATTGCACTTCCGTAACCACCAATGTAGGACATTTATAGGCATTTTGCTTTGATGTAAAGTGCAGCAGCAAGATGATATGCACATTCATCTATCACATGTCCTCTTTAGGTGGCCTCATGATAGGGAAACAGTTGTTAATCAACACAATTTAGCATCATTTTATCCTATTGCCTATTCATTCACCATGCCTATTGTGATGGAAATCTGGAAATACAAGCGGCTGGAGCACCATCTTTTTTTCTTCTAAATTGTGTATTTAAAACAAAGTTTTAAAAGCGTTGGAGTCCTCCATGAAAAAGGTGCAATTGTGTGGTTTCTCCTGTCATACTGCATTTTGCTATAATGATAAATTCCTACAAGTGTCCCAAGTATTGCAGATACCTAACCACAAGAGTGGGAGACTTTTAGGCATTTTGCCTCAATGATAAGTGCAGAGAAGTTGCCGGCTTATTCTGATTGGTTGGGACATTTCTATTCATTTTTTTTTAATATCATATAAAGTGCCTACAAGTGTCCCATGTATTGTATTTCCCAAACCAAAAGTCTGGGACATTTCTAGGCAGCAGCAGGATGAGTTGCACATTCATCAATCACATGTCCTCTTTAAGTGGCCTAATGATAGGGAAACAGTTGTTAATCAACACAATTTAGCATCATTTTATCCTATTGCCTATTCATTCACCATGCCTATTGTGATGGAAATATGGAAATACAAAGGCTGGAACACCGTCTTATTTTCTTCTAAATTGTGTATTTAAAACAAAGTTTTTTAAGCTTTGGAGTCCTCAATGAAAAAGGTGCAATTGTGTGGTTTCTCCTGTCTTAGTGCATTTTGATATAATGATAAATTCCTACAAGTGTTCCAAGTATTGCAGATACCTAACCACAAGAGTGGGAGACTTCTAGTCTCAATGATAAGTGCCTAAAAGTGTTCGGCCCATTCTGATTGGTCGGGACATTTCTAGGCATTTTTTCATAAAGTTCCAAGAAGTGTCCCATGTATTATATTTCCCAAACCTCGACGGCCTCGCCTGACGGTGTCGCTGTTGCGGGGGTCTTCTTTCTCCTGGTCCATGGGGCGGTGTCCGTCGGCGGTCCGGAAGGCGGGTCGTAAGAGGGGACTGGGTATGGCAGTCAGCGGCGTAGATTCTCGATGCGTGTCGGACCCTTCTCGCGGATCACCTCAGCTACGGGGCCCGCTGGGGGAACCCTCCATTCGCGCGGGGACCCCCTCCAGTGGTGTGCCTCGGCTGGCGCCTAGCAGCTGCCTTAGAACTGGTGCGGACCAGGGGAATCCGACTGTTTAATTAAAACAAAGCATTGTGAAGGCTTACGGTGGGTGTTGAAGCAATGTGATTTCTGCCCAGTGCTCTGAATGTCAAAGTGAAGAAATTCAATGAAGCTCGGGTAAACGGCGGAAGTAACTGTAGGCACTAAAAACAGGTCAATCTGAGGAGGGCTGTTTTAGACAGGGTAAAAAGGTTCTGTTTTAAATTATCCTTGTGGTATTTTTACTAACTATATGTATTATATGTACTAGGCCCTAGAGTGTCATTTTGTGTCATTTTGGTGGTGTGCCCCAGGATTTTATAAATGTAGGGTAAGGTTGAAAATCACTGCTTTAGAGTGTGTCCCTGGGCTAGGCTGTTGCTGGAGTTTTTTTCTCCCATGTATTGTATATTTCCCTAACAAAACGTGTGAGACATTTCTAGGCATTTTTGCTATAATGTACAGTAAGTGTCCCATGCATTTTATTTTTTACGTAACACAAAGAGTGACACATTTCTAGGCATTTTCAGCACTCAGGGTGGGGCTTTAGGGTTGGTTCCCGGGCTTGGCTGGTGCTGGAGAAGTTTTTTCTCCCATGTATTGTATTTTTCCCTAACAAAAGGTGTGGGACATTTCTAGGAATTTGGCTATAATGTGAAGTGCTTCAGGTGTCCCATGTAATTTTTTAACCTAACACAAAGAGTGAGACATTTCTAGGCATTTTTCAGCACTCAGGGCTGGGGCTTTAGAGTTGGTCCCCGGGCTTGGTGCTGGAGATTTTTTTCTCCAATATATTGTATTTTCCCTTGAAAAACGTGTGGGACATTTCTAGGAATTTTGCTATAATGTTTAGTGCTTCAGGTGTCCCATGTAATTTTTTAACCTAACACAAAGAGTGAGACATTTCTAGGCATTTTTCAGCACTCAGGCTGGGGCTTTAGAGTTGGTCCCTTGGCTTGGCTCGTGCTGGAGAATTTTTTCTCCCATGTATTGTATTTTTCCCTAACAAAACGTGTGGGACCTTTCTAGACATTTTGTTATGATGTAAAGTGCCTATAAGTGTCCCATGTATTTTTTTAACCTAACACAAAGAGTGACAAATTTCTAGGTATTTTTCAGCACTCAGGGTGGGGCTTTAGAGTTGGTCCCTGGGCTTGGCTGGTGCTTGAAATTGTTTTCTCCCATGTATTGTATTTTTCCCCAACGTAACGTGTGGGAAATTTCTAGTCATTTTGCTATAATGTAAAGTGCATACAAGTCTCCCATATATTTTTTTTACAAAACACAAAGAATGACACATTTCTAGGCATTTTTCAGCACTCATGTTGGGGGTTTTGAGTTGGTCCCCTGGTTTGGCTGGTGCTGGAGATTTTTTTCTCCCATGTATTGTATTTTTCCCCCACGTAACGTGTGGGACATTTCTAGGCATTTTTGCTATACTGTTAAGTGCCTACAAGTGTCCTATGTATTTTTTTACAAGACACAAATTTTGAGACATTTCTAGCCATTTTTCAGCACTCAGGGTGGGTTATAAGAGAGGATTCCTGGGCTTGGCTGGTGCTGGAGAATTCTTTCTCCCATGTATCGTATTTTTACCTTACAAAACGTGTGGGACATTTCTAGGCAATTTGTTATAATGTAAAGTGATTTATCTTTTAATAGTCACTTAAAACAAATTTCTCGGACTGCCTTTTTCCACTTGCGTAATATTTCAAAAATCAGGCATGTCCTTTCGCAAAAAGATGCAGAAAAACTAGTCCACGCCTTCGTTACATCGAGACTGGACTATTGTAACTCATTATTATCAGGCTCTAGCAGTAAGTCGTTAAAGACTCTACAGCTTGTCCAAAATGCCGCAGCACGTGTCCTGACAAGAACAAAGAAAAGAGAGCACATTTCTCCAGTATTAGCTTCGCTACACTGGCTTCCAGTTAAATCTAGAATAGAATTTAAAATTCTCCTCCTCACCTTCAAGGCCCTTAATAATATAGCGCCTTTTTACCTTAAAGAGCTGTTAGTACCTTATAAACCCTCTAGAGCACTCCGCTCCCAGAATTCAGGCTTACTTGTCGTCCCTAAAGTCTCTAAAAGTAGAGTAGGAGCCAGAGCTTTTAGCCATCAAGCCCCTCACTTGTGGAATAATCTACCAATTTCAGTTCGGGAGGCAGACACCATCTGTTTGTTTAAGAGTAGGCTCAAAACCTTTCTTTTTGATAAAGCTTATAGTTAGAGTTAATTAGTGAGGCAGAACGTAACTTGCTCTATTTAATGACATATGACACACGGAGCTTCTTTTTCCAGCTTCTCCTTCCTCTTCTCCATCCCTAACCTTCCCCGGGGTCCCTTTGCTTTAACACCCGCAGATCCAGGGCCTCTGTGGCCGCACCATGGATTGCTGTTTGTGGATCGCGCATCGGGGGTCGCAGTGGTGGACCCAGTGTGGCGGATTCTGTGTCGTGTGGGCTGATCGTGGTGCTGGTGGCGGACCCTGTGTCGCGTTGGCACTGGGTAAAGGAGGTGGACCAGGGCCGCGGCAATGGCTCGTGGTGGGTCCTGGTGGGCGGCGGTGGACGGTGACTGAGGACTGGAGTGGCCTCTGGTCTGGATGCTGGATCGTGGTCCTGCTGGTTGCTGACCATGGACTGTGATTGCAGCGGGACTGCATCAATGCCGCTAAAGACTTTAATGATGAATGTTTTTACACGTGGCATCTATTGCACTTCTGTCCGTCCTGGGAGAGGGATCCCTCACATGTGGCTCTCTCTGAGGTTTCTACTTATTTTTACCTGTTAAAATGTTTTTTAGTAGTTTTTCCTCACTCTTGCTGAGGGTTAAGGACAGAGGATGCCACACCCTTTTAAAGCCCTATGAGATGAATGTAATTTGTGAATATGGGCTATACAAATAAAACTTGATTGATTGATTGATTGATTGATACAAGTCTCCCATGTTGTTTTTTTACCTAACACAAAGAGTGAGACATTTCTAGGCATTTTTCAGCACTCAGGGTGAGGCTTTAGAGTGGGTCCCCGGGCTTGGCTAGTGCTGGAGAAGTTTTTTCTCCCATGTATTGTATTTTTCCCTAACAAAAGGTGTGGGACATTTCTAGGCATTTTGCTATAATGTAAAGTGCCTACAAGTGTCCCATGTATTTTTTTACAAGACACAAATTTTGAGACATTTCTAGGCATTTTAAGCACTCAGGGTTGGTTATAAGAGTTGGTCCCTGGGCTTGGCTGGTGCTGTAAAGGTTTTTCTCCCATGTATTGTATTTTTCCCCCACGTAACATGTGGGACATTTCTAGTCATTTTGCTATAATGTAAAGTGCCTACAAGTCTCCCATATATTTTTTTTCAAAACACAAAGAGTGAGGCATTTTTAGGCATTTTTCAGCACTCAGGGCTGGGACTTTTGAGTGTGTCCCCGGGCTTGGCTGGTGCTGGAGATTTTTTCTCCCATGTATTGTATTTTTCCCTAACAAAACGTGTGGGACATTTTCTAGGCATTTTGCTGTAATGTAAAGTGGCCTACAAGTGTCCCATGTTTTTTTTTAACTTAACACAAAGAGTTTGAGACATTTCTAGGCATTTTTCAGCACTCAAGGAGGGGCTTTAGAGTTGGTCCCTGGGCTTGGCTGGTGCTGGAGATTTTTTTCTCCATGTATTGTATTTTTCCCTAACAAAAGGTGTGGGACATTTCTAGGCATTTTTGCTATACTGTTAAGTGCCTACATGTGTCCCATGTAGTTTTTTTACCTAACAAAAAGAGTGAGACATTTCTAGGCATTTTTCAGCACTCAGGGTGAGGCTTTAGAGTGGTTCCCCGGGCTTGGCTGGTACTGGAGAAGGTTTTTCTCCCATGTATTGTATTTTTCCCTAACAAAACGTATGGGACATTTCTAGGCATTTTGCTATAATGTAAAGTGCCTACAAGTGTCCCATGTAATTTTTTTACATGACACAATATTTGTGACATTTCTAGGCATTTTAAGCACTCAGGGTGAGGCTTTAGAGTGGGTCCCCGGACTTGGCTGGTGCTGGAGAAGTTTTCTTTCCCATGTATTGCATTTTTCCCTAACAAAACGTGTCTGACATTTCTAGGCATTTTGCTATAATGTAAAGTGCCTACAAGTGTCCTATGTATTTTTTTACAAGACACAAATTTTGAGACATTTCTAGCCATTTTTAGCACTCAGGGTGGGTTATATGAGAGAATCCCTGGGCTTGGCTGGTGCTGGAGAATTCTTTCTCCCATGTATCGTATTTTTACCCAACAAAACGTGTGGGAAATTTCTAGGCATTTTGTTATAATGTAAAGTGCCTACAAGTCTCCCATGTTGTTTTTTTACCTAACACAAAGAGTGAGACATTTCTAGGCATTTTTCAGCACTCAGGGTGAGGCTTTAGAGTGGTTCCCCGGGCTTGGCTGGTACTGGAGAAGTTTTTTCTCCCATGTATTGTATTTTTCTCTAACAAAACATTTGGGACATTTCTAGGCATTTTGCTATAATGTAAAGTGCCTACAAGTGTCCCATGTATTTTTTTACAAGACACAAATTTTGAGACATTTCTAGGCATTTTAAGCACTCAGGGTGGGTTATAAGAGTTGGTCCCCGGGCTCGGCTGGTGCTGGAAAGGTTTTTCTTCCATGTATTGTATTTTTCCCCAACGTAACGTGTGGGACATTTCTAGTCATTTTGCTATAATGTAAACTGCCTACAAGTCTCCCATATATTTTTTTACAAAACACAAAGAGTGAGACATTTCTAGGCATTTTTCAGCACTCAGGGTGGGGCTTTAGAGTTGGTCCCTGGGTTTGGCTGGTGCTGGAGATTTTTTCTCCCATGTATTGTATTTTTCCCTAACAAAACGTGTGGGACACTTCTAGGCATTTTGCTATGATGTAGAGTGCCTACAAGTGTCCCATGTTTTTTTTTAACCTAACACAAAGAGTGAGGCATTTTTAGGCATTTTTCAGCACTCAGGCTGGGACTTTTGAGTGTGTCCCCGGGCTTGGCTGATGCTGGAGAATTTTTTTTCCAATATTTTGTATTTTTCCCTAACAAAACGTGTGGGACTTTTCTAGGCATTTTGCTGTAATGTAAAGTGGCCTACAAGTGTCCCTTGTAGTTTTTTTACCTAACACAAAGAGTGAGGCATTTTTAGGCATTTTTCAGCACTCAGGCTGGGACTTTTGAGTGTGTCCCCGGGCTTGGCTGATGCTGGAGAATTTTTTTTCCAATATTTTGTATTTTTCCCTAACAAAACGTGTGGGACTTTTCTAGGCATTTTGCTGTAATGTAAAGTGGCCTACAAGTGTCCCTTGTAGTTTTTTTACCTAACACAAAGAGTGAGACATTTCTAGGCATTTTTCAGCGCTCAGGGTGGGGCTTTAGAGTTAGTCCCCGGGCTTGGCTGGTGCCGGACATGTTTTTCTACCATGTATTGTATTTTTCCCCAACGTAACGTGTGGGACATTTCTAGTCATTTTGCTATAATGTAAAGTGAATACAAGTCTCCCATATATATTTTACAAAACACAAAGAGTGAGACAATTCTAGGCATTTTTCAGCATTCATGGTGGGGCTTTTGAGTGTGGTCCCCGGGTTTGGCTGGTGCTGAAGAATTTTTTCTCCCATATATTTTATTTTTCACTAACAAAACGTGTGGGACATTTCTAGGCACTTTAAGGTAAAGTGCGTACAAGTGGCCCATGTATTTTTTAACCTAGTACAAAGAGTAACACATTTCTAGGCATTTTTCATCACTCAGGTTTTGGCTTTAGAGTTTGTCCCCGTGCTCGGCTGGTTCTGGAGAATTTGTTCTCCATGTATTGTAATTTTTCCTGACAAAACGTGTGGGACCTTTCTAGGCATTTTGCAATAATGTTTAGTGCTTCAGGTGTCCCATGTAATTTTTTAACCTAACACAAAGAGTGAGACATTTCTAGAAATTTTTCAGCACTCAGGTTGGGGCTTTAGAGTTGGTCCCCGTGCTTGACTGGTTCTGGAGAATTTGTTCTCCCATGTATTGTATTTTTCCCTAGCAAAACGTGTTGGACATTTCTAGGCATTTTGCTATGATGTAGAGTGCCTACAAGTGTCCCATGTTTTTTTTTAACCTAACACAAAGAGTGACACATTTTTAGGAATTTTTCAGCACTCAGGCTGGGACTTTTGAGTGGGTCCCCGGTCTTAGCAGGTGCTGGAGAATTTTATCTCCCATGTATTGTATTTTTTTCCTAACAAAACGTGTGGGACATTTCTAGGAATTTGTCTATAATGTTTAGTGCTTCAGGTGTCCCATGTAATTTTTTAACCTAACACAAAGAGTGAGACATTTCTAGAAATTTTTCAGCACTCAGGTTGGGGCTTTAGAGTTGGTCCCCGTGCTTGACTGGTTCTGGAGAATTTGTTCTCCCATGTATTGTATTTTTCCCTAGCAAAACGTGTTGGACATTTCTAGGCATTTTGCTATGATGTAGAATGCCTACAAGTGTCCCATGTTTTTTTTTAACTTAACACAAAGAGTTAGACATTTCTAGGCATTTTTCAGCACTCAAGGAGGGGCTTTAGAGTTGGTCCCTGGGCTTGGCTGGTGCTGGAGATTTTTTTCTCCATGTATTGTATTTTTCCCTAACAAAAGGTGTGGGACATTTCTAGGCATTTTTGCTATACTGTTAAGTGCCTACAAGTGTCCCATGTAGTTTTTTTACCTAACACAAAGAGTGAGACATTTCTAGGCATGTTTCAGCACTCAGGGTGAGGCTTTAGAGTGGGTCCCCGGGTTTGGCTGGTGCTGTAGATTTTTTCTCCCATGTATTGTGTTTTTCCCTAACAAAACGTGTGGGACATTTCTAGGCATTTTGCTATGATGTAGAGTGCCTACAAGTGTCCCATGTTTTTTTTTAACCTAACACAAAGAGTGACACATTTTTAGGAATTTTTCAGCACTCAGGCTGGGACTTTTGAGTGGGTCCCCGGGCTTAGCAGGTGCTGGAGAATTTTATCTCCCATGTATTGTATTTTTTTCCTAACAAAACGTGTGGGACATTTCTAGGAATTTGTCTATAATGTTTAGTGCTTCAGGTGTCCCATGTAATTTTGTAACCTAACACAAAGAGTGAGACATTTCTAGGCATTTTTCAGCACTCAGGTTGGGGCTTTAGAGTTGGTCCCCGTGCTTGACTGGTTCTGGAGAATTTGTTCTCTCATGTATTGTATTTTTCCCTCGCAAAATGTGTTGGACATTTCTAGGCAATTTGCTATGATGTAAAGTGCCTACAAGTGTCCCATGTTTTTTTTTACCTAACACAAAGAGTGAGACATTTCTAGGCATTTTCAGCACTCAGGTGAGGCTTTAGAGTGGGTCCCCGGGCTTGGCTGGTGCTGGAGAATTTTTTCTCCCATTTTATTCTTCCCTAACAAAACGTGTGGGACATTTCTAGGCATTTTGCTATAATGTTAAGTACCTACAAGTGTCCCATGTACTTTTTGAACCTAACACAAAGAGTGAGACATTTCTAGGAATTTTTCAGCACTCACGGTGGGGCTTTAGAGTTGGTCCCCGGGCTTGGCTGGTGCTGGAGAAGTTTTTTCTCCCATGTATTGTATTTTTCCCTAACAAAACGTGTGGGACACTGCTAGGCATTTTGCTATACTGTAAAGTGCCTACAAGTGTCCCATGTAGTTTTTTTAACCTAACACAAAGAGTGAGACATTTCTAGGCTTTTTTCAGCACTCAAGGAGGGGCTTTAGAGTTGGTCCCCGGGCTTGGCTGGTGCTGGAGATTTTTTTCTCCCATGTATTGTATTTTTCCCTAACAAAAGGGGTGGGACATTTCCAGGCATTTTTGCTATACTGTTAAGTGCCTACAAGTGTCCCATGTAGTTTTTTTACCTAACACAAAGAGTGAGACATTTCTAGGCATTTTCAGCACTCAGGTGAGGCTTTAGAGTGGGTCCCCGGGCTTGGCTGGTGCTGGAGAATTTTTTCTCCCATTGTATTCTTCCCTAACAAAACGTGTGGGACATTTCTAGGCATTTTGCTATAATGTAAAGGGCCTACAAGTGTTCCATGTAGTTTTTTTACCTAACACAAAGAGTAAGACATTTCTAGGCATTTTTCAGCACTCAGGGTGGGGCTTTAGTGTTGGTCCCCGGGGTTGGCTGGTTCTAGAGAATTTTATTCCCATGTATTGTATTTGTCCCTAACAGAACGTGTGTGAAATTTCTAGTCATTTTGCTATAATGTAAAGTGCCTACAAGTGTCCCATGTATTTTTTTAACCTAACACAAAGAGTGAGACATTTCTAAGCATTTTTCAGCACTCAAGGAGGGGCTTGGCTGGTGCTGGAGATTTTTTTCTCCCATGTATTGTATTTTTCCCTAAGAAAAGGTGTGGGGCCTTTCTAGGCATTTTTGCTATACTGTTAAGTACCTACAAGTGTCCCATGTATTTTTTTACATATATATATAAAACTGTTTTATGTAAAATCTGTTCAAGTTGGGGTTCTGATGTAGAGCGACCAATTTTGTGGTCACTCTTTCAGTCCACTTTCCGCTGCCAGGGGAGCCTCCAGACCTTTATCCCCAAATGACCTTCAGTGGAGAGGCAAGAGAAGAAAGAGGGGAGAAGGAGGTTGCAGCAGGAGGAGGAAGAGGAGGCTGCAGCAGGAATTAGAATCTGAATTATTTTATTCGCCATGTATATTTGCACATACAGGAAATTGCTGTGGTGTGGTTGGTGCACTGTACATAAGACAACAACATAAAAAAAACAATATATAACAACAATATATACAGAAAGAGAGTTATGGGCACGTGCGGTTCTAAGGTTCAGAGATTGGTGATAGTGCCAATAACATATAGGAGGAGGAAGAGGAGGACGCAGCAGGAGGAGGATTTAGTTTTCTTTAATTTTTCCTTCATCAACATTATCATTGGTATGAAATTAGTGGAGCATTAAACTCACTCTATCAGTTTGTATTATCAGGAAAATAATTTGATTTCATCACATCATATGATGCACTATTCTACCGTCCTCTACTCTACCCTATTTTATTGCAGTATTCCAAAGATCAGCTTTAAATTAACTTTATACAAAGTGCTATTTTCATATAGTTTAATCACCCCATTTGCTGGTTTTCTGTTTTTCTTTTTTCGTTAAGTGAGAGAAATCTAGTCTATTTTGGGCTTGAACAAGTGCACAGAAGTCAGGTTGAATATCTGAGGTGGATATGTGAAGGACAGGTGATCATCAGTAAGAGAGGATCTGTTTCTGGAATTGTTAAACTTCATCACAGAAAATGTTTGTTCAAATATGTAAGTAGATCCAAAGAGAACCAACATCTTCTGAGGATGCCTCCTCACGTATGGAAAGTTTTTCTATTTGAGAGAAGAATAAAACTCTTGGATGTCCTTGCCTTTCTTTTACAAAACTCTTGAATCTCTGCTCTCAGGTCCCATACTTTTTTAAGCACTTTTCCCAGACTGAGCCATCTGACAGCTGTGTGGTAGCCTATGTTCAGTCTCATGCTCCTCCAATCATGCAACAAACTGTCTGTGATTAAATGCTCTCGCTCTGATAAAGTTAACCAAATTAGTTACAACATCAGTTACATGATTCATTTTTAGCATTGACTTACACAACACCTCCTGATACATAATACACAGGGTTCATACACATTTTGACCAATGGATTTCCATGACTTTTTCATGACTTTAAATCAACTTTCCATGACCACACATTTTGTGAGATCTCAGTGTATACATGCAAAAGAGACTAAATTTAGTATTTAAGCTAACAATGAGAATTCCAAAGCATACAGTTTAGCTTGAATTACACAAATGAATGAGACAATAGTTTGATTGGCGTTTGTTGTAACCCATGGCATGTACTTTTCCATTTGTAGCCAAGCATGGTTAAATCTACACTTGCCTGGCATAGTGCATTATCTCGCCTGCTTCCCAACCGAGCTTTTCAATGAGATAATATGCCTGCTTATATTTTGAGCGTATTGATTTTAAAAGCATATGAATTAATTAAATCTCAGCTTAAATGAACGACATGAAAATATGAATATAACAAATTTCCATGACTTCTCCAAAACTTTTGGGATAGGAAGAATTTTTCCAGTACTGGAAATTAACATTTAACAATTCCATGACTTTTCCAGGTTTTTCATGACCGTAGGAACCCTGAATACAATGCAAAAAAAGCAATTTAATTTCTGGGTTAATTTCCCTCACTTTATCTTGCATACACTTCAAAAGTCTGAAATTTGTCCCTGTCAGATTTGGACAACCATCGGTTGTAACACCTGCCAGTTTGTCCCATTTGAGTCCCAGCTCGTCCAAGCATGCATACCTCCGTGAACACATCACTCCCAGTCGTCGTCCCTTCTATTGACCGCATTGCTGCCAGCTCCTCAGTAATCGCCAAAAAGTATTTTGTCATCCCACGTACAAAGATGAGTAGCTGGGCTGCGTCGCGGACATCACAGCTCTCATCCAGAGCCAAGGAGAAAAAGTGAAATTGACCACTTTCTATAGCAGCTGATGCTCGAGATTTTCCGCGATGTCCTCGATCCTTCTCATTACGGTTCGTCAGTAAAAGTCTCTCCGTGCTTTGTCTCGTAATGGCGGTTCAAATCGTAATCCTTAAAAACAGCAATCTTTTCTCCACGAACTAAGCACACAGTTTTCCCTTTGACTTCAGTAAATAAATACTTAGCAGTCCATGTCTCGTTAAAAACTTTACATTCTGTATCGATCTTTCTTGTCTTAACGTGAGCTGACATTTTTGCGGACTAACAGTTAACTCACATCTCTTCTAAACTCCGTTTACCAACACATCATCCGCTCGCGGGCATTCAGGATGTACGTCAGGTAAATGTTAAAAAGAGCACCTTAAAAATAAAATAAATGTTGTTGTATTCTTTGCATGATGTTCACTTATTTACGTGTGATTCCTAATATTCCGTTGACCTCACGCGGGCCGGTCACAGACAGCCAAAGGGTCGGATGCGGCCCGGGGGCCGTACAATGCCCAGGTCTGCTCTAAGTGCTTTTTCATCACTACACATGAATATGGACATCGACAGCGTTTTACCCATTGTGACCTCCTATTTCAGAGGCATGACATCAAAACAATGGAATCTTTACAAAGCAGGCAAACCTGATGTGGCCACAACAACCATACTGGGAGAGAAAAATCATCCTGCGGCACACATCATCTTGCGGGACACATCATCCTTTGGCGCACATCATCCTTCGGCGCACATCATCCTGTAGCGCACATCATCACATCATCATGCGGCGCACATAATCCTGCTGTGCACATCATCACATCATCCTGCGGCGAACATCATCGTGCAGCGCACATCATCCTGCGGCGCACATCACAGTGCGGCGCACATCATCACATCACCCTGCGGCTCACATCATCTTGCGTGGCACATCATCCTGCGGCGCACATCATCCTTCGGCGCACATCATCCTGCGTGGCACATCATCCTGCGGCGCACATCATCCTGCGGCGCACATCACCGTGCGGCGTACATCATCCTGTGGCGCACATCACCGTATCATTGTGCGGCGCACATCATCCATGCGGTGCACATCATCTTGCGGGGCACATCATCCTTTGGCGCACATCATCCTTCGGCGCACATCATCCTGCGGTGCACATCATCCTGCGGCACACATCATCCTGTAGCGCACATCATCACATCATCATGCGGCGCACATAATCCTGCTGTGCACATCATCACATCATCCTGCGGCGCACATCATCGTGCAGCGCACATCATCCTGCGGCGCACATCACAGTGCGGCGCACATCATCACATCACCCTGCGGCGCACATCATCTTGTGTGGCACATCATTCTGCGGCGCACATCACCGTGCGGCGCACATCACCGTGCGGCGCACATCACCCTGCTGCGCACATCACCCTGTGTGGCACATCATCCTGCGGCGCACATCACCGTGCGGCGTACATCATCCTGCGGCGGCGCACATCATCCTGCGGCGCACATCACCTTGCGGCGCACAACACCGTGCTGTGGCACAAGGGCATGTGGTGCACGTCATCCTGCGGCGCAGGTCACCGTTTGGCGCTTGATGCCGCGCACGTCATCCTGCAGCGCACATCACATGAGCGATTTTGCCACGCCCATTTCCAAATACTCCAGAATATGTGAATTTTCACCACTTTCTAATTTACTGCAAAGTTTAGCAACTTTGTGAGCGTGGGAAAGCCCTCAAAATGCCCATTCTATATCCTGAATAATAATTATAATAATCCTTTCAATTTCAATAGTCCTCCCACCGAAATCGGTGTTCGGGCCCTAATAATAATAATCATTTCAATTTCAATAGGGCCTCCCACCGATTTCGGTGGGAGGGCCCTAATAAATTTAGATTTCTATTTATTCATTTTATTATCACATATTTGAATAGTGTAATGTAGTGACTAACTCTAGATTAGTCACTACACTACACTACATCCACTGACAGATGTCCACTGACATCTGTCAGTGGATGCTTAATAATGATTTAGTAAAGTTTTTGTAGTTCCACCCTATTGACCAGATGAACACATAAATGGTTGCAATTCAACACATTTAAAACAAATGATCAAATGTGTTGTTATCTATGGTTGAAATCATGGACTTTATGATGCAGCAGAAAGATTCGTTCTATGGAGCTGTCCTGAGAGAACTGTAATACATCTATGTACCAGTAGATGGGGTTTAATGCGTTGTCTTCCAACTGGTTTCCCCTTTATAGTTTAAAACTGATGCCTTATAACACACTGTTTTCACTAGTGTATTTCAACTGAATTCAACAAATTGTTTTTTTTATTTAAATACTTTATAATCACATCAGGAGCAGGTCCACTCTACAGAGGCTGCCATGTTTTCACAGTAGCCCAAACGAAACACCCATCGAGTTTTTATGACAACTGAAGGCTACTGGCACATCATCCTGCCGCGCACATCATCACATCACCCTGCGGCGCACATCATCCTGCGGGGCACATCGTCACATCATCTTGCGGCGCACGTCATTCTGCGGCGCACATCATCTTGCAGCGCACATCATCACATCACTCTGCGGCGCACATCATCCTGCGGCGTACATCACCGTGCTGCGCACATCGGTACATCGTCTTGTGGCGCACATCATCCTGCGGCGCACATCATCACATACTCGTGCAGCGCACATTATCCTGCGGCGCACATCACCGTGTGGCGCACATCATCACATCATCCTGCAGCGCACATCATCACATCATCCTGCGGCGCACATCATCACATCACCTTGCGGCTCACATCATCCTGCGGCGCACATCATCGTGCAGCGCACATCATCCTGCGGCGCTCATCACATCACCCTGCGGCGCACATCATCTTGCGTGGCACATCATCCTGCAGCGCACATCACCGTGCGGCGCACATCACCCTGCGGCGCACATCACCCTGTGTGGCACATCATCCTGCGGCGCACAACATCACATCATCCTGCGGCGCATATAATCCTGTGGTGCACATCATTACATCATCATGTGGCGCACATCATCCTGCGCACATCATCTTGCGGCGCACGTCATTCTGCGGCGCACATCATCTTGCAGCGCACATCATCACATCACTCTGCGGCGCACATCATCCTGCGGCGTACATCACCGTGCTGCGCACATCGGTACATCGTCTTGTGGCGCACATCATCCTGCGGCGCACATCATCACATACTCGTGCAGCGCACATTATCCTGCGGCGCACATCACCGTGTGGCGCACATCATCACATCATCCTGCAGCGCACATCATCACATCATCCTGCGGCGCACATCATCACATCACCTTGCGGCTCACATCATCCTGCGGCGCACATCATCGTGCAGCGCACATCATCCTGCGGCGCTCATCACATCACCCTGCGGCGCACATCATCTTGCGTGGCACATCATCCTGCAGCGCACATCACCGTGCGGCGCACATCACCCTGCGGCGCACATCACCCTGTGTGGCACATCATCCTGCGGCGCACAACATCACATCATCCTGCGGCGCATATAATCCTGTGGTGCACATCATTACATCATCATGTGGCGCACATCATCCTGCGCACATCATCCTGCGGCGCACATCATCATGCGTCGCACATAATCCTGCGGTGCCCATCATCACATCATCGTGCAGCGCACATCATCACATCATTGTGCGGCGCACATCATGCGGCAGCGCACATCATCACGTCCTCGTGCGGCGCACGTCATCCTGCAGCGCACATCATCACGTCATCGTGCGGCTCACATCATCCTGCAGCGCAAATCATCATATCATCCTGCGGCGCACATCACCTTGCGGCGCACATCACGGTGCGGGGCACATCATCCTGCAGTGCACATCATCCTGCTGCGCACATCACCGTGCGGCGCACATCATCCTGTGGCGCACATCACCGTGCGGCGCACATCATCCTGCAGCGCACGACATCACGGTGCTGCGCAAATCATCCTGCTGCGCACATCATCACATCATCACATCATCGTGCGGCGCACATAATCCTGTGGCGCACATCATTACATAATCATGTGGTGCACATCATCCTGCGCACATCTTCCTGCGGCGCCCATCATCACATCATCGTGCGGCGCACATCATCACATCATTATGCACTAACATTGTTTAAGATTGGCTGAGGTTAAGTCAAATTAACCAATAGGAGAAAGGTGGGTGTCACGTGAAAAGTGTGACGACAGCAGCAGACCCTGTGCGCACGACATTTGTCAAACACATGAAGTATATTCAGTAGTGACGGCGAGATCCATTACGTTTCGCTGCACCGCTTATATTTCGAATCGCACGCCAAACCAGCGGACCATTTCCTGTCTCAGTCACGTGGTACGGCCGGCTCGCGAGGCTTTGAACGTCCCCACATACGTCATCAACACAAGCCTCGATATGCGCGTCACAAAAATCACACATCCCTAATATTCAGTCAGGCGCCTTCTTGAACAGCCCTCTGGCTTTCTGTCCATGCGGGAACCCACACACCACCAGGTCAGCGCCCAGTGCGACTTTAAACTGTGATGACTTTCAATGTTCAAGGTAAATCACGCGATGGTGTCAGTCCGGATCGTTGTGGTTCGGAGGTTCCGGTGTCGTGTTGTGTATTTCCGGTGTGACCCTCTCGATTACTGTGATGTGGGTCCAGAAGTGGCCTCATGTGGTAGTACATCAAGTACATCACTTCAGTGGCACTAATAACTTTAACACTGTAATAATGGGACAATGTTTCCTTGTATATGTGGCCAGATGCGGGTGCCCTCCTTGCCACTTGGGGCGCTGTGCCTGCATGCGCCCTCCCCGCCAAGGGGGGCGCTGTCGGCACCTATTTAAGGCAGCAGCAGCTCTTACTCGGTCTCTCCCTGGCGCTGTTGGTTCGTTCCTGGACTCTGGTCGGACAGCAAGATAGCGTGGCTGGGTGTGCACACTCGACTAAAGGCCGCTGTATGCTTCTCCGTTTTTACTCCGTTTTGACGGAGACGGACGGACACGGACAGAGAAACGCCCATTCCGAGTGCCTCGGAGAGCTTTTCGTGCACCTCTGATTTTTCTAATTACACGTCGGCATGGGCGGAGAGCCTATGGATAGCCCTTGGCTGTGATTGGTACGCTAACGTCCGCGAACGACATGAGGTAGGCTTCTCTAAACTCGTCTTCCGTTGCGCCCCCTACTGTTCTGGCGCCCAATTGTTTTCAGCACGGAGAACTATAAATCAAAACGTGTCCGTCCGATCTGTCCTCAACGTACTCGGAGAAGCATACAGCGGCCTTTAGACACCTTTTCCATTGCTGGGCTAGACGTCATCACGTTACCCAGCAGGCACTGGGCTCGACGTCATCACTCACAATAATATTTAAAGGGACACGGTACCGGCACAGTCAAATTTTACACATTAAATAAATAACGGTATGAAACAGTGTATAGAACTACACTAAGAACAAGGGTGAATTATGCAGGTCACATTCACTACACACGTCCCCCCAGAATTCACCATACAAAAAGAACATCATCGGAGAGGTGGACGTATTAACCGGCCAGAACGACTGTGTTTTATAGGGGGTCGAGGAGACACTGCCGTGGCAGGTACCCCACTATGACACGGGTGTGGGGCGTGGAGTGTGGAAGATTTGGAAGGAAGGAGAGCAGGGGGTGGTTGCACAGCTGTAGGACGCCCGCGATGTGGGGGCTGGGCCAATTCAATGGGCTTAGCCACGTCCAAATGAGCTGGTTTGAGGCGGTCAATGGAGAGTCGCTCCGGTTTACCGCCCATGTCCACCACAAAATGTTTGTCTCCTGTCTTCAAAACACGTTTTTGATGCCATCCATGGTCTCTCCCACCCTGGTTCGAAAGCGTCACAGAGGCTGGTGGCGGCGAAGTTCGTTTGGCACGGCATCAAAAAGGACATTAGAGACTGGGCTACCACAGCTCGTGACAGGCAGTCCGCCACCTGGTTGTCCTTACCGGCAACGTGCTGCAAATCCGTGGTGAACATGGAGATGTAAGAGAGATGACGTTGCTGGCGGGCGGACCACGGTTCGGCCACCTTGGCCATGGCAAAGATCAGCGGCTTGTGGTCGACAAAAGCAGTGAAGTGACGACCTTCCAGCAGGAAACAAAAGTTTCTGATGGCGAGGTAGAGACCCAGCAGCTCCCGGTCGAAGGTACTGTATTTACGCTCGTTGGCGCGCAGTTGGCGGCTGAAGAAAGCAAGCGGCTGCCAGGCCCCTCCTACCCACTGCTCATAGACGGCACCGACAGCGTAGTCCGAGGCGTCCGAGGTGATGGCGATGGAGACTGTGGCAGAAGGATGTGCCAGCATGGTGGCGTGCGCGAGGGCAGTCTTTGTGTCAGCAAAAGCCCTGACCCTGTCCTCAGTCCAGTCCACAGTGTGCATTGGTTTGCCTTTTAAGGCCTCGTGCAGGGCTGCATGAGCAGAGCGGCTCGAGGGATGAAACGGTGGTAAAAATTCACCATGCCGAGGAAATCCTGCAGGGCTTTCACGGTGAGCGGGCATGGAAAACGTGTGACCGCCTCCACCTTTGATGGGAGAGGGACAGCGCCATCCTTGTTGACTCTGTGTCCCAGGAAATCAATGGTGGAGAGACCAAACTGGCACTTGGCAGGGTTGACAATCAGGCCATGTCGGTTGAGCCGCTCGAAAAGTGTTCGGAGGTGCATCAGGTGCTGAGATTTGGACATGCTTGCCACCAGGATGTCGTCCAAATACACAAAAAGAAAAGGCAAATCACGTAAAACAGAGTCCATGAGGCGTTGAAAAGATTGGGCTGAGTTTTTAAGTCCGAAAGGCATCCGTAAGAACTCAAAAAGGCCAAACGGCGTAATCGCTGCTGTTTTTGGAATGTCCATTGAGTGCATAGGAACCTGATGATAGCCCCGGACGAGATCCACCTTAGAAAATATCACCATACCAGCCAGATGTGATGAAAAATCCTGTATGTTCGGAACTGTGTATCGGTCAGGTGTTGTTGCCTCATTAAGCCGCCGGTAGTCACCACATGGACGCCAGCCGGCAACAGGCTTGGGGACAATGTGAAGGGATGACGCCCACTGTTGTACAGGGTACACAGTGCAAGATGACAGGTACATTTAGTGCAGTTCTGTGATGGTGGCTCTGACAGAGGTAGATGAGTAGGGAGTTTTACTACTCCTGAGGTTAGTAGCCTAATTTCATGATTTTTACACTGAGCTGGTAAATGTCAAACAATTACTATCCAGCATGCATTGTGCTATTTCCAGCATGCATCACGTAAATCTGTGAGGTGCAGAGCCAAATGAAGTCAACAGAACTCATGTCTTCCCAAGGTAGCTACCGCCGCTTGTGACATCAACAGTCAATACTTGGGGGCGTGGCTTGTTGGAAAGCCTGGTGTCAGCCTATGATGTCAGCTGTCCTTGATGCCTATGTTCTCTATGGTGTGTGTTCTCTTTGGTGTGTGATATGATCTCATCTCTGATTTCTCCTTTTCCTCTAGTTGATAGGTAAATGTATGAAGTAGTCCACTGCAAACAGAGAAAGCACTTCCTAAACAGGAATAGAACAATTTTCATGCAGATTTTTATAAACTAAGCCAATAACAGAAGTATTGAAAAACAATATCAGAAACATGTGTAACGGGATCAATTCTTAATAAAGTTTATAGTTTCAGCGATGTTATTTTCCCCGTTCTTCTGATGTTTTAAGTTACCTGACAGGACGGGATTCCTATAGGCTGCGGGGAGGCGGAGGAGTCTATTTAGGGACACCTTAGCTCTCCCCCTCTTCCTCTCTCTCTCTCCAGTGCCGGTCCAGTGTGCGTGTGTGTGAGTAAGTGCAGCGTGGCCTCAACGGGTGCAGAATCAAATTGTTTCGCGGTAAGTTGCTGGAAGTTATGTCATGTTAACGGAGATCACAAAGAAAGCGTCCGCAAATATTAACTTTTGTTTAGTTTGTCCTGAGAGCCCAGTGTGAAGCTGTGTCTGTGTGCGTGTGTGTGCATGTGTGTGCGACATGTCGGCGTCGCCGTGGATGCACGCTGTCCCTGCTTTATTTTAATGAATTAAAGGTACGCGATAAGGATGTGTTTTATGTTTGTAAATGTTTTTAAATAATATGATAAACGTGTTTTAAATTGTGTGACCTAACTATAACATGTCTGTTTTATAGTGCTGCCTCCAGCACTGTTTTTTCCCACATTTAGATTTAATTTAGCTGATTTGGCTTTGTTAAGATTTAGTTTTTTTCTTATTAATTGGTTTGATTATTTGATTTGTTTTATTTTATTTTGTTCTATGGCAATGTGCAATATGGTGGACTGGTACTGTGCAACCCGGCTTTAAAAACTTGAATATTGATGAGTTATTAGCTCCAAATACTATAGGCCCTCTTCTGTCATTTTATTGTACTATATCGCTTGCAGTGTTTCCCAAAGTGTGCTGTGTTTGTTTTAATGCATGATATTTTAGCATTGTAAAGTTGGGTCTGGAGCCATTCATTTCTCTCCTTTTACTCTGTTATTTGTATCAAGTCTAGGCCAGTTAGTCAACCTTTGCACATGTCACTTTACTGTTTGAGCAGTCTGTTTTAAATCATTCGCATCCATTAAATAAATTGTATATCTCTGATATCTCAGCCTCCCGTCCCGTCTTATTCTGGATATATGTGTTGAACCAAATTGACATTCAACTGTCACTCTAAGGGTTTTTTCATCACTACACATGAATATGGACATCGACAGCATTTTACCATTTGTGACCTCCTATTTCAGAGGCATTACATCAGAACAATGGAATCTTTACAAAGCAGGCAAGCCTGATGTGGCCACAACACCACCCTGCGGCGCACATCATCTTGCGGCGCACATCATCCTGCAGCGCACATCATCAAGCGGCGCACATCATCCTGCGGCTCACATCATCACATCATCGTGCGGTGCACAGCATCCTGCGGCACACATCACCTTGTTGCACGTCATCCAGCAGCGCACATCATCACATCATCATGCGGCATACATCATCCTGCGGCGCACATCATCCTTGGGCGCACATCATCACATCATCGCGCGGCACACATCATCACATCATCGTGCGGTACACATCATCACAAAAATGATGAAACGCCTTGACAAAGTCATTTTCAAGTAAATCTACAAAAAGTGGCATTCTTTGTGTTCAGGACCTCACTGACTAACTACAGCTGCAATCAGAAATATTCAACCCCCCAAAGATTTTAAGGATTTATCATTTCATACTTTTAAGGAGGAAAGTGAGAATGAAAGACTTAACTTGTTAAATAAAACCTTATCCATCCCTACCCCTTGCCTTTACTGTCGGAATCTTTATCAGAGAGTGTGTACAAATCCCTCAGATAATAATAAGGTGCATCGGATGTAGCTGCTGAGTCAGCGTCTCTGATTTCTCTTGCCATCTGTATATGAGACCGAGAGCTGTTGTGTTGCAGGTGTGGCCTGCCCCTTTAAGGAAAGTTTGTAGTGTATGACCTGGGTATTGTGGGAAAAGACGCTAATAATAATAATAACGAGAAGTGACGGACCACGTAGAGGTGATGCGAGTGTTGCTCCTGCTGTATATCCCAGAAATAAAGTGGACGCGTTCCAAGTAAAGAAACATCTCCTCCTCCTCATTCACGGAGCGTTCCGGATGGCTGGTTACCGGCCAGACAGCGAGCCAAGAAAACCTGTGAGCTGAGACACTGGCCAGAGGAGAAAACACCTTAAATATGTTGCTTGTTTGGTCTGCATGTGTGGGCAATGAGTGATGGTAACGTAGTGCGAAGTCGAGTTAGTTGGTTTAGGTTAGGCTACATCGTGGACATGTTACGGGCACTGAGCAACGACATGGTGCAAGCATTCATTTTTAAGAGATATGTGATGCCTTCTGTTGACAAATTTAACCTTGGTGATCATTGGACTTTCCAGCAAGACAATGATCCAAAGCAAAACCTCAAAGTTCACAAAAGCTTTGTTGAGGAAAAGATCCTGGAACGTCCTGGAGGGGCATTCACAGTCACCTGATTCAAATTTGAATGAAAAAAAATTGATTTTCACTGTTTTCAATTTTTCAAAGTAAAGTCCAATATTTTCAATGTGGAATAGATCATTTCAGGATACTTCAAAGTACTGTAAAAACGCTTTGCTCAATAAGTTCATAGAGAGACTGATATGCCTGTGTTCAGGACCTCACTGACTAACTACACACCAAATATAAAAGATTGTTACTG
This sequence comes from Pseudopleuronectes americanus, assembly GCA_038501795.1. Lineage (NCBI taxonomy): Eukaryota > Metazoa > Chordata > Actinopteri > Pleuronectiformes > Pleuronectidae > Pseudopleuronectes > Pseudopleuronectes americanus. The sequence continues at coordinate 37,174 of CM076737.1, read as the reverse complement.
AATATATTTGAGACTTATTAAAGTAAATTCCAACATGTAAGTGGTTTACAATTTTTCAAAGTAATTTCCAACATTTCCGCTTTTTACAATTCTTCAAAATAGAGTAATTTTCATTGTTGAGAATCTTTCAAAGTAAATTCCAACATTTTCACTGTTGAGAATTTTTCATAGTAAAGTCAGACATTTTCAATGTGGAATAGATCATTTCAGGATACTTCAAAGTGCTGTAAAAACACATCACTCAATCAGTTCAGAGAGAGACTGATATTCCTTTGTTGAGGACCTTCCCGACTACCTACATACTGAATATCAAAGATTTTTACAGAATATATTTCAAGACTTTCAAAATAAATTCCAACTTTTTCACTGTTTACAATTTTTCAAAATATATTCCAACATTTTCACTGTTTTCAATTTTTCAAAGTAAAGTCAGACATTTTCCCCTGTGGAATAGATCATTTCAGGATACTTCAAATTTCTCTAAAACACTTTGCTCAATAAGTTCAGAGAGAGACTGATATGCCTGTGTTCAGGACCTCACTGACTAACTACACACCAAATATAAATGATTGTTACTGAATATATTTTGAGACTTATTAAAGTAAATTCCAACATTTACACTGTTTAGATTTTTTCAAAGTAGATTCCAACATTTCCGCTTTTTTCAAATTCTTCAAAATAAAGTCCAATATTTTCACTGTGGAAAAGATCATTTCAGGATACTCCAAAGTACTCTAAAAACACTTTGCTCAATCAGTTCAGAGAGAGACTGATATGCCTTTGTTGAGGACCTTCCCGACTACCTAAATACCGGATATAAAAGATTGTTGCTGAATTGATTTCGAGACTTTTCAAAGTAAATTCCAACATTTTCACTGTTTAGAATTTTCAAAGCAAATTCCAAAATTTTCGCTGTTTACAATTCTTCAAAGTAGAGTCCAATATTTTCACTGTGGAATAGATCATTTCAGGATACTTCAAAGAACTGTAAAAAAAACCTTTCCTCAATCAGTTAAGAGAGAGACTGATATTCCTTTGTTGAGGACCTTCCCGACTACCTACATACTGAATATCAAAGATGTTTACAGATTATATTCCAAGACTTTTCAAAGTAACTTACAACATTTTCCTTGTTTACAATTTTTCAAAGTAATTCCAAACATTTTCACTGTACAATTTTTCAAAGTAAATTCCAACATTTTCACTGTTTACAATTTTTCAAAGTAAATTTCAACATTTCAGCTTTTTACAATTTTTCAAAGTAAAGTCCAATATTTTCACTGTGGAAAAGATCATTTCAGGATACTTCAAAGAACTCTAAAAACACATCGCTCAATCAGTTCAGAGAGAGACTGATATTCCTTTGTTGAGGACCTTCCCGACTACCTACATACTGAATATCAAAGATTGTTGCTGAATATATTTAGAGACTTTTCAAAGTAAATTCCAACATTTTCACTGTTTAGAATTTTTCAAAGTAAATTCCAACATTTTCGCTGTTTACAATTCTTCAAAGTAGAGTCCAATATTTTCACTCTGGAATAGATCATTTCAGGATACTTCAAAGTACTGTAAAAACCCTTTCCTCAATCAGTTCAGAGAGAGACTGATATTCCTTTGTTGAGGACCTTCCCGACTACCTACATACTGAATATCAAAGATTTTTACAGAATATATTTCAAGACTTTTCAAAGTAACTTCCAACATTTTCACTGTTTTCAATTTTTCAAAGTAAATTCCAACATTTTCACTGTTTTCAATTTTCAAAGTAAATTCCAACATTTTCGCTGTTTTCAATACTTCAAAGTAAATTCCAACATTTTCAATGTTTTCAATTTTCCAAAGTAAATTCCAACATTTTCGCTGTTTTCAATTCTTCAAAGTAAATTCCAACATTTTCACTCTTTAGAATTTTCCAAAGTAAATTCCAACATTTTCGCTGTTTACAATTTTTCAAAGTAAGGTCCAACATTTTCACTTTTTAAAATGTTTCAAAGTAAATTCAAACATTTTCACTCTTTAGAATTTTCCAAAGTAAATTCCAACATTTTCACTGTTTTCAATTTTCAAAGTAAATTCCAACATTTTCACTGTTTTCAATTTTCAAAGTAAATTCCAACATTTTCACTGTTTTAGAATTTTCCAAAGTAAATTCCAACATTTTCACTGTTTTCAATTTTTCAAAGTAAATTCCAACATTTTCACTGTTTCAATTTTTCAAAGTAAATTCCAACATTTTCACTCTTTAGAATTTTCCAAAGTAAATTCCAACATTTTCACTGTTTTCAATTTTTCAAAGTAAATTCCAACATTTTCACTGTTTTCAATTTTTCAAAGTAAATTCCAACATTTTCACTGTTTTCAATTTTTCAAAGTAAATTCCAACATTTTCACTGTTTTCAATTTTCAAAGTAAATTCCAACATTTTCACTGTTTTCAATTTTTCAAAGTAAATTCCAACATTTTCACTGTTTTCAATTTTTCAAAGTAAATTCCAACATTTTCACTGTTTTCAATTTTCAAAGTAAATTCCAACATTTTCACTGTTTTCAATTTTTCAAAGTAAATTCCAACATTTTCACTGTTTTCAAATTTTCAAAGTAAATTCCAACATTTTCACTGTTTTCAATTTTTCAAAGTAAATTCCAACATTTTCACTGTTTTCAATTTTTCAAAGTAAATTCCAACATTTTCACTGTTTTCAATTTTTCAAAGTAAATTCCAACATTTTCACTGTTTTCAATTTTTCAAAGTAAATTCCAACATTTTCACTGTTTTCAATTTTTCAAAGTAAATTCCAACATTTTCACTGTTTTCAATTTTTCAAAGTAAATTCCAACATTTTCACTGTTTTCAATTTTTCAAAGTAAATTCCAACATTTTCACTGTTTTCAATTTTTCAAAGTAAATTCCAACATTTTCACTGTTTTCAATTTTTCAAAGTAAATTCCAACATTTTCACTGTTTTCAATTTTTTCAAAGTAAATTCCAACATTTTCACTGTTTTCAATTTTTCAAAGTAAATTCCAACATTTTCACTGTTTTCAATTTTTCAAAGTAAATTCCAACATTTTCACTGTTTTCAATTTTTCAAAGTAAATTCCAACATTTTCACTGTTTTCAATTTTCAAAGTAAATTCCAACATTTTCACTGTTTTCAATTTTCAAAGTAAATTCCAACATTTTCACTGTTTTCAATTTTTCAAAGTAAATTCCAACATTTTCACTGTTTTCAATTTTTCAAAGTAAATTCCAACATTTTCACTGTTTTCAATTTTTCAAAGTAAATTCCAACATTTTCACTGTTTTCAATTTTCAAAGTAAATTCCAACATTTTCACTGTTTTCAATTTTTCAAAGTAAATTCCAACATTTTCACTGTTTTCAATTTTTCAAAGTAAATTCCAACATTTTCACTGTTTTCAATTTTCAAAGTAAATTCCAACATTTTCACTGTTTTCAATTTTTCAAAGTAAATTCCAACATTTTCAGCTGTTTTCAATTTTCAAAGTAAATTCCAACATTTTCACTGTTTTAAATTTTTCAAAGTAAATTCCAACATTTTCACTGTTTTACAATTTTCCAAAGTAAATTCCAACATTTTCACTGTTTTCAATTTTCAAAGTAAATTCCAACATTTTCACTGTTTTCAATTTTCCAAAGTAAATTCCAACATTTTCGCTGTTTTACAATTTTTCAAAGTAAATTCCAACATTTTCACTGTTTTACAATTTTCAAAGTAAATTCCAACATTTTCACTGTTTTAAATTTTCAAAGTAAATTCCAACATTTTCACTGTTTTCAATTTTCAAAGTAAATTCCAACATTTTCACTGTTTTCAATTTTTCAAGTAAATTCCAACATTTTCACTGTTTTCAATTTTTCAAAGTAAATTCCAACATTTTCACTGTTTTCAATTTTCCAAAGTAAATTCCAACATTTTCACTGTTTTCAATTTTTCAAAGTAAATTCCAACATTTTCACTGTTTTCAATTTTTCAAAGTAAATTCCAACATTTTCACTGTTTTCAATTTTTCAAAGTAAATTCCAACATTTTCACTGTTTTCAATTTTTCAAAGTAAATTCCAACATTTTCACTGTTTTCAATTTTTCAAAGTAAATTCCAACATTTTCACTGTTTTCAATTTTCAAAGTAAATTCCAACATTTTCACTGTTTTCAATTTTTCAAAGTAAATTCCAACATTTTCACTGTTTTCAATTTTTCAAAGTAAATTCCAACATTTTCACTGTTTCAATTTTTCAAAGTAAATTCCAACATTTTCACTGTTTTCAATTTTTCAAAGTAAATTCCAACATTTTCACTGTTTTCAATTTTTCAAAGTAAATTCACATTTTCACTGTTTCAATTTTCAAAGTAAATCAACATTTTCATTTTTCAATTTTTCAAAGTAAATTCCAACATTTTCACTGTTTTCAATTTTTCAAAGTAAATTCCAACATTTTCACTGTTTTCAATTTTTCAAAGTAAATTCCAACATTTTCACTGTTTTCAATTTTTCAAAGTAAATTCCAACATTTTCACTGTTTTCAATTTTTCAAAGTAAATTCCAACATTTTCACTGTTTTCAATTTTTCAAAGTAAATTCCAACATTTTCACTGTTTTCAATTTTTCAAAGTAAATTCCAACATTTTCACTGTTTTCAATTTTTCAAAGTAAATTCCAACATTTTCACTGTTTTCAATTTTCAAAGTAAATTCCAACATTTTCACTGTTTTCAATTTTCAAAGTAAATTCCAACATTTTCGCTGTTTTCAATTCTTCAAAGTAAATTCCAACATTTTCACTGTTTTCAATTTTCCAAAGTAAATTCCAACATTTTCACTGTTTAGAATTTTCCAAAGTAAATTCCAACATTTTCGTTTTTTCAATTTTTACAGTAAATCCCAACATTTTCACTGTTTAGAATTTTCCAAAGTAAATTCCAACATTTTCGCTGTTTTCAAGTCTTCCAAGTAAATTCCAACATTTTCGCTGTTTTCAATACTTCAAATTAAATTCCAAGACTTTCAATGTTTAGAATTTTCCAAAGTAAATTCCAACATTTTCGCTGTTTACAATTTTTCAAAGTAAGGTCCAACATTTTCACTTTTTAAAATGTTTCAAATTAAATTCAAAAATGTTCACTCTTTAGAATTTTCCAAAGTAAATTCCAACATTTTCGCTGTTTTCAATTCTTCAAAGTAAATCCCAGCATTTTCACTGTTTTCAATTTTTCAAAGTAAATTCCAACATTTTCGCTGTTTTCAGATATTTTCTTTTTCAAACTTCAAAGTAAATTCCAAGACTTTCAATGTTTAGAATTTTCCAAAGTAAATTCCAACATTTTCGCAGTTTTCAATTCTTCAAAGTAAATTCCAACATTTTCACTCTTTAGAATCTTCCCAAGTAAATTCCAACATTTTCGCTGTTTACAATTTTTCAAAGTAAGGTCCAACATTTTCACTTTTTAAAATGTTTCAAATTAAATTCAAAAATGTTCACTCTTTAGAATTTTCCAAAGTAAATTCCAACATTTTCGCTGTTTTCAATTCTTCAAAGTAAATCCCAGCATTTTCACTGCTTTCAATTTTTCAAAGTAAATTTCAACATTTTCACTGTTTTAAAGTTTTTTATAGGAGAGTCAGAAATTTTCACTGTTTTGAATTTCCAATGTAAGTTCCAACATTTTCACTGTTTTCAATTTTTTAAAGTAAATTCCACATTTTCACTGTTTCAATTTTTCAAAGTAAATTCCAACATTTTCAATTTTTCAAAGTAAAGTCAACATTTTCACTGTTTTCAATTTTTCAAAGTAAATTCCAACATTTTCACTGTTTTCAATTTTTCAAAGTAAATTCCAACATTTTCACTGTTTTCAATTTTTCAAAGTAAATTCCAACATTTTCACTGTTTTCAATTTTTCAAAGTAAATTCCAACATTTTCACTGTTTTCAATTTTTTCAAAGTAAATTCCAACATTTTCACTGTTTTCAATTTTTCAAAGTAAATTCCAACATTTTCACTGTTTTCAATTTTTCAAAGTAAATTCCAACATTTTCACTGTTTTCAAAGTAAATTCCAACATTTTCACTGTTTTCAATTTTTCAAAGTAAATTCCAACATTTTCACTGTTTTCAATTTTTCAAAGTAAATTCAACATTTTCACTGTTTTCAATTTTTCAAAGTAAATTCCAACATTTTCACTGTTTTCAATTTTTCAAAGTAAATTCCAACATTTTCACTGTTTTCAATTTTTCAAAGTAAATTCCAACATTTTCACTGTTTTCAATTTTTCAAAGTAAATTCCAACATTTTCACTGTTTTCAATTTTTCAAAGTAAATTCCAACATTTTCACTGTTTTCAATTTTTCAAAGTAAATTCCAACATTTTCACTGTTTTCAATTTTTCAAAGTAAATTCCAACATTTTCACTGTTTTCAATTTTTCAAAGTAAATTCCAACATTTTCACTGTTTTCAATTTTTCAAAGTAAATTCCAACATTTTCACTGTTTTCAATTTTTCAAAGTAAATTCCAACATTTTCACTGTTTTCAATTTTCCAAAGTAAATTCCAACATTTTCACTGTTTTCAATTTTTCAAAGTAAATTCCAACATTTTCACTGTTTTCAATTTTTCAAAGTAAATTCCAACATTTTCACTGTTTTACAATTTTTCAAAGTAAATTCCAACATTTTCACTGTTTTCAATTTTTCAAAGTAAATTCCAACATTTTCACTGTTTTCAATTTTCAAAGTAAATTCCAACATTTTCACTGTTTTCAATTTTCAAAGTAAATTCCAACATTTTCGCTGTTTTCAATTTTCAAAGTAAATCCAACATTTTCACTGTTTTCAATTTTCCAAAGTAAATTCCAACATTTTCACTGTTTTCAATTTTCCAAAGTAAATTCCAACATTTTCGCTGTTTTCAATTCTTCAAAGTAAATTCCAACATTTTCACTGTTTTAGAATTTTCCCAAGTAAATTCCAACATTTTCGCTGTTTTACAATTTTTCAAAGTAAGGTCCAACATTTTCACTTTTTAAAATGTTTCAAATTAAATTCAAAAATGTTCACTCTTTAGAATTTTCCAAAGTAAATTCCAACATTTTCGCTGTTTTCAATTCTTCAAAGTAAATCCCAGCATTTTCACTGTTTTCAATTTTTCAAATGTAAATTCCAACATTTTCACTGTTTTCAATTTTTTCAAAGTAAATTCCAACATTTTCACTGTTTTGAATTTTCCAATGTAAATTCCAACATTTTCACTGTTTTCAATTTTTCAAAGTAAATTCCAACATTTTCACTGTTTTCAATTTTTCAAAGTAAATTCCAACATTTTCACTGTTTTCAATTTTTCAAAGTAAATTCCAACATTTTCACTGTTTTCAATTTTTCAAAGTAAATTCCAACATTTTCACTGTTTTCAATTTTTCAAAGTAAATTCCAACATTTTCACTGTTTTCAATTTTTCAAAGTAAATTCCAACATTTTCACTGTTTTCAATTTTTCAAAGTAAATTCCAACATTTTCACTGTTTTCAATTTTTCAAAGTAAATTCCAACATTTTCACTGTTTTCAATTTTTCAAAGTAAATTCCAACATTTTCACTGTTTTCAATTTTTCAAAGTAAATTCCAACATTTTCACTGTTTTCAATTTTTCAAAGTAAATTCCAACATTTTCACTGTTTTCAATTTTTCAAAGTAAATTCCAACATTTTCACTGTTTTCAATTTTTCAAAGTAAATTCCAACATTTTCACTGTTTTCAATTTTTCAAAGTAAATTCCAACATTTTCACTGTTTTCAATTTTTCAAAGTAAATTCCAACATTTTCACTGTTTTCAATTTTTCAAAGTAAATTCCAACATTTTCACTGTTTTCAATTTTTCAAAGTAAATTCCAACATTTTCACTGTTTTCAATTTTTCAAAGTAAATTCCAACATTTTCACTGTTTTCAATTTTTCAAAGTAAATTCCAACATTTTCACTGTTTTCAATTTTTCAAAGTAAATTCCAACATTTTCACTGTTTTCAATTTTCCAAAGTAAATTCCAACATTTTCGCTGTTTACAATTTTTCAAAGTAAATTCCAACATTTTCACTTTTTAAATTTTTCAAAGTAAATTCCAAAATTTTCACTGTTTTAGAATTTTCCAAAGTAAATTCCAACATTTTCACTGTTTTCAATTTTTCAAAGTAAATTCCAACATTTTCACTGTTTTCAATTTTTCAAAGTAAATTCCAACATTTTCGCTGTTTTCAATTTTTCAAAGTAAATTCCAACATTTTCACTGTTTTCAATTTTCCAAAGTAAATTCCAACATTTTCACTGTTTTCAATTTTTCAAAGTAAATTCCAACATTTTCACTGTTTTACAATTTTCCAAGTAAATTCCAACATTTTCACTGTTTTACAATTTTTCAAAGTAAATTCCAACATTTTCACTGTTTAAATTTTCAAAGTAAATTCCAACATTTTCACTGTTTTCAATTTTTCAAAGTAAATTCCAACATTTTCACTGTTTTCAATTCTTCAAAGTAAATTCCAACATTTTCACTGTTTTCAATTTTTCAAAGTAAATTCCAACATTTTCACTGTTTTAGAATTTTCCAAAGTAAATTCCAACATTTTCACTGTTTTCAATTTTCAAAGTAAATTCCAACATTTTCACTGTTTTCAATTTTCAAAGTAAATTCCAACATTTTCACTGTTTTCAATTTTTCAAAGTAAATTCCAACATTTTCACTGTTTTCAATTTTTCAAAGTAAATTCCAAACATTTTCACTGTTTTCAATTTTTCAAAGTAAATTCCAACATTTTCACTGTTTTCAATTTTTCAAAGTAAATTCCAACATTTTCACTGTTTTCAATTTTTCAAAGTAAATTCCAACATTTTCACTGTTTTAAATTTTTTCAAAGTAAATTCCAACATTTTCACTGTTTTCAATTTTTCAAAGTAAATTCCAACATTTTCACTGTTTTCAATTTTTCAAAGTAAATTCCAACATTTTCACTGTTTTCAATTTTTCAAAGTAAATTCCAACATTTTCACTGTTTTCAATTTTTCAAAGTAAATTCCAACATTTTCACTGTTTTCAATTTTTCAAAGTAAATTCCAACATTTTCACTGTTTTCAATTTTTCAAAGTAAATTCCAACATTTTCACTGTTTTCAATTTTCAAAGTAAATTCCAACATTTTCACTGTTTTCAAGTTTTTTATAGGAAATTCCAACATTTTCACTGTTTTCAATTTTTCAAAGTAAATTCCAACATTTTCACTGTTTCAATTTTTTCAAAGTAAATTCCAACATTTTCACTGTTTTCAATTTTTCAAAGTAAATTCCAACATTTTCACTGTTTTCAATTTTTCAAAGTAAAATTCCAACATTTTCACTGTTTTCAATTTTTCAAAGTAAATTCCAACATTTTCACTGTTTTCAATTTTTCAAAGTAAATTCCAACATTTTCACTGTTTTCAATTTTTCAAAGTAAATTCCAACATTTTCACTGTTTTCAATTTTTTAAAGTAAATTCCAACATTTTCACTGTTTTCAATTTTTCAAAGTAAATTCCAACATTTTCACTGTTTTCAATTTTCAAAGTAAATTCCAACATTTTCACTGTTTTGAATTTTCCAAAGTAAATTCCAACATTTTCACTGTTTTCAATTTTTCAAAGTAAATTCCAACATTTTCACTGTTTTCAATTTTTCAAAGTAAATTCCAACATTTTCACTGTTTTCAATTTTTCAAAGTAAATTCCAACATTTTCACTGTTTTCAATTTTCAAAGTAAATTCCAACATTTTCACTGTTTTCAATTTTTCAAAGTAAATTCCAACATTTTCACTGTTTTCAATTTTTCAAAGTAAATTCCAACATTTTCACTGTTTTCAATTTTTCAAAGTAAATTCCAACATTTTCACTGTTTGAATTTTCCAAAGTAAATTCCAACATTTTCACTGTTTTCAATTTTTCAAAGTAAATTCCAACATTTTCACTGTTTTCAATTTTTCAAAGTAAATTCCAACATTTTCACTGTTTTCAATTTTTCAAAGTAAATTCCAACATTTTCACTGTTTTCAATTTTTCAAAGTAAATTCCAACATTTTCACTGTTTTCAATTTTTCAAAGTAAATTCCAACATTTTCACTGTTTTCAATTTTTCAAAGTAAATTCCAACATTTTCACTGTTTTCAATTTTTCAAAGTAAATTCCAACATTTTCACTGTTTTCAATTTTTCAAAGTAAATTCCAACATTTTCACTGTTTTCAATTTTTCAAAGTAAATTCCAACATTTTCACTGTTTTCAATTCTTCAAAGTAAATTCCAACATTTTCACTGTTTTCAATTTTCAAAGTAAATTCCAACATTTTCACTGTTTTCAATTTTTCAAAGTAAATTCCAACATTTTCACTGTTTTCAATTTTTCAAAGTAAATTCCAACATTTTCACTGTTTTCAATTTTTCAAAGTAAATTCCAACATTTTCACTGTTTTCAATTTTTCAAAGTAAATTCCAACATTTTCACTGTTTTCAATTTTTCAAAGTAAATTCCAACATTTTCACTGTTTTCAATTTTTCAAAGTAAATTCCAACATTTTCACTGTTTTCAATTTTTCAAAGTAAATTCCAACATTTTCACTGTTTTCAATTTTTCAAAGTAAATTCCAACATTTTCACTGTTTTCAATTTTTCAAAGTAAATTCCAACATTTTCACTGTTTTCAATTTTTCAAAGTAAATTCCAACATTTTCACTGTTTTCAATTTTTCAAAGTCAACATTTTCACTGTTTTCAATTTTTCAAAGTAAATTCCAACATTTTCACTGTTTTCAATTTTTCAAAGTAAATTCCAACATTTTCACTGTTTTCAATTTTTCAAAGTAAATTCCAACATTTTCACTGTTTTCAATTTTCAAAGTAAATTCCAACATTTTCACTGTTTTCAATTTTTCAAAGTAAATTCCAACATTTTCACTGTTTTCAATTTTTCAAAGTAAATTCCAACATTTTCACTGTTTTCAATTTTTCAAAGTAAATTCCAACATTTTCACTGTTTTCAATTTTTCAAAGTAAATTCCAACATTTTCACTGTTTTCAATTTTTCAAAGTAAATTCCAACATTTTCACTGTTTTCAATTTTTCAAAGTAAATTCCAACATTTTCACTGTTTTCAATTTTTCAAAGTAAATTCCAACATTTTCACTGTTTTCAATTTTTCAAAGTAAATTCCAACATTTTCACTGTTTTCAATTTTCAAAGTTTCCAACATTTTCACTGTTTTCAATTTTCAAAGTAAATTCCAACATTTTCACTGTTTTCAATTTTTCAAAGTAAATTCCAACATTTTCACTGTTTTCAATTTTTTATAGTAAATTCCAACATTTTCACTGTTTCAATTTTTCAAAGTAAATTCCAACATTTTCACTGTTTTCAATTTTTCAAAGTAAATTCCAACATTTTCACTGTTTTCAATTTTTCAAAGTAAATTCCAACATTTTCACTGTTTTCAATTTTTCAATAGTAAATTCCAACATTTTCACTGTTTTCAATTTTTCTAAAGTAAAGTCCAACATTTTCACTTTTTCAATTTTTCAAAGTAAATTCCAACATTTTCACTGTTTTCAATTTTTCAAAGTAAATTCCAACATTTTCACTGTTTTCAATTTTTCAAAGTAAATTCCAACATTTTCACTGTTTTCAATTTTTCAAAGTAAATTCCAACATTTTTCTTTTTCAATTTTTCAAAGTAAATTCCAACATTTTCACTGTTTTCAATTTTTCAAAGTAAATTCCAACATTTTCACTGTTTTCAATTTTTCAAAGTAAATTCCAACATTTTCACTGTTTTCAATTTTTCAAAGTAAATTCCAACATTTTCACTGTTTTCAATTTTTCAAAGTAAATTCCAACATTTTCACTGTTTTCAATTTTTCAAAGTAAATTCCAACATTTTCACTGTTTTCAATTTTTCAATAGTAAATTCCAACATTTTCACTGTTTTCAATTTTTCTGACAAAGTCAGACATTTTTCTTTTTTGATCCAATTTTTCAAAGTAAATTCCAACATTTTCACTGTTTTCAATTTTTCAAAGTAAATTCCAACATTTTCACTGTTTTCAATTTTTCAAAGTAAATTCCAACATTTTCACTGTTTTCAATTTTTCAAAGTAAATTCCAACATTTTCATGTTTTCAATTTTTCAAAGTAAATTCCAACATTTTCACTGTTTTCAATTTTTCAAAGTAAATTCCAACATTTTCACTGTTTTCAATTTTTTCATAGTAAATTCCAACATTTTCACTGTTTTCAATTTTTCAAAGTAAATTCCAACATTTTCATTTTCAATTTTTCAAAGTAAATTCCAACATTTTCACTGGTTTTCAATTTTCCAAATTAAATTCCAACATTTTCACTGTTTTCAATTTTTCAAAGTAAATTCCAACATTTTCACTGTTTTCAATTTTTCAAAGTAAATTCCAACATTTTCACTGTTTTCAATTTTTCAAAGTAAATTCAACATTTTCACTGTTTTCAATTTTTCAAAGTAAATTCCAACATTTTCACTGTTTTCAATTTTTCTGACAAAGTCAACATTTTCATTTTTCTCAATTTTTCAAAGTAAATTCCAACATTTTCACTGTTTTCAATTTTTCAAAGTAAATTCCAACATTTTCACTGTTTTCAATTTTTCTGACAAAGTCAGACATTTTTTTTCTTGACTCCAATTTTTCAATGTAAATTCCAACATTTTCACTGTTTTCAATTTTTCAAAGTAAATTCCAACATTTTCACTGTTTTCAATTTTTCAAAGTAAATTCCAACATTTTCACTGTTTTCAAGTTTTTTATAGTAAATTCCAACATTTTCACTGTTTTCAATTTTTCAAAGTAAATTCCAACATTTCAATTTTTCAAAGTAAATTCCAACATTTTCACTGTTTTCAATTTTTCAAAGTAAATTCCAACATTTTCACTGTTTTCAATTTTTCAAAGTAAATTCCAACATTTTCACTGTTTTCAATTTTTCAAAGTAAATTCCAACATTTTCACTGTTTTCAATTTTTCAAAGTAAATTCCAACATTTTCACTGTTTTCAATTTTTCAAAGTAAATTCCAACATTTTCACTGTTTTCAATTTTTCTGACAAAGTCAGACATTTTTTTTTCTGATCAATTTTTCAAAGTAAATTCCAACATTTTCACTGTTTTCAATTTTTCAAAGTAAATTCCAACATTTTCACTGTTTTCAATTTTTCAAAGTAAATTCCAACATTTTCACTGTTTTCAATTTTTCAAAGTAAATTCCAACATTTTCACTGTTTTCAATTTTTCTGACAAAGTCAGACATTTTTTTTCTGACTCAATTTTTCAAAGTAAATTCCAACATTTTCACTGTTTTCAATTTTTCAAAGTAAATTCCAACATTTTCACTGTTTTCAATTTTTCTGACAAAGTCAGACATTTTTTTCACTGTATTCAATTTTTCAAAGTAAATTCCAACATTTTCACTGTTTTCAATTTTTCTGCAAAGTCAACATTTTTTTTCTTCTCAATTTTTCAAGTAAATTCCAACATTTTCACTGTTTTCAATTTTTCTGACAAAGTCAGACATTTTTTTTCTGACTCCAATTTTTCAAAGTAAATTCCAACATTTTCACTGTTTTCAATTTTTCAAAGTAAATTCCAACATTTTCACTGTTTTCAATTTTTCTGACAAAGTCAGACATTTTTTTTTCTGATCAATTTTTCAAAGTAAATTCCAACATTTTCACTGTTTTCAATTTTTCAAAGTAAATTCCAACATTTTCACTGTTTTCAATTTTTCATAGAAATTCCAACATTTTCACTGTTTTCAATTTTTCAAGTAAATTCCAACATTTTCACTGTTTTCAATTTTTCAAAGTAAATTCCAACATTTTCACTGTTTTCAATTTTTCAAAGTAAATTCCAACATTTTCACTGTTTTCAATTTTTCAAAGTAAATTCCAACATTTTCATGTTTTCAATTTTTCTGACAAAGTCAGACATTTTTCTTTTTCTGACTCCAATTTTTCAAAGTAAATTCCAACATTTTCACTGTTTTCAATTTTTCAAAGTAAATTCCAACATTTTCACTGTTTTCAATTTTTCTGACAAAGTCAGACATTTTTTTTTCTGACTCCAATTTTTCAAAGTAAATTCCAACATTTTCACTGTTTTCAATTTTTCAAAGTAAATTCCAACATTTTCACTGTTTTCAATTTTTCTAGAAATTCCAACATTTTCACTGTTTTCAATTTTTCAAAGTAAATTCCAACATTTTCACTGTTTTCAATTTTTCAAAGTAAATTCCAACATTTTCACTGTTTTCAATTTTTCAAAGTAAATTCCAACATTTTCACTGTTTTCAATTTTTCTGAAATCAACATTTTTTTTCAATTTTTCAAAGTAAATTCCAACATTTTCACTGTTTTCAATTTTTCAAAGTAAATTCCAACATTTTCACTGTTTTCAATTTTTCTGACAAAGTCAGACATTTTTTTTCTTGACTCCAATTTTTCAATGTAAATTCCAACATTTTCACTGTTTTCAATTTTTCAAAGTAAATTCCAACATTTTCACTGTTTTCAATTTTTCAAAGTCAACATTTTTATTTTTTCAATTTTTCAAAGTAAATTCCAACATTTTCACTGTTTTCAATTTTTCTGACAAAGTCAGACATTTTTTTTTGATCAATTTTTCAAAGTAAATTCCAACATTTTCACTGTTTTCAATTTTTCAAAGTAAATTCCAACATTTTCACTGTTTTCAATTTTTCATAGTAAATTCCAACATTTTCACTGTTTTCAATTTTTCATGTAAATTCCAACATTTTCACTGTTTTCAATTTTTCAAAGTAAATTCCAACATTTTCACTGTTTTCAATTTTTCAAAGTAAATTCCAACATTTTCACTGTTTTCAATTTTTCTGACAAAGTCAGACATTTTTTTTTCTGACTCCAATTTTTCAAATGTAAATTCCAACATTTTCACTGTTTTCAATTTTTCAAAGTAAATTCCAACATTTTCACTGTTTTCAATTTTTCATAGTAAATTCCAACATTTTCACTGTTTTCAATTTTTTCAAAGTCAAAATTCTACTTTTCAATTTTTCAAAGTAAATTCCAACATTTTCACTGTTTTCAATTTTTCAAAGTAAATTCCAACATTTTCACTGTTTTCAATTTTTCTGACAAAGTCAGACATTTTTTTTCTTGACTCCAATTTTTCAATGTAAATTCCAACATTTTCACTGTTTTCAATTTTTCTGACAAAGTCAGACATTTTTTTTCTTGACTCAATTTTTCAAAGTAAATTCCAACATTTTCACTGTTTTCAATTTTTCAAAGTAAATTCCAACATTTTCACTGTTTTCAATTTTTCATAGTAAATTCCAACATTTTCACTGTTTTCAATTTTTCAAAGTAAATTCCAACATTTTCAATTTTTCAAAGTAAATTCCAACATTTTCACTGTTTTCAATTTTTCAAAGTAAATTCCAACATTTTCACTGTTTTCAATTTTTCTGACAAAGTCAGACATTTTTTTTCTTGACTCCAATTTTTCAATGTAAATTCCAACATTTTCACTGTTTTCAATTTTTCAAAGTAAATTCCAACATTTTCACTGTTTTCAATTTTTCAAAGTAAATTCCAACATTTTCACTGTTTTCAATTTTTCTGACAAAGTCAACATTTTTTTTCTGATCAATTTTTCAAAGTAAATTCCAACATTTTCACTGTTTTCAATTTTTCAAAGTAAATTCCAACATTTTCACTGTTTTCAATTTTTTCAAAGTAAATTCCAACATTTTCACTGTTTTCAATTTTTCAAAGTAAATTCCAACATTTTCACTGTTTTCAATTTTTCAAAGTAAATTCCAACATTTTCACTGTTTTCAAGTTTTTTCAAAGTAAATTCCAACATTTTCACTGTTTTCAATTTTTCAAAGTAAATTCCAACATTTTCAATTTTTCAAAGTAAATTCCAACATTTTCACTGTTTTCAATTTTTCAAAGTAAATTCCAACATTTTCACTGTTTTCAATTTTTCAAAGTAAATTCCAACATTTTCACTGTTTTCAATTTTTCAAAGTAAATTCCAACATTTTCACTGTTTTCAATTTTTCTGACAAAGTCAACATTTTTCATTTTTTACTCAATTTTTCAATGTAAATTCCAACATTTTCACTGTTTTCAATTTTTCTGACAAAGTCAGACATTTTTTTTCTTGACTCCAATTTTTCAAAGTAAATTCCAACATTTTCACTGTTTTCAATTTTTCAAAGTAAATTCCAACATTTTCACTGTTTTCAAGTTTTTTCATAGTAAATTCCAACATTTTCACTGTTTTCAATTTTTCTAAAGTAAATTCCAACATTTTCACTTTTTCAATTTTTCAAAGTAAATTCCAACATTTTCACTGTTTTCAATTTTTCAAAGTAAATTCCAACATTTTCACTGTTTTCAATTTTTCTGACAAAGTCAGACATTTTTTTTTCTGACTCAATTTTTCAAAGTAAATTCCAACATTTTCACTGTTTTCAATTTTTCAAAGTAAATTCCAACATTTTCACTGTTTTCAATTTTTCTGAAAAGTCAACATTTTCACTGTTTTCAATTTTTCAAAGTAAATTCCAACATTTTCACTGTTTTCAATTTTTCTGACAAAGTCAACATTTTCATTTTTCAAAGTAAATTCCAACATTTTCACTGTTTTCAATTTTTCAAAGTAAATTCCAACATTTTCACTGTTTTCAATTTTTCAAAGTAAATTCCAACATTTTCACTGTTTTCAAGTTTTTTATAGGAAATTCCAACATTTTCACTGTTTTCAATTTTTCAAAGTAAATTCCAACATTTTCAATTTTTCAAAGTAAATTCCAACATTTTCACTGGTTTGAGTTTCCAAATTAAATTCCAACATTTTCACTGTTTTCAATTTTTCAAAGTAAATTCCAACATTTTCACTGTTTTCAATTTTTCAAAGTAAATTCCAACATTTTCACTGTTTTCAATTTTTCTGACAAAGTCAGACATTTTTTTTCTTGACTCCAATTTTTCAATGTAAATTCCAACATTTTCACTGTTTTCAATTTTTCTGACAAAGTCAGACATTTTTTTTTCTGATCAATTTTTCAAAGTAAATTCCAACATTTTCACTGTTTTCAATTTTTCAAAGTAAATTCCAACATTTTCACTGTTTTCAATTTTTCATAGTAAATTCCAACATTTTCACTGTTTTCAATTTTTCTGACAAAGTCAGACATTTTTTTCAATTTTTCAAAGTAAATTCCAACATTTTCACTGTTTTCAATTTTTCAAAGTAAATTCCAACATTTTCACTGTTTTCAAGTTTTTTCATAGTAAATTCCAACATTTTCACTGTTTTCAATTTTTCAAGTAAATTCCAACATTTTCATTTTTCAATTTTTCAAAGTAAATTCCAACATTTTCACTGTTTTCAATTTTTCAAAGTAAATTCCAACATTTTCACTGTTTTCAATTTTTCAAAGTAAATTCCAACATTTTCACTGTTTTCAATTTTTCAAAGTAAATTCCAACATTTTCACTGTTTTCATTTTTCAAAGTAAATTCCAACATTTTCACTGTTTTCAATTTTTCAAAGTAAATTCCAACATTTTCACTGTTTTCAATTTTTCAAAGTAAATTCCAACATTTTCACTGTTTTCAATTTTTCTGACAAAGTCAGACATTTTTTTTCTTGACTCCAATTTTTCAATGTAAATTCCAACATTTTCACTGTTTTCAATTTTTCAAAGTAAATTCCAACATTTTCACTGTTTTCAATTTTTCAAAGTAAATTCCAACATTTTCAATTTTTCAAAGTAAATTCCAACATTTTCACTGTTTAATTTTCAAAGTAAATTCCAACATTTTCACTGTTTTCAATTTTTCATAGTAAATTCCAACATTTTCACTGTTTTCAATTTTTCAAAGTAAATTCCAACATTTCAATTTTTCAAAGTAAATTCCAACATTTTCACTGTTTTCAATTTTTCAAAGTAAATTCCAACATTTTCACTGTTTTCAATTTTTCAAAGTAAATTCCAACATTTTCACTGTTTTCAATTTTTCTGACAAAGTCAGACATTTTTTTTTCTGACTCCAATTTTTCAAAGTAAATTCCAACATTTTCACTGTTTTCAATTTTTCAAAGTAAATTCCAACATTTTCACTGTTTTCAATTTTTCATAGAAATTCCAACATTTTCACTGTTTTCAATTTTTCTGACAAATCAACATTTTTTTTTCTCAATTTTTCAATGTAAATTCCAACATTTTCACTGTTTTCAATTTTTCAAAGTAAATTCCAACATTTTCACTGTTTTCAATTTTTCAAAGTAAATTCCAACATTTTCACTGTTTTCAATTTTTCAAAGTAAATTCCAACATTTTCAATTTTTCAAATAAATTCAGACATTTTCACTGTTTTCAATTTTTCAAATGTAAATTCCAACATTTTCACTGTTTTCAATTTTTCATAGTAAATTCCAACATTTTCACTGTTTTCAATTTTTCTGACAAAGTCAGACATTTTTTTTTCTGAATCTAATTTTTCAAAGTAAATTCCAACATTTTCACTGTTTTCAATTTTTCAAAGTAAATTCCAACATTTTCACTGTTTTCAATTTTTCATAGAAATTCCAACATTTTCACTGTTTTCAATTTTTTCAAAGTAAATTCCAACATTTTCAATTTTTCAAAGTAAATTCCAACATTTTCACTGTTTTCAATTTTTCAAAGTAAATTCCAACATTTTCACTGTTTTCAATTTTTCAAAGTAAATTCCAACATTTTCACTGTTTTCAATTTTTCAAAGTAAATTCCAACATTTTCACTGTTTTCAATTTTTCTGACAAAGTCAGACATTTTTTTTCTTGACTCCAATTTTTCAAATGTAAATTCCAACATTTTCACTGTTTTCAATTTTTCAAAGTAAATTCCAACATTTTCACTGTTTTCAATTTTTCTGACAAAGTCAGACATTTTTTTTTCTGACTCCAATTTTTCAAAGTAAATTCCAACATTTTCACTGTTTTCAATTTTTCAAAGTAAATTCCAACATTTTCACTGTTTTCAATTTTTCAAAGTAAATTCCAACATTTTCACTGTTTTCAATTTTTCAAAGTAAATTCCAACATTTTCACTGTTTTCAATTTTTCTGACAAAGTCAGACATTTTTTTTTCTGACTCAATTTTTCAAAGTAAATTCCAACATTTTCACTGTTTTCAATTTTTCAAAGTAAATTCCAACATTTTCACTGTTTTCAATTTTTCATAGAAATTCCAACATTTTCACTGTTTTCAATTTTTCAAAGTAAATTCCAACATTTTTCAATTTTTCAAAGTAAATTCCAACATTTTCACTGTTTTCAATTTTTCAAAGTAAATTCCAACATTTTCACTGTTTTCAATTTTTCAAAGTAAATTCCAACATTTTCACTGTTTTCAATTTTTCAAAGTAAATTCCAACATTTTCACTGTTTTCAATTTTTCTGACAAAGTCAGACATTTTTTTTTCTGACTCAATTTTTCAAAGTAAATTCCAACATTTTCACTGTTTTCAATTTTTCAAAGTAAATTCCAACATTTTCACTGTTTTCAATTTTTCTGACAAAGTCAGACATTTTTTTTCTTGACTCCAATTTTTCAATGTAAATTCCAACATTTTCACTGTTTTCAATTTTTCTGACAAAGTCAGACATTTTTTTTTCTGACTCAATTTTTCAAAGTAAATTCCAACATTTTCACTGTTTTCAATTTTTCAAAGTAAATTCCAACATTTTCACTGTTTTATCAAATTTTTCAAAGTAAATTCCAACATTTTCACTGTTTTCAATTTTTCAAAGTAAATTCCAACATTTTCACTGTTTTCAATTTTTCATAGTAAATTCCAACATTTTCACTGTTTCAATTTTTCTAAGTAAATTCCAACATTTTCATCAATTTTTCAAAGTAAATTCCAACATTTTCACTGTTTTCAATTTTCCAAAGTAAATTCCAACATTTTCACTGTTTTCAATTTTTCAAAGTAAATTCCAACATTTTCACTGTTTTCAATTTTTCAAAGTAAATTCCAACATTTTCACTGTTTTCAATTTTTCTGACAAAGTCAGACATTTTTTTTCTTGACTCCAATTTTTCAAAGTAAATTCCAACATTTTCACTGTTTTCAATTTTTCAAAGTAAATTCCAACATTTTCACTGTTTTCAATTTTTTCAAAGTAAATTCCAACATTTTCACTGTTTTCAATTTTTCTGACAAAGTCAGACATTTTTTTTCTTGACTCCAATTTTTCAATGTAAATTCCAACATTTTCACTGTTTTCAATTTTTCTGACAAAGTCAGACATTTTTTTTTCTGACTCAATTTTTCAAAGTAAATTCCAACATTTTCACTGTTTTCAATTTTTCAAAGTAAATTCCAACATTTTCACTGTTTTCAATTTTTCATAGTAAATTCCAACATTTTCACTTTTTCAATTTTTCAAAGTAAATTCCAACATTTTCACTGTTTTCAAAGTAAATTCCAACATTTTCACTGTTTTCAATTTTTCAAAGTAAATTCCAACATTTTCACTGTTTTCAATTTTTCAAAGTAAATTCCAACATTTTCACTGTTTTCAATTTTTCTGACAAAGTCAGACATTTTTTTTCTTGACTCCAATTTTTCAATGTAAATTCCAACATTTTCACTGTTTTCAATTTTTCAAAGTAAATTCCAACATTTTCACTGTTTTCAATTTTTCAAAGTAAATTCCAACATTTTCACTGTTTTCAATTTTTCAAAGTAAATTCCAACATTTTCACTGTTTTCAATTTTTCAAAGTAAATTCCAACATTTTCACTGTTTTCAATTTTTCTGACAAAGTCAGACATTTTTTTTTACTCCAATTTTTCAAAGTAAATTCCAACATTTTCACTGTTTTCAATTTTTCAAAGTAAATTCCAACATTTTCACTGTTTTCAATTTTTCAAAGTAAATTCCAACATTTTCACTGTTTTCAATTTTTCATAGTAAATTCCAACATTTTCACTGTTTTCAATTTTTCTAGAAATTCCAACATTTTCATTTTTCAATTTTTCAAAGTAAATTCCAACATTTTCACTGTTTTCAATTTTTCAAAGTAAATTCCAACATTTTCACTGTTTTCAATTTTTCAAAGTAAATTCCAACATTTTCACTGTTTTCAATTTTTCAAAGTAAATTCCAACATTTTCACTGTTTTCAATTTTTCTGACAAAGTCAGACATTTTTTTTCTTGACTCCAATTTTTCAAAGTAAATTCCAACATTTTCACTGTTTTCAATTTTTCAAAGTAAATTCCAACATTTTCACTGTTTTCAATTTTTCTAAAAGTCAACATTTTCACTTTTTCAATTTTTCAAAGTAAATTCCAACATTTTCACTGTTTTCAATTTTTCAAAGTAAATTCCAACATTTTCACTGTTTTCAATTTTTCAAAGTAAATTCCAACATTTTCACTGTTTTCAATTTTTCAAAGTAAATTCCAACATTTTCACTGTTTTCAATTTTTCTGACAAAGTCAGACATTTTTTTTCTTGACTCCAATTTTTCAAAGTAAATTCCAACATTTTCACTGTTTTCAATTTTTCAAAGTAAATTCCAACATTTTCACTGTTTTCAAGTTTTTTCATAGTAAATTCCAACATTTTCACTGTTTTCAATTTTTCTGACAAAGTCAGACATTTTTTTTCTTGACTCCAATTTTTCAAAGTAAATTCCAACATTTTCACTGTTTTCAATTTTTCAAAGTAAATTCCAACATTTTCACTGTTTTCAATTTTTCAAAGTAAATTCCAACATTTTCACTGTTTTCAATTTTTCAAAGTAAATTCCAACATTTTCACTGTTTTCAATTTTTCAAAGTAAATTCCAACATTTTCACTGTTTTCAATTTTTCATAGTAAATTCCAACATTTTCACTGTTTTCAATTTTTCAAAGTAAATTCCAACATTTTCACATTTTTCAAAGTAAATTCCAACATTTTCACTGTTTTCAATTTTTCAAAGTAAATTCCAACATTTTCACTGTTTTCAATTTTTCAAAGTAAATTCCAACATTTTCACTGTTTTCAATTTTTCAAAGTAAATTCCAACATTTTCACTGTTTTCAATTTTTCTGACAAAGTCAGACATTTTTTTTCTTGACTCCAATTTTTCAATGTAAATTCCAACATTTTCACTGTTTTCAATTTTTCTGACAAAGTCAGACATTTTTTTTTCTGACTCAATTTTTCAAAGTAAATTCCAACATTTTCACTGTTTTCAATTTTTCAAAGTAAATTCCAACATTTTCACTGTTTTCAAGTTTTTCTACAAATTCCAGACATTTTATTTTTTTGACTCAATTTTTTCAAAGTAAATTCCAACATTTTCACTGTTTTCAATTTTTCAAAGTAAATTCCAACATTTTCACTGTTTTCAATTTTTCAAAGTAAATTCCAACATTTTCACTGTTTTCAATTTTTCAATAGTAAATTCCAACATTTTCACTGTTTTCAATTTTTCTGACAAAGTCAGACATTTTTTTTTCTGACTCCAATTTTTCAAAGTAAATTCCAACATTTTCACTGTTTTCAATTTTTCAAAGTAAATTCCAACATTTTCACTGTTTTCAAGTTTTTTATAGGAAATTCCAACATTTTCACTGTTTTCAATTTTTCTAAAGTAAATTCCAACATTTTCAATTTTTCAAAGTAAATTCCAACATTTTCACTGTTTTCAATTTTTCAAAGTAAATTCCAACATTTTCACTGTTTTCAATTTTTCTGACAAAGTCAGACATTTTTTTTTCTGACTCCAATTTTTCAAAGTAAATTCCAACATTTTCACTGTTTTCAATTTTTCAAAGTAAATTCCAACATTTTCACTGTTTTCAAGTTTTTTCATAGTAAATTCCAACATTTTCACTGTTTTCAATTTTTTCAAAGTAAATTCCAACATTTTCACTGTTTTCAATTTTTCAAAGTAAATTCCAACATTTTCACTGTTTTCAATTTTTCAAAGTAAATTCCAACATTTTCACTGTTTTCAATTTTTCTGACAAAGTCAACATTTTTTTTCTTGATCCAATTTTTCAAGTAAATTCCAACATTTTCACTGTTTTCAATTTTTCTGACAAAGTCAGACATTTTTTTTTCTGACTCCAATTTTTCAAAGTAAATTCCAACATTTTCACTGTTTTCAATTTTTCAAAGTAAATTCCAACATTTTCACTGTTTTCAAGTTTTTTATAGGAAATTCCAACATTTTCACTGTTTTCAATTTTTCAAAGTAAATTCCAACATTTTATTTTCAATTTTTCAAAGTAAATTCCAACATTTTCACTGTTTTCAATTTTTCAAAGTAAATTCCAACATTTTCACTGTTTTCAATTTTTCTGACAAAGTCAGACATTTTTTTTCTTGACTCAATTTTTCAAAGTAAATTCCAACATTTTCACTGTTTTCAATTTTTCAAAGTAAATTCCAACATTTTCACTGTTTTCAATTTTTTCATAGTAAATTCCAACATTTTCACTGTTTTCAATTTTTCAAAGTAAATTCCAACATTTTCACTGTTTTCAATTTTTCAAAGTAAATTCCAACATTTTCACTGTTTTCAATTTTTCTGACAAAGTCAACATTTTTTTTCTTGATCCAATTTTTCAATGTAAATTCCAACATTTTCACTGTTTTCAATTTTTCAAAGTAAATTCCAACATTTTCACTGTTTTCAATTTTTCAAAGTAAATTCCAACATTTTCACTGTTTTCAATTTTTCAAAGTAAATTCCAACATTTTCACTGTTTTCAATTTTTCTGACAAAGTCAGACATTTTTTTTCTTGACTCCAATTTTTCAAAGTAAATTCCAACATTTTCACTGTTTTCAATTTTTCAAAGTAAATTCCAACATTTTCACTGTTTTCAATTTTTCATAGAAATTCCAACATTTTCACTGTTTTCAATTTTTCTAAGTAAATTCCAACATTTTCAATTTTTCAAAGTAAATTCCAACATTTTCACTGTTTTCAATTTTTCAAAGTAAATTCCAACATTTTCACTGTTTTCAATTTTTCAAAGTAAATTCCAACATTTTCTGTCAATTTTTCAAAGTAAATTCCAACATTTTCACTGTTTTCAATTTTTCAAATAAATTCAACATTTTCACTGTTTTCAATTTTTCAAAGTAAATTCCAACATTTTCACTGTTTTCAATTTTTCAAAGTAAATTCCAACATTTTCACTGTTTTCAATTTTTCTGACAAAGTCAGACATTTTTTTTCTTGACTCCAATTTTTCAATGTAAATTCCAACATTTTCACTGTTTTCAATTTTTCAAAGTAAATTCCAACATTTTCACTGTTTTCAATTTTTCATAGTAAATTCCAACATTTTCACTTTTTCAATTTTTCAAAGTAAATTCCAACATTTTCACTGTTTTCAGTTTTCCAAAGTAAATTCCAACATTTTCACTGTTTTCAATTTTTCAAAGTAAATTCCAACATTTTCACTGTTTTCAATTTTTCAAAGTAAATTCCAACATTTTCAATTTTTCAAAGTAAATTCCAACATTTTCACTGTTTTCAATTTTTCAAAGTAAATTCCAACATTTTCACTGTTTTCAATTTTTCAAAGTAAATTCCAACATTTTCACTGTTTTCAATTTTTCTGACAAAGTCAGACATTTTTTTTTCTGAATCTAATTTTTCAAAGTAAATTCCAACATTTTCACTGTTTTCAATTTTTCAAAGTAAATTCCAACATTTTCACTGTTTTCAAGTTTTTTATAGGAAATTCCAACATTTTCACTGTTTTCAATTTTTCAAGTAAATTCCAACATTTTCACTGTTTTCAATTTTTCAAAGTAAATTCCAACATTTTCACTGTTTTCAATTTTTCAAAGTAAATTCCAACATTTTCACTGTTTTCAATTTTTCAAAGTAAATTCCAACATTTTCACTGTTTTCAATTTTTCTGACAAAGTCAGACATTTTTTTTCTGAATCTAATTTTTCAAAGTAAATTCCAACATTTTCACTGTTTTCAATTTTTCAAAGTAAATTCCAACATTTTCACTGTTTTCAATTTTTCATAGAAATTCCAACATTTTCACTGTTTTCAATTTTTCTGACAAAGTCAGACATTTTTTTTTCTGACTCAATTTTTCAAAGTAAATTCCAACATTTTCACTGTTTTCAATTTTTCAAAGTAAATTCCAACATTTTCACTGTTTTCAATTTTTCATAGAAATTCCAACATTTTCACTGTTTTCAATTTTTCTAAGTAAATTCCAACATTTTTCAATTTTTCAAAGTAAATTCCAACATTTTCACTGTTTTCAATTTTTCAAAGTAAATTCCAACATTTTCACTGTTTTCAATTTTTCAAAGTAAATTCCAACATTTTCACTGTTTTCAATTTTTCAAAGTAAATTCCAACATTTTCACTGTTTTCAATTTTTCTGACAAAGTCAGACATTTTTTTTCTTGACTCCAATTTTTCAAAGTAAATTCCAACATTTTCACTGTTTTCAATTTTTCAAAGTAAATTCCAACATTTTCACTGTTTTCAATTTTTCTGACAAAGTCAGACATTTTTTTTCTTGACTCCAATTTTTCAAAGTAAATTCCAACATTTTCACTGTTTTCAATTTTTCAAAGTAAATTCCAACATTTTCACTGTTTTCAATTTTTCAAAGTAAATTCCAACATTTTCACTGTTTTCAATTTTTCAAAGTAAATTCCAACATTTTCACTGTTTTCAATTTTTCTGACAAAGTCAGACATTTTTTTTTCTGATCAATTTTTCAAAGTAAATTCCAACATTTTCACTGTTTTCAATTTTTCAAAGTAAATTCCAACATTTTCACTGTTTTCAATTTTTCATAGTAAATTCCAACATTTTCACTGTTTTCAATTTTTTAAGTAAATTCCAACATTTTCACTAATTTTTCAAAGTAAATTCCAACATTTTCACTGTTTTCAAGTTTTCAAAGTAAATTCCAACATTTTCACTGTTTTCAATTTTTCAAAGTAAATTCCAACATTTTCACTGTTTTCAATTTTTCAAAGTAAATTCCAACATTTTCACTGTTTTCAATTTTTCTGACAAAGTCAGACATTTTTTTTCTTGACTCCAATTTTTCAAAGTAAATTCCAACATTTTCACTGTTTTCAATTTTTCAAAGTAAATTCCAACATTTTCACTGTTTTCAATTTTTCTGACAAAGTCCAACATTTTCACTGTTTTCAATTTTTCAAAGTAAATTCCAACATTTTCACTGTTTTCAATTTTTTCAAAGTAAATTCCAACATTTTCACTGTTTTCAATTTTTCAAAGTAAATTCCAACATTTTCACTGTTTTCAATTTTTCAAAGTAAATTCCAACATTTTCACTGTTTTCAATTTTTCAAAGTAAATTCCAACATTTTCACTGTTTTCAATTTTTCAAAGTAAATTCCAACATTTTCACTGTTTTCAATTTTTCAAAGTAAATTCCAACATTTTCACTGTTTTCAATTTTTCAAAGTAAATTCCAACATTTTCACTGTTTTCAATTTTTCAAAGTAAATTCCAACATTTTCACTGTTTTCAATTTTTCAAAGTAAATTCCAACATTTTCACTGTTTTCAATTTTTCAAAGTAAATTCCAACATTTTCACTGTTTTCAATTTTTCAAAGTAAATTCCAACATTTTCACTGTTTTCAATTTTTCAAAGTAAATTCCAACATTTTCACTGTTTTCAATTTTTCTGACAAAGTCAGACATTTTTTTTCTTGACTCCAATTTTTCAAAGTAAATTCCAACATTTTCACTGTTTTCAATTTTTCAAAGTAAATTCCAACATTTTCACTGTTTTCAATTTTTCATAGTAAATTCCAACATTTTCACTGTTTTCAATTTTTCAAAGTAAATTCCAACATTTTCACTGTTTTAATTTTTCAAAGTAAATTCCAACATTTTCACTGTTTTCAATTTTTCAAAGTAAATTCCAACATTTTCACTGTTTTCAATTTTTTCAAAGTAAATTCCAACATTTTCACTGTTTTCAATTTTTCTGACAAAGTCAGACATTTTTTTTTCTGATCAATTTTTCAAAGTAAATTCCAACATTTTCACTGTTTTCAATTTTTCAAAGTAAATTCCAACATTTTCACTGTTTTCAATTTTTCAAAGTAAATTCCAACATTTTCACTGTTTTCAATTTTTCTGACAAAGTCAGACATTTTTTTTCTTGACTCCAATTTTTCAATGTAAATTCCAACATTTTCACTGTTTTCAATTTTTCTGACAAAGTCAGACATTTTTTTTTACTCAATTTTTCAAAGTAAATTCCAACATTTTCACTGTTTTCAATTTTTCAAAGTAAATTCCAACATTTTCACTGTTTTCAATTTTTCAAAGTAAATTCCAACATTTTCACTGTTTTCAATTTTTCAAAGTAAATTCCAACATTTTCACTGTTTTCAATTTTTCAAAGTAAATTCCAACATTTTCACTGTTTTCAATTTTTCAAAGTAAATTCCAACATTTTCACTGTTTTCAATTTTTCAAAGTAAATTCCAACATTTTCACTGTTTTCAATTTTTCAAAGTAAATTCCAACATTTTCACTGTTTTCAATTTTTCAAAGTAAATTCCAACATTTTCACTGTTTTCAATTTTTCTGACAAAGTCAGACATTTTTTTTCTTGACTCCAATTTTTCAATGTAAATTCCAACATTTTCACTGTTTTCAATTTTTCTGACAAAGTCAGACATTTTTTTTTGACTCCAATTTTTCAAAGTAAATTCCAACATTTTCACTGTTTTCAATTTTTCAAAGTAAATTCCAACATTTTCACTGTTTTCAATTTTTCTGACAAAGTCAGACATTTTTTTTCTTGACTCCAATTTTTCAAATGTAAATTCCAACATTTTCACTGTTTTCAATTTTTCAAAGTAAATTCCAACATTTTCACTGTTTTCAATTTTTTCAAAGTAAATTCCAACATTTTCACTGTTTTCAATTTTTATAGTAAATTCCAACATTTTCACTGTTTCAATTTTTCAAAGTAAATTCCAACATTTTCACTGTTTTCAATTTTTCAAAGTAAATTCCAACATTTTCACTGTTTTCAGTTTCCAAATTAAATTCCAACATTTTCACTGTTTTCAATTTTTCAAAGTAAATTCCAACATTTTCACTGTTTTCAATTTTTCAAAGTAAATTCCAACATTTTCACTGTTTTCAATTTTTCTGACAAAGTCAGACATTTTTTTTCTGACTCCAATTTTTCAATGTAAATTCCAACATTTTCACTGTTTTCAATTTTTCTGACAAAGTCCAGACATTTTTCTTTTCTGACTCAATTTTTCAAAGTAAATTCCAACATTTTCACTGTTTTCAATTTTTCAAAGTAAATTCCAACATTTTCACTGTTTTCAATTTTTCTGACAAAGTCAGACATTTTTTTTCTTGACTCCAATTTTTCAAAGTAAATTCCAACATTTTCACTGTTTTCAATTTTTCAAAGTAAATTCCAACATTTTCACTGTTTTCAATTTTTCTGACAAAGTCCAACATTTTCTTTTCTTGACTCCAATTTTTCAATGTAAATTCCAACATTTTCACTGTTTTCAATTTTTCTGACAAAGTCAGACATTTTTTTTTCTTGACTCCAATTTTTCAAAGTAAATTCCAACATTTTCACTGTTTTCAATTTTTCAAAGTAAATTCCAACATTTTCACTGTTTTCAAGTTTTTTCATAGGAAATTCCAACATTTTCACTGTTTTCAATTTTTCAAAGTAAATTCCAACATTTTCATGTTTTCAATTTTTCAAAGTAAATTCCAACATTTTCACTGTTTTCAAGTTTTTCAAAGTAAATTCCAACATTTTCACTGTTTTCAATTTTTCTGACAAAGTCAGACATTTTTTTTCTTGACTCCAATTTTTCAAAGTAAATTCCAACATTTTCACTGTTTTCAATTTTTCAAAGTAAATTCCAACATTTTCACTGTTTTCAATTTTTTCATAGTAAATTCCAACATTTTCACTGTTTTCAATTTTTCAAAGTAAATTCCAACATTTTCAATTTTTTCAAAGTAAATTCCAACATTTTCACTGTTTTCAATTTTTCATAGTAAATTCCAACATTTTCACTGTTTTCAATTTTTCAAGTAAATTCAACATTTTCATGTTTTCAATTTTTCAAGTAAATTCCAACATTTTCACTGTTTTCAATTTTTCTGACAAAGTCAGACATTTTTTTTCTGACTCCAATTTTTCAAAGTAAATTCCAACATTTTCACTGTTTTCAATTTTTCAAAGTAAATTCCAACATTTTCACTGTTTTCAAGTTTTTTTATAGGAAATTCCAACATTTTCACTGTTTTCAATTTTTTATAAGTAAATTCCAACATTTTCAATTTTTCAAAGTAAATTCCAACATTTTCACTGTTTTCAATTTTTCAAAGTAAATTCCAACATTTTCACTGTTTTCAATTTTTCAAAGTAAATTCCAACATTTTCACTGTTTCCAATTTTTTCAAAGTAAATTCCAACATTTTCACTGTTTTCAATTTTTCAAAGTAAATTCCAACATTTTCACTGTTTTCAATTTTTCAAAGTAAATTCCAACATTTTCACTGTTTTCAATTTTTCTGACAAAGTCAGACATTTTTTCACTTGACTCAATTTTTCAATGTAAATTCCAACATTTTCACTGTTTTCAATTTTTCTGACAAAGTCAGACATTTTTTTTTCTGACTCCAATTTTTCAAAGTAAATTCCAACATTTTCACTGTTTTCAATTTTTCAAAGTAAATTCCAACATTTTCACTGTTTTCAATTTTTCAAAGTAAATTCCAACATTTTCACTGTTTTCAAGTTTTTTATAGTAAATTCCAACATTTTCACTGTTTTCAATTTTTCTGACAAAGTCAGACATTTTTTTTCTTGACTCCAATTTTTCAAAGTAAATTCCAACATTTTCACTGTTTTCAATTTTTCAAAGTAAATTCCAACATTTTCACTGTTTTCAATTTTTCAAAGTAAATTCCAACATTTTCACTGTTTTCAATTTTTTCAAAGTAAATTCCAACATTTTCACTGTTTTCAATTTTTCAAAGTAAATTCCAACATTTTCACTGTTTTCAATTTTTTCATAGTAAATTCCAACATTTTCACTGTTTTCAAATTTTTCAAAGTAAATTCCAACATATTCAATTTTTCAAAGTAAATTCCAACATTTTCACTGTTTTCAATTTTTCAAAGTAAATTCCAACATTTTCACTGTTTTCAAGTTTTTTATAGTAAATTCCAACATTTTCACTGTTTTCAATTTTTCTGACAAAGTCAGACATTTTATTTTCTTGACTCCAATTTTTCAAAGTAAATTCCAACATTTTCACTGTTTTCAATTTTTCAAAGTAAATTCCAACATTTTCACTGTTTTCAATTTTTCATAGTAAATTCCAACATTTTCACTGTTTTCAATTTTTCAAAGTAAATTCCAACATTTTCACTGTTTTCAATTTTTCTGACAAAGTCAGAAATTTTCACTTTTTCTCAATTTTTCAAAGTAAATTCCAACATTTTCACTGTTTTCAATTTTTCAAAGTAAATTCCAACATTTTCACTGTTTTCAATTTTTCTGACAAAGTCAGACATTTTTTTTCTTGACTCCAATTTTTCAAAGTAAATTCCAACATTTTCACTGTTTTCAATTTTTCAAAGTAAATTCCAACATTTTCACTGTTTTCAAGTTTTTTTATAGGAAATTCCAACATTTTCACTGTTTTCAATTTTTTAAGTAAATTCCAACATTTTCACTGTTTTCAATTTTTCAAAGTAAATTCCAACATTTTCACTGTTTTCAATTTTTCAAAGTAAATTCCAACATTTTCACTGTTTTCAAGTTTTTTATAGGAAATTCCAACATTTTCACTGTTTTCAATTTTTCTGACAAAGTCAACATTTTTTTTCTGACTCCAATTTTTCAAAGTAAATTCCAACATTTTCACTGTTTTCAATTTTTCAAAGTAAATTCCAACATTTTCACTGTTTTCAAGTTTTTTATAGGAAATTCCAACATTTTCACTGTTTTCAAATTTTTTCAAAGTAAATTCCAACATTTTCAATTTTTCAAAGTAAATTCCAACATTTTCACTGTTTTCAATTTTTCAAAGTAAATTCCAACATTTTCACTGTTTTCAAGTTTTTTCATAGTAAATTCCAACATTTTCACTGTTTTCAATTTTTCTGACAAAGTCAGACATTTTTTTTCTTGACTCCAATTTTTCAAAGTAAATTCCAACATTTTCACTGTTTTCAATTTTTCAAAGTAAATTCCAACATTTTCACTGTTTTCAAGTTTTTTATAGTAAATTCCAACATTTTCACTGTTTTCAATTTTTCTGACAAAGTCAGACATTTTTTTTCTTGACTCCAATTTTTCAAAGTAAATTCCAACATTTTCACTGTTTTCAATTTTTCAAAGTAAATTCCAACATTTTCACTGTTTTCAAGTTTTTTTCATAGTAAATTCCAACATTTTCACTGTTTAAATTTTTCAAAGTAAATTCCAACATATTCAATTTTTCAAAGTAAATTCCAACATTTTCACTGTTTTCAATTTTTCAAAGTAAATTCCAACATTTTCACTGTTTTCAATTTTTCAAAGTAAATTCCAACATTTTCACTGTTTTCAATTTTTCTGACAAAGTCAGACATTTTTTTTCTGACTCCAATTTTTCAAAGTAAATTCCAACATTTTCACTGTTTTCAATTTTTCAAAGTAAATTCCAACATTTTCACTGTTTTCAATTTTTTAAGTAAATTCCAACATTTTCACTGTTTTCAATTTTTCAAAGTAAATTCCAACATTTTCACTGTTTTCAATTTTTCAAAGTAAATTCCAACATTTTCACTGTTTTCAATTTTTCAAAGTAAATTCCAACATTTTCACTGTTTTCAATTTTTCATAGTAAATTCCAACATTTTCACTGTTTTCAATTTTTCTGACAAAGTCAGACATTTTTTTTCTTGACTCCAATTTTTCAAAGTAAATTCCAACATTTTCACTGTTTTCAATTTTTCAAAGTAAATTCCAACATTTTCACTGTTTTCAATTTTTTCATAGTAAATTCCAACATTTTCACTGTTTTCAATTTTTTCAAAGTAAATTCCAACATTTTCACTTTTTCAATTTTTCAAAGTAAATTCCAACATTTTCACTGTTTTCAATTTTTCAAAGTAAATTCCAACATTTTCACTGTTTTCAATTTTTCATAGTAAATTCCAACATTTTCACTGTTTTCAATTTTTTAAGTAAATTCCAACATTTTACAATTTTTCAAAGTAAATTCCAACATTTTCACTGTTTTCAATTTTCAAAGTAAATTCCAACATTTTCACTGTTTTCAATTTTTCAAAGTAAATTCCAACATTTTCACTGTTTTCAATTTTTCAAAGTAAATTCCAACATTTTCACTGTTTTCAATTTTTCTGACAAAGTCAGACATTTTTTTTCTTGACTCCAATTTTTCAATGTAAATTCCAACATTTTCACTGTTTTCAATTTTTCTGACAAAGTCAGACATTTTTTTTTCTGATCAATTTTTCAAAGTAAATTCCAACATTTTCACTGTTTTCAATTTTTCAAAGTAAATTCCAACATTTTCACTGTTTTCAATTTTTCTAAGAAATTCCAACATTTTCACTGTTTTCAATTTTTCAAGTAAATTCCAACATTTTCACTGTTTTCAATTTTTCAAAGTAAATTCCAACATTTTCACTGTTTTCAATTTTTCAAAGTAAATTCCAACATTTTCACTGTTTTCAAGTTTTTTATAGGAAATTCCAACATTTTCACTGTTTTCAATTTTTCAAGTAAATTCCAACATTTTCAATTTTTCAAAGTAAATTCCAACATTTTCACTGGTTTGAGTTTTCCAAATTAAATTCCAACATTTTCACTGTTTTCAATTTTTCAAAGTAAATTCCAACATTTTCACTGTTTTCAATTTTTCAAAGTAAATTCCAACATTTTTCAATTTTTCAAAGTAAATTCCAACATTTTCACTGTTTTCAAGTTTTCAAAGTAAATTCCAACATTTTCACTGTTTTCAATTTTTCTGACAAAGTCAGACATTTTTTTTTCTGAATCTAATTTTTCAAAGTAAATTCCAACATTTTCACTGTTTTCAATTTTTCAAAGTAAATTCCAACATTTTCACTGTTTTCAATTTTTCAAAGTAAATTCCAACATTTTCACTGTTTTCAATTTTTCAAAGTAAATTCCAACATTTTCACTGTTTTCAATTTTTCTGACAAAGTCAGACATTTTTTTTCTTGACTCCAATTTTTCAAAGTAAATTCCAACATTTTCACTGTTTTCAATTTTTCAAAGTAAATTCCAACATTTTCACTGTTTTCAATTTTTCTGACAAAGTCAGACATTTTTTTTTCTATCAATTTTTCAAAGTAAATTCCAACATTTTCACTGTTTTCAATTTTTCAAAGTTCCAACATTTTCACTGTTTTCATTTGACTCCAATTTTTCAATAGTAAATTCCAACATTTTCACTGTTTTCAATTTTTCTGACAAAGTCAGACATTTTTTTTTCTGACTCCAATTTTTCAAAGTAAATTCCAACATTTTCACTGTTTTCAATTTTTCAAAGTAAATTCCAACATTTTCACTGTTTTCAATTTTTCTAAAGTAAATTCCAACATTTTCACTGTTTTCAATTTTTCAAAGTAAATTCCAACATTTTCAATTTTTCAAAGTAAATTCCAACATTTTCACTGTTTTCAATTTTTCAAAGTAAATTCCAACATTTTCACTGTTTTCAATTTTTTCAAAGTAAATTCCAACATTTTCAAATTTTTCACTGTTTTCAATTTTTCTGACAAAGTCAGACATTTTTTTTCTTGACTCCAATTTTTCAATGTAAATTCCAACATTTTCACTGTTTTCAAGTTTTTTATAGTAAATTCCAACATTTTCACTGTTTTCAATTTTTCAAGTAAATTCCAACATATTCAATTTTTCAAAGTAAATTCCAACATTTTCACTGTTTTGATTTCCAAATGTAAATTCCAACATTTTCACTGTTTTCAAGTTTTTATAGTAAATTCCAACATTTTCACTGTTTTCAATTTTTCTGACAAAGTCAGACATTTTTTTTTCTGAATCTAATTTTTCAAAGTAAATTCCAACATTTTCACTGTTTTCAATTTTTCAAAGTAAATTCCAACATTTTCACTGTTTTCAATTTTTCTGACAAGTCAGACATTTTTTTTCTGACTCCAATTTTTCAATGTAAATTCCAACATTTTCACTGTTTTCAATTTTTCTGACAAAGTCAGACATTTTTTTTTCTGAATCTAATTTTTCAAAGTAAATTCCAACATTTTCACTGTTTTCAATTTTTCAAAGTAAATTCCAACATTTTCACTGTTTTCAATTTTTCTGACAAAGTCAGACATTTTTTTTCTTGACTCCAATTTTTCAATGTAAATTCCAACATTTTCACTGTTTTCAAGTTTTTTCAAAGTAAATTCCAACATTTTCACTGTTTTCAATTTTTCAAGTAAATTCCAACATTTCAATTTTTCAAAGTAAATTCCAACATTTTCACTGGTTTGAGTTTCCAAATTAAATTCCAACATTTTCACTGTTTTCAATTTTTCTGACAAAGTCAGACATTTTTTTTTCTGAATCTAATTTTTCAAAGTAAATTCCAACATTTTCACTGTTTTCAATTTTTCAAAGTAAATTCCAACATTTTCACTGTTTTCAAGTTTTTTCATAGTAAATTCCAACATTTTCACTGTTTTCAATTTTTCTGACAAAGTCAGACATTTTTTTTCTTGACTCCAATTTTTCAAATGTAAATTCCAACATTTTCACTGTTTTCAATTTTTCAAAGTAAATTCCAACATTTTCACTGTTTTCAATTTTTCATAGTAAATTCCAACATTTTCACTGTTTTCAATTTTTCAGTAAATTCCAACATTTTCACTGTTTTCAATTTTTCAATGTAAATTCCAACATTTTCACTGTTTTCAATTTTTCTGACAAAGTCAGACATTTTTTTTTCTGAATCTAATTTTTCAAAGTAAATTCCAACATTTTCACTGTTTTCAATTTTTCAAAGTAAATTCCAACATTTTCACTGTTTTCAATTTTTCTGACAAAGTCAGACATTTTTTTTCTTGACTCCAATTTTTCAATGTAAATTCCAACATTTTCACTGTTTTCAATTTTTCAAAGTAAATTCCAACATTTTCACTGTTTTCAATTTTTCTGACAAAGTCAACATTTTCATTTTTTGATCAATTTTTCAAAGTAA
Source organism: Pseudopleuronectes americanus (assembly GCA_038501795.1). Classification (NCBI taxonomy): domain Eukaryota; kingdom Metazoa; phylum Chordata; class Actinopteri; order Pleuronectiformes; family Pleuronectidae; genus Pseudopleuronectes; species Pseudopleuronectes americanus. The sequence continues at coordinate 1,776 of CM076737.1, read as the reverse complement.
ATTCCAACATTTTCACTGTTTTCAATTTTTCTGACAAAGTCAGACATTTTTTTTCTTGACTCCAATTTTTCAAATGTAAATTCCAACATTTTCACTGTTTTCAATTTTTTCAAAGTAAATTCCAACATTTTAAATTTTTCAAAGTAAATTCCAACATTTTCACTGGTTTGAGTTTCAAATTAAATTCCAACATTTTCACTGTTTTCAATTTTTCAAAGTAAATTCCAACATTTTCACTGTTTTCAATTTTTCAAAGTAAATTCCAACATTTTCACTGTTTTCAATTTTTCAAAGTAAATTCCAACATTTTCACTGTTTTCAATTTTTCTGACAAAGTCAGACATTTTTTTTCTTGACTCCAATTTTTCAATGTAAATTCCAACATTTTCACTGTTTTCAATTTTTCTGACAAAGTCAGACATTTTTTTTTCTGACTCAATTTTTCAAAGTAAATTCCAACATTTTCACTGTTTTCAATTTTTCAAAGTAAATTCCAACATTTTCACTGTTTTCAAGTTTTTTTCATAGTAAATTCCAACATTTTCACTGTTTTCAATTTTTTTAAGTAAATTCCAACATATTCAATTTTTCAAAGTAAATTCCAACATTTTCACTGTTTTCAATTTTTCAAAGTAAATTCCAACATTTTCACTGTTTTCAATTTTTCTGACAAAGTCAGACATTTTTTTTCTTGACTCCAATTTTTCAAAGTAAATTCCAACATTTTCACTGTTTTCAATTTTTCAAAGTAAATTCCAACATTTTCACTGTTTTCAAGTTTTTTATAGGAAATTCCAACATTTTCACTGTTTTCAATTTTTCAAAGTAAATTCCAACATTTTCACTGTTTTCAATTTTTCTGACAAAGTCAGACATTTTTTTTCTTGTACTCCAACTCTTTTTCAAAGTAAATTCCAACATTTTCACTGTTTTCAATTTTTCAAAGTAAATTCCAACATTTTCACTGTTTTCAAGTTTTTTATAGGACAATTCCAACATTTTCACTGTTTTCAATTTTTCAAAGTAAATTCCAACATTTTCACTGTTTTCAATTTTCTGACAAAGTCAGACATTTTTTTCTTGACTCCAATTTTTCAACGTAAATTCCAACATTTTCACTGTTTTCAATTTTTCAAAGTAAATTCCAACATTTTCACTGTTTTAAATTTTTCTGACAAAGTCAGACATTTTTTTTCTGACTCCAATTTTTCAAAGTAAATTCCAACATTTTCACTGTTTTCAATTTTTCAAAGTAAATTCCAACATTTTCACTGTTTTCAATTTTTCAAAGTAAATTCCAACATTTTCACTGTTTTCAAGTTTTTTATAGGATATTCCAACATTTTCACTGTTTAAATTTTTCAAGTAATTCCAACATGTTCAATTTTTCAATTTTTTCTGACAAAGTCAGACATTTTTTTTCTGAATCTAATTTTTCAAAGTAAATTCCAACATTTTCACTGTTTCAATTTTTCAAGTAAATTCCAAACATTTTCACTGTTTTCAATTTTCAAAGTAAATTCAACATTTTCACTGTTTTCAATTTTTCAAAGTAAATTCCAACATTTTCACTGTTTTCAATTTTTCTGACAAAGTCAGACATTTTTTTTTCTTGACTCCAATTTTTCAATGTAAGTTCCAACATTTTCACTGTTTTTCAATTTTTCTGACAAAGTCAGACATTATTTTTCTGACTCTAATTTTTCAAAGTAAATTCCAACATTTTCACTGTTTTCAATTTTTCAAAGTAAATTCAACATTTTCACTGTTTTCAAT